>CM046881.1:558889238-560098996 GCA_025667525.1 Glebionis coronaria | reverse complement strand
TGTTTGTCTTGTGGAGGAGCTCATGATCTTTCCGAGTGCATTACCGTGGATGGTAACACTTCGAGTGCTTACGTAGCAACGGGTACTTATAACCAAAACGGCCATGGTTCCCGTCCAAATCAAGCTCCACCAAATAAAAATTCTAATAACTATCGAAACAACAACCAAGGTGGTAATTATCAAGGCAATTCAGGTAACTACAACAAGGGGAATTATCAAATGGTAATGGACAAGTTGCAAATCAAAACCAAAACCATGATTTTCAAAACACTACACAAGGTTTTCAAAATGCTCACACTAAAAATATTCAAGGAGAATATTTGGATTATGCTAAAGCAAATGATGCTAAATTTGATAACATGCAACGTGATATGATTAGCTTATGATCCGAGTTGAAAAACGAGCTTAAAAACGAACTTGCTAATGAACTTAAAACTCATGCAAATAAAATGGAAGGAAATGTCCAACGTCTTCAACAAAATCAACAAAAGATGGAACTCGGACAACATGAGATTAAGCAAGAATTGTTAAAAGCGGATGCTAGGCAATTAAAATTTGAGGACCGAATGGCTAAAATGTTTGAAGCAATCATGTGCAAACCCTCTTCCTCGGGTGGTCTTCCTAGTGATACCATTGCAAACCCGAAGGGAGAAATGAAGGTTATTACTACACGAAGTCGTAAAACATTCAAGGAACCAATCTCTCGTCTAAGTACTTCTACGGAGAAGGAAATCGAGAAAGAACCCGAGGTGATGGTCGAAAAGGAGCACATTACAATCCCACGAAGTACCACTCATACCACACCTACGGTTGAACCAATACCAATCATGGAACCCGAGGTTCCAAGGCCGTTGCCTAATGTCCAACCCACACCACCCTTACCATACCCTTCGAGACGAAACAAAGAGAAAATGCAAGAACGTAACAAACAACAAATCGAGCTTTTTATAAAAATGTTTCAACAAGTGCATTTTGATGTGAGTTTAGCTGACGCGTTGTTATACATGCCTCGTTTTGCTTCCACTTTTAAAAGTATGATGAGCGATAAGGAAAAGCTTTCAAAGCTTGCTAATTGTTCTTCGGTTTATCTTAACCGCATACTGGAAAACGTTGGTGACCCCAGGAAGTTTCTCATTCCTTGTGACATACAAGATATGAAAGAATGCCTCGCCTTGGCCGATCTTGGTGCAATCATTAATTTGATGACATTTTCCATTTGGAAATCGCTTTCGCTTCCGGCTCTTACTCCTTCGAACATGTCTATCGAGATGGCCGATCATTCTACGATTTTTGCATGTGGAGTAGCCGAAGATGTTTTCGTGAAAGTGGGGAAGTTCTACTATCCCGTTGATTTTGTAGTAGTTGACATCCCCGCGGATCCTCAAGTTCCTCTAATTTTAGGTCGTCCATTTTTAGACACCTCGAGATCGCTAATCGACGTTCATGCAAGAACTATTACTTTGAGATTCAACGAAGAGAAACTTGTTATAAACGCTACTCAAAACTCAAAACCTTCTCATGTTTATGCAATCGCTACCATCAATCACATTGACCTAGTTGATGTGGTTTGCGATGAGTTTTCACAAGAAGTGTTAGGTTTTTCCGATAGCTCGTCAAGTGGCAATCCCACTATTTTGGATCCGATTCTTGCTAATTCCACACCAAATCTCACTCCATTCCAAGGAGGCGATTTCACTTCAAATGAAGTCGACAATGAAGATGAGGTGTTGATTAGTGATGATACTTCTATTCCACCATTTCTTTCGCCGATGGAAGTCATGAGTGTTGAACCAAAATCTTCAATCGAGGAACCACCTATCCTTGAATTGAAAGATGTTCCTTCTCACCTTGATTACGCATTCTTGGAAGGTGATGACAAGTTGCCGGTTATTATTTCAAGAGGTCTTGCTAATGATGAAAAAACCGAGCTCTTGAAAGTTCTTAAGGCTCATAATGGGGCAATTACGTGGAAAATTTCCGACATTAAGGGTATTGACCCAAAATTTTGTACTCACAAGATTTTAATGGAGGAGGACTACAAACCCACAATTCAAAGTCAAAGAAGGGTGAATCCCAAAATTCACGATGTCATTAAAAAGGAAGTGTTGAAACTCCTTGACGCGAGAATGATTTATCCTATCTCTGATAGCCCATGGGTGAGCCCTATCCACTGTGTTCCTAAAAAGGGAGGAATGACCGTTGTGCCTAATGAAAACAACGAGTTAATTCCCACTCGTGTTGTGACCGGTTGGAGGGTGTGTATTGAATACCGAAAGTTAAATGACGCCACTCGTAAAGACCACTTTCCTTTACCCTTCATGGATCAAATGTTGGAGCGACACGCGGGAAATGAATTCTATTGCTTTTTATATGGTTTTTCTGGTTACTTTCAAATCCCTATCGACCCTCGTGATCAAGAGAAGACTACGTTTACGTGTCCTTATGGAACGTTTGCTTATCGTAGGATGCCTTTCGGAATTTGTAACGCACCGGGTACGTTTCAACGTTGTATGATGGCGATTTTTCACGATATGATCGAGAAGTCGATGGAAGTGTTTATGGATGACTTTTCGGTGTTTGGCAATTCGTTCACGTCGTGTTTATCCAATCTCGAGCAAATGTTAAAACGTTGTGAAGAAACCAATCTTGTGCTTAATTGGGAAAAATGTCATTTTATGTGTAAACAAGGAATCGTCTTAGGACATAAGGTGTCGAAAGCGGGAATTGAGGTCGATAAAGCTAAGGTAGACGTCATCGCCAAGTTACCTCATCCCAAAACCGTTAAGGGAGTTAGGAGTTTCCTAGGCCACGCGGGCTTTTATCGTCGTTTCAATGAGGATTGTGTTAGAGCTTTCGAAACTCTTAAAAGGAAACTTACCGAAGCTCCCATTCTTGTTGCTCCTAATTGGGAATTACCCTTTGAAATCATGTGCGATGCAAGTGATTATGCTATAGGGGCCGTCTTAGGGCAACGTTATGAAAAGCATTTCCGTCGTATCCACTATGCTAGTAAGATGATAACCGAGGCTCAATTAAAGTACACCACAACAGAAAAGGAATTCCTAGCCGTGGTCTATGCTTTTGAGAAATTCCGACCTTATCTCGTCTTAACTAAAAGCATCGTGTACACCGACCATTCGGCTATCAAGTATCTCTTAGCTAAGCAAGATGCTAAGCCGAGATTGCTTCGTTGGATGCTCCTCCTCCAAGAATTTGATGTCACCGTGCTTGACAAAAAGGAGCCGAGAATCTAGCGGCCGATCATCTCTCTCGTCTAGAAGATCCTCACAAAGATGTTTTCGAGAACAAGGAAATTGATAGGTGTGAAAACACCCATCCTTTTACCACTTATTTCTGGCTAAAACAAGACCAAAACACGTATTTAATATCATTTGTTTGGAATTATGCGTGGTTTTTGTGTTTATTGTGTTTTCAGAGTCAACCGGATGAATATTGAAGAAAACATGGGATTGCATGGGTTTTATCGAAGAAAAAGACTCAAGACGAAGTCTATTGTCCAAGATATGCAAAAGATTTGAAGTCATTGTGCCTATTTGAAGATTTATCAAAGAATAGAGCCAAAGATGGAAAATTCATATATGTTGAAGAACTCGAGTCTATTAAACAAAAGATTATTAGACGAGTTGGAACTATTCACCGACACTTATAAAAGTCCAAAGTCGAAAACGGTTATTTAAAAGAAGCGTGAAGACCAAGGAAGAAAGAAGAAAAGAAGCCCGATACCAAAGCCCATACACAAGCCCATACATACACGCCTATATAAAGGCCTTACCTCACAAATTTTCACACACTTAGCTAGACTTAGTCTTTAGTTTTCCATTTCTCTAGTTTTAGAGAGAGAAAGTTCCAAACTTTCTCTCACTAAACTTTTTCTTTGTTTTTCATCTTTTAATTTAAGCTTTCTTTAATTTTTTTGTACCTTGAATCTCATTAATCTTATTCAAGTTAAGCTTTTAAGTTCTTTAATATTTTTCTACTTTTCTTGATTTGTCAAAATCCTTAATCCGATTGTTGAATTCCATACGGTTTGGATTATTGGATGTGTTCGTGATTAGAGTTTAATCTTTCTTGTTTCTTCTTAAGTTTTTACGTGGATAGACCATAAGCTTTCCATGCTTATTGGTTTATTACTTGTTAAGCTTATTATTTTCGGATTCCATATAAGTTTTAGTCATTCAAAAGTTCTGTTTATTAAGTTTAAGGTTTCTTGTTTTCAAAAGTTACCAAATTTAAGCTTTTTGAGTTATTTAAGTTTCGGATTGCTTAGCTTATTGAGTTTTTTTTATGTCACCACCAATTTCGGAACAAAGTTGCTTCCATCGCAAAAGTGGGGTTTGAACACATTCCGACGGTTTCCTGGTTGTATCGCAATAACCCAAGTGGGGTTTTACTTTGCGATAGGTTGTAATTCCCCCTTATTCCGATCAGGATTGCGATCGCATATTGCGATCGCACATTCCGACGGGGTTTAAGGTCCTTTATTAAGTCGAAACTCTGGCAAATTTGCGTTTACCATATTCCGATAGTGAATCATTGCGACATAAGCATTTTGGCATTCCGATCTAGATCTTTCCGATAGCACCATTGCGACAGATTAGATTTTGAATATTCCGATGGACTTTACTTCGACATTCCGATGGACAGATTTTCTTACATTCCGATAGAAATAATTTTAGTGTATTCTGATAGAACAAGTTTTTAAGCATTAATTCATTTAAGTTTTTAAAGTTTTCGTCTAATTTTATCTTTACGTTTTCAAACATTTAAGTCTTCCTTGTCAATCTAGTTTAATTTTTCAAAAATTTATTTTATTCAACGCCATTTACATTTAATTGTTATTAGTTTAAAAATAGACAAACAAAACAACACCCTTTCTTATCCACCAAGAACAATCATTCCACTTAAGGCTGAGATCAATTCGAGAGGACTGAGAGACAATAAGAACCCCATAGAAAAATCCAAATATCAAATGGCGCCGCTGCCGGCTCTTCTCGTTAAGATCAAAAGTTTTTAGTGAGAACTTGGATTTTGGGATCCGTTCCCCGTGAACGTTACTTTTTCATAAACATCTTCAAAAACACTAAAAAATATAAAAATTTCAAAAATCCTAAAAAGTAAAAAACATAAAAACCAAAAATATTTTTGCTTTGTTTTTCTTTGTTCGTTCTTTTGCAGGTGTATGCGCACTCGATCCACGTCTTATCAAGAGCCCGAGCCTCTCGATCACTTAGACATGGCCGGTGTACAAAACAACAATAACATACCACCTATGAATAACAATAATAACAACAACAACCCACCTTTCAACAACATGAATAACAACAACAATGAGCATCTACCGGATAATCGCCCGATGATTGAACTGCTGCAAGCTCATGTAGATGGCAACACAGATCCAATTGTCATACCTCCAATTGCCGCCAACAACTTTGAGCTAAAATCAGGCTTTATCCAGATGGTCTCCGCTCAACCATTCTTGGGACGTACCATTGATGACCCACATGACCACATCAAGAGATTCTTGCAACTCACCAATACGGTCAAATTCAATGGTGTTCCACAAGAGGTTATTAGGTTACAACTTTTTCCCTTTTCTTTAGAGGGACAAGCCCGACATTGGCTTGCTAAGGAACCGCCACAGAGTATTCTCTCGTGGACGGATTTGGAAACAAAGTTTATCAATTACTTTTTTCCACCCTCTCGTACTACCGCTTTGCTGAATGAAATCATAAATTTTGAACAAAAGTATGATGAGTCGTTCAGTGAATCTTAGGATCGTTTCAAAGATCTTTTAAGAAAATGCCCACAATATGGTTTTACCAAAGTACATCAAATTAATACTTTTTACAATGGTTTAAGCATGAGTGACCAAGATTCACTAAACAGTGCCTCGAGGGGTAATCTTTTGGCTAAGACTTCCAATGCTGCTTGGGATATCATTGAGAATAAGTCTCGTGTGCAAACCAAGAGTTTTCGTACCAATGTTGCTAGTGCTAGCACTAATGACAGCGACAAGCGACTCGACAAAATCACTACGCTTCTTGAATCGCTTGTTACCCACACCGTCAGCAACAACAACATCAACAACGCTAAAAACGCTCAAGTTAATGCTGTCAGCCAACCTTGTGAGATATGCGGGGGTCCTCACTCTTACACCACTTGTACCGCCACCCAAGACTACCCTGCTGAGAATGTGAATGCGGCATATGGCACCTATCCTCAACCTGCTTATCAAGCTAGACCTCAAGGTGACCGTAATTTGCTTAGCTACCGCTCCAACAACTACCTCTCACCACCCGGTTTTTCACCAAACAACCCAAACCAACAACAAAACCTTAATCGCCCTCCTCAACAACAACAACAACCTCGTACACCATACATTCCTCCTCACAAGCAGCAACAACCACCTCAATGAAACAACCAAGTTTACCAGCAACCTGCTTATCAACCACCCGCATACACTGCTCCTTCCAACCAAATCCCCGCATCACAGCAAGACATTGGAACCTACATGAGGACTAACGATGTGATCGTGGATAATCTCCAACAGGAAGTGCGCAACTTGAAAGCAGACTTGATGAAACAAGGGAATGATCTACGAGCTGATATGAAGAACACTATGGATAGTCAAACGAATGACTTAAGAAACATGATGGCTAGTTTCTTCCACGGTAATCAACCCTCTTCTTCGGGTACTCTTCCGAGTAATACCGTTGCAAATCCAAGAGGGGAGATGAAAGCAATCACCACTCGAAGTGGCAAAGGTACCAAGGAACCCGAGTGTCCTATACCTCCACCGGTGGTTGTGACTAAGGAGAACGAGTCACCTGCTCCAATTCCTCATCCTTCTACTTCCCCAATTTCTCCACCTTTTCCTTCTACCCCTCCTTCACCCGTGGTTGTGAGTGATCCTATTCCCCTAAAGCCTTCTTTTTCATCCAATATACCTTATCCTTCAAGGTTGAGGAAAGAGAAGCAAAAGAGCAAGGATGATATTCAAGTTTCAAACTTTCTCAAAATGTTTAAACAATTGAATTTTAACATCTCCTTTGCCGAGGCTCTCACTCACATGCCCAAGTATGCAAAAATGTTTAAAGATCTTCTGAGCGACAAGGAAAAGCTTCTTGATATTTCTAACACCCAACTTAATGAGAATTGCTCTGCAGTGCTCTTAAGGAAATTGCCAACCAAGCTTGGTGATCCGGGTCGTTTCCTTATCCCTTGCAGCTTCCCGGGAGTAGAGAATTGCATGGCCCTAGCCGATCTAGGTGCCAGTATCAATCTAATGCCTCTAAGCGTTTGGAAGCAATTATCTCTCCCTGAGCTAGTCCCCACCAAAATGACTTTGGAGTTAGCTAACCGTACGGTTGCTTATACCGTGGGGATAGCCGAAGACGTCATTGTAGGAGTCGACAAATTCACCTTTCCTGCTGATTTCGTCGTTGTTGACTACGACATGGACCCTCGTGTGCCATTGATCGTTGGTCGTCCATTCTTGAGGACCGGTCGCACTCTAATAGATATTGAAGCTGGTGAGCTTATCATGAGAGTGGGTGACGATAAAATCATTTTCAACATGGGAAAACTTTCTAAACAACCTTATTCATACGAGAGTGTTAATTGTATTGACGTTCTTGATGAGGCTTGTGAAGAACACTTCAAAGATGCTTGTAAAAGTATTCCTCCCTCTCTTCCCAATGTTGAGACCGTTTCCTCTATCGACTCATCACTATCTCTATTTGGAGAAAGTGATTTCCTTTGGAAAGATTTGGAAGCCACCATGGGAGATGAGAATTTAGACAATGACAATTCTACTACCAATTGGAATGAAGATCTCCGCCTCATTGAAAACCTTCTCAAAGAAGACAATCTTTCTCCTCTATCTCCGACGGTTACTATTGATCATCCTTCTCCGAAAGAGGTGACTAATGATGATTCATCGTTAGTTTCACCATCTATTGAGGATCCTCCCACTCTTGAGCTTAAGGACCTACCTCCTCATCTTGAGTACGCTTTCCTTGAAGACAACGAGAAGTCGCCCGTCATCATCGCAAAGGACCTAAAAGAAGAAGAAAAAGTCCGACTTGTCGCCGTGTTGAAGAAGCATAAAACAGCTATTGCTTGGAAGATTTCTGACATTCGTGGAATTGATCCTCACTTCTGCACACACAAAATTCTCATGGAGGACGACTTTAAGCCCACAATTCAAAGCCAACAAAGGGTGAATTCAAAAATACATGAAGTCATCAAAACAGAGGTTATCAAACTTCTTGATGCGGGTATGATTTACCCTATTTCGGATTCACCATGGGTTAGTCCAATCCATTGTGTGCCTAAGAAAGGCGGCATCACCGTTGTGCCCAATGCAAACAACGAGTTGATTCCTACCCGTCTCGTCACTGGGTTGAGAGTTTGTATAGACTACCGCAAACTCAATGATGCTACGAGAAAGGATCATTTCCCTCTACCTTTTATGGACCAAATGCTTGAACGTTTAGCGGGTAATGAATATTACTGCTTTCTTGATGGTTTCTCGGGTTACTTCCAAATACCCATCGATCCCCAAGATCAAGAGAAGACAACATTCACTTGTCCCTATGGCACATTTGCTTACAAAAGAATGCCTTTTGGCTTATGTAATGCCCCCGGGACTTTCTAAAGGTGCATGTTGGCTATCTTCCATGACATGGTTGAAAAAACCATGGAAGTCTTCATGGATGATTTCTCGGTCTTTGGGGATTCCTTCTCTTCTTGCCTTGCCAATTTGGAACGTATGCTTAAGCGGTGCGAAGACACTCACCTTGTTCTGAATTGGGAAAAATGCCATTTTATGGTAAAAGAAGGCATTGTGCTAGGACACAAATTCTCTAAAGGCGGTCTTGAAGTCGACCGTGCTAAAGTAGACGTCATAGCCAAATTACCTCCACCTTCAACCGTGAAGGGTGTGAGAAGCTTTCTGGGTCATGCGGTCTTCTATCGTCGTTTCATTCAAGATTTCTCTAAAATCGCTCGCCCGATGACCCACCTCTTGGAAAAAGATACTCCTTTTATCTTTTCCAAATAGTGCCTTGAAGCCTTCAACTCGCTTAAGGATAAGCTTACTGAGGCACCCGTCTTGGTTACCCCTAATTGGGAGCTGCCTTTCGAGTTGATGTGTGATGCTAGCGACTTTGCTATTGGTGCGGTTTTGGGCCAAAGAGTGAATAAACACTTCCAACCAATCCATTACGCTAGCAAGACAATGACTGGGGCACAATTGCATTATACGACAACCGAAAAAGAACTTTTAGCTGTTGTCTATGCTTTTGAAAAGTTCCGCCCCTATCTTGTCCTTTCCACCACTATCGTATATACGGACCATTCCGCGTTGAAGTACTTGATGACAAAGCATGATTCCAAGCCAAGACTTCTTTGCTGGGTTTTACTCCTTCAAGAATTCAATATTGAAATTCGTGACAAGAAGGGAGCCGAAAACATGGCCGCGGATCATCTGAGCAGACTTGAGGATCCATATCAAGGGGATCATCCGAACAAAGAGATCAATGACTCTTTACCCCTTGAGACCTTAATGTCTATAGATCTCAATCTCGATGGCACCCCGTGGTTTTTGGATATTGCAAACTACTTAGCGGGTGGTGTTCTCATCCAAGGGTTAACATCCCAACAAAAAAAGAAGTTCTTGAACGATGTTAAGACTTACTTTTGGGATGACCCTTTTCTATTCAAACAATGCGCTGACTTGATTATTCGCTGATGTGTTGACGGACCGGCCGCTTTGGACATTCTCCAGGCTTGCCACAAAGGACCCACCGGTGGTCACTTTGGTACCAACTACACTGCCAAAAAAGTGTTTGATTCGGGATTCTATTGGCCCACCATTTACCGTGATGCTCACGAGATGGTTAAACATTGTGATTCTTGCCAAAAACAAGGCAATATCACACATAAAGATGAGATGCCTCAAAATTTCATACAAGAATGTGAAATCTTTGATGTATGGGGCATCGACTTTATGGGGCCATTCCCTTTCTCTAAAGGAAACAAATACATCCTTGTAGCCGTTGACTACGTTTCAAAGTGGGTTGAAGCCAAAGCTTTTCCTACTAACGACGCGAGGGTGGTTTGTAAATTCTTGAAACAATTGTTTGCTCGATTCGGTGTTCCTCGTGCTATTATCAGTGACCACGGGACTCATTTTTGCAACGATCAATTTGCAAGAGTCATGGCGAAGTATGGTTTCAATCACCGTCTTTCCACCGCTTATCATCCTAAAACCAACGGTCAAGCCGAAATATCCAACCGTGGATTGAAAATAATTTTGGAACTACTGTGGGAGAGCATCACGCCGCGTGGGCCGATAAGTTAGATGATGCTCTGTGGGCTTTCCGTACTGCTTACAAGACCCCGATCGGCTGTACGCCTTATCGTCTTGTGTACGGGAAAGCTTGCCACCTCCCCATCGAGCTGGAACATAAGGCGCACTGGGCCTTGAAGTGGGCTAACTTCGACATCAACAAAGCCGGTGATTTTCGCAAGATTCAACTCAACGATCTACAAGAATTGAGGAATCAAGCTTACGAGAACTCATTGATATACAAGGAGAAGACCAAGATGATCCGCGATGCTAAAATCAAGAACCGAGAGTTCCACGTTGGTGATCAAGTCTTACTCTTTAACTCTCGGTTGAAGATCTTCTCAGGCAAGTTGAAGAGCCGCTGGTCTGGTCCATTCACCATCGCCAATGTTTTTCCCTATGGCACCATTGAGCTTTCTCAGCCTAATTGGCCCAACTTCAAAGTGAATGGCCAGCGTCTGAAACTGTACTTTGGTGAGGACACCTCTCAGGAGGTGATTCCATCCCTCACCACGTTCCCCATGAACTAATTTTGGGTCGAGTCAGGCTCGTGACTCGGTTATCAAAAACAAGCGCTCCTCGGGAGGCAACCCGAGTATCTATCCTTTTATGTTTTAACCTCCTAAGTGTAGGGGGACCTGTATACGTGTTTGTATTTGTGTGGTGATGTGATTACAGGGATGACTGCACTCTTGGAATCTTTGAAGAACCGTGCTCCCGTGTTATCCGAAATCCGGTTCTATCTCTCACCTATCGTGATTCAATTTTCTTCATACTCACATTTGAAATTGATCACTTTAGTCGTCTCTTCCTTAACTTGAGTTAACCAACGTAAACAATGTCATAAGTGTAGGGGAGACTTTTCCCACATTCTTAAACATTGAGGACAATGTTTATCTTAAGTGTAGGGGGGGACTTCTATCGAAGTTTTAAGTGGACTTTTCCATGAAAATGCCTTCATTTAACCGGAAAATCCTATTTTTCAACATTTTTCAAATTTTTAATTAACTTTGGCCATTTAGTCGTAATTTTTAAATTTTTATCATTGCTTTCATATGTATATATCCCGCAATAAAGTCAAAAATATTAATAAGGTGGTGTAGCTAGTTTAGAAATCTTTGACATATTAGGCCCGTTGCGTTTATTTTGACTTAACCCGAATAGACTTATTCAAGTTTATTCTAGCTAGTATCATTAACCATGTAGACCTTAATTGGTTTATTAGGCTAAGCATCCACGAATCTCATTACTTGAGATTTTAAATTGTGGAGGACGAGAAATGATAGAGTCAATTATAAGTCGGTATTCTTGCACAAGCTCACTTGGTGTAATTATTTGCCTATTCTCCCATCACTTGCTAATAATTTATCTGCAATAAGTAAGGTCGTACAATTTGAAAAGTTACTTAGCTTCTAGCCCAAGATCGTTTAAAAGTTGCTCGGTAATGATAAGAGTTCATAGCCAAGGCATAACTTATGAAGCGGGGCGCGAAGATTGGCGAGTCCGAAAAGGCCCTAACAAGGCATGAGGATTCCATTTTATTGCTGAAGATCCAAAGTGATAAGCAATCAACTCCCATAAAGATCATGGAGAAGTCTATCCGAAAAGACCCTAATAAGGTATGAGGATAAATAGATCCAAGTCCGAAAAGGAGGCGGATCGTTGTATCTTAAAATCCCAATTAGAGATTGAAGAATAATCATGAAGTCGTGGTCAACAAAGTTGGAGTACCCCTCAAAAGTCTCCAAGTGAAGAAACTCTATTACAATGAGAAGACCATTATCTCAAGAACGTCTCTCAAGATATGAAGTATGAAGTACATGCCAAATATCGGCCCGAGAAAGGTCTCAAATCGCGAACCAAGTTATGCCAAGATATGAACTTTTTGATATCCCGAGAAGCAGTTTTAAAAGATTTTGTCCTTTAGCTAACTATTGATCAAATCGTCCTACTTTGCTTTCAGCCCTAATAAACTATCGAAATAAGTCCAAAAATGCATCTTCATGATCATTCTAAGACAAAAATAAAATATAAGAGATACACCTAGGAATAAGGGAGTTTAAGCATTTAATTAAGCCATGTGTGTGAATGTTTGAATTGCTAACTTATAATAACAATGATATCGTTTTTAAGCTTAGTTTGGGGAACGTGAAACTTGAGGGTGATAAATCTTCGCAGCACCGAAGCCCTAATGTAAGTCCTCGATCTCTTTGCAAGTTATTTCCATCCTTCTGTTTATTCTAAAAGTTTTAATTTCTCTTAGTATTTTCATTTTCGTTTAGTAGTATATTAATAAGGCCAAGGTTGATTGATTATGAGAAAAGTGTAAAATGGCTTTGTCACTAAGCATTGCATGAGGGCATGGCAATGGTTAAGTGTAGGGGATTTGATAGGTGTGAAAACACCCATCCTTTTACCACTTATTTCTGGCTAAAACAAGACCAAAACACGTATTTAATATCATTTGTTTGGAATTATGCGTGGTTTTTGTGTTTATTGTGTTTTCAGAGTCAACCGGATGAATATTGAAGAAAACATGGGATTGCATGGGTTTTATCGAAGAAAAAGACTCAAGACGAAGTCTAGAGTCCAAGAGATGCAAAAGATTTGAAGTCATTGTGCCTATTTGAAGATTTATCGAAGAATAGAGCCAAAGATGGAAAATTCATATATGTCGAAGAACTCGAGTCTATTAAACAAAAGATTATTAGACGAGTTGGAATTATTCACCGACACTTCTAAAAGTCCAAAGTCGAAAACAATTATTTAAAAGAAGCGTGAAGACCAAGGAAGAAAGAAGAAAAGAAGCCCGATACCAAAGCCCATACACAAGCCCATACATATAAAGGCCTTACCTCACAAATTTTCACACACTTAGCTAGACTTAGTCTTTAGTTTTCCATTTCTCTAGTTTTAGAGAGAGAAAGTTCCAAACTTTCTCTCACTAAACTTTTTCTTTGTTTTTCATCTTTTAATTTAAGCTTTCTTTAATTTTTTTGTACCTTGAATCTCATTAATCTTATTCAAGTTAAGCTTTTAAGTTCTTTAATCTTTTTCTGCTTTTCTTGATTTGTCAAAATCCTTAATCCGATTGTTGAATTCCATACGGTTTGGATTATTGGATGTGTTCATGATTAGAGTTTAATCTTTCTTGTTTCTTCTTAAGTTTTTACGTGGATAGACCATAAGCTTTCCATGCTTATTGGTTTATTACTTGTTAAGCTTATTATTTTCGGATTCCATATAAGTTTTAGTCATTCAAAAGTTTTGTTTATTAAGTTTAAGGTTTCTTGTTTTCAAAAGTTATCAAATTTAAGCTTTTTGAGTTATTTAAGTTTCGGATTGCTTAGCTTATTGATCTAGCTTATTGAGTTTTTTTTATGTCACCACAAATTTCAGAACAAAGTTGCTTCCATCGCAAAAGTGGGGTTTGAACACATTCCGACGGTTTCCTGGTTGTATCGCAATAACCCAAGTGGGGTTTTACTTTGCGATAGGTTGTAATTCCCCCTTATTCCGATCAGGATTGCGATCGCATATTGCGATCACACATTCCGACGGGGTTTAAGGTCCTTTATTAAGTCGAAACTCTGGCCAATTTGCGTTTACCATATTCCGATAGTGAACCATTGCGACAGAAGCATTTTGGCATTCCGATCTAGATCTTTCCGATAGCACCATTGCGACAGATTAGATTTTGAATATTCCGATGGACTTTACTTCGACATTCCGATGGACATATTTTCTTACATTCCGATAGAAATAATTTTAGTGTATTCTGATAGAACAAGTTTTTAAGAATTAATTCATTTAAGTTTTTAAAGTTTTCGTCTAATTTTATCTTTACGTTTTCAAACATTTAAGTCTTCCTTGTCAATCTAGTTTAATTTTTCAAAGCTTTATTTTATTCAACGCCATTTACATTTAATTGTTATTAGTTTAAAAATAGACAAACAAAACAACACCCTTTCTTATCCACCAAGAACAATCATTCCACTTAAGGCTGAGATCAATTTGAGAGGACTGAGAGACAATAAGAACCCCATAGAAAAATCCAAATATCAGAAATCATCGAAACATTTCCTCTTGAGACTCTCGGTGTTGTGAATTCTAAAGACACCACCCTATGGTTTGCCGATATTGCAAATTACCTTGCGGGCAATTTCATAATCAAGGGTATGACGACACAACAAAAACGAAAATTCTTTCGTGACGTCAAGTTCTATTTTTGGGACGACCCTTATCTCTTTCGGGTTTGTGCGGATCAATTCGTTCGACGTTGTGTTTTTGGTGCCGAAGCTTCTAACATCCTTAGAGCTTGTCACGAGGGACCCACGGTTGGTCACCATGGTGCTAATTTCACGGCTAAGAAAGTGTTCGATGTCGGCTTCTTTTGGCCTTCTTTCTATCGTGATGCACACGCACTTGTGAAGTCGTGTGATTTGTGCCAACGTCAAGGAAAATCGTCTCAACATGATGAAATGCCGCAAAACATAATTCAAGTGTGTGAGATTTTCGACATATGGGGAATAGACTTTATGGGGCCGTTCCCATCGTCTCATGGTAACACGTATATCCTCGTCGCGGTGGACTACCTTTCTAAGTTGGTGGAAGCTAAGGCTTTACCTACTAATGATGCTCGTATGGTAGTGAAGTTTTTGAAGCAACTATTCTCTCGGTTCGGAACCCCTCGTGCTATTATAAGCGATCGTGGAACCCATTTTTGTAATGACCAATTTGAGAAAGTCTTAAAGAAATATGGAGTTACTCATCGTCTTTCTACGGCTTATCACCCGCAAACGAGTGGGCAAGTCGAGGTTTCGAACCGAGCTTTGAAAAGGATTTTAGAGAGGTTAATTGGAGAAAATCGTGCTTCATGGTCTGACAAACTCGATGACGCTTTATGGGCCATTAGGACCGCTTATAAGACACCGATTGGTTGCACTCCTTATAAGTTAGTCTATGGGAAGAATTGTCGTTTGCCCATTGAATTGGAGCATAAGGCATATTGGGCCCTTAAGCATGCAAACTTTGACATGAAGACCGCGGGAGATCACCGAAAAATACAATTGAATGAATTGGATGAATTAAGAGACAATGTTTATGAAAATTCATTGATTTTTAAAGAAAAGACTAAAAAGTTTCATGATTCAAAGATTAAAAACCGGGTTTTTAACGTTGGTGATCAAGTGTTACTTTTTAACTCGAAACTTAAGATATTTTCCGGGAAATTGAAATCTCGTTGGTCGGGTCCTTTCACCATTGCACAAGTGTTTCCTTATGGGACCATCGAGCTAGTTCAAGATGATGGTCCTAACTTCAAGGTGAATGGACATAGGCTTAAGCACTACTTTGGTGGGGAAATTCCTTTAATGGTTGACCTCGACTAAGTCACTTTCCCCAATGATAATTAGCATTTAGGGGATCGAGTCGAGCTCATGACTCGGTAATCAAAAACGAGGTGCCTCGTGGGGGAGATCCCATGCTTATCCTTTTATGCTTACTAATCACTAATAAGGGGACTTGTACTATTCCAACTCGTTGTCTTGTGGTTGTTTGTGATTGTGTTATCTAGATCATCATCATCTACGATTGAAGACTCTCGTGTTCGTTTACGTGAGCCTCCATCGTTTGCTTGAAGAAATTTTTCACGAATCCATTGACATATCCTTTATTGTTCTAACACTTATCTTTTAGCATAATTAATAAACGACTTTAGATATATTGTTGATCACCCTTTCCATGCTAGATCCTAAGCATTCGATTCTTCGTCTCTAGTATGGGGGTACTCCACCTTTAGACTCGAAACATTGAGGACAATGTTTACTTTTAGTATAGGGGGGTGAATAGATACTTGCTTTGCTACGCCCTCACGTTTTCCAAACTTTCAATGTTTTGTTTTGATGCAAATAAGGCTAAAAATGGCCAAATTTTAAAAAATTTCTTAGTTTTCATAAGTTTTTTTAAGACACGAATGTATATTTTCTGATGGGTAGAATAAGAGCTAATTTTTGACTTGATGGGCATTTGGAGCCCTTTACATTCCTTAACCCGCTCAATTCAAGTTTTGCTAGACTTTTATATAGGGAGCTTTAAAACGCGAAAGTCTTAGCTCATTCGGGTTAAGAACAAGAAGTTTTCGCAAGTTCCTATAATTGATTCTAGAAAGTCACTTATCAAGGGAACTATAAAACGCATTCTCTAAACTTGAAAAAGTACAAGAAAGTGCAAGATCCTATAGGTGGCTTGAAAACCCAAAACTTTGAGTTGATATGGTCTTAATGAAGCTAATCCAAATTTGGCTTTATTTTGACTTTCATGGCTAAGTATTCACGAGTCCCTTTAATTTGAGGTCTTTATATAGTGAAGAACGAGAGATGATAGAGTTAGACAAGTGATCATACTAAACGTAGAACATGAAAATGTTCTTTCAAAAACTCATATGTTTTTAATTGTGGCTATTTCTTCCCATAAGATCAATGCATTAGGAATAAAAATAATTGCAATAAGTAAGGTCGTACGATTTGAAAGGTTACTTAGCCTCTAGCGCAAGATCGTTTAAAAGTTGCTCGGGGTTGAGTAGAGTTCATAGCCAAGGTATAACTTATTGAAGCGGGACGCGAAGATTGGCGATGATCCAAAAAGGCCCTTACAAGGCATGAGGAGATCTATTTTTGCTAAAGATCCAAGATGATGTGAAGTATCATTATTCCTAAATCAATATGAAGGATCGAGACACACGACGAAAAGCAATTACTCCCCTAAAGATCATGGAGAAAGTCTATCCAAAAAGACCCTTACAAGGTATGAGGATAAATATATCCAAGTCCGAAAAGGAGGCGGATCGTTGTATATCAAAGTCCAAAATAAAGATTGAAGAAAAATGATGAAGTCGTGGTCCAAATATGAAGAATCTCTCAAAAATGTCAAGTGAAGAAATTCCAAATATATGAAGAGAAGACCATAATTTCAAGAACGTCTTCCCAAGATTTGAAGTATGAAGTACATGCCAAATATCGGTCCGAGAAAGGTCTCAAATCGTGAAACGAGTTATGCCAAGATATGAACATAAGGAGATACATGAGAAGCCGTTTTAAAAGATTTTATCCTTCGGCTAACTATCGATTAAATCGTGCTACTTTGCTTTCGGACTAATAACTACTCAAATAAGTCAATATGAATCACTTGTGATCCATGACAAATAGTTAAAAAATGCTAGTAACCCATTTCCATTTATAATAACTAGGATTGCGGGGAGAAAAAGTATTACACAATTTGGACGTATGAGTAGTGTTAGCATTGTGACTTGTACCAACAATGATATCGTTTTTGCACTTAGCATGGAATGTATGACAATCAAGGATGACGAAATTTACTCTAAGGGACATTTACTTGTTTCTATTCTTTGACCTTAAAAGTCACATTCGTGATGAAAATTGAACTTTGGTAATGCTTAGATACTTTATTCTAGAATTGCGTGAGGGCACGGCAATGGCTTAGTATGGGGAGTGATGAGATGGCATTTATACATGATCTCATCGGTCTTTTCGGGCTTTAAATACATAAAAATGTCATAAAATACCATATATTTGCTTGTGTTTGTTTACTTGTGTATTTTAGGTATGGATATCGTGAAAAAGACAAAAGATCACAAGAAACAAGGAAAACGGACACGAGAAACGAAGCCGTACAAAGAACCGGGCCCTAGATCATGATTTATCCAACAAATACCCTTTAAGACTTGAAGAAATGCAAGATTGATCCTCAATGAATGAAGAAATGACACTTAAAACCGTTGTGAAATCATAATTACAGGTTTGGTCCCTTAAGTTTGTAAAATTACACAAATGGTCCTTCAACTTTGAAGAATTGGCAAGATTAGTCCCTCATCAAATCTAATTTGTCAAATATGGTCCCTCATAAATCCAAAGATACATTGAAGACCTTTGAAGATCAACAAAGTCCAAAACCAGCCCTTGAAATATGGAAAAATGACAAAAACAACCCTTGAAACACTTTTAGAAAAATGTTGTGCCAAAAGTGTAAAGTTCTGAAAGTTAAATAACAAAGGGATGCGTTTGTTTGGACTGAAAAACTTGCTATACAACTTTTCCCAAAAACAAAGGACCAAAAGTGACAAGCTGAAAGTTTGAATTCCTATAAACGCGGGTAACACTTACTCTTTGGATTTTACCATGAAGAACACCCCTTTTTACCCAGGATTAAAAAGAGGAAAACAAAGGGGAAATTGAAATTGGTTGTTCCCACATGTAATTCACATCAAGACAAACACATCCCACACCAAAAACCTTAATCCCCACTACCAGAAACATACCCCCACTCCCACTCTCATGACGACACCTGGCATTTGATTATGACATGGCAAGATCAACGAACCAAAGCTTTTCCTTGGTCACCAAGCACTAAACAAACGTTCCTGATTCACCCTAACCAGCTGGTAACACGCCTAGAAGATTTTTCAAGGACAAATGGGGAAATTCACTTTTGGGGTTTGTGAACAATGATTAGCTAGCATTTGCCTATAAAAAGACTCCTCAACATGTGAGAGAGCTTTTGTTCCAGTTTTAGGCTATCAATCTTTGTAATCCCTTTTTAAGTTAATAAAATTTGATTTTCAGAATTTTGAGAAATCTTGATCTTGTTTATTAAAAGTTGGTGTTAGAATAGCCTAATTCTGAGTTCCATTTTCATGTTTGAAGGTTTTTGAGGCAAGGTTTTAATTGATAAGGCTTGTGTTTCAAAAATCAGTAAGGTCTTGTTTATTGTTCATCACTTTTGTTTGTTCATCTTAGCAGGTACTTGGAAGCTGGTACTTGTTTTACTAGTACCTCAGCTCAAACAATCCAGGGCCTGGATGTAGGTCTTGGAGGTTTGCACCTTCTCCTTTTTCATTTTCTCTCTTATTTTTCTGAATTTTGTGATATTTGCATGATTATTGTGGAATTCGTGATTTGATGGTTGATTATTGTTCATCTGGTGTTGTTTGATGTTATTGAAGTGTTATTAGCTTGATTTGTGGGTTAAAACTGAATTATCATTTGGAAATTTGTCAAAACAGGTTTTTAAGGGGTGTTTGGGTTAACTGCATAACCAGGATTTGTGGTTTGTTAAGTGCTTGTATTGTGTTGTTTATTGTTGGTATATGTTTACTTGGTGCTCTTGTTCATCTGTTTGCAGGTTTTGAGGTTTGAAACACCTAGATTCATAATAGTGCTCTAAAATCTTGTTTACTTGGTAAAATTGGTTAGAATTTTGAGGACACCTAGATCTAAGCATAGACTAGGGTTAACAAGTGCTGATTCTTAGTTAATTACACCAGGAAAAGAGATTTGATGCTTGAAATTGGATCTGTGGTCAATTAGATCAGCAAATGAGTTAGTGTTCATCAATAACAGATAGTGTTCACCAGTAACTGATTTTGGTTGAGTTTTGCTTGATTCTTGTGTGCAACCTGGTGTTATTAGTGCTTATATTGACTCTTAATAAGACAAAGCTTATTGAGGTGCCTTTTGTTCCATCAAAAAGCAACAAGCAAGGCTTGGAATCAAGCCAAAACATTACTGCATATCAAGTAGTGGGAACTCCTTTCCCACTGAAAGTTCCCCCTACTAGTGTTAATTGGACTTCAGCTTATCAATAAGCTAAAATAGCTTATTTTAACCAGCAACAACTTGGATTTTGTAATAGGTGCTCATTATTTGACCCATTTGTTCATACTGGAGCATTTGGTGGGTTGACTTTTAAGTTTGACTAGAAAACCAACTTGATTGACTTTTTCATAAGTGCTTATTGGTTCATTCTGGCTTACTGGGTTTGCTTATTGGAATTTTTTTGATTTATTTGGCTTATTGAGTTCATTTGTGACAGTTTGCAAGTTGAATCAGGTTCTGAGGTGCCCTAAATCTCAAACCCGACTATTTTGTCTTTTAGTGAAATATTACTTTCCTTATTTCTGGCTTATTGAGTGTTCTTTTTCAAAATTTATTTTTACAGATCTCTTAAGCATCCCAAAATAAGGTTGTGTGTCAAATTAGAGCTTATGGCATTAACTTATTGCTTAATGGGCTTATTGGCCCAACAAGGATAAGTTGTTTGCTTATTAAGTTGTGATAAGCTCACTTTCAGCTTTTGGGGCTTCAGAGTTTTGTGTTTAGAATTAAATTTTGAGTCATATTGGGCTTTTCCAAGTCATTTGGGCCAAGTTTGACTTTTTGGGCTAAAAAGCCCATTTGTGTTGACTGATTTTGGTTTTGGCCCATTTGGAGGCCCAATAGGGGTATTTTGGTCATTTCACTTTAATTTTCTGTTTATTTAGGTTAAAATAAACTAGTTTGCAAGTTTTTTAAATTTTTTATAATTTTTGGATTTTTAATATTATTTTAATATTATTTTATAATTATTTTTCAAATTTCACATTTTTCAACTTTTTATATTTTTCTTAGCTTAAATACATTAAAATAGGATTTTTTCAACTCTTAGATTAATTTTATCACTTTTAGATTAAATTTTATAATTATTTTAAATATTAATAGTTTTTAAATCATTTTAAATAGTTTTCTTAGTTTCAAAATTTCTAAAAATAGTTTTTAATCTTTTTAGGTCATTTTAGAGGTTTTCCAATTGAAAAATCTTTATTTGGGCTTTTTGATAATTAATTTGATTTTTAGGGCTTTAATTAGCATTTAAAAATTGAATATTTAATTATTTAAAAGGTTTGAAAAAGTTTTGATTATTGGTAAACTCTTAGTTTATTTATTTTTATTTTTAATGAATTTTTTGTAATTTTTAGATTTCATTTTTATTTTAGCTTGTTTTTACGATTTTACGTTTTGTCATCGTAGTAATAATTTTCACGTCATCGTCATCCTCTTTCTCATCCCCTTCTTTCATTTATTAATCACAAACATTTAACAAGTTTTTCACACACATATACCTCCTTGGGAAACGAACTTTGAACTTCATTTAGGGTCATTTGTACATGGTTTTCCTAAACCGTCGTATTTAATACTTTCCCTATTTAGGTACTCTTTTCCTAAAGGGTATACAAAAACTCTGCAATCAGTCAAGATGTGAGTGTGGTCTAAAAGCACGTTGTGTTATTTGACCAAGAAAACAATGATATTGTTTATCCTTGTGAAGCCTACACATGTGAATAATATACAAAAAAGGAAAAGTATTTTTTGACTGTAGGAGGATCATGCTTCTGTATTATATGACTCTGAAATATTTGATTCCTTATTTGATTCTATTTAAATTAAGACCCGTCAAGAAATAGAGTGCCAAACATAATCGCTAACATATAAAAACAGATTTAGATTGAAATTATCTTACAACGTGGACTGCAACAAAATCGTCCTAACATGTGATACATGACTCCGTTTGAATACCACAACCAAGAAAATGAATCCTTGAAATAAGGATTAATTTTATCTAGGCAAACATTGGTCAAAAGCAACTAAACATGATAAAAAACAAAATAAAATCGACCATAAACAGCCAAAACATTGCCGTAATCGGCTGAAATCATCTAAACATATGAAAAAACATCAAAATTTATGTAATAACACGAACTTTAAAATAAACATTTAGACCGAGATCTAATCTTATTTCTAGTATTCAGATCAATATCTATTACTCGAATTTTAATTATCATGTTCGTTCGACGAATAATATTGATTTTTCGGGTAACCAGCGAGGTTAAGGCTTTAACGTATCGAATATGTGTGCTTTATTATTTATCTACAAAGTCTATGTCCGTCATCGACTGTAAATATCCTTGTTATGATATAGAAATATGTTCTATTGTCGTCGTTTTAATTTCTCGTTTTACGAGCATTCTTTGTAATTTACATTAAGCCTTTAACGTCATTCGTTTATGCGAGACGTTAACGCTTATTGAATAATAAGCCCTCATTTATTTATAAAAATATCAACGTTCTCGGAATGTCAACATTATTATTTTATATTGAGCGTTTAATTTTCGTGATTCTACGCGTATTTTCCAAATCACGTAACTCTTAAAATATCGGGCTTTGATAATACCCGCTCTTACAAATTTTAGAACAAACTTTATATAAATATCATTACTTTCTCAAACATCACGCCTAATACACATATTTGAGAGGTGATACACGTGTATTTCGAACTTTCATATATTCATACATATCAAGTTTTCTAGAACTAATAACACATTTTTATCTTCTTACAAAAGAAAGATATACACACTCTATTCTTCTCCCTTTGCTTGCCGAGAGTAATCAAAGCACAACCATACATTCATTATCTATATTTCATTAGTTGTTTTGGTAAATGAAAGAAATGAAAGCTCATAAGTCTAGCTACTTATTTGTTAGTTTATTTCTTTCATAAACACCATCATGAACTACATATTTTGAAGACTAGAAGATGAGAGGTTATATGGTTATTTGAATGGGTATATAAAGCATGACAAATAAACAAGGGATGTTTGGTGATTTCCTTATAAGCTTGATTTTTTGCTCATCATCTTATGGAGTTTCTTCATTTGTTTTGTAAGAAATTGTTTTATTATCTTTCATATTCATATTTTATTATGATGACATATGTATATCTTTATATTTGATCTATGAAAACATCATTTTACTTCTGTAAATGATGATTTTTAATAATTTATTAAAGAATTCGGATATTGTATATATGATTTCTACTAAGAAAGACAAGTTAAATAAGTCATAGGATAAGTTGTGATGATTTAAAATAGTTGGGCAGTAGCTAAATGCATTTCGTGACAAATTGAGTAGCTTGTGGGGTTTGTTAAGGTTTTTGTATGGGTAGATATATTTTTTGTGGTGATTTGGCCGGGTCGCTCGTCCCGTGACGATACCCGATGAATTAGATATTGTCGAAACGGTAAAAAGTACCAAATCTGAACATGCTGTATAAACCGACTGAAAACTCTAATAAGAACTCAGAACCATTGAAAAAGGTAAAACTATAGATTGTAGATAAAAATATGAGGAACTAGAATAAGTTGGATAGTTTATCAATTCATTACGGTTTGGAAATGGCGGCCGAAACGGTAGAAATAAAGTTGGCTGTGAATGACAGCCAACTCTTTTAAGTGATAAAATGGGTAAATGATTTATGATAAATATAAATTAGGGGAATTGAACTTATAATAAGTAAACCACATAAGTTAATAATTACTTTGGTAAAAATAACTCATCTATATTATTTATGGTTTAGGAGAAATGATCTAATCTACGAGGCATGTCGAGAAACTGTAAAAAAATTGGACTATATTAAATTAACGTTTAACGTGACGATTTTTATAAAACCCAAAGTGGTATGACCCACTTGTGTAGAGTTTTAGACTCAGTTTTATACTGATATTTAGAGATCCCAAGACCCGACCAATGTGAGATATTAAGTCGACAACGTTTGGAGGCGTTTTAGAACACATAAAGCTTATAAACTGGTTTTGGGCCATAAAAGCCCAACATACACTTATAATGGCTATTAGGCCATTATTGGGCCTGAGATTTATAACATGTTTAGAGTTTAATTCTGAGATCTAAATGGGCTAAATTCATAATAACTTGTAATGGGCCACTTATGGGCTTTAATGAGCTTAATGGTCATAATGAGACTTTATTTGATAAATTGTTCTAAAAGTCTTACGAAAAGTTTTACAAAACTTATACAATGTCCAAACTTACTAAAGTGAACTATTTACATATATGTATGGCTTACGTATAGACTCGAGCCTAAGACGCGTCTCTTCATTATAGGTCTCGTTCGGTCATATGTCGACCGATGGGCATCTCATTCTTGATCAATGAGCGATTGATATCTCGTGAAGTCGTGTGTTGACTATTGGGTGTTTTGTCCTCGATAAACGTGTAACGGATATATCAGGTGAGTTCATAGCCTCGCTTTTACTGCTTTATATGTGTTTATAAACCCGCGAGGGGGAATACATGCTCTTGGTATAAAATATACGTTGTCTATATATATATAGTTTTGAGAGGATACATGTTTATGAATAAACATGTGAAGTTTGACTATATGCTTTGAACGAATACAAGTTGTTGTAAATGAATACAAGATGCTTGATTAAATGCTTTTGAAAGATGAACACAAGCGTTGATTGTATTGATTGTGAACCGCTATTTGCTAAGTGCTGTATTGCCAAAATTTGGAAAGTCCCTATAAACCCATGAACCGTTAACTACCCTTGATGGGTAGGCGCTGGTACAGACGGATGGATCCATCGGGGATGGCCCCCACCTGGGCAGGTCGCACCTGTGGGTTGGAGGCTCAGCCAGGTGTGTTGTATTAGAAGTAAGGGGGTATTTGGCAAGATACCTGACTAGGGCATTATTATACTTAAGGCTTCGGTGTCATGGCTTAGTATAATAGCGCGGACTTTGAGTATTGTATGTGTTACAATATTGACAGTGGATGAGATTCTTGTGTTCAAAAGCTTTGTGATTTATTTAAAACCCATTATTGTTTATTTAAAAACCTATGAATTCACTCAACCGTTGTGTTGACAATTAAGCATGTATTCTCAGGTGTATAGGTTTAAGAGCAGCTGGAGCTGGAGCTACACAAGATAAAGTAAAGGCAAAACAAACAATTTCCATTCGATACATTTGACAAACTTTTATATTTATTAAGGTTTGTATAAACTATTGGGACCTCTTTTATTGAACTCTGATTTTGTCGAATGGTTTATTTAATAAAACGTCTCTTTTGAGGTCGTTTTCTATGACTGTGTGTGATGTGCTATGAAGTAACACCCAATGTTGATATTCCGTTGCCTTGTGAAATTGGGGGTGTTACAGATTGGTATCAGAGCACTAGTTATAGCGAACTAGGTCATTTTTACAACCTAGACTATAACTGCTCTTTCGTAAAATTGTTTTATTGCCTTACAAAGTATCCGCGCGCTCATGGCTCCTAGAAACCAATGCTTGGTTTTGATTGTGTGATCCTATGTGTATATAGGAATGATTGTATGTATATGTAGGTACATACTATGGTATTTAAAGGCATTGCGCGTGAAGCAACGGTCCTTGCGTGATTATCGTGCATTTTATGATACGGTTTTATAGAGAGTTTGGCTTCGCCGCCAATCACCTTTCTTGATAATTAAGTTATTATCTGAATACGAGTATGGAACTAGTTTGATATTTTGGGTACATGTATATTGTTTCATAATCTATCGCATATCGACTAAATTAAGCTCGATCGTTGTCATCGCATCATGATGTGCCATTTTAGGACATCTCCTTTTGAAACATAATTGATAAACATATTATTTATGTACTCCTTATGATTTTGAAGAATCATTTCTTCAAGGAGACATCTTCTACGTAACGTTTAATTTATTGTGTTTGATTACGTTTTGTTGGCGAAAAGGAGGATGCAAGTGTTGGACCTAAAATATATATATACCCAATCAACTATATATAAATTGGGTACAACAAAGATATGCTCATACTAGTCATTAGTTGAGAAACTTAAAAATTTTTATTTAAATGGAATGGGACATTTAAATATAGAGATTTTAAATCGCCCAACTATGTGTCGTTTAAGGTTCTCTTATTGAAATGGATTGGGACATTTGAATAAGAATGTTTTAAACCACTGGACCTTAGATTGTCGACGGTTTCTTTATTCAAATGGTATGGGACGTTTGAATATAGAAATCATGGAGTATGTTTGACACCCTGTACTTTTCTTGGCATTTAATTTTGTTATGATGTCGTGTTTTGTGACGGTATTACTGAGTAGGATGATTTATAATCGTCTTGTTGAAATAAATTGGGACGCCTTTTTATTTGAACAAGAAAGTTATAAGTTCCCGAACCATAAATTTATAATTCTTGTTTACATGGATTGGGACGCCTTTGGATGTAAACAATGATTTATAAAGTGGGCTCAAGTGTGCCTGAGTTGGTTTGTGATTATTTTGTATACGGATGTATTTCTTCGACTCGTGTTTCGTTGGTATGATTCTTTCATTACGATCGTCCTTATGGATATTATTGATTATCTTCTATGTACGAGTAACCCATTAGTATTTTCCCAAGTTGTGATTTGTCTTTATGGACTACTTATAATGTGCCCCGACTATCGTAAGCTTGATAAGCTGATCATTAAGAACCATTACACGTTCCACGGATAGACGACTTGTTTAATCGACACTAGTATTTAAGTGTGTACATGTGGATCGACCGGTGATTAAGTTATCATTGATAGCTTATCTTGGATGAAAAGATTTTGAAATTTTGCTTGTTATTACGGATGGTTCATCGAATAAATTTTCAGACGTAACGAGAATATCATTAGGGTATGAATCCGTTGGCGAGCACCCAGTAGAATCGTTTGGGTATGAATCCGTTTGTGAGCACCCAATAGAATCGTTTGGGTATGAATCCGTTTCTGAGCACCCAGTAGAATCGTTTGGGTATGGATCCGTTTGTGAGCACCCAGTAGTATCGTTTGGTATGGAATTATGTATGATTACCCTCTGATGACAAAAAAAAACTTTTTGGATATGCATCCATGGCTATCAGGCCTGTGAACATCCTTTAACTTTCAAACTTTCCTTGACTGAACTTATCCGAAAATCTTGTCAAATATTCTTATTTATCATGGCTTGGATATTTAGCAAGCATGAGTTAACTTGATTGAACATATTGATTTGGCATGGCTTGGCTATTTTGCAAACATGTCGTAATGTGATTATATGTGCCTAATGATGGCTTTTATTTTTGATTTGGATCATATTTCCTCCGATCGAGTAATGTATACTCCGAACGATTTCCGTGTCGATGAATTCGCTTTTGACGAAATAAGTTTCCATGTTCGAGATCAATGCTATTAGGTGATTTTGTATGACTAGTACTAATTACCTTGTCTTGATTATTTTGTAACTTTTCGATGGAGGCCTGTGCGATTCATGTGATTCTATGACGAAACTTTTTTTTATGAGACCGTTGGATGATATATATTTTGATTTGGTCGATGTGATCAACGATCTTTTGAATTGATTATCTCATTGAAAATATTTTAAATGCGCCCACTGTTTTTGACTCATCACTTGTCATGTGGATTTTTAGAACTTATATCGACCGCCGCAAGTTTGATAATCTAGTAGTAATGTAACTTGAAGTAATTTGAAAAATTGACGACTTGTTAAATTGTTTTTTATTCGCTTCTAATGGCTTTTCCTTCGAGTTATGTATTATTCTTTCCTTGTAAGGATTGAAGCTACACTAAAACAATTCATTTGTGTCCGTTATGTATACTCGTACTTTGACTTATGTTCATCCAACCTTCATTAGCATCCTCGGCGATGGCTTGTGTATTCCACACCTCTTTGCCATTAAAACGAAGACTATTGAGACGAATTAAGCGTCGGGACGTCGCTTCCTAAAGGGTTAGATGATGTAATAACACGAACTTTAAAATAAACATTTAGACCGAGATCTAATCTTATTTCTAGTATTCAGATCAATATCTATTACTCGACTTTTAATTATCATGTTCGTTCGACGAATAATATTGATTTTTCGGGTAACCAGCGAGGTTAAGGCTTTAACGTATCGAATATGTGTCCTTTATTATTTATCTACAAAGTCTATGTCCGTCATCGACTGTAAATATCCTTGTTATGATATAGAAATATGTTCTATTGTCGTCGTTTTAATTTCTCGTTTTACGAGCATTCTTTGTAATTTACATTAAGCCTTTAACGTCATTCGTTTATGCGAGACGTTAACGCTTATTGAATAATAAGCCCTCATTTATTTATAAAAATATCAACGTTCTCGGAATGTCAACATTATTATTTTATATTGAGCGTTTAATTTTCGTGATTCTACGCGTATTTTCCAAATCACGTAACTCTTAAAATATCGGGCTTTGATAATACCCGCTCTTACAAATTTTAGAACAAACTTTATATAAATATCATTACTTTCTCAAACATCACGCCTAATACACATATTTGAGAGGTGATACACGTGTATTTCGAACTTTCATATATTCATACTTATCAAGTTTTCTAGAACTAATAACACATTTTTATCTTCTTACAAAAGAAAGATATACACACTCTATTCTTCTCCCTTTGCTTGCCGAGAGTAATCAAAGCACAACCATACATTCATTATCTATATTTCATTAGTTGTTTTGGTAAATGAAAGAAATGAAAGCTCATAAGTCTAGCTACTTATTTGTTAGTTTATTTCTTTCATAAACACCATCATGAACTACATATTTTGAAGACTAGAAGATGAGAGGTTATATGGTTATTTGAATGGGTATATAAAGCATGACAAATAAACAAGGGATGTTTGGTGATTTCCTTATAAGCTTGATTTTTTGCTCATCATCTTATGGAGTTTCTTCATTTGTTTTGTAAGAAATTGTTTTATTATCTTTCATATTCATATTTTATTATGATGACATATGTATATCTTTATATTTGATCTATGAAAACATCATTTTACTTCTGTAAATGATGATTTTTAATAATTTATTAAAGAATTCGGATATTGTATATATGATTTCTACTAAGAAAGACAAGTTAAATAAGTCATAGGATAAGTTGTGATGATTTAAAATAGTTGGGCAGTAGCTAAATGCATTTCGTGACAAAATGAGTAGCTTGTGAGGTTTGTTAAGGTTTTTGTATGGGTAGATATATTTTTTGTGGTGATTTGGCCGGGTCGCTCGTCCCGTGACGATACCCGATGAATTAGATATTGTCGAAACGGTAAAAAGTACCAAATCTGAACATGCTGTATAAACCGACTGAAAACTCTAATAAGAACTCAGAACCATTGAAAAAGGTAAAACTATAGATTGTAGATAAAAATATGAGGAACTAGAATCAGTTGGATAGTTTATCAATTCATTACGGTTTGGAAATGGCGGCCGAAACGGTAGAAATAAAGTTGGCTGCGAATGACAGCCAACTCTTTTAAGTGATAAAATGGGTAAATGATTTATGATAAATATAAATTAGGGGCAATTGAACTTATAATAAGTAAACCACATAAGTTAATAATGACTTTGGTAAAAATAACTCATCTATATTATTTATGGTTTAGGAGAAATGATCTAATCTACGAGGCATGTCGAGAAACTGTAAAAAAATTGGACTATATTAAATTAACGTTTAACGTGACGATTTTTATAAAACCCAAAGTGGTATGACCCACTTGTGTAGAGTTTTAGACTCAGTTTTATACTGATATTTAGAGATCCCAAGACCCGACCAATGTGAGATATTAAGTCGACAACGTTTGGAGGCGTTTTAGAACACATAAAGCTTATAAACTGGTTTTGGGCCATAAAAGCCCAACATACACTTATAATGGCTATTAGGCCATTATTGGGCCTGAGATTTATAACATGTTTAGAGTTTAATTCTGAGATCTAAATGGGCTAAAGTCATAATAACTTGTAATGGGCCACTTATGGGCTTTAATGAGCTTAATGGTCATAATGAGACTTTATTTGATAAATTGTTCTAAAAGTCTTACGAAAAGTTTTACAAAACTTATACAATGTCCAAACTTACTAAAGTGAACTATTTACATATATGTATGGCTTACGTATAGACTCGAGCCTAAGACTCGTCTCTTCATTATAGGTCTCGTTCGGTCATATGTCGATCGATGGGCATCTCATTCTTGATCAATGAGCGATTGATATCTCGTGAAGTCGTGTGTCGACTATTGGGTGTTTTGTCCTTGATAAACGTGTAACGGATATATCAAGTGAGTTCATAGCCTCGCTTTTACTGCTTTATATGTGTTTATAAACCCGCGAGGGGGAATACATGCTCTTGGTATAAAATATACGTTGTCTATATATATAGTTTTGAGAGGATACATGTTTATGAATAAACATGTGAAGTTTGACTATATGCTTTGAACGAATACAAGTTGTTGTAAATGAATACAAGATGCTTGATTAAATGCTTTTGAAAGATGAACACAAGCGTTGATTGTATTGATTGTGAACCGCTATTTGCTAAGTGTTGTATTGCCAAAATTTGGAAAGTCCCTATAAACCCATGAACCGTTATCTACCCTTGATGGGTAGGCGCTGGTACAGACGGATGGATCCATCGGGGATGGCCCCCACCTGGGCAGGTCGCACCTGTGGGTTGGAGGCTCAGCCAGGTGTGTTGTATTAGAAGTAAGGGGGTATTTGGCAAGATACCTGACTAGGGCATTATTATACTTAAGGCTTCGGTGTCATGGCTTAGTAGAATAGCGCGGACTTTGAGTATTGTATGTGTTACAATATTGACAGTGGATGAGATTCTTGTGTTCAAAAGCTTTGTGATTTATTTAAAACCCATTATTGTTTATTTAAAAACCTATGAATTCACTCAACCGTTGTGTTGACAATTAAGCATGTATTCTCAGGTGTATAGGTTTAAGAGCAACTGGAGCTGGAGCTACGCAGGATAAAGTAAAGGCAAAACAAACAATTTCCATTCGATACATTTGACAAACTTTTATATTTATTATGGTTTGTATAAACTATTGGGACCTCTTTTATTGAACTCTGATTTTGTCGAATGGTTTATTTAATAAAACGTCTCTTTTGAGGTCGTTTTCTATGACTGTGTGTGATGTGCTATGAAGTAACACCCAATGTTGATATTCCGCTGCCTTGTGAAATTGGGGGTGTTACAATTTATTTCTAGTCCATATGGACCACATAGAAACCGGTCAAAATGTTTTCGCCCGGTTTCTAGATGGATGAAACACATATATGTATTTTCCTTGTTTAGTTTTCGTCGTGTTTTACCTAGTATAAAAGTTGGTTAGCTAGTATTTGAGGTAGTTGAGAATGCACTAGACAAAGAACATCTCGACAACACATTATAATAAAAAGGTCAAGATATGAGTGTGGTCTAACAACACGTCGTGTTATTTGACCATGAAAACAATGATATTGTTTATCCTTGTGAAGACTACACATGTGAATAATATACAAATAAATGACAAGTATTTTTTGACATTCCATGTAGAAGGATCATGCTTCTGTTTTATATGACTCTGAAATATTTGATTCCATATTTTATTGTATTTAAATTGAGACACGTCAAGAAATAGAGTGCCAAACATAACTGCTAACATATAAAAACAGATTTAGATTGAAATTATCTAACAACGTGGACTACAACAAGATCGTCATAACATGTGATACATGACTCCGTTTCAAGACCACGACTAAGAAAATGGATCCTTGAAATAAGGATTAATTTTATCTAGGCAAACATTGGTCAAAAGCGACTAAACATGATAAAAAACTGATGAAAATCGACCATAAACAGCCAAAACATTGCCGTAACCGGCTGAAATCATCCAAACATAAGAAAAAACATCTAAATTTGTTTCTAGTCCATATGGACCACATATAAACCAGTCAAAATGTTTTCGCCCGGATTCTAGAAGGACGAAACACGTATATGTATTTTCTTTGTTTAGTTTTGGTCGTGTTTTACCTAGTATAAAAGTTGGTCAGCTAGTATTTGAGGTAGTTGAGAATGCACTAGACAAAGAGCATCTCGACGACACATTATAATATAAAGGTCATGATATGAGTGTGGTCTAAAACCACGTTGTGTTATTTGACCAAGAAAACAATGATATTGTTTATCCTTGTGAAGCGTACACAGGTGAATATTATACAAAAAAGGACAAGTATTTTTTGACATTTCATGTAGGAGGATCATGCTTATGTATTATATGACTCTGAAATATTTGATCCCATATTTGATTCTATTTAAATTGAGACCCGTCAAGAAATAGCGTGCCATACATAATCAGTAACATATAAAAACAGATTTAGATTGAAATTATCTGACAACGTGGGTTGCAATAAAATCATCATAACATGTTATACATGACTCCGTTTCAAGACCACAACTAAGAAAATGGATCCTTGAAATAAGGATTAATTTTATCTAGGCAAACATTGGTCAAAAGCGACTAAACATGATAAAAAACTGACGAAAATCGACCATAAACAGCCAAAACATTGCCGTAACCGGCTGAAATCATCCAAACATAAGAAAAAACATCTGAATTTATTTCTAGTCCATATGGACCACATAGAAACCGGTCAAAATGTTTTCTCCCAGATTCTAGATGGATGAAACACGTACATGTATTTTCTTTGTTAAGTTTTGGTCATGTTGTACCTAGTATAAAAGTTCGCCAGTTAGTATTTGAGGTAGTTGAGAATGCACTAGACAAAGAGCATCTCGACGACACATTATAATATAAAGGTCAAGATATGAGTGTGGTCTAAAAACACGTTGTGTATTTGACCAAGAAAACAATGATATTGTTTATCCTTGTGAAGCCTACACAGGTGAATAATATACAAAAAAAGGACAAGTATTTTTTGACATTTCATGTAGGAGGATCATGCTTCTGTATTATATGACTCTGAAATATTTGATTCCATATTTGATTCTATTTAAATTGAGACCCGTCAAGAAATAGAGTGCCAAACATAATCGCTAACATATAAAAACAGATTTAGATTGAAATTATCTGACAACGTGGGCTGCAATAAAATCATCATAACATGTGATACATGACTCCGTTTCAAGACTACAACTAAGAAAATGGATCCTTGGAATAAGGATAAATTTTATCTAGGAAAACATTGGTCAAAAGTGACTAAACATGATAAAAAAACTGATGAAAATCGACCATAAACTGCCAAAACATTGCCGTAACCAGCTGAAATCATCCAAACATAAGAAAACACATTTGAATTTATTTCTAGTTCATATGGACCACATAGAAACCGGTCAAAATGTTTTCTCTCGGATTCTAGATGGATGAAACACTCATATTTATTTACTTTGTTTAGTTTTGGTCATGTTTTACCTAGTATAAAAGTTGGTCAGCTAGTATTTGAGGTAGTTGAGAATGCACTAGACAAAGAGCATCTCGATGACACATTATAATATAACGGGCAACATATGAGTGTGGTCTAACAACACGTTGTCTTAGTTGACCAAGAAAACAACGATATTGTTTATCCTTGTGAAGCCTACACATGTGAATAATATACAAAAAAGGGACAAGTATTTTTTGACATTTCATGTAGGAGGATCATGCTTCTGTATTATATGACTCTAAAAAATTTGATTCCATATTTGATTCTATTTAAATTGAGACTCGTCAAGAAATAGAGTGCCAAACATAATCGCTAACATATAAAAACAGATTTAGATTCAAATTATCTGACAATGTGGGCTGCAATAAAATTGTCATAACATGTGATACATGACTCCGTTTCAAGAACACAACTAAGAAAATAGATCCTTGAAATTAGGATTTATTTTATCTAGGCAAACATTGGTAAAAAACGACTAACATGATAAAAAAAACTGATGAAAATCAACCATAAACTGCCAAAACATTGCCGTAACCGGCTGAAATCATCTAAACATAAAAAAAACATTTGAATTTATTTCTAGTCCATATGGACCACATAGAAACCGGTCAAAATGTTTTCTCCCAGATTTTAGATGGATGAAACACGTATATGTATTTTCTTTGTTTAGTTTTGGTCGTGTTTTACCTAGTATAAAAGTTGGTCAGCTAGTATTTGAGGTAGTTGAGAATGCACTAGACAAAGTGCTTCTCGACGACACATTATAATATAAAGGTCAAGATATTAGTGTGTTCTAACAACACATTGTGTTATTTGACCAAGAAAATAACGATATTGTTTATCCTTGTGAAGCCTACACATGTGAATAATATACAAAAAAAGGACAAGTATTTTTTGACATTTGATGTAGGAGGATCATGCTTCTGTATTATATGACTCTGAAATATTTTATTCCATATTTTATTCTATTTAAATTGAGACCCGTCAAGAAATAGAGTGCCAAACATAATTGCTAACATATAAAAATAGATTTAGACTGAAACTATCTGACAACGTGGACTGCAACAAAATCGTTATAACATGTGATACATGTCTCTGTTTCAAGACCACAACTAAGAAAATGGATCCTTGAAATAAGGATTAATTTTATCTAGGCAAACATTGGTCAAAAGCGACTAAACATGATAAAAAAACTGACGAAAATCGACCATAAACAGCCAAAACATTGCCGTAACCGGCTGAAATCATCCAAACATAAGAAAAAACATCTCAATTTATTTCTAGTCCATATGAACCACATAGAAACCGGTCAAAATGTTTTCTCCCAGATTCTAGATGGATGAAACACGTATATGTATTTTCTTTGTTTTGTTTTGGTCGTGTTTTACCTAGTATAAAAGTTCGTTAGCTAGTAATTGAGGTAGTTGAGAATGCACTAGACAAAGAGCATCTCGACGACACATTATAATATAAAGGTCAAGATGTGAGTGTGGTCTAACAACACGTTGTGTTATTTGACCAAGAAAACAATGATATTGTTTATCCTTGTGAAGCGTACACAGGTGAATAATATACAAAAAAGGACAAGTATTTTTTGAAATTTTAGGTAGGAGGATCATGCTTCTGTATTATATGACTCTGAAATATTTGATTCCATATTTGATTCTATTTAAATTGAGACCCGTCAAGAAATAGAGTGCCAAACATAATCGCTAACATATAAAAACAAATTTGGATTGAAATTATCTGACAACGTGGGTTGCAATAAAATCATCATAACATGTGATACATGACTCCATTTCAAGACCACAAGTAAGAAAATGGATACTTGAAATAAGGATTAATTTTATCTTGGCAAACATTGGTCAAAAGCGACTAAACATGAAGAAAAAAAACTGACGAAAATCGACCATAAACAGCCAAAACATTATCGTAACCGGCTGAAATCATCCAAACATAAGAAAAAACATCTGAATTTATTTCTAGTCCATATTGACCTCTAGATGGATGAAACACGTATATGTATTTTCTTCGTTAGTTTTGGTTGTGTTTTACCTAGTATAAAAGTTCGTCAGCTAGTATTTGAGGTAGTTGAGAATGCACTAGACAAAGAGCATCTCAACGACACATTATAATATAAAGGTCAAGATATGAGTGTGGTCTAACAACACGTTGTGTTATTTGACCAAGAAAACAATGATATTGTTTATCCTTGTGAAGCATGAACAGGTGAATAATATACAAAAAAAGGACAAGTATTTTTTAACATTTCATGTAGGAGGATGATGAGATGGCATTTATACATGATCTCATCGTTCTTTTCGGGCTTTAAATGCATAAAAATGTCATTAATACCATATATATGCTTGTGTTTGTTTCCTTGTGTATTTTAGGTATGGATATCGTGAAAAAGACAAAAGATCACAAGAAAACAAGGAAAAACAGACACGAGAAACGAAGCCGTACAAAGAACTGGGCCCTAGTTCATGATTTATCCAAGATTTACCCTTGAAGACTTGAAGATATAAAAGATTGATCCTCAAACAATGAAGAAATGACACTTAAACCCTTGTGAATTCATAATTATAAGTTTGGTCCTTTAAGTTTGTCAACATTGCAAAAAGGTCCTTCAACTTTGAAGAATTGGCAATTTTTGTCACTCATCAATTCTAAATTGTCAATAATGGTCCCTTATGAAGTCACGGTTACATTGAAGACCTTTGAAGATCATGAATATCCAAGATCAGTCCTTAAACTATGCAAAAATGGCAAAAACAACCCTTGAAAACCTTTTGCCAAAGTTTTGGGGCAAAAGTGTGAAGATTGAAAGTTGAATAACAAAGGAAATGAGTTTTGTTGCTGAATAAACACGTTTTACCCTTTTTACCAAAACACAAGGGCAATAGTTGCCACAAATGAAACATTCAAAAATATTTACGCCAAACACAAGCACAATCCACCAAAAACAGATCAAACTTTGTTATTGTAGCAAGTAAGAACCCAGAATAACCTCCACTTAAAACAAAGGGTAAAAAGCAATTACCCTTACCCACACTTAATTCACACACCCAGAAACCCATCCCAACCTTAAAACCCTTACTCCCACTCACCATGTGACCCCACCATTCAAACCCGTCCACCAATCATATCACACCTTTCTCTCCAAGGCTTGCCATGTGTCAAGATTAGTAGCCAATACTCTTTGCTTCACCCCAAAGCTATTTTGAACAATTTTGATCATTTTGGACAGCTCACAACAAAGAATCGTCTAGAAGACCTCAAAGGCACATTTGGGAATTCAGTTCTAGGGTTTGTGAATAGTGTTAGCATAGCATTTGCCTATAAAAGGAGACCTCAACCTGTGAGAGTCCCTTTGTTCTAGTTTTAGCCTATCAATTTTTGTAATTCCTTTTTAAGTTAATAAAATTTGAATTTCATAAAATTCTTGAATTCTCTTTTGTGTTTATTAAAAGTTGGTGTTAGAATAGCCTAAATCTGAGTTCCACTTTCATGTTTGAAGGTTTTTGAGGCAATGTTTTAAGCAATAAAACTTGTGTTTCAAAAATCAGTAAGATCTTGTTATTTGTTCATCACTTTGGTTTGTTGTTCTTAGCAGGTACTTGGAAGCTGGTACTTGTTTTGCTAGTACCTCAGCTCAAACAATCCAGGGCCTCGATGTAGGTCTTGGAGGTTTACACCCTTCTCCTTTTTCAATTCTCTCTTTATTTTTCTGAATTTTTGTGATATTGCATGATTATAGTTGAATCTGTGTTTTTATGGTTGAATCTAGTTTATCTGTGTTTGATTGATGTTATTGAGTGGTTGTTAACTTGATTTGTGGGTTAAATCTATAATATCCTTTGAAAATTTGCAAAAACAGATTATTAAGGGGTGTTTGGGTTAACTGCATAAGCAGGCTTTGTGGTTTGTTAAGTGATTTTTTTGTGTTAGTGAATGTTAGTATCTGTTTACCTGGTGTTCTTGGTCATTTATCAGCAAGTTTTGTGGTTTGAAACACCTAAATCCATATAAGGGCTATAAAATCTTATTTACTTGTTAAAATTTGCTTAGGTTTAAGGGACACCTAGATCTAATCATAGACTAGGGTTAACAAGTGATTAAACCTAGTTAATAACATCAGGGAAAGAGATTCGGATGCTTGAAATTGGAGTTGTGGTCAATTATATCAGCAAAGTTTGCATGAGTCCTTGTAGTTCATATCAGAAGGTGTAATTTGCTTTAATCTTGTTCCATACCTTGTTTCAGTGATTGATTTAAGTTTGTTTGTGCTTATTAATAGTTTATATAGCCTGTGTATGCATCTTGTTGAATTTGGAGTGCTTATTCATGCTTAAAACTGCTTAAATGTTCATAACTACTTATTTCCAAGGTCTGTGCAATATCTATGGACTGTTTGCTTATTCTAGGCTTATTGTGTGAACCAATTTGTGATTTCTTTGTTGATATTGACTCCTTGTGATTCACTGATCACAAGGGTGCCCTTGTTTTCATTTGAATCCAACTGGATCTCTCTAAAAAGCTTGGTCAAATAGTCAAAGCAGTGGGAACTCCTTTCCCCTGCTGCTAGCCACTGCTAGTGTATTTTGGTGTTCAGCTTATCAATAAGCTATAATAGCTTATTTTAACTAGCAACAACTTGGATTTCGTAATAGGTGCTCATTATTTGACCCATTTGTTCACACTGGAGCATTTGGTGGATTAACTTTTAGGTTTGACGAGAAAACCAACTTAATTGACTTTTTCATAAGTGCTTATTTGCTTATTCTGGCTTATTGGTGTTGCTTATTGGATTTTTATTGATTGATTTGTCTTATTGAATTCATTTGTGACATTTTGCAAGTTGAATCAAGTCCTGAGGTGCCCTAAATCTCAAACTCGACTATTTTGTCGTTTTATGAATTTGTACTTTGCTTATTTCTGGCTTATTGAGTGTGCTTTTTCAAAATTTCTTGTTACAAATCTCTTAAGCATCCCAAAAGAAGGTTGTGTGTCAAATTAGAGCTTATGGCATTAGCTTATTGCTTAATGGGCTTAATGGCCCAATAAGGATTAGCTGTTTGCTTAATAAGCTGTGATAAGCTCACTTTCAGCTTTTGGGCCTTTAGAGTTTTGTGTTTAGAATTGAATTTTAAGTCAGATTGGGCTTTTCCAAGTCAATTGGGCCAAGTTTGACTTTTTGGGCTAAAAAGCCCATTAGTGTTGACTGTTTTTGGTTTTGGCCCATTTGAGGGCCCAATAGGGGTATTCTGATCATTTCACTTTCATTTTTTGTTTATTTAGGTTAAAATAAACTACTTTGCAAGTTTTTAGAATTTTTTTTAATTTTTTTGATTTCTAATATTATTTTAATATTATTTTAATATTATTTTATTATTATTTTTCAAATGTCACATTTTTGCAACTCTTAAATTAAAATAGGATTTTTGCAACTCTTAAATTAATTTTATCACTTTTAGATTAATTTGTATAATTTTTTTAAGTTTTAATAGTTTTTAAATCATTTTAAATAGTTTTCATAAGTTTAAAAATTTCTAAAAATAGTTTTTAATCTTTTTAGGTCATTTTAGAGGTTTACCAATTTAAAAATCTTTATTTGGGCTTTTTGATATTTAATTTGATTTTTAGGGCTTTAATTAGTATTTAAAAATTAATAATTAATTAATTAAAAGGTTTGAAAAAGTTTTGATCACTGGTAAACTCTTAGTTTATTTATTTTGATTTTGGTGAATTTTTGGTAATTTTTAGAATTAATTTTTATTTTTACCCTTTTTACGTTTTTACGTGTAGTCGTAGTAGTAATTAATTTCACGTCTTCGTCATTCTCTTTTCTCATCCCCTTCTTTCAAATATTAATCTCAAATCAATTACAAATTATTCATACACATACACCTCCTTGGGAAACGAACTTTCACATCATAAGGGTCATTAACACTTGATTTTTCCTAAAATCATTTGTTGAATACTTTTACCCTATTTTGGTACTCTTTTCCTAAAGGGTATACAAAAACTCTGCAATCATTTTGGCGCCGCTTCCGGGGAGGTGTGTCGTGATTAATTTGTCTTGTTGTTTTTAATATTAACCATAAATAGTATTTGTATTAGTAGAACTCTACTAATACGTATTATCGGTTTTTTTTTGTTTTTCTTGTGAAATTATTGTTACTATATGGTATTAAGTATCACAATAAATACAAAATATCTCCAAAAGTGTGAAAACACAACCTTAATTGGGATTTGATCTCCTAATTATTGTATTCGAATCTCAAACAAAAAGAAAAAGGCAAAAATAGATAAATACGTTCGTGAAGCTCAATTTTGAAAAATACAAACTATAAGGTGGGTATAAGGCGGGTATTATAAAATATACCCTAAGGAAAAAGGCTCTTAAGTGCTTCGCGCCGCCTCGTTTCCCCGCTTGCTTGTGAGTATTTTGAGATTGAAGGCTAATTGAGGGTTTTGCCGCCCAAAGTATTATTACGTATAATATATTTGCTTGGTTTCTTTGTGATTAAACCCTCTTGAACAATTTGGTTTTCACCAAAGTTCTAAAGTCATTCGAAGGCGTTCACTCCACGTGATCGTTTTCATTCCTTTGAGGCTTCTTTAATCAAAAGTTTGATTCGAGGAGAGATTTGGTAGATTGTTGTCTACGAAGATACACCAAAATCCAAAAAAATTAAAAACAATCAAAAACACAAAAAAAATTGAAAATCCACAAAACACCCCAAAAGAATCTTCTTTGCTCACCTCCCATTCTTCGTGCAGTTTAGGATCACTCGTAATCAAGCAAAACGAGCTGGTAAACGTCTTCAAAAGCAAGCCAATCAAGAGACGTTGATTGTAGAACAACCTCCAATTGTTGAACCTATTGTAGAACAAGTCATCATGGCTAATCGTAATATGATGGAGTTGCTACAAGCACCCACCGAGGGTTTTGGAGAGGCCATTGTGATTCCCGCTATCCTTGCGGAGAATTTCGAGATTAAGACGGGTTGTCGATGTTGCAAGCAAATAAGTTTAGAGGTCATGAGAAAGACAACCCGCATTACCACATAAGGAATTTTAATCGTCTCACCGCAATTAGCAAGTTTAAGGATGTTCCACATGACGCCATTAAGATGATGTTGTTTCCATACTCGTTAGATGGACCCGCAAAAATTTGGCTTGAGAAAGAACCGCCAAATTCGATTTTGACATGGGGTGATCTCGTTTGTAAGTTTGTGAACAAATTTTTTCCACCATCTAAAACAACACATTTGAAAAATGAGATTTCAAGATTTGTGCAAAGAAATAATGAAAGTTTTTCAATGGCATGGGAATGCTTTAAAGAAATGTTACATGAATGTCCACACCATGATTTTTCGGAATTGCATCAAATTGATACTTTTTATAATGGTCTTAATGATCATGAACGAGATTACTTGAATGTCGTCGCGGGTGGTAATTTTTTGTGCAAAACGACCGATGAGGCTTTAAAGATTATCGAGAATAGATCTAAGGTTTATAGCCCTCGTAACACACCGAGTGTTTCCAATTTGGGTTCGTCATCGTCGTCATCTTCTCGTAGCATTAATGCCTTACATGATGGAGCTAATGAGGAAAATCGGTTTTTCGATAGATTTGCAAATCTTATGACTCATTGGAAAGCTTAAGAAGCTTTGAGTTCCGCTTCGGTTAAAGCGGTTGCTAAGAGTTGTTTGTCTTGTGGAGAAGCTCATGATCTTTCCGAGTGCATTACCACGGATGGTAACACTTCGAGTGCTTACGTAGCAACGGGAACATATAACCAAAACGGCCAAGGTTCCCGCCCAAATCAAGATCCACCAAATCAAAATGCTAATAACTATCGAAACAACAACCAAGGTTGTAATTACCAAGGCAATTCACGTAACTACAACAAAGGGAATTATCAAAGTGGGAATGGAAAAGTGACTAATCAAAACCAAAACCGTGATTTTCAAAACACTACACAAGGTTTTCAAAATGCTCACACTAAAAATCTTCAAGGATAATTTTTGGATTATGCTAAAGCAAATGATGCTAAATTTGATAACATGCAACGTGAGATGATTTCCTTAGGTGGTCTTCCTATTGATACCATTGCAAACCCGAAGGGATAAATGAAGGTTATTACTACACGAAGTGGTAAAACATTCAAGGAACCAATCTCTCGTCCAAGTACTTCTACGGAGAAGGAAATCGAGAAAGAACCCGAGGTGATGGTCGAAAAGGAGCACATTACAATCCCATGAAGTACCGCTCAAACCACACCTACGGTTGAACCAATACCAATTGTGGAACCCGAGATTCCAAGGCTGTTGCCTAATGTCCAACCCACACCACCCTTACCTTACCCTTCGAGACGAAACAAAGAGAAAATGCAAGAACGTAACAAACAACAAATCGAGCTTTTTATAAAAATGTTTCAACAAGTGCATTTTGATGTAAGTTTAGCGGACGCGTTGTTACATATGCCTCGTTTCGCTTCCACTTTTAAAAGTATGATGAGCGATAAGGAAAAGCTTTCAAAGCTTGCTAATTGTTCTTCGGTTTATCTTAACCACATACCGGAAAAAGTTGGTGACCCCAGAAAGTTTCTCAATCCTTGTGACATACAAGATATAAAATAATGCCTCGCATTGGCCGATCATGGTGCGAGCATTAATTTGATGCCATTTTCCATTTGGAAATCGCTTTCGCTTCCGGATCTTATTCCTTCGAACATGTCTATCGAGATGGCCGATTATTCTATGATTTTGGCATGTGGAGTAGCCGAAGATGTTTTCGTGAAAGTGGGGAAGTTCTACTATCCCGTTGATTTTATAGTAGTTGACATCCCCGCGGATCCTCAAGTTCCTCTAATTTTAGGTCGTCCATTTTTAGACACCTCGAGATCGCTTATCGACGTTAATGCAAGAACTATCACTTTGAGATTCAACAAAGAGGAACTTGTTATAAACGCTACTCAAAACTCAAAACCTTCTCATGTTTATGCAATCGCTACCATCAGTCACATTGACATAGTTGATGTGGTTTGCGATGAGTTTTCACAAGAAGTGTTAGGTTTTTCCGATAGCTCATCAAGTGGCAATCCCACTATTTTGGATCCGATTCTTGCTAATTCTACACCAAATGTCACTCCATTCCAAGGAGGCGATTTCACTTCAAATGAGATCGACAATAAAGATGAGGTGTTGATTAGTGATGATACTTCTATTCCACCACTTCTTCCACCGATGGAAGTTATGAGTGTTGAACCAAAATCTTCAATCGAGGAACCACCTATCCTTGAATTGAAAGATCTTCCTTCTCACCTTGAATACGCATTCTTGGAAGGTGATGCCAATTTGCCGGTTATTATTGCAAGAGGTCTTGCTAATGATGAAAAAACCGAGCTCTTGAAAGTTCTTAAAGCTCATAAAGGGGCAATTGCGTGGAAAATTCTGACATTAAGGGTATTGACCTAAAATTTTGTACTCACAAGATTTTAATGGAGGAGGACTACAAACCCTCAATTCAAAGTCAAAGAAGGGTGAATCCCAAAATTCACTATGTCATTAAAAAGGAAGTGTTAAAACTCCTTGACGCGGGAATGATTTATCCTATCTTCGATAGCCCATGGGTGAGCCCAATCCATTGTGTCCCTAAAAAGGGAGGAATGACCGTTGTGCCTAATGAAAACAACGAGTTAATTCCCACTCGTGTTGTGACCGGTTGGAGGGTGTGTATTGACTACCGAAAGTTAAATGACGCCACTCGTAAAGACCACTTTCCTTTGCCCTTCATGGATCAAATGTTGGAGCGACTCGCGGGAAATGAATTCTATTGCTTTTTAGATGGTTTTTCCGGTTACTTTCAAATCCCTATCGACCCTCGTGATCAAGAGAAAACTACATTTCCGTGTCCTTATGGAACGTTTGCTTATTGTAGGATGCCTTTCGGACTTTGTAATGCACCAGGTACGTTTCAACGGTGTATGATGGCGATTTTTCACGATATGATCGAGAAGTCGATGGAAGTGTTTATGGATGACTTTTCGGTGTTTGGCAATTAATTCACGTCATGTTTATCTAATCTCGAGCAAATTTTAAAACGTTGTGAAGAAACCAATCTTGTGCTTAATTAGGAAAAATGTCATTTCATGTGTAAACAAGGAATCGTCTTAGGACATAAGGTCTCGAAAGCTGGGATTGAGGTTGATCAAGCTAAGGTAGACGTCATCGCCAAGTTACCTCATCCCAAAACCGTTAAGGGAGTTAGGAGTTTCCTAGGCCACACGGGCTTTTATCGTCGTTTCATCAAAGACTTTTCGAAAATCTCTCGACCTATGACACACCTTCTCGAGAAGGATGCTCCTTTTAATTTCAATGAGGATTGTGTTAGATCTTTCGAAACTCTCAAAAGGAAACTTACCGAAGCTCCCATCCTTGTTGCTCCTAATTGGGAATTGCCCTTTGAAATCATGTGCGATGCATGTGATTATGCTATAGGGGCCGTCTTAGGGAAACGCTATGAAAAGCATTTCCGTCCTATCGATTATGCAAGTAAGACGATGACCGAGGCTCAATTAAATTACACCACAACTAAAAAGGAATTCCTTGCCGTGGTCTATGCTTTTGAGAAATTCCGACCCTATCTCGTCTTAACTAAAGGCATCGTGTATACCGACCATTCAGCTATCAAGTATCTCTTAGCTAAGCAAGATGCTAAGCCGAGATTGCTTCGTTGGATGCTCCTCCTCCAAGAATTTGATGTCACTGTGCTTGACAAAAAAGGAGCCGAGAATCTAGCGGCCGATCATCTCTCTCGTCTAGAAGATCCTAACAAAGATGTTTTCGAGAACCAGGAAATCACTGAAACATTTCTTCTCGAGACTCTCGGTGTTGTGAATTCTAAAGACACCACCCCATGGTTTTCCGACATTGCAAATTACCATGCGGGCAATTTCATAATCAAGGGTATGACGACACAACAAAAGAGAAAATTATTTCGTGACGTCAAGTTCTATTTTTTGGACGACCCTTATCTCTTTCGGGTTTATGTGGATCAACTCGTTCGACGTAGTGTTTTTGGTGCCGAAGCTTCTAATATCCTTAGAGCTTGTCACGAGGGACCCACGGGTGGTTACCTCGGTGCTAATCTCACGGCTAAGAAAGTGTTCGATTCTGGCTTCTTTTGGCCTTCTATCTATCGTGTTGCACATGCACTTGTGAAGTCGTGTGATTCGTGCCAACGTCAAGGAAAGTCGTCTCAACGTGATGAAATGCCGCAAAACATAATTCAAGTATGTGAGATTTTCGACATTTGGGGCATAGACTTTATGGGGCCGTTCCCATCGTCTCATGGTAACAAGTATATCCTCGTCGCAGTGGACTACCTTTCTAAGTGGGTGGAAGCTAAGGCTTTACCTACTAATGATGCGCGTGTGGTAGTGAAGTTTTTGAAGCAACTATACTCTCGGTTCGGAACCCCTCGTGCTATTATAAGCGATCGTGGAACCCATTTTTGTAATGACCAATTCGAGAAGGTCTTAAAGAAATATGAAGTTACTCATCGTCTTTCTACGTCTTATCACCCGCAAACGAGTGGGCAAGTCGAGGTTTTGAACCGAGCTTTGAAGAGGATTTTAGAGAGGTCGATTGGAGAAAACCGTGCTTCATGGTCCGACACACTCGATGACGCTTTATGGGCCTTTAGGACCGCTTATAAGACACCTATCGGTTACACTCCTTATAAGTTAGTCTATGGGAAGAATTGTCATTTGCCCATTGAATTGGAGCACAATGCATATTGGGCCCTTAAGCATGCAAACTTTGACTTAAAGACCGCGGGAGATCACCGGAAAATACAATTGAATGAATTGGATGAACTAAGAGACAATGCTTATGGAAATTCATTGATTTTCAAAGAAAAGACTAAAAAGTTTCATGATGCAAAGATTAAAAACTGGGTTTTTAACGTTGGTGATCAAGTGTTACTTTTTAACTCTCGACTTAAGATATCACCATTACACAAGTGTTTCCTTATGGGACCATCGAGCTAGCTCAAGATGATGGTCCTAACTTCAATGTGAATGGACATAGGCTTAAGCACTACTTTGGTGGGGAAATTTCTTCAATGGTTGACCTCGACCAAGTCACCTCCCCAATGATAATTAGCATTGAGGGGATCGAGTCGAGCTCATGACTCGGTAATGAAAAACGAGGTGCCTCGTGGGGGAGATCCCATGCTTATCCTTTTATGCTTACTAATCACTAATAAGGGGACTTGTACCCTTCCAACTCGTTATCTCGTGGTTGGTTGTGATTGTGCTATCTAGATCATCATCAATTGAAGACTCTCATGTTCGTTTACGTGAGCCTCCATCGTTTGCTTGAAGAAGTTTTTCACGAATCTATGACATATCCTTTATTGTTCTAACAATTATCTTTAGCATACTTATTAAACGGCTTTAGATATATTGTTGATCACCCTTTCCATGCTAGATCCTAAGCATTCGATTCTTCGTCTTTAGTATGGGGGTGCTCCACCTTTAGACTCGAAACATTGACGACAATGTTTTCTTTTAGTATGGGGGTGAATAGATACTTGCTTTGCTACGCCCTCACGTTTTCCAACTTTCATGTTTTGTTTTGTTGCTAATAAGGCTAAAAATGGCCAAATTTTAAAATTTTCTTAGTTTTCATAAGTGTTTTTAAGACACGAATGTATATTTTCCGATGGGTAGAATAAGAGCTAATTTTTGACTTGATGGGCATTTGGAGCCATTTACATTCCTTAACCCGCTCAATTCAAGTTTTGCTAGAATTTTATATAAGGAACTTTAAAACGGGAAAGTCTTAGCTCATTCGGGTTAAGAACGAGAACTTTTCGCAAGTTTCTATAATTAGTTCTAGAAAGTCACTTATCAAGGGAACTATAAAACGCATTCTCTAAACATGAAAAAGTCCAAGAAAGTGCAAGATCCTATAGGTGGCTTGAAAACCCAAAACTTTGATTAGATATAGTCTTAATGAAAGCTAATCCAAATTTGGCTTAATTTTGACTTGCATGGCTAAGTATTCACGAGACTCTTTAATTAGAGGTCTTTATATAGTGAAGAACGAGAGATGATAGAGTTAGATAAGTGATCATGCTAAACGTAGAACATGAAAATGTTCTTTCAAAACTCATATGTTTTTAATTGTGGCTTTTTCTTCCTATAAGATCAATGTATTAGGAATAAAAATAATTGCTATAAGTAAGGTCGTACTATTTGAAAGGTTACTTAGCCTCTAGCGCAAGATCGTTTAAAAGTTGCTCGGAGTTGAATAGAGTTCATACCCAAGGCATAACTTATTGAAGCGGGACGCGAAGATTGGTGAAGATCCAAAAAGGCCCTAACAAGGCATGAGGAGCTCTATTTTGTTGCTAAAGATCCAAGATGATGTGAAGTATCATTATTCCTAAATCAATATGAAGGATCGAGACACACGACGAAAAGCAATTACTCCCCTAAAGATCATGGAGAAAGTCTATCCAAAAAGACCCTTACAAGGTATGAGGATAAATATATCCAAGTCCGAAAAGGAGGCGGATCGTTGTATATCAAAGTCCAAAATAAAGATTGAAGAAAAATGATGAGGTCGTGGTCCAAATATGAAGAATCTCTCAAAAACGTCAAGTGAAGAAATTCCAAATATATGAAGAGAAGACCATAATTTCAAGAACGTATTCCCAAGATTTGAAGTATGAAGTACATGCCAAATATCGGTCCGAGAAAGGTCTCAAATCGTGAAACGAGTTATGCCAATATATGAACTTAAGGAGATACACGAGAAGCCGTTTTAACAGATTTTGTCCTTCGGTTAACTATCGATTAAATCGTACTACTTTGATTTCAGACTAATAACTACTCAAATAAGTCAATATGAATCACTTGTGATCCATGACAAATAGTTAAAAAATGCTAGTAACCCATTTTCTTTTATAATAACTAGGATTGCGGGGAGAGAATGTATTACACAATTTGGACGTATGAGTAGTGTTAGCATTGTGACTTGTACCAACAATGATCTCGTTTTTGCACTTAGCATGGAATGTATGAAAATCAAGGATGACGAAATTTACTCTAAGAGACATTTTCTTGTTTCTATTCTTTGACCCTAAAAGTCACATTCGTGATAAAAATCATACATTATGTCTTTACACATATTCGTAGTATTGTTGCACGTCTTTTACTTTTCAATAAAGGTTAATAAAATTGATTTTTTGGTGATGCTTAGATACTTTATTCTAGTATTGCGTGAGGGCACGGCAATGGCTTAGTATGGGGTAGTGATGAGATGGCATTTATACATGATCTCATCGTTCTTTTAGGGCTTTAAATGCATAAAAATGTCATAAAATACCATATATATGTGCTTGTGTTTGTTTCCTTGTGTATTTTAGGTATGGATATCGTTAAAAAGACAAAAGATCACAAGAAAACAAGGAAAAACGGACACGAGAAACGAAGCCGTATAAAGAACCGGGCCCTAGTTCATGATTTATCCAAGATTTACCCTTGAAGATTTGAAGATATGAAGGATTGATCCTCAAACAATGAAGAAATGACACTTAAAACCCTTGTGAATTCATAATTACAAGTTTGGTCCCTTAAGTTTGTCAAAATTGCAAAAAGGTCCTTCAACTTTGAAGAATTGGCAAGTTTAGTCCCTCATCAATTCTAAATTGTCAATAATGTTCCCTCATGAAGTCAAAGTTACATTGAAGACCTTTGAAGATCAAGAATGTGTAAGATCAGTCCTCAAACTATGCAAAAATGGCAAAAACAACCCTTGAAAACCTTTTGCCAAAGTTTTGGGGCCAAAGTGTGATGATTAAAAGTTGAATAACAAAGGAAATGAGTTTTGTTGCTGACTAAACATGTTTTACCCTTTTTACCAAAACACAAGGGCTATAGTTGCCATAAATGAAACATTCAAAAATATTTGTGCCAAACACAAACACAATCCACCAAAAACGGATCAAACTTTGTTACTGTAGCAAGTAAGAACCCAGAATTGCCTCCACTTTAAACAAAGGGTAAAAAGCAATTACCCTTACCCACACTTAATTCACACGCCCAGAAACCCATCCCAACCTTAAAACCCTCACTCCCACTCACCATGTGACCCCACCATTCAAACCCGTCCACCAATCATATCACACCTTGCTCTCCAAGGCTTGCCACGTGTCAAGATAAACAACCAATACTCATTGCTTCACCCCAAAGCTATTTTGAACGGTTTTGATCATTTTGGACAGCTCACAAGAAAGAATCGTCTAGAAGACCTCAAGGGCACATTTGGGAATTCAGTTTTAGGGTTTGTGAATAGTGTTAGCATAACATTTGCCAATAAAAGGAGACCTCAACCTGTGAGAGTCCCTTTGTTCTAGTTTTAGGCTATCAATCTCTGTAATTCCTTTTTAAGTTAATAAAATTTGAATTTCATAAAATTCTTGAATTCTCTTTTGTGTTTATTAAAAGTTGGTGTTAGAATAGCCTAAATCTGAGTTCTACTTTCATGTTTGAAGGTTTTTGAGGCAAGGTTTTAAGCAATAAAACTTGTGTTTCAAAAATCAGTAAGATCTTGTTATTTGTTCATCACTTTGGTTTGTTGTTGTTAGCAGGTACTTGGAAGCTGGTACTTGTTTTGCTAGTACCTCAGCTCAAACAATCCAGGGCCTGGATGTAGGTCTTGGAGGTTTGCACCCTTCTCCTTTTTCAATTCTCTCTTTATTTTTCTGAATTTTGGTGATATTGCATGATTATAGTTAAATCTGTGTTTTTATGGTTGAATCTGGTTTATCTGTGTTTGATTGATGTTATTGAGTGGTTGTTAACTTGATTTGTGGGTTAAATCTATAATATCCTTTGAAAATTTGCAAAAACAGATTATTAAGGGGTGTTTGGGTTAACTGCATAAGCAGGCTTTTGTGGTTTGTTAAGTGATTGTTTTGTGTTAGTGGATGTTGGTATCTGTTTACCTGGTGTTCTTGGTCATTTATCAGCAAGTTTTGTGGTTTGAAACACCTAAATCCATATAAGGGCTATAAAATCGTGTATACTTGTTAAAATTGGCTTAGGTTTAAGGGACACCTAGATCTAATCATAGACTAGGGTTAACAAGTGATTAAACCTAGTTAATAACATCAGGCGAAGAGATTTGGATGCTTGAAATTGGATCTGTGGTCAATTAGATCAGAAAAGTTTGCTTGAAATTGGATCTGTGGTCAATTGGATCAGTGATTGATTTAAGTTTGTTTGTGCTTATTAATAGTTTATATAACCTGTGTATGCATCTTGTTGAATTTGGAGTGCTTATTCATGCTTAAAACTGCTTAAGTGTTCATAACTTCTTATTTCCAAGGTTTTTGCAATATCTGTGGACTGTTTGCTTATTTTGGGCTTATTGTGTGAACCAATTTGTGATTTCTCTGTTGCTATTGAATCCTTGTGATTCACTGATCACAAGGGTGCCCTTGTTTCCATTTGAATCCAACTTGATCTCTCTAAAAAGCATGGTCAAATAGTCAAAGTAGTGGGAACTCCTTTCCCCTGCTGCTAGCCACTGCTAGTGTATTTTGGTGTTCAGCTTATCAATAAGCTATAATAGCTTATTTTAACCAGAAACAACTTGGATTTTGTAATAGGTGCTCATTATTTGATCCATTTGTTCACACTGGAGCATTTGGTGGATTGACTTTTAGGTTTGACTAGAAAACCAACTTAATTGACTTTTTCAAAAGTGCTTATTGGCTTATTCTGGCTTATTGGTGTTGCTTATTGGATTTTTGTTGATTGATTTGGCTTATTGAAGTCATTTGTGACATTTTGCAACTTGAATCAAGTCCTGAGGTGCCCTAAATCTCAAACCCGACTATTTTGTCGTTTTGTGAATTTGTACTTTGCTTATTTCTGGCTTATTGAGTGTGCTTTTTAAAAATTTCTTTTTACGGATCTCTTAAGCATCCCAAAAGAAGGTTGTGTGTCAAATTAGAGCTTATGGCATTAGCTTATTGCTTAATGGGCTTAATGGCCCAATAAGGATAAGCTGTTTGCTTAATAAGCTGTGATAAGCTCACTTTCTGCTTTTGGGCCTTTAGAGTTTTGTGTTTAGAATTGAATTTTGAGTCAGATTGGGCTTTTCCAAGTCAATTGGGCCAAGTTTGACTTTTTGGGCTAAAAAGCCCATTAGTGTTGACTGTTTTTGGTTTTGTCCCATTTGAGGGCCCAATAGGGGTATTCTGGTCATTTCACTTTCATTTTCTGTTTATTAAACTAGTTTACAAGTTTTTAGAATTTTTTATAATTTTTTGATTTTTAATATTATTTTATTATTATTTTTCAAATTTCACTTTTTTGCACTTTTTACATTTTTCTTAGCTTAAATACATTAAAATAGGATTTTTGCAACTCTTAGATTAATTTTATCACTTTTAGATTAATTTTTATAATTATTTTAAGTTTTAATAGTTTTTAAATCATTTTAAATAGTTTTTATAAATTTAAAAATTTCTAAAAATAGTCTTCAATCTTCTTAGGTCATTTTAGAGGTTTACCAATTTAAAAATCTTTATTTGGGATTTTTGATATTTAATTTGATTTTTAGGGCTTTAATTAGCATTTAAAAATTAATATTTAATTAATTAAAAGGTTTGAAAAATTTTTTGGTAATAAGGGTCATTAACACTTGATTTTTCCTAATCATTTGTTTAATACTTTTACCCTATTTTGGTACTCTTTTCCTAAAGGGTATACAAAAACTCTGCAATCAGAGGATCACGCTTCTGTATTATATGACTCTGAAATATTTGATTCCATATTTGATTCTATTTAAATTGAGACCCGTCAAGAAATAGAGTGCCAAACATAATCGCTAACATATAAAAACAGATTTAGATTGAAGTTATCTGACAACGTGGGCTGCAATAAAATCATCATAACATGTGATACATGACTCCGTTTCAAGACCACAACTAAGAAAATGGATCCTTGAAATAAGGATTATTTTTATCTTGGCAAACATTGGTCAAAAGTGACTAAACATGATAAAAAACTGACGAAAATCGACCATAAACAGCCACAACATTGCTGTAACCGGCTGAAATCATCCAAACATAAGAAAAAACATCTGAATTTATTTCTAGTCCATATGGACCACATAGAAACCGGTCAAAATGTTTTCTCCCGGATTCTAGAAGGACGAAACACGTATATGTATTTTCTTTGTTTAGTTTTGGTCGTGTTTTACCTAGTATAAAAGTTGGTCAGTTAGTATTTGAGGCAGTTGAGAATGCACTAGACAAAGAGCATCTCGACGACACATTATAATATAAAGGTCATGATATGAGTGTGGTCTAACAACACGTCGTGTTATTTGACCATGAAACAATTATATTGTTTATCCTTGTGAAGACTACACAAGTGAATAATATACAAAAAAAGGACAAGTATTTTTTAATATTTCATGTAGGAGGATCATGCTTTTGTATTATATGACTCTGAAATATTTGATTCCACGTTTTATTCTACTTAAATTGAGACCCGTCAAGAAATAGAGTGCCAAACATAATCGCTAACATATAAAAACACATTTAGATTGAAAATATCTGACAACGTGTACTACAACAAAATCGTCATAACATGTGATACATGACTCCATTTCAAGACCACAACTAAGAAATTGGATCCTTGAAAGAAGGATTAATTTTATCTAGGAAAACATTTGTCAAAAGCGACTAAACATGATAAAAAAACTGATGAAAATTGACCATAAACAGCCAAAACATTGCCGTAACCGGCTGAAATCATCCAAATGTTTCCGCCCGGATTCTAGAAGGATGAAACACGTATATGTATTTTCTTTGTTTAGTTTTGATCGTGTTTTACCTAGTATAAAAGTTGGTCAGCTAGTATTTGAGGTATTTGAGAATGCACTAGACAAAGAGCATCTCGACGACACATTATAATATAAAGGTCAAGATATGAGTGTGGTCTAATAACACGTTGTGTTATTTGACCAAGAAAAGAATGATATTGTTTATCCTTGTGAAGCGTACACAGGTGAATAATATACAAAAAAAGGACAAGTATTTTTTGACATTTCATGTAGGAGGATCACGCTTCTGTATTATATGACTCTGAAATATTTGATTCCATATTTGATTCTATTTAAATTGAGACCCGTCAAGAAATAGAGTGCCAAACATAATCGCTAACATATAAAAATAGATTTAGATTGAAATTATCTGACAACGTGGGTTGTAATAAAATCATCATAACATGTAATACATGACTCCGTTTCAAGACCACAACTAAGAAAATGGATCCTTGAAATAAGGATTAATTTTATCTAGGCACATTGGTCAAAAGCGACTAAACATGATAAAAAACAGACGAAAATCGACCATAAACAGCCAAAACATTGTCGTAACCGGATGAAATCATCCAAACATAAGAAAAAACATCTGAATTTATTTCTAGTCCATATGGACCACATAGAAACCGGTCAAAATGTTTTCTCCCAGATTCTAGATGGATGAAACACGTATATGTATTTTCTTTGTTTAGTTTTGGTCATGTTTTACCTAGTATAAAAGTTCGTCAGCTAGTATTTGAGGTAGTTGAGAATGCACTAGACAAAGAGCATCTCGACGACACATTATAATATAAAGGTCAAGATATGAGTGTGGTCTAACAACACGTTGTGTTATTTGACCAAGAAAACAATGATATTGTTTATCCTTGTGAAGCCTACACAGGTGAATAATATACAAAAAAAGGAAAAGTATTTTTTGACATTTCATGTAGGAGGATCATGCTTCTGTATTATATGACTCTGAAATATTTAATTCCATATTTGATTATATTTAAATTAAGACCCGTCAAGAAATAGAGTGCCAAACAAAATCGCTAACATATAAAAACAGATTTAGATTGAAATTATCTGACAACGTGGGCTGCAATAAAATCATCATAACATGTGATACATGACTCCGTTCAAGACCACAACTAAGAAAATGGATCCTTGAAATAAGGATTAATTTTATCGAGGAAAACATTGGTCAAAAGTGACTAAACATGATAAAAAACTGATGAAAATCGACCATAAACTGCCAAAACATTGCCGTAACCGGCTGAAATCATCCAAACATAAAAAAAAACATTTGAATTTATTTCTAGTCCATATGGACAACATAGAAACCGGTCAAAATGTTTTCTCTCGGATTCTAGATGGATGAAACACGTATATTTATTTACTTTGTTTAGTTTTGGTCATATTTTACCTAGTATAAAAGTTGGTCAACTAGTATCTGAGGTAGTTGAGAATGCACTAGACAAAGAGCATCTCGACGACACATTATAATATAACGGTCAACATATGAGTGTGGTCTAACAACACGTTGTGTTATTTGACCAAGAAAACAATGATATTGTTTATCCTTGTGAAGCCTACACATGTGAATAATATACAAAAAAAGGACAAGTATTTTTTGACATTTCATGTAGGAGGATCGTGATTCTGTATTATATGACTCTGAAATATTTGATTCCATATTTGATTCTATTTAAATTGAGACTCGTCAAGAAATAGAGTGCCAAACATAATTGCTAACATATAAAAACAGATTTAGATTTAAATTATCTTACAACGTGGGCTGCAATAAAATTGTCATAACATGTGATACCTGACTCTGTTTCAAGAACAAAACTAAGAAAATGGATCGTTGAAATAAGGATTAATTTTATCTAGGCAAACATTGGTAAAAAACGACTAACATGATAAAAAAAACTGATGAAAATCAACTATAAACTGCCAAAACATTTCCGTAACCGGCTGAAATCATCCAAACATAAAAAAAACATCTGAATTTATTTCTAGTCCATATGGACCACATAGAAACCGGTCAAAATGTTTTCTCCCGGATTCTAGATGGATGAAACACGTATATGTATTTTCTTTGTTTAGTTTTGGTCGTGGTTTACCTAGTATAAAAGTTGGTCAGCTAATATTTGAGGTAGTTGAGAATGCACTAGACAAAGTGCTTCTCAACAACACATTATAATATAAAGGTCAAGATATTAGTGTGTTCTAACAACACGTTGTGTTATTTGACCAAGAAAATAACGATATTGTTTATCCTTGTGAATCCTACACATGTGAATAATATACAAAAAAGGACAAAGTATTTTTTGACATTTCATGTAGGAGGATCATGCTTCTGTATTATATGACTCTGAAATATTTTATTCCATATTTTATTCTATATAAATTGAGACCCATCAAGAAATAGAGTGCCAAACATAATTGCTAACATATAAAAATAGATTTGGGCTAAAATTATCTGACAACGTGGACTGCAACAAAATCGTTATAACATGTGATACATGTCTCCGTTTCAAGACCACAACTAAAAAAATGGATCCTTGAAATAAGGATTAATTTTATCTAGGCAAACATTGGTCAAAAGCGACTAAACATGATAAAAAAACTGACGAAAATCGACCATTAACAGCCAAAACATTGTCGTAACTGGCTGAAATCATCCAAACATAATAAAAAACATCTCAATTTATTTCTAGTCCATATGGACCACATAGAAACCGGTCAAAATGTTTTCTCTTAGATTCTAGATGGATGAAACACGTATATTAATTTACTTTGTTTAGTTTTGGTCGTGTTTTACCTAGTATAAAAGTTCGTCAACTAGTATTTGAGGTAGTTGAGAATGCACTAGACAAAGAGCATCTCGACGACACATTATAATATAAAGGTCAAGATATGAGTGTGGTCTAACAACACGTTGTGTTATTTGACCAAGAAAACAATGATATTGTTTATCCTTGTGAAGCCTACACAGGTAAATAAAATACAAAAAAAGGACAAGTATTTTTTGACATTTCATGTAGGAGGATCATGCTTCTGTATTATATGACTCTGAAATATTTGATTCCATATTTGATTCTATTTAAATTGAGACCCGTCAAGAAATAGAGTGCCAAACAAAATCGCTAACATATAAAAATAGATTTAGATGGAAATTATCTGACAACGTGGGCTGCAATAAAATCATCATAACATGTGATACATGACTCCGTTTCAAGACCACAACTAAGAAAATGGATCCTTCAAATAAGGATTATTTTTATCTAGGAAAACATTGGTCAAAAGTGACTAAACATGATAAAAAAACTGATGAAAAGCGACCATAAACTGCCAAAACATTGCCGTAACCGGCTGAAATCATCCAAACATAAGAAAAAACATCTGAATTTATTTCTAGTCCATATAGACCACATAGAAACCGGTCAAAATATTTTCTCTCGGATTCTAGATGGATGAAACACGTATATTAATTTACTTTGTTTAGTTTTGGTCGTGTTTTACATAGTATAAATTTGGTCAGCTAGTATTTGAGGTAGTTGAGAATGCACTAGACAAAGAGCACCTCGACGACACATTATAATATAACGGTCAACATATGAGTGTGGTCTAACAACACGTTGTGTTATTTGACCAAGAAAACAATGATATTGTTTATCCTTGTGAAGCCTACACATGTGAATAATTTACAAAAAAGGACAAGTATTTTTTGACATTTCATGTAGGAGGATCATGCTTCTATATTATATGACTCTGAAATATTTGATTCCATATTTGATTCTATTTAAATTGAGACTCGTCAAGAAATAGAGTGCCAAATATAATCGCTAACATATAAAAACAGATTTAGATTCAAATTATCTGACAACGTGGGCTGCAATAAAATTGTCATAACATGTGATACATGACTCCGTTTCAAGAACACAACTAAGAAAATGAATCCTTGAAATAAGGATTAATTTTATCTAGGCAAACATTGGTAAAAAACGACTAACATGATAAAAAACTGATGAAATTCGACCATAAACTGCCAAAACATTGCCGCAACCGGCTAAAATCATCCAAACATAAAAAAACATCTGAATTTATTTCTAGTCCATATGGACCACATAGAAACCGGTAAAAATGTTTTCTCCCACATTCTAGATGGATGCAACACGTATATGTATTTTCTTTGTTTAGTTTTGGTCGTGTTTTACCTAGTATAAAAGTTGGTAAGCTAGGATTTGAGGTAGATGAGAATGCACTAGACAAAGTGCTTCTCGACGACACATTATAATATAAAGGTCAAGATATTAGTGTGTTCTAACAACACGTTGTGTTACTTGACCAAGAAAACAATGATATTGTTTATCCTTGTGAAGCCTACACATGTGAATAATATACAAAAAAGGACAAGTATTTTTTTATATTTCATGTAGGAGGATCATGCTTCTGTATTATATGACTCTGAAATATTTGATTCCATATTTTATTCTATTTAAATTGAGACCCGTCAAGAAATAGAGTTCCAAACATAAACGCTAACATATAAAAATAGATTTAGGCTGAAATTATCTGACAACGTGGACTGCAACAAGATCGTTATAACATGTGATACATGTCTCCGTTTCAAGACCACAACTAAGAAAATGGATCCTTGAAATAAGGATTAATTTTATCTAGGCAAACATTGGTCAAAAGCGACTAAACATGATAAAAAACTGACGAAAATCGACCATTAACAGCCAAAACATTGCTGAAACTGGCTGAAATCATACAAACATAAGAAAAAACATCTCAATTTATTTCTAGTCCATATGGACCACATAGAAACCGGTCAAAATGTTTTCTCTTAGATTCTAGATGGATGAAACATGTATATGTATTTTCTTTGTTTAGTTTTGGTCGTGTTTTACCTAGTATAAAAGTTCGTCAACTAGTATTTGAGGTAGTTGAGAATGCACTAGACAAAGAGCATCTCGAAGACACATTATAATATAAAGGTCAAGATATGAGTGTGGTCTAACAACACGTTGTGTTATTTGACCAAGAAAACAATGATATTGTTTATCCTTGTGAAGCCTACACAGGTGAATAAAATACAAAAAAAGGACAAGTATTTTTTGACATTTCATGCAGGAGGATCATGCTTCTATATTATATGACTCTGAAATATTTGATTCCATATTTGATTCTATTTAAATTGAGACTCGTCAAGAAATAGAGTGTCAAACAAAATCGCTAACATATAAAAACATATTTAGATTGAAATTATCTGACAACGTGGGCTGCAATAAAATCATCATAACATGTGATACATGACTCCGTTTCAAGACCACAACTAAGAAAATGGATCCTTCAAATAAGGATTATTTTTATCTAGGAAAACATTGGTCAAAAGTGACTAAACATGATAAAAAAACTGATGAAAAGCGACCATAAACTGCCAAAACATTGCCATAACCGGCTAAAATCATCCATACATAAGAAAAAACATCTGAATTTATTTCTAGTCCATATGGACCACATAGAAACCGGTCAAAATGTTTTCTCTCGGATTCTAGATGGATGAAACATGTATATTTATTTACTTTGTTTAGTTTTGGTCGTGTTTTACATAGTATAAAAGTTGGTCAGCTAGTATTTGAGGTGGTTGAGAATGCACTAGACAAAGAGCACCTCGACGACACATTATAATATAATGGTCAACATATGAGTGTGGTCTAACAATACGTTGTGTTATTTGACCAAGAAAACAATGATATTATTTATCCTTGTGAAGCCTACACATGTGAATAATATACAAAAAAGGACAAGTATTTTTTGACATTTCAGGTAGGAGGATCATGCTTCTATATTATATGACTCTGAAATATTTGATTCCATATTTGATTCTATTTAAATTAAGACTCGTCAAGAAATAGAGTGCCTAACATAATCGCTAACATATAAAAACAGATTTAGCTTCAAATTATCTAACAACGTGGGCTGCAATAAAATTGTCATAACATGTGATACATGACTCCGTTTCAAGACCACAACTAAGAAAATGGATCCTTGAAATGAGGATTATTTTTATCTAGGAAAACATTGGTCAAAAGTGACTAAACATGATAAAAAAACTGATGAAAAGCGACCATAAACTGCCAAAACATTGTCGTAACCGGCTGAAATCATCCAAACATAAGAAAAAACATCTGAATTTATTTCTAGTCCATATGGACCACATAGAAACCGGTCAAAATGTTTTCTCTCGGATTCTAGATGGATGAAACACGTATATATATTTACTTTGTTTAGTTTTGGTCGTTTTTTACATAGTAAAAAAAGTTGGTCAGCTAGTATTTGAGGTAGCTGAGAATGCACTAGACAAAGAGCACCTCGACGACACATTATAATATAACGGTCAACATATGAGTGTGGTATAACAACACGTTGTGTTATTTGACCAAGAAAACAATGATATTATTTATCCTTGTGAAGCCTACACATGTGAATAATATACAAAAAAGGGCAAGTATTTTTTGACATTTCATGTAGGAGGATCATGCTTCTATATTATATGACTCTGAAATATTTGATTCCATATTTGATTCTATTTAAATTGAGACTCGTCAAGAAATAGAGTGCCTAACATAATCGCTAACATATAAAAACAGATTTAGATTCAAATTATCTGACAACGTGGGCTGCAATAAAATTGTCATAACATGTGATATATGACTCCGTTTCAAGAACACAACTAAGAAAATGGATCCTTGAAATAAGGATTAATTTTATCTAGGCAAACATTGGTAAAAAATGACTAACATGATAAAAAACTGATGAAAATCGACCATAAACTGCCAAAACATTGCCGCAACCGGCTAAAATCATCCAAACATAAAAAATATCTGAATTTATTTCTAGTCCATATGGACCACATAGAAACCGGTAAAAATGTTTTCTCCCGGATTCTAGATGGATGCAACACGTATATGTATTTTCTTTGTTTAGTTTTGGTCGTGTTTTACCTAGTATAAAAGTTGGTCAGCTAGTATTTGAGGTAGTTGAGAATGCACTAGACAATGTGCTTCTCGACGACACATTACAATATAAAGGTCAAGATATTAGTGTGTTCTAACAACACGTTGTGTTACTTGACCAATAAAACAATGATATTGTTTATCCTTGTGAAGCCTACACATGTGAATAATATACAAAAAAAGGACAAGTATTTTTTGATATTTCATGTAGGAGGATCATGCTTCTGTATTATATGACTCTGAAATATTTGATTCTATATTTTATTCTATTTAAACTGAGACCCGTCAAGAAATAGATTGCCAAACATAATTGCTAACATATAAAAATAGATTTAGACTGAAATTATCTTACAACGTGGACTGCAACAAAATCGTTATAACATTTGATACATGACTCCGTTTCAAGACCACAACTAAGAAAATGGATCCTTGAAATAAGGATTAATTTTATCTAGGAAAACATTGGTCAAAAGTGACTAAACATGATAAAAAAACTGATGAAAATCGACCATAAACTGCCAAAACATTGCCGTAACCGGCTGAAATCATCCAAACATAAGAAAAAACATTTGAATTTATTTCTAGTCCATATGGACCACATAGAAACCAGTCAAAATGTTTTCTATCGGATTCTAGATGGATGAAACACGTATATTTATTTACTTTGTTTAGTTTTGGTCATGTTTTACCTAGTATAAAAGTTGGTCAGCTAGTATCTGAGGTAGTTGAGAATGCACTAGACAAAGAGCATCTCGACGACACATTATAATATAACGGTCAACATATGAGTGTGGTCTAACAACACGTTGTGTTATTTGACCAAGAAAACAATGATATTGTTTATCCTTGTGAAGCCTACACATGTGAATAATATACAAAAAAAGAACAAGTATTTTTTAACATTTCATGTAGGAGGATCGTGATTCTGTATTATATGAATCTGAAATATTTGATTCCATATTTGATTCTATTTAAATTGAGACTCGTCAAGAAATAGAGTGCCAAACATAATTGCTAACATATAAAAACAGATTTAGATTCAAATTATCTTACAACGTGGGCTGCAATAAAATTGTCATAACATGTGATACCTGACTCCGTTTCAAGAACACAACTAAGAAAATGGATCCTTGAAATAAGGATTAAATTTATCTAGGCAAACATTGGTCAAAAACGACTAACATGATAAAAAAACTGATGAAAATCAACCATAAACTGTCAAAACATTGCTGTAACCGGCTGAAATCATCCAAACATAAAAAAAAATCTGAATTTATTTCTAGTCCATATGGACCACATAGAAACCGGTCAATATGTTTTCTCCTGGATTCTAGATGGATGAAACACGTATATGTATTTTGTTTGTTTAGTTTTGGTCGTGGTTTACCTAGTATAAAAGTTGGTCAGCTAGTATTTGAGGTAGTTGAGAATACACTAGACAAAGTGCTTCTCGACAACACATTATAATATAAAGGTCAAGATATTAGTGTGTTCTAACAACACGTTGTGTTATTTGACCAAGAAAATAACGATATTGTTTATCCTTGTGAAGCCTACACATGTGAATAATATACAAAAAAGGACAAAGTATTTTTTGACATTTCATGTAGGAGGATCATGCTTCTGTATTATATGACTCTGAAATATTTGATTGCATATTTTATTCTATTTAAATTGAGACCCATCAAGAAATAGAATGCCAAACATAATTGCTAACATATAAAAATAGATTTAGGCTAAAATTATCTGACAACGTGGACTGCAACAAAATCGTTATAACATGTGATACATGTCTCCGTTTCAAGACCACAACTAAGAAAATGGATCCTTGAAATAAGGATTAATTTTATCTAGGGAAACATTGGTCAAAAGCGACTAAACATGATAAAAAACTGACGAAAATCGACCATTAACAGCCAAAACATTGCCGTAACTGGCTGAAATCATCCAAACATAAGAAAAAACATCTCAATTTATTTCTAGTCCATATGGACCACCTAGAAACCGGTCAAAATGTTTTCTCTTAGATTCTAGATGGATGAAACATGTATATGTATTTTCTTTGTTTAGTTTTGGTCGTGTTTTACCTAGTATAAAAGTTCGTCAACTAGTATTTGAGGTAGTTGAGAATGCACTAGACAAAGAGCATCTCGACGACACATTATAATATAAAGGTCAAGATATGAGTGTGGTCTAACAACACGTTGTGTTATTTGACCAAGAAAACAATGATATTGTTTATCCTTGTGAAGCCTACACAGGTGAATAAAATACAAAAAAAGGACAAGTATTTTTTGACATTTCATGTAGGAGGATCATGCTTCTATATTATATGACTCTGAAATATTTGATTCCATGTTTGATTCTATTTAAATTGAGACCCGTCAAGAAATAGAGTGCCAAACAAAATCGCTAACATATAAAAACAGATTTAGATTGAAATTATTTGACAACGTGGGCTGCAATAAAATCATCATAACATGTGATACATGACTCCGTTTCAAGACCACAACTAAGAAAATGGATCCTTCAAATAAGGATTATTTTTATCTAGGAAAACATTGGTCAAAAGTGACTAAACATGATAAAAAAACTGATGAAAAGCGACCATAAACTACCTAAACATTGTCGTAACTGGCTGAAATCATCCAAACATAAGAAAAAACATCTGAATTTATTTCTATTCCATATGGACCACATAGAAACAGGTCAAAATGTTTTCTCTCGGATTCTAGATGGATGAAACACGTATATTTATTTACTTTGTTTAGTTTTGGTCGTGTTTTACATAGTATAAAAGTTGGTCACCTAGTATTTGAGGTAGTTGAGAATGCACTAGACAAAGAGCACCTCGACGACACATTATAATATAACGGTCAACATATGAGTGTGGTCTAACAATACGTTGTGTTATTTGACCAAGAAAACAATGATGTTATTTATCCTTGTGAAGCCTACACATGTGAATAATATACAAAAAAGGACAAGTATTTTTTGACATTTCATGTAGGAGTATCATGCTTCTATATTATATGACTCTAAAATATTTGATTCCATATTTGATTCTATTTAAATTGAGACTCATCAAGAAATAGAGTGCCAAACATAATCGCTAAAATATAAAAACAGATTTAGATTCAAATTATCTGACAACGTGGGCTGCAATAAAATTGTCATAACATGTGATACATGACTCCGTTTCAAGAACACAACTAAGAAAATGGATCCTTGAAATAAGGATTAATTTTATCTAGGCAAACAGTGGTCAAAAACGACTAACATGATAAAAAACTGATGAAAATCGACCATAAACTGCCAAAACATTGCCGCAACCGGCTAATATCATCCAAACATAAAAAAACATCTGAATTTATTTCTAGTTCATATGGACCACATAGAAACCGGTAAAAATGTTTTCTCCCACATTCTAGATGGATGCAACACGTATATGTATTTTCTTTGTTTAGTTTTGGTCGTGTTTTACCTAGTATAAAAGTTGGTCAGCTAGTATTTGAGGTAGATGAGAATGCACTAGACAAAGTGCTTCTCGACGACACATTATAATATAAAGGTCAAGATATTAGTGTGTTCTAACAACACGTTTTGTTATTTGACCAAGATAACAATCATATTGTTTATCCTTGTGAAGCCTACACATGTGAATAATATACAAAAAAAGGACAAGTATTTTTTGATATTTCATGTAAGAGGATCATGCTTCTGTATTATATGACTCTAAAATATTTGATTCCATATTTTATTCTATTTAAATTGAGACCCGTCAAGAAATAGAGTGCCAAACATAATTGCTAACATATAAAAATAGATTTAGGCTGAAATTATCTGACAACGTGGACTGCAACAAAATCGTTATAACATGTGATACATATCCCCGTTTCAAGACCACAACTAAGAAAATGGATCCTTGAAATAAGTATTAATTTTATCTAGGCAAACATTGGTCAAAAGCGACTAAACATGATAAAAAACTGACGAAAATCGACCATTAATAGCCAAAACATTGCCGTAACTGGCTAAAATCATCCAAACATAAGAAAAAACATCTCAATTTATTTCTAGTCCATATGGACCACATAGAAACCGGTCAAAATGTTTTCTCTTAGATTCTAGATGGATGAAACACGTATATGTATTTTCTTTGTTTAGTTTTGGTCGTGTTTTACCTAGTATAAAAGTTCGTCAACTAGTATTTGAGGTAGTTGAGAATGCACTAGACAAAGAGCATCTCGACGACACATTATAATATAAAGGTCAAGATATGAGTGTGGTCTAACAACACGTTGTGTTATTTGACCAAGAAAAAAATGATATTGTTTATCCTTGTGAAGCCTACACAGGTGAATAAAATACAAAAAAAGGACAAGTATTTTTTGACATTTCATGTAGGAGGATCATGCTTCTGTATTATATGACTCTGAAATATTTGATTCCATGTTTGATTCTATTTAAATTGAGACCCGTCAAGAAATAGAGTGCCAAACAAAATCGCTAACATATAAAAACAGATTTAGATTGAAATTATCTGACAACGTGGGCTGCAATAAAATCATCATAACATGTGATACATGACTCCGTTTCAAGACCACAACTAAGAAAATGGATCCTTCAAATAAGGATTATTTTTATCTAGGAAAACATTGGTCAAAAGTGACTAAACATGATAAAAAAACTGATGAAAAGCGACCATAAACTACCAAAACATTGTCGTAACTGGCTGAAATCATCCAAACATAAGAAAAAACATCTGAATTTATTTCTAGTCCATATGGACCACATAGAAACAGGTCAAAATGTTTTCTCTCGGATTCTAGATGGATGAAACACGTATATTTATTTACTTTGTTTAGTTTTGGTCGTGTTTTACATAGTATAAAAGTTGGTCAGCTAGTATTTGAGGTAGTTGAGAATGCACTAGACAAAGAGCACCTCGACGACACATTATAATATAACGGTCAACATATGAGTGTGTTCTAACAATACGTTGTGTTATTTGACCAAGAAAACAATGATGTTATTTATCCTTGTGAAGCCTACACATGTGAATAATATACAAAAAAGGACAAGTATTTTTTGACATTTCATGTAGGAGGATCATGCTTCTATATTATATGACTCTAAAATATTTGATTCCATATTTGATTCTATTTAAATTGAGACTCGTCAAGAAATAGAGTGCCAAACATAATCGCTAAAATATAAAAACAGATTTAGATTCAAATTATCTGACAACGTGGGCTGCAATAAAATTGTCATAACATGTGATACATGACTCCGTTTCAAGAACACAACTAAGAAAATGGATCCTTGAAATAAGGATTAATTTTATCTAGGCAAACATTGGTCAAAAACGACTAACATGATAAAAAACTGATGAAAATCGACCATAAACTGCCAAAACATTGCCGCAACCGGCTAAAATCATCCAAACATAAAAAAACATCTGAATTTATTTCTAGTTCATATGGACCACATAGAAACCGGTAAAAATGTTTTCTCCCACATTCTAGATGGATGCAACACGTATATGTATTTTCTTTGTTTAGTTTTGGTCGTGTTTTACCTAGTATAAAAGTTGGTCAGCTAGTATTTGAGGTAGATGAGAATGCACTAGACAAAGTGCTTCTCGAAGACACATTATAATATAAAGGTCAAGATATTAGTGTGTTCTAACAACACGTTTTGTTATTTGACCAAGATAACAATCATATTGTTTATCCTTGTGAAGCCTACACATGTGAATAATATACAAAAAAAGGACAAGTATTTTTTGATATTTCATGTAAGAGGATCATGCTTCTGTATTATATGACTCTGAAATATTTGATTCCATATTTTATTCTATTTAAATTGAGACCCGTCAAGAAATAGAGTGCCAAACATAATTACTAACATATAAAAATAGATTTAGGCTGAAATTATCTGACAACGTGGACTGCAACAAAATCGTTATAACATGTGATACATGTCTCCGTTTCAAGACCACAACTAAGAAAATGGATCCTTGAAATAAGTATTAATTTTATCTAGGCAAACATTGGTCAAAAGCGACTAAACATGATAAAAAACTGACGAAAATCGACCATTAATAGCCAAAACATTGCCGTAACTGGCTGAAATCATCCAAACATAAGAAAAAACATCTCAATTTATTTCTAGTCCATATTGACCACATAGAAACCGGTCAAAATGTTTTCTCTTAGATTCTAGATGGATGAAACACGTATATGTATTTTCTTTGTTTAGTTTTGGTCGTGTTTTACCTAGTATAAAAGTTCGTCAACTAGTATTTGAGGTAGTTGAGAATGCACTAGACAAAGAGCATCTCGAAGACACATTATAATATAAAGGTCAAGATATGAGTGTGGTCTAACAACACGTTGTGTTATTTGACCAAGAAAACAATGATATTGTTTATCCTTGTGAAGCCTACACAGGTGAATAAAATACATAAAAAGGACAAGTATTTTTTGACATTTCATGTAGGAGGATCATGCTTCTGTATTATATGACTCTGAAATATTTGATTCCATATTTGATTCTATTTAAATTGAGACCCGTCAAGAAATAGAGTGCCAAACAAAATCGCTAACATATAAAAACAGATTTAGATTAAAATTATCTGACAACGTGGGCTGCAATAAAATTGTCATAACATGTGATACATGACTCCGTTTCAAGAACACAACTAAGAAAATGGATCCTTGAAATAAGGATTAATTTTATCTAGGCAAACATTGGTCAAAAACGACTAACATGATAAAAAACTGATGAAAATCGACCATAAACTGCCAAAACATTGCCGCAACCGGCTAAAATCATCCAAACATAAAAAAACATCTAAATTTATTTCTAGTTCATATGGACCACATAGAAACCGGTGAAAATGTTTTCTCCCACATTCTAGATGGATGCAACACGTATATGTATTTTCTTTGTTTAGTTTTGGTCGTGTTTTACCTAGTATAAAAGTTGGTCAGCTAGTATTTGAGGTAGATGAGAATGCACTAGAGAAAGTGCTTCTCGACGACACATTATAATATAAAGGTCAAGATATTAGTGTGTTCTAACAACAAGTTTTGTTATTTGACCAAGATAACAATCATATTGTTTATCCTTGTGAAGCCTACACATGTGAATAATATACAAAAAAAGGACAAGTATTTTTTGATATTTCATGTAAGAGGATCATGCTTCTGTATTATATGACTCTGAAATATTTGATTCCATATTTTATTCTATTTAAATTGAGACCCGTCAAGAAATAGAGTGCCAAACATAATTGCTAACATATAAAAATAGATTTAGGCTGAAATTATCTGACAACATGGACTGCAACAAAATCGTTATAACATGTGATACATGTCTCCGTTTCAAGACCACAACTAAGAAAATGGATCCTTGAAATAAGTATTAATTTTTTCTAGGAAAACATTGGTCAAAAGCGACTAAACATGATAAAAAAACTGACGAAAATCGACCATTAATAGCCAAAACTTTGCCGTAACTGGCTGAAATCATCCAAACATAAGAAAAAACATCTCAATTTATTTCTAGTCCATATGGACCACATAGAAACCGGTCAAAATGTTTTCTCTTAGATTCTAGATGGATGAAACACGTATATGTATTTTCTTTGTTTAGTTTTGGTCGTGTTTTACCTAGTATAAAAGTTCGTCAACTAGTATTTGAGGTAGTTGAGAATGCACTAGACAAAGAGCATCTCGACGACACATTATAATATAAAGGTCAAGATATGAGTGTGGTCTAAAAACACGTTGTGTTATTTGACCAAGAAAACAATGATATTGTTTATCCTTGTGAAGCCTACACAGGTGAATAAAATCCATAAAAAGGACAAGTATTTTTTGACATTTCATGTAGGAGGATCATGCTTCTGTATTATATGACTCTGAAATATTTGATTCCATATTTGATTCTATTTAAATTGAGACCCGTCAAGAAATAGAGTGCCAAACAAAATCGCTAACATATAAAAACAGATTTAGATTAAAATTATCTGACAACGTGGGCTGCAATAAAATCATCATAACATGTGATACATGACTCCGTTTCAAGACCACAACTAAGAAAATGGATCCTTGAAATAAGGATTATTTTTATCTAGGAAAACATTGGTCAAAAGTGACTAAACATGATAAAAAAACTGATGAAAAGCGACCATAAACTGCCAAAACGTTGTCGTAACCGGCTGAAATCATCCAAACATAAGAAAAAACATCTGAATTTATTTCTAGTCCATATGGACCACATAGAAACCGGTCAATATGTTTTCTCTCGGATTCTAGATGGATGAAACACGTATATATATTTACTTTGTTTAGTTTTGGTCGTGTTTTACATAGTAAAAAAAGTTGGCCAGCTAGTATTTGAGGTAGTTGAGAATGCACTAGACAAAGAGCATCTCAACGACACATTATAATATAACGGTCAACATATGAGTGTGGTCTAACAACACGTTGTGTTATTTGACCAAGAAAAAAATGATATTATTTATCCTTGTGAAGCCTACACATATGAATAATATACAAAAAAAGGACAAGTATTTTTTGACATTTCATGTAGGAGGATCATGCTTCTATATTATATGACTCTGAAATATTTGATTCCATATTTGATTCTATTTAAATTGAGACTCGTCAAGAAATAGAGTGCCTAACATAATCGCTAACATATAAAAACATATTTAGATTCAAATTATCTGACAACGTGGGCTGCAATAAAATTGTCATAACATGTGATACATGACTCTGTTTCAAGACCACAACTAACAAAATGGATCCTTGAAATAAGAATTATTTTTATCTAGGAAAACATTGGTCAAAAGTGACTAAACATGATAAAAAAACTGATGAAAACTGATGACGTATAGTCCCCAACCGGGTCATGGACACGGCCCATGGGTACTACCCGTAACCGGCCCGTCACAGATGGGTGGAATAATGTCATTTAGGCTTATGGGCTTGAATGAACAGTAACCGCACACATGTGTGCGACCCACGGCCCGGTGCGGCCGACATGGCTGACATAGGGTTAGACAGAATAATATTCTGTCTAGGGATATCTTTATCCCAATAGGAGAGGATATTCACTACCAGAATTAGAAGATAACAATCATTCTAATTCTGGTGGTTATCTCTTCCTTGGGGCCGAAGCATCAGTGAAAGCCCACTAGGGTTTCACTGCCTATAAAAGGAACCCCCAAGGGTTCCGCAAAGGTATTACGACTTGTACTCTAAACTCACATAAACCCTAAATCGATTACTTACTCTCACGCCGGAGTCTAATCGTGGGAAACATTCCCACGGTAAGCCTAACGCGTGTTGTTTAGTGTGCAGGATCCCAACCAAACGATTCACTTGGTGGAGGAGCCGGAGCCCAGCCAACCCGAATTAAGCCTAATTCGGGTCTAGCAAGGATCAACCAACTTTTGCATCAACAAGTTGGCGCCATCCGTCGGACCCATAACACTAAGCTAGAACAAAACCTCATCTCAAATTACAATGACGAAAGGGCATCAGCAAGCCAATCCCAGGAATGTGAATCCGGGAAACCGGAAGTCCCAAGGGGAAGGGATACTCATCCCCACTCAATCACCTAGCCGCCTTGCAGGCGGATCGGGCAACCGTAGCGGCTTCCAGCCCTTGGGGGTAACAAGCACGATCTCCACAACGCCCCCACCTACCTCAACCCTGGACAATCCGGACCCAGGGAGTGCGCCCAACCCTCCTAACAAGGAGTCGCGCAGACCATCGGTAGAGGAAGAGGTAGAGGCCCTACCACTCAGCGAGGAGGATCTTACTCGAGTTCTCACGCAGAACTTCGATAGGATCGTCCCGGGAATCGCATCGAGGTTGAATCTGGGGAGGAACCTCCAATCTAGACTCAACTTTGGCGACACCGGACCAATCACCTCCTCCCAAATTCAGAGAAAAAGGAGAGCTCGACCTCAGGAACATGGCACCTTTGAGGAAATTCCTCAACCCCGGAATGTGTTTGAACGCATAGGGGATCGCCTCGTACAAGAACTAGTGCAATCGCGAGAAGGAGAAAGGTCGGATGGTTCACCCGAACGACCAGATCGAGAGCTGGCCAGAACCGCACGCCGCCTGAGTGTGTGGGACAGAATGAACACTGGGAGAAAGGCTCCTGGTTCGTCTCAAAAAAGTGTTCCCTATTCAAAATATGGGGCACCACCGCCGTCCCCAGATCCGTCTGGGGAGGACTCAGATGACCATCCGCCTAAGCGCCGCCGGCCTAGGCGCACCCCTCCACCACCAAACAATGAGGAGTATTATGGTGGCCCTTACTATCGAGATACGGAAGCAGAGGATCTCTCGCGTCCATGGTGTGAACCATGGGATGACCCTAGGCTCACCCGACCATGGGCGGATCCCAGGGAAGACCCGTTCACCCTCCGTATACGGAACTATTCTGAGGACACCAAACGTCGCATGCCGGTGTGTATCAAGACTTATGATGGGTCCGGTGATCCTGTGGATCACCTCAAAATATTTGATACGCAGGCTAAAATTGAGCGATGGCCCATGCCCATATGGTGCCAAATGTTCAATTCAACCTTGATTGGAAACACCCGTGACTGGTTCGAGGCACTCCCTCCACGGAGCATTGATAGTTTCACGGAACTACGCACTGCGTTTGAGAACAATTATACTCAAAGGAAGAAGTATAATAGGGATCCGGTCTCATTGGCAACCGTCAAGCAACGGCCGGGGGAGTCCACAGAAGCCTTCACTGAGCGCTTCAATGATGAGTGCACACACACAAGAACCATGCCAGAGCTCCTGAAAATCTCTGACTACATGCACGCCATAACAGACAGAGAACTGATCAGGCGCCTCAATGACAAGCGTCCAGAGAGATATGATGACCTCATGGAAAGGGTCAGAATTTTCATAGAGGGAGAAACAGCTGTTGCCGCGGCCTACCCATCCCGAGGAAATGGGTACCGGTCAAATGACCAGTCCCGGAGACAGTCGGGCGGTCAAGGTAATCAGAACAATAACAAGGGCTCAGACTATAAGAGCCAAGGCAAAGGCGGACGGTCGGACGATAAGTTCACCCCCCTAAAGATGTCCTACCGGGAGATCTTGCTGACTGAAGGGGCGAACTTTCCAAGGCCTCCCCCAATGACCAATCCCCCGGAACGTCGACAGGGAAGTCGCTTCTGCGAGTTCCATAATGACAAAGGACACGGCACGGAGGAGTGTATCCAGCTCAAGAAGCATATTGAGTCGCTGATCAAATCAGGCAAACTCAAGCACCTAGTTAAGGATTGGAAGGACGGAAAAGACAACTACAAGAAGTATGATAAGAAGGATCCCCAAAAGGACAAGCCTTCGACCATATACATGATCCAATCCAGACAGCGCCGCATGAGGCAGAAAGTTTGCCAAAAATTTTCACGCGACAGGGAAATCTCATTCCCTCCCATCACAGCAAGCGATGTGATTGATGCGCCTCTCACTATTGAGATAAGAATTGGAACACACAACGTTCGTCGCATGTATGTGGATGGAGGATCATCAGCAGAGGTACTGTATGAACACTGTTTTGTGCAGTTATGCCCAGAAATAAGAAGCCAATTAGTACCGGCCACGTCACCGCTTACTGGCTTTAGTGGAGACACTATCTGGCCGATAGGGCAATTGCGTTTGCTTGTCACCATTGGGAATGAGGAACATTCCACTACGACATGGATGAACTTCGTGGTGATACGCTCACACTCTCCCTATAATGGGATCATAGGCAGACCAGTCATTTTGGCTATCCGGGCAGTACCCTCTACGGCACATGGAATGATCAAATTCCCCGTTGAGGGGGGAATCGTTACTATTTACAACACAGTCATACCAACATCCGAGTGTCATACCGTGACAACACCGGCTCCACCTGTCCCGCCCAAGGATGGATCACCACCTCCCAATTGGAAGGTAGCAATTCACCCTGACTATCCGGAACAGGAGGTATCCATAGGAGGGGCCCTCTCGGATAGCGGCAAAAGGGCCATGTGCTCTCTCTTGAGTGCAAACCTAGACATATTCGCATGGGAGCCAAAGCATATGACAGGCGTCCCGCGCGCGATAGCAGAGCATAAGCTCCAGATCCGCCAAGGGTACCAACCCGTTAAGCAAAAGAAGCGCGGCCAGGCGCCCGAGCGCAGCCAAGTGATACTGGAGGAAGTACGGAAACTAGTGGACACAGGCATCATGCGCGAGGTATACTACCACGAGTGGTTATCTAATCCGGTCATGGTCAAGAAACATGACGGAAGTTGGCGCATGTGTGTGGATTTCACGGATCTAAACAAAGCCTGCCCACAGGACTGTTACCCGTTACCAGAAATCGACTGGAAGGTGGAGTCCTTGTGTGGATATCCTTTCAAATGCTTCTTGGATGCATATAAAGGGTATCACCAAATCCAGATGGCGGAGGAGGATGCAGAAAAAACGGCGTTCCATACGAGCCAGGGCGTATATTGCTATACGAAAATGCCGTTTGGACTGAAGAACGCCGGCGCTACATATCAGCGGTTGGTGGATAAAGCTTTTGAATCACAAATAGGACGCAACCTGGAAGTCTATGTTGATGACTTGGTGATAAAAAGTCACACGGAGGAGGCACTTCTCCGGGATGTCCAGGAGACATTCGACACGCTGAGAAAGATTAACATGAAGTTAAATCCAAAGAAATGTACGTTTGGAGCGACTGAGGGAATGTTCCTGGGATATTTGATTGACCCAAATGGCATCAAACCTTGTCCAGAGAAGACGGATGTAGTGATACGATTACCGTCCCCTCAGACACGGAAGGAGGTGCAGTCCCTGAATGGGAAGTTAGCCGGGCTGAATAGATTCCTATCTAAATCCGCAGAGAAGTCATTACCTCTATTTAAGACACTCAAGAAGTGTATTAGAAAGGGAGACTTACGCTGGACGAAGGAAGCCGAGGAAGCTTTCGGCCAACTCAAGCAGCATCTCGCATCTCTCCCTATGCTAGTAGCTCCCCGGCCAAAGGAGGAACTCATTATGTATCTCTCAGCTACTCATGGCGCAATAAGCGCGGTACTTATGACGGATATAGATACAATACAAACTCCGGTCTACTTTATAAGTAGAACACTACAAGGGGCGGAGTTGAATTATTCCTCCATGGAAAAATTGGTGTTAGCACTAGTGTTTGCTACAAAGCGGTTGCGCCGGTACTTTCAAGCGCACCCAATTGTGGTTATTACGGATCAACCAATCAAGCAGGTTATTTCTAGACTGGACGTGGCAGGGAGGCTAGAAAAATGGAGTTTCCTATTGGGGGGCATAACATATCTTACAGACCAAGGACGGCTGTTAAAGGCCAAATCTTGGCAGATTTCCTGATCGAGAAGCCGGATGAGGAAGGACCAATTATTAAGCAAGATGAGATCCCAACGGAACCTTGGGTGCTATTCACCGACGTATCCTCGTGTACGGACGGGTCCGGGGCAGGTCTCATCCTCACGAATCCAGAAGGAATGGAATTCACGTACGCCCTCCGTTTTGAGTTCACGGCCACTAACAACGAAGCGGAATATGAAGCATTAATTGCGGGTTTAAAAATCGCCGCTAGAATGGGGGTCCGCAACCTTGAGGCCTACGTGGACTCACGGCTTGTCGCAAACCATATTCTAGGTGGGTATGTGGCTAAGGAGGACAACATGGTCAGGTACTTGGAAAAAGTCAAGTCGCTAATTGCGACTTTCAGTAAGTTTTCCATCAAGCAGGTGCCAAGGGGCGAGAACAAGAAAGCGGACGCTCTTAGCAAGATTGCATCCACGAGCTTCGCTCACTTGTCTAAACAAGTCTTGGTGGAGATACTCAAGGAAAAATCTATAACGGAAGGGGATGTTGCCGCTATAGTTGAGGAGGAGGGACCTACATGGATGACCCCAATCATCAACTATTTGACTAATGAGACCCTTCCAGACGAGGAAAAAGCAGCAAGGCGCATTAAAAGGAAGTCGCAACATTTTGAACTTCGAGAAGGCATCCTTAACAAGCGCTCTTTCTTGCAGCCGTGGCTGCGGTGTGTTGGACCACGCCAGGCAGCTTACGTGATCAGTGACATACACGAAGGGTTGTGTGGCATGCATGCAGGCCCACGGTCCGTGGTAGCTAGAGCCTTACGAACAGGTTATTATTGGCCCACCATGCACAGAGACGCGCGCGATATGATTCGCAAGTGCAATGATTGCCAAGTGCATAGGCCAGTACCGCGGCACCCGCAGCAGGAGCTTACACCTATCACGTCCCCATGGCCATTTTATAAGTGGGGAATTGACATCGTAGGACCATTTCCTGTAGCTGCGGGGGGGGGGGGGTTAAATTCTTGATTGTTGCGATGGACTACTTCACACGATGGATAGAAGCCAAGGCAGTCAAGTCTATCACAGGCAAGCAGGTCAAGAAGTTTATGTGGGAACACATTGTGTGCCGTTTTGGTCTACCAGGAGAGATCATCTCGGACAACGGCAAGCAGTTCACGGACAACCCATTCAAAGATTGGTGTGCATCATTAAACATCAAACGACGCTTCGCATCTGTTAAGCATCCACAAACAAACGGCCTTGTCGAACGAGCAAATAGAAGTTTGGGGAATGGCATCAAGGCGCGTCTGGATGAACGAAGTGGCAAATGGGTCGAAGAGTTATCACATGTGCTATGAGCGCATAGAACTATGATCAAAACAGCCAACGGGGATACTCCATTTTCATTGGCCTACGGAACTGAAGCTGTTATTCCAGCAGAAATAGGAATGCCTACCATCCGCACAGCGGAGGTTAACGTCGTCACGAACGACGAACAGTTGCGAATAAACCTGGATTTGTTGGAAGAAAAAAGGGAAATAGCGGCCATCAATGAAGCTAAGTCCAAGGCTAAGATGAAGGCTTTTTATGACGCCAAGGTCAAGGGTGTTTCCTTTCGGCCGGGAGACTACGTCTATCGTGCTAACGAAGCAAGTCGAGCGGAGAACACAAGAAAGCTGGGCCCCAAGTGGGAAGGACCGTATGAAGTCACTGAAGCCTTGGGGCGAGGCGCGTACAAGCTACGTGACATGGATGGCCGCGACCTAGAGCGCACATGGAATATTTCCAATCTCAAAAGGTGCTATCTCTGAAAGCTACGGCTTCCGCATGGGTACTTCGCTATAGGCGGCCTTAATAAAGAACCATGCGGTTTTATTTGTTTTGTTTTTATTATGTTTGTTTAGATTCTTTTCTTGTTTAGGACTTGTCATTATTGTTCAAACAAAAGCGTCAACGTTCTAATAAAATGCCGTGGTGCCTAGCTAGCTCCACGGCTTGTTTCGTGCAAATCATTTTTTTTAGAGTTTTTGTTAGTTGTATGAATTTTACTTATATTATAATATGTTATGTTTTACTCATATGCATTCTTCCAAAATTACTGTACATGTACTATACGCCTCCAGGCGGGGTAAGAGGATTAAGTGAACCTACTAATTCAACTTGCCGCGTAAGAGGGATGCAACCTCAGCCGCACGGACCATGTGTCCTTACTAGACACCTTACTCACAAGACATTGGGGTAAGTTTCATATGCTGTAGCCACATGGTGCTCCGCATAGAAAAGACGCACGTCGCATGTCTAGTAAATTTTAGACTTGTATGTATTTTCTTTCTTTGTGTGTAAGGCGTGATATATCATGCAGTATGGTGCTAAAATATTTAAACACAAGTAAAAATACACAAGTTTCCAAAATATCAAAATTGCCGTGGTCACTCACGGACTTATATACAAAACACAAATGTTGTTAGCCGTGTACATGCACGGACGAATAGGAACAATAAATATTCAAAGGGTTACAAACCAAAAAGTGTCTGAAAGGGTTCATAAGTAGGAGCATCCTACATAGCGGGGAAAAACTTACCCAGTTCTACTTGCTCTTCGACCAGACACGATAGCCATTCATCATTTTCTTTCCGCTTCTGGGCCTGAGCCGCAGTCCTCTCCACCGCCACACTTAAGGGTTCTTCGCCAAGCACGATTCTGGTGACGTCCTCGTATATGGGGAGTGTCAGGTGGCTGGGGGACGGAGTAAAGGAAGCACTGGAAGACATGCTAAGACTGTGCTTTTCCATAATTTCAATGTTTGGCGCATCTTTGGTGGCCTCCAGCTCATCCAAAAATGGATAGTGCAGATTTTGCATAGCGGCCATCGAGGCAGTCATTTTGCTAGCAGCCTCAGGTTTAAAAAAGGCATGGTTGGTAACGTCCTTCCCCTTCGTGATCAGCTCAGCGGCCTCGACCATCCCCTCGTGCCGTCCGTGGTCAATACCATCAGACACAAGGTTGGCGAATTGTTGCACAAAGTCTGGGGCCTCTAGCACCTTCATGACGGCCAGGCGTGCTCCATGCCCAACCATCCACCTACGACCGGTAATGGCTGTTAGCAGTTGGGGGCATAACACATTTTCACGCTCAGCAATGAGGGCATCAATCATCAACTCTTTTTGGGAAAATGCCTCTTTCAGTTCTTGGATGACCGCCCTCTCATCAGCAAGGTCCTTTTGTACTCTTTCCATGTTCCGGACGGCCAGGTGCGCGTCCTCTAGTTTCTGGTTAAGCACGTCTACTTGGCTGGAGTACGAGTGGGCAGAAGCTTCCGCCGTGGCTACCTATAAGGATAAAAAAAGTGTTAGCACATTCCTTTTGTAATATGGGTGGTGCGGCACGGATATGTACCTTGGTGGTTGCAGCATCTAGTTGTGACTCAAGGTTGGATACTTGCTGGTCGTATTCACTCGCGCGGGCTGACTGTTTTTTAATGGTCGCCTCGGCGTTTACCAGTTGGGATTGGAGGTCGGCAATCTGAGCTTCATTATCTTCAATCATTTTCTCCCTCCGCCCAAATTTCCTCTTGAGAGAGTCAACATGCCCAAGCGCGGCTTCAAACCTAACCCTCATCGAGGTTCCCATCGCCATTTGGTGTACCAGAGTGCCATTGTACTCATCCGCCAAGTCCGCATGACTGAGCGAGTTTACCTCTTGCACCAAGCTTGGTGGTATGCAGTTGTTGAGGTACTCCCGGCACTCATCAGCGTTCCTCAGTCGTGACGCCGTGGTAATATTCCATACTGGGTTGAATGGTTGAGGGGCGCCAGACGTGGGGAAGTCTTGGGAGGCTATGGGTGAACCGTCTTCAAATACAGGGCCGGACCTCGGGGGTGCCGTGGGGTTTTCTTCCATTGCTTTTTCTTTCCCCTTATCAACTGGGGTGTCAGAAGGAGGCGCGGCACCAGTCTGGTTGTCCCTGTGAAACAAGTATTACGAAATATCTTAAGTATTGCTCGCAAGGAAACTTGTCATTCTTACATATTAAGATGGGGTCTTACATATTGTTTCCTGCTAATTCGGAGGCGGTTGGATCAATCTGAGTGACGGGATCGACATGAGCAGCCCGGTTAGCCTCGGAACCTTGGGTAGCACTCCCGACCGATTGATACAAGGGGTGGTCTTCTCGAAGTCTCTTGGGAGGAGCATTGTGTTCGCCAATCTTGACTGAGGCAGTCCCTCTCGCACGGTTGCCTCTTTTCCGGGTACGCCTGGCGACGGGATGCGTTATTGCTTCATCGATCTCCTCCTCGGCTTCTTCTTCCTCCTCTTCTTCCAGGTTGACATGTTGTTGTACTTCATCATCATCATCGCCCATCAGTCGGCGAATGATGGAGGTGGTTAGTTCAATATTGTCCCCCTGTTGTTCCCTATGTGGTGAGGAGGGCCCGGCTCCTCCTTCATTCATCTGGTTGTCACCATCGCCGTTGTCTCCATGCTCCTCCTCGTCAGAATGGGGATCAGGCACGGCTTCCAAAGCAACCGTCACGGGTCGGGTGTGCTCAAGAAGGGGTTGTTCATTTTCAAGGAGAGGACGGAGACCTTCCGGCACAAGCTTCGGATCGCCCTGGCGCAACAGTCCAAAAAAGTTCATTTCTGTCCAGCACAAAACAACATATGTTAGTTCTTAATCGAATACATGTATACATTTCTTTTGGCGTACAGATGATTAGCCTACCTTCGCCCTGCCTTCTCCAAAAAACGGGATACCTATTGGAAGGACCAAAGTAATTGCGACTAATCCCTAGCAGGCATAGGAATGATTCAGGAAGGTTTCTATGGAACCCAGTCCTATTCAAATCTAAATCTTGGGAATGACGGGGGTTGTATGTACTTGTGTGCGGCTTGGGGTCGTGAGGAATCCTAGTTCTGATGGTATAATCGCCCGGCCATACCACTGCGTCAATAAGAAAGTAGTGATCATACCAATTTTTCAATGAATCCATGGGTTTGTTGTGCGATTGGGGACTGTTGGAGGCTCGTTTCTTAAAAGATACCCACCCGTTTACTATGTTGGGAACATAAAAGAGCCGGAATAATTCTACAGTGGGGGGAATTCTCCTAGCACGGTAAAGAATCTCGAATTGGCTAATCTTACAGGCACCTATGCAGTGGAGTTGACTAATGTGTACATCATAATATCCTAGCAGGTCTACGAGAAAGTGGGTGAAAGGGATGCGGTAATTAGCCGCATCAAAAAGGCGAGTATACAAGCCTATCTTACCCGCTGGAGCCTCAGTTATGAGGTCTCCGGCGCCAGGAAGTGAGGGGTGTAGGTTGGTAGGGATGAAATAATTTGTACAAAAATGGTTTAATTGGTATTGGGTCATGACATTCAGCACGGATCCAATGGTAGGGTTGTTTCTATGAGCCATTACTAAAAAAGAGTGTAAGGACGTGGTGTTCTAACCTGCGTGTGAAGGGATCCGTGCGTATTTGGTTCAAGCTAAGAGGAAAGCTTTAATGGCAGAAATGGAGGTTATAAACTGTGTGTTTCACACAGCCGTGGGGGTGGCTTATTTATAGGGTTGCCTCATGGGTCACAACCTGTTGGATGTGTGACACGTGTCTGCCACTATTCTTAATCGTGTGGCTAGGGGGCAAGTGGCAAGTGAAACGTCAGGTGGGACCCACGGGTCATATCTGATTCAAACGTTTGCACTGCTCAAGGTTCTGACTGTCTGCACTTTTGTCAGTCAAACAAGTCAGATGAACAGTTGTTCATGTCAGGTTATGCGGCTCTTACGTAAGACTTGACATTTAATGATATATTTAATTTGTCTCGGTTGCTATATGCGGCTGAGATATTGATGCGATAACTTCTTAAGCCAGGTTGCCACGTGCGGCCAATATAAATTCTTGGATAATTTGTCATTTATTTTGGTTTCCTTGGTACGTCCGGGGAGCATCTTTGTAGTCTAGAGGTTCCACCTACGGTTGTAACAACTAGACTGGGGGGACATGATGACGTATAGTCCCCAGCCGGGTCATGGACACGGCCCATGGGTACTACCCGTAACCGGCCCGTCACAGATGGGTGGAATAATGTCATTTAGGCTTATGGGCTTGAATGAACAGTAACCGCACACATGTGTGCGGTCCACGGCCCGGTGCGGCCGACATGGATGACATAGGGTTAGACAGAATAATATTCTGTCTAGGAATATCTTTATCCCAATAGGAGAGGATATTCACTACCAGAATTAGAAGATAACAATCATTCTAATTCTGGTGGTTATCTCTTCCTTGGGGCCGAAGCATCAGTGAAAGCCCACTAGGTTTTCACTGCCTATAAAAGGAACCCCCAAGGGTTCCACAAAGGTATTACGACTTGTACTCTAAACTCACATAAACCCTAAATCGATTACTTGCTCTCACGCCGGAGTCTAATCGTGGGAAACATTCCCACGGTAAGCCTAACGCGTGTTGTTTAGTGTGCAGGATCCCAACCAAACGATTCACTTGGTGCAGGAGCCGGAGCCCAGCCAACCCGAATTAAGCCTAATTCGGGTCTAGCAAGGATCAACCAACTTTTGCATCAACAAAAAGCGACCATAAACTACCAAAACATTGTCGTAACCGGCTGAAATCATCCAAACATAAGAAAAAACATCTGAATTTATTTCTAGTCCATATGGACCACATAGAAACCGGTCAAAATGTTTTCTCTTAGATTCTAGATGGATGAAACACGTATATGTATTTTCTTTGTTTAGTTTTGGTCGTGTTTTACCTAGTATAAAAGTTCGTCAACTAGTATTTGAGGTAGTTGAGAATGCATTAGACAAAGAGCATCTCGACGACACATTATAATATAAAGGTCAAGATATGAGTGTGGTCTAACAACACGTTGTGTTATTTGACCAAGAAAACAATGATATTGTTTATCCTTGTGAAGCCTACACAGGTGAATAAAATACAAAAAAAGGACAAGTATTTTTTGACATTTCATGTAGGAGGATCATGCTTCTGTATTATATGACTCTGAAATATTTGATTCCATATTTGATTCTATTTAAATTGAGACCCGTCAAGAAATAGAGTGCCAAACAAAATCGCTAACATATAAAAACAGATTTAGATTAAAATTATCTAACAACGTGGGCTGCAATAAAATCATCATAATATGTGATACATGACTCCGTTTCAAGACCACAACTAAGAAAATGGATCCTTGAAATAAGGATTATTTTTATCTAGGAAAACATTGGTCAAAAGTGACTAAACATGATAAAAAAACTGATGAAAAGCGACCATAAACTGCCAAAACATTGTCGTAACCGGCTGAAATCATCCAAACATAAGAAAAAACATCTGAATTTCTTTCTAGTCCATATGGACCACATAGAAACCGGTCAATATGTTTTCTCTCGGATTCTAGATGGATGAAACACGTATATATATTTACTTTGTTTAGTTTTGGTCGTGTTTTACATAGTAAAAAAAGTTGGTCAGCTAGTATTTGAGGTAGTTGAGAATGCACTAGACAAAGAGCATCTCGACGACACATTATAATATAATGGTCAACATATGACTGTGGTCTAACAACACGATGTGTTATTTGACCAAGAAAACAATGATATTATTTATCCTTGTGAAGCCTACACATGTGAATAATATACAAAAAAGGACAAGTATTTTTTGACATTTCATGTAGGAGGATCATGCTTCTATATTATATGACTCTAAAATATTTGATTCCATATTTGATTCTATTTAAATTGAGACTCGTCAGGAAATAGAGTGCCTAACATAATCGCTAACATATAAAAACAGATTTAGATTCAAATTATCTGACAACGTGGGCTGCAATAAAATTGTCATAACATGTGATACATGACTCCGTTTCAAGACCACAACTAACAAAATGGATCCTTGAAATAAGAATTATTTTTATCTAGGAAAACATTGGTCAAAAGTGACTAAACATGATAAAAAAACTGATGAAAAGCGACCATAAACTGCCAAAACATTGTCGTAACCGGCTGAAATCATCCAAACATAAGAAAAAACATCTGAATTTATTTCTAGTCCATATGGACCACATAGAAACCGGTCAAAATGTTTTCTCTCGGATTCTAGATGGATGAAACACGTATATATATTTACTTTGTTTAGTTTTGGTCGTGTTTTACATAGTAAAAAAAGTTGGTCAGCTAGTATTTGAGGTAGCTGAGAATGCACTAGACAAAGAGCACCTCGACGACACATTATAATATAACGGTCAACATATGAGTGTGGTCTAACAACACGTTGTGTTATTTGACCAAGAAAACAATGATATTATTTATCCTTGTGAAGCCTACACTTGTGAATAATATACAAAAAAAGAACAAGTATTTTTTGACATTTCATGTAGGAGGATAATGCTTCTATATTATATGACTCTGAAATATTTGATTCCATATTTGATTCTATTTAAATTGAGACTCGTCAAGAAATAGAGTGCCTAACATAATCGCTAACATATAAAAACATAATTAGATTCAAATTATCTGACAACGTGGGCTGCAATAAAATTGTCATAACATGTGATACATGACTCCGTTTCAAGAACACAACTAAGAAAATGGATCCTTGAAATAAGGATTAATTTTATCTAGGCAAAGATTGGTTAAAAGCGACTAAACCTGATATAAAATTGATTCAAATCGTCAAGATATAGATTGCCAAACATAATTGCTAACATATAAAAATAGATTTAGACTGAAATTATCTGACAACGTGAACTGCAACAAAATCGTTATAACATTTGATACATGACTCCGTTTCAAGACCAGAACTAAGAAAATGGATCCTTGAAATAAGGATTAATTTTATCTAGGCAAACATTGGTCAAAAGCGACTAAACATGATAAAAAAAACTGATGAAATCGACCATAAAAAGCCAAAACATTGCCGTTACCTGCTGAAATCATCCAAACATAAGAAAAAACATCTCAATTTTTTTCTAGTCCATATGGACCACATAGAAACCGGTAAAAATGTTTTCTCCCGGTATCTAGATGGATGAAACACGTATATGTATTTTATTTGTTCAGTTTTTGTCATGTTTTGCCTAAAGTTGGTCAGCTAGTATTTGAGGTAGTTGAGAATGCACTAGACAAAGAGCATCTCGACGACATATTATAATATAAAGGTCAATATATGAGTGTGTTCAAACAACACGTTGTTATTTGACCAAGAAAACAATGATATTGTTTATCCTTATGAATTCTACACAGGTGAATAATATACAAAAAAAGGACAAGTATTTTTTGACATTTCATGTAGGAGGATCATGCTTCCGTGTTTATATGACTCTGAAATATTTTATTTCATATTTTATTCTATTTAAATTGAGACCCATCAAGAAATAGAGTGCCAAACATAATCGCTAACATGTAAAAACAGATTTAGATTTAAATTATCTGACAACGTGGGCTGCAATAAAATTGTCATAACATGTGATCATGACTACGTTTCAAGACCACAACTAAGAAAATGGATCCTTGAAATAAGGATTAATTTTATCTAGGCAAACATTGGTAAAAAACGACTAACATGATAAAAAAATTGTTGAAAATCGACCATAAACTGCCAAAATATTGCCGTAACCGGCTGAAATTATCCAAACATAAAAAAACTTCTGAATTTATTTCTAGTCCATATGGACCACATAGAAACCGGTCAAAACGTTTTCTCCCGGATTCTAGATGGATGAAACATGTATATGTATTTTCTTTGTTTAGTTTTGGTCGGGTTTTACCTAGTATAAAAGTTGGTCAGCTAGTATTTGAGGTAGTTGAGAATGGACTAGACAAAGTGCTTATCGACGACACATTATAATATAAAGGTCAAGATATTAGTGTGTTCTAACAACACGTTGTGTTATTTGACCAAGAAAACAATGATATTGTTTATCCTTGTGAAGCCTACACATGTGAATAATATACAAAAAAGGACAAGTATTTTTTAACATTTCATGTAGGAGGATCATGCTTCTGTATTATATGACTCTGAAATATTTGATTCCATATTTGATTCTATTTAAATTGAGACCCGTCTAGAAATAGAGTGCCAAACATAATCGCTAACATATAAAAACAGATTTAGATTCAAATTATCTGACAACGTGGGCTGCAATAAAATCGTCATAACATGTGATACATGACTACGTTTCAAGACCATAATTAAGAAAATGGATCCTCGAAATAAGGATTAATTATATCTAGGCAAACATTGGTCAAAAGTGAGTAAACCTGATAAAAAACTGATGAAAATCGACCATAAACAGCCAAAACATTGTCGTAACCAGCTGAAATCATCCAAACATAAGAAAAAGCATCTCAATTTATTTCTAGTCCATATGGACCACATAGAAACCGGTCAAAATGTTTTCTCCCGGATTCTAGATGGATGAAAAACGTATATGTATTTTCTTTGTTCAGTTTTGGTCGTGTTTTGCCTAAAGATGGTCAGCTAGTATTTGAGGTAGTTTAGAATGCACTAGACAAAGAGCATCACGACAACATATTATAATATAAAAGTCAACATATGAGTGTGTTCTAACAACACGTTGTGTTATTTGACAAAGAAAACAATGATATTGTTTATCCTTATGAATTTTACACAGGTGAATAATATACAAAAAAAGGACAAGTATTTTTTGACATTTCATGTAGAAGGATCATGCTTCCGTATTTATATGACTCTGAAATATTTGATTCCATATTTTATTCTATTTAAATTGAGACCCATCAAGAAATAGAGTGCCAAACATAATCGCTAAGATATAAAAACAGATTTAGATTAAAATTATCTGACAACGTGGGCTGCAATAAAATCGTCATAACATGTGATACATGACCCCGTTTCAAGACCACAACTGAGAAAATGGATCCTTGAAATAAGGATTAATTTTATCTAGGCAAACATTGGTCAAAAACGACTAACATGATAAAAAACTGATGCAAATCGACAATAAACAGGCAAAACATTGTCGTAACCGGATGAAATCATCCAAACATAAGAAAAACATCTCAATTTATTTCTAGTCCATATGGAACACAAAGAAACCGGTCAAAATGTTTTTGCCCGGATTTTAGATGGATGAAACACGTATATGTATTTTCTTTGTTTAGTTTTGGTCGTGTTTTACCTAGTATAAAAGTTGGTCAGCTAGTATTTGAGGTGGTTGAGAATGCACTAGACAAAGAGCATCTCGACGACACATTATAATACAAATGTCAAGATATGAGTGTGGTCAAACAACACGTTGTGGTATTCGACCAATAAAACAATGATATTGTTTATTCTTGTGAAGCCTACACAGGTGAATAATATACAAAAAAGGACAAGTATTTTTTTGACATTTCATGTAGGAGGATCATGCTTCTGTATTATATGACTCCGAAATATTTGATTCCATATTTGATTGTATTTAAATTGAGACCCGTCAAGAAATAGAGTGCCAAACATAATCGCAAACATATAAAAATACATTTAGATTCAAATTATCTGACAACGTGGGCTGCAATAAAATCGTCATAACATGTGATACATGACTCCGTTTCAAGAACACAATTAAGAAAACTGATCCTTAAAATAAGGATTAATTTTATCTAGGCAAAGATTGGTCAAAAGAGACTAAACATGATAAAAAACTGATGAAAATGACAATAAACAGCCAAAACATTGCCGTAACCGGCTGAAATCATCCAAACATAAGAAACAACATCTAAATTTATTTCTAGTCCCTTTGGACCACATTGAAACCGGTCAAAATGTTTTCGCCCGGATTCTAGATGGATGAAACACGTATATGTATTTTCTTTGTTCAGTTTTGGTCGTGTTTTACCTAGTATAAAAGTTGGTCAGCTAGTATTTGAGGTAGTTGATAATGTACTAGACAAAGAGCATCTCGATGACATATTATAATATAAAGGTCAAGATATGAGTGTGGTCTAACAACACGTTGTGTTGTTTGACCAAGAAAAAATGATATTGTTTATCCTTGTGAAGCCTACACATGTGAATAATATACTAAAAAGGACAAGTATTTTTCGACATTTCATGTAGAAGGAACATGCTTCCGTATGATATGACTCTAAAATATTTGATTCCATATTTGATTCTATTTAAATTGAGACCCATCAAGAAATAGAGTGCCAAACATAATCGCTAACATATAAAAGCAGATTTAGATTGAAATTATCTGACAACGTGGGCTGCAATAAAATCGTCATAACATGTGATACATGACTCCGTTTCAAGACCACAACTAAGAAAATGGTTCCTTGGAATAAGGATTAGTTTTATCTAGGCAAACATTGGTCAAAAGCGACTAACATGATAAAAAAACTAATGAAAATCGACCATAAACTGCCTAAACATTACCGTAACCGGCTGAAATCATCTAAACATAAGAAAAAACATCTGAATTTATTTCTAGTCCATATGGACCACATAGAAACCGGTCAAAATGTTTTCTCCCGGATTCTAGATGGATGGAACACGTATATGTATTTTTTTGTTTAGTTTTGGTCGTGGTTTACCTGGTATAAAAGTTGGTCAGCTAGTATTTGAGGTAGTTGAGAATGCACTAGACAAAGTGCATCTCGATGACACATAATAATATAAAGGTCAATATATGAGTGTGGTCTAACAACACGTTGTGTTATTTGACTAAGAAAACAATGATATTGTTTATCCTTGTGAAGCCTACATAGGTGAATAATATACAAAAAAAGGACAAGTATTTTTTGACATTTCATGTAGGAGGATCATGCTTCTGTATTATATGCCTCTGAAATATTTGATTCCATATTTGATTCTATTTAAATTGAGACTCGTCAAGAAATAGAGTGCCAAACATAATCGCTAACATATAAAAACACATTTAGATTAAAATTATCTGACAATGTGGGCTTCAATAAAATTGTCATAACATGTGATACATGACTCCGTTTCAAGACCACAACTAAGAAAATGGATCCTTGAAATACGGATTAATTTTATCTAGGCAATGATTGGTCAAAAGCGACTAAACCTGATAAAAAAACTGATGCAAATCGACAATAAACAGGCAAAACATTGCCGTAACCAGATGAAATCATCCAAACATAAGAAAACATCTCAATTTATTTCTAGTCGATATGGAACACAAAGCAACCGGTCAAAATGTTTTCGCCCGGATTTTAGATGGATGAAACACGTATATGTATTTTCTTTGTTTAGTTTTGGTCGTGTTTTACCTAGTATAAAAGTTGGTCAGCTAGTATTTGAGGTAGTTGAGAATGCACTAGACAAAGAGCATCTCGACGACACATTATAATACAAATGTCAAGATATGAGTGTGGTCAAACAACACGTTGTGGTATTCGACCAATAAAACAATGATATTGTTTATTCTTGTGAAGCCTACGCAGGTGAATAATATACAAAAAAAGGACAAGTATTTTTTGACATTTCATGTAGGAGGATCATGCTTCTGTATTATATGACTCCGAAATATTTGATTCCATATTTGATTCTATTTAAATTGAGACCCGTCAAGAAATAGAGTGCCAAACATAATCGCAAACATATAAAAATAGATTTAGATTCAAATTATCTGACAACGTGGGCTGCAATAAAATCGTCATAACATGTGATACATGACTCCGTTTCAAGAACACAACTAAGAAAACTGATCCTTCAAATAAGGATTAATTTTATCTAGGCAAAGATTGGTCAAAAGAGACTAAACATGATAAAAAACTGATGAAAATGACAATAAACAGCCAAAACATTGCCGTAACCGGCTGAAATCATCCAAACATAAGAAAAACATCTAAATTTATTTCTAGTCCCTTTGGACCACATAGAAACCGGTCAAAATTTTTTCGCCCGGATTCTAGATGGATGAAACACGTATATGTATTTTCTTTGTTTAGTTTTGGTCGTGTTTTACCTAGTATAAAAGTTGGTCATCTAGTATTTGAGGTAGTTGATAATGTACTAGACAAAGAGCATCTCGATGACATATTATAATATAAAGGTCAAGATATGAGTGTGGTCTAACAACACGTTGTGTTATTTGACCAAGAAAAAAATGATATTGTTTATCCTTGTGAAGCCTACACATGTGAATAATATACTAAAAGGACAAGTATTTTTCGACATTTCATGTAGAAGGATCATGCTTCCGTATGATATGACTCTAAAATATTTGATTCCATATTTGATTCTATTTAAATTGAGACCCATCAAGAAATAGAGTGCCAAACATAATAGCTAACATATAAAAGCAGATTTAGATTGAAATTATCTGACAACGTGGGCTGCAATAAAATCATCATAACATGTGATACATGACTCTGTTTCAAGACCACAACTAAGAAAATGGTTCCTTGGAATAAGGATTAATTTTATCTAGGCAAACATTGGTCAAAAGCGACTAACATGATAAAAAAACTAATGAAAATCGACCATAAACTGCCTAAACATTACCGTAACCGGCTGAAATCATCTAAACATAAGAAAAAACATCTGAATTTATTTCTAGTCCATATGGACCACATAGAAACCGGTCAAAATGTTTTCTCCCGGATTCTAGATGGATGAAACACGTATATGTATTTTTTTTGTTTAGTTTTGGTCGTGGTTTACCTGGTATAGAAGTTGGTCAGCTAGTATTTGAGGTAGTTGAGAATGCACTAGACAAAGTGCATCTCGACGACACATTATAATATACAGCAAGATATGAGTGTGGTCTAACAACACGTTGTGTTATTTGACTAAGAAAACAATGATATTGTTTATCCTTGTGAAGCCTACATAGGTGAATAATATACAAAAAAAGGACAAGTATTTTTTGACATTTCATGTAGGAGGATCATGCTTCTGTATTATATGACTCTGAAATATTTGATTCCATATTTGATTCTATTTAAATTGAGACTCGTCAAGAAATAGAGTGCCAAACAAAATCGCTAACATATAAAAACACATTTAGATTAAAATTATCTGACAACGTGGATTGCAATAAAATTGTCATAACATGTGATACATGACTTCGTTTCAAGACCACAACTAATAAAATGGATCCTTGAAATACGGATTAATTTTATCTAGGCAAAGATTGGTCAAAAGCGACTAAACCTGATAAAAAAACTGATGCAAATCGATAATAAACAGGCAAAACATTGCCGTAACCAGATGAAATCATCCAAACATAAGAAACACATCTCAATTTATTTCTAGTCCATATGGAACACAAAGCAACCGGTCAATATGTTTTCGCCCGGATTTTAGATGGATGAAACACGTATATGTATTTTCTTTGTTTAGTTTTGGTCGTGTTTTACCTAGTATAAAAGTTGGTCAGCTAGTATTTGAGGTAGTTGAGAATGCACTAGACAAAGAGCATCTCGACGACACATTATAATACAAATGTCAAGATATGAGTGTGGTCAAACAACACGTTGTGTTATTCGACCAATAAAACAATGATATTGTTTTTTCTTGTGAAGCCTACACAGGTGAATAATATACAAAAAAGGACAAGTATTTTTTGACATTTCATGTAGGAGGATCATGCTTCTGTATTATATGACTCCGAAATATTTGATTCCATATTTGATTGTATTTAAATTGAGACCCGTCAAGAAATAGAGTGCCAAACATAATCGCCAACATATAAAAATAGATTTAGATTCAAATTATCTGACAACGTGGGCTGCAATAAAATCGTCATAACATGTGATACATGACTCCGTTTCAAGAACACAACTAAGAAAACTGATCCTTCAAATAAGGATTAATTTTATCTAGGAAAAGATTGGTCAAAAGCGACTAAACATGATAAAAAACTTATGAAAATCGACAATAAACAGCCAAAACATTGCCGTAACCGGCTGAAATCATCCAAACATAAGAAAAAACATCTAAATTTATTTCTAGTCCCTTTGGACCACATAGAAACCGGTCAAAATGTTTTCGCCCGGATTCTAGATGGATGAAAAACGTATATGTATTTTCTTTGTTCAGTTTTGGTCGTGTTTTACCTAGTATAAAAGTTGGTCAGCTGGTATTTGAGGTAGTTGAAAATGTACTAGACAAAGAGCATATCGATGACATATTATAATATAAATGTCAAGATATGAGTGTGGTCTAACAACACGTTGTGTTATTTGACCAAGAAAAAAATGATATTGTTTATCCTTGTGAAGCCTACACATGTGAATAATATACTAAAAAAGACAAGTATTTTTCGATATTTCATGTAGGAGGATCATGCTTCCGTATGATATGACTCTAAAATATTTGATTCCATATTTGATTCTATTTAAATTGAGACCCATCAAGAAATAGAATGCCAAACATAATCGCTAACATATAAAAGCAGATCTAGATTGAAATTATCTGACAACGTGGGGTGCAATAAAATCGTCATAACATGTGATACATGAATCCGTTTCAAGACCACAACTAAGAAAATGGATCCTTGAAATAAGGATTACTTTTATCTAGGCAAACCTTGGTCAAAAGCGACTAACATGATAAAAAACTGATGAAAATCGAACATAAGCTGCCAAAACATTGCCGTAACCGGCTGAAATAATCCAAACATAAGAAAAAACATCTGAATTTATTTCTAGTCCATATGGACCACATAGAAACCGGTCAAAATTTTTTCTCCTGGATTCTAGATGGGTGAAACATGTATATGTATTTTCTTTGTTTAGTTTTGGTCGTGTTTTACCTAGTATAAAAGTTGGTCAGCTAGTATTTGAGGTAGTTGAGAATGCACTAGACAAAGTGCATCTCGACGACAAATTATAATATAAAGGTCAAGATATTATTGTGTTCTAACAACACGTTGTGTTATTTGACCAAGAAAACAATGATATTGTTTATCCTTGTGAAGCCTACACATGTGAATAATATACAAAAAAAGGACAAGTATTTTTTGACATTTTATGTAGGAGGATCATGCTTCTGTATTATATGACTCTGAAATATTTGATTACATAATTGATTCTATTTAAATTGAGACCCGTCAAGAAATAGAGTGCCAAACATAATCGCTAACATATAAAAACAGATTTTGATTCAAATTATCTGACAACATGGGCTGCAATAAAATCGTCATAACATGTGATATATGACTACGTTTCAAGACCACAACTAAGAAAATGGATGCTTGAAATAAGGATTAATTTTATCTAGGAAAACATTGGTCAAAAGCGACTAAACCTGATAAAAAACTGATGAAAATCGACCATAAGCAGCCAAAACATTGCCTTTATCGGCGGAAATCATCTAAACATAAGAAAAAACATCTAAATTTATTTCTAGTCCATATGGACCCCATAGAAACCGGTCAAAATGTTTTGGCCCGAATTCTAGATGGATGAAACACATATGGATTTTCTTTGTTTAGTTTTGGTCGTGTTTTACCTAGTATAAAAGTTGGTCAGCTAGTATTTGTGGTAGTTGAGAATGCACTAGACAAAGAGAATCTCGACGACACATTATAATATAAAGGTCAAGATATGAGTAAGGTCTAACAACACGTCGTATTATTGGACCAAGAAAACGATGATATTGTTTATCCTTGTGAAGCCTACACAGGTGAATAATATACAAAAAAAAGGACAAGTATTTTTTGACATTTTATGTTCGAGGATCATGCTTCTGTATTATATGACTCTGAAATATTTGATTCCATATATGATTCTATTTAAATTGAGACCCGTTAAGAAATAGAGTGCCAAACATAATCGCTAACATATAAAAAACAGATTTAGATTCAAATTATCTAACAACGTGGACTACAACAAAATCGTTATAACATGTGATACATGACTCCGTTTCAAGACCACAACTAAGAAAATGAATCCTAGAAATAAGGATTAATTTTATCTAGGCAAACATTGGTTAAAAGCGACTAAACATGATAAAAAATTGATGAAAATCGATCATAAACAGCCAAAACATTTTCGTAACCTGCTGAAATCATCCAAACATAATAAAAAAACATCTAAATTTATTTCTAGTCCATATGGACCACATAGAAACCGGTCAAATAGTTTTCTCCCGGATTCTAGATGGATGAAACACGTATATGTATTTTCTTTGTTTAGTTTTGGTCGTGTTTTACCTAGTATAAAAGTTGGTCAGCTAGTATTTGAGGTAGTTGAGAATGCACTAGACAAAGAGCATCTCGACGACACATTATAATAAAGGTTAAGATATGAGTGTGGTCTAACAACACGTTGTGTTATTTGACCAAGAAAACAATGATACTGTTTATCCTTGTGAAGACTAGACAATTGAATAATATACAAAAAAAAGACAAGTATTTTTTGACATTTCATGTAGGAGGATCATGCTTCTTTATTATATGACTCTGAAAGATTTGATTCCATATTTGATTCTATTTAAATTGAGACCGTCAAGAAATATAGTGACAAACATAATCGCTAACATATAAAAACAGATTTAGATTGAAATTATCTAACAACGTGTGCTGCAATAAAATCGTCATAATATGTGATACATCACTCCGTTTCAAGATCACAACTTAGAAAACGGATCCTTGAATTAAGGATTAATTTTATCTAGGCAAAGTTTGGTAAAAAGCGACTAAACGTAATAAAAATTGATGTAAATCGACAATAATCAACCAAAACATTGCCGTAACTGGCTAAAATCATCCAAACATAAGAAAAAACATATAAATTTATTTATAGTCCATATGGACCACATAGAAACCGGTCAAAATGTTTTCGCCCGGATTCTAGATGGATGAAACAAGTATATGTATTTTCATTGTTTAGTTTTGGTCGTGTTTTACCTAGTATAAAACTTGGTCAGCTAGTATTTGAGGTAGTTGAGAATGCACTAGACAAAGAGCATCTCGAAGACACATTATAAAATAAAGGTCAAGATATGAGTGTGGTCTAACAACACGTTGTGTTATTTGACCAAGAAAACAAGGATATTGTTTATCCTTGTGAATCCTACACATGTGAATAATATGCAGAAAAAGGACAAGTATTTTTGGACATTTCATGTAGGAGAATCATGCTTCTTTATTATATGACTCTGAAATATTTGATTCCATATTTGATTCTATATAAATTGAGACCCGTCAAGAAATAGAGCGCCAAACATAATAGCTAACATATAAAAACATATTTAGATTGAAATTATCTGACAACGTGTGCTGCAATAAAATCGTCATAACATGTGATACATCACTCCGTTTCAAGACCACAACTAAGAAAACGGATCCTTGAATTAAGGATTAATTTTATCTAGGCAAAGTATGGTCAAAAGTGACTAATCCTGATATAAAACTGATGCAAATCGACAATAAACAGCCAAAACATTGCCGTAACCGGCTAAAATCATCCAAACATAAGAAAAAACATATAAATTTATTTCTAGTCCATATGGACCACATAGAAACCGGTTAAAATGTTTTCTCCCGGATTCTAGATGGATGAAACATGTAAATGTATTTTCATTGTTTAGTTTTGGTCGTGTTTTACCTAGTATAAAAGTTGGTCAGCTAGTATTTGAGGTAGTTGTGAATGCACTAGACAAAGAGCATCTCGACGACACATTATAATATAAAGGTCAAGATATGAGTGTGGTCTAACAACACGTTGTGTTATTTGACCATGAAAACAATGATATTTTTATCCTTCTGAAACCTACACAGGTGAATAATATACAAAAAAAGGACAAGTATTTTTTGACATTTCATGTAGGAGGATCATGCTTCTGTATTATATGACTCTAAAATATTTAATTTCATATTTGATTCTATTTAAATTGAGACCTGTCAAGAAATAGAGTGCCAAACATAATTGCTAACATATAAAAACCGATTTAGATTGAAATTATCTGACAACGTGGGCTGCAATAAAATCGTCATAACATGTGATACATGACTCCGTTTCAAGCCCACAGCTAAGAAAATGGATCATTGAAATAAGGATTAATTTTATCTAGGGAAACATTGGTAAAAAGCGACTAAACCTGATAAAAAATTGATGCAAATCGACAATAAACAACCAAAACATTGCCGTAACCGGATAAAATCATCAAAACATAAGAAAAAACATATAAATTTATTTCTAGTACATATGGACCACATAGAAACTGGTCAAAATGTTTTCGCCCGGATTCTAGATGGATGAAAAATGTATATGTATTTTCATTGTTTAGTTTTGGTCGTGTTTTACCTAGTATAAATGTTGGTCAGCTAGTATTTGAGGTAGTTGAGAATGCACTAGACAAAGAGCATCTCGATGACACATAATAATATAAAGGTCAAGATATGAGTGTGGTCTAACAACACGTTGTGTTATTTGACCAAGAAAACAATGATATTGTTTATCCTTGTGAAGCCTACACATGTGAATAATATGCAAAAAAGGACAAGTATTTTTTGACATTTCATGTAGGAGAATCATGCTTCTTTATTATATGACTCTAGAATATTTGATTCCATATTTGATTCTATTTATATTGAGACCCGTTAAGAAATAGAGTGCCAACCATAATCGCTAACATATAAAAACAGATTTAGATTAAATTATCTGACAACGTGTCCTGCAATAAAATCGTCATAACATGTGATACATCACTCCGTTTCAAGACCACAACTAAGAAAACGGATCCTTGAATTAAGGATTAATTTTATCAAGGCAAAGTTTGGTCAAAAGCGACTAAACCTGATATAAAACTGATGCAAATCGACAATAAACAACCAAAACATTGCCGTAACCGGCTGAAATGATCCAAACATAAGAAAAAACATCTAAATTTATTTCTAGTCCATATGGACCACATAGAAACTGGTCAAAATGTTTTCGCCCGGATTCTAGATGGATGAAACACGTATATGTATTTTCTTTGTTTAGTTTTGGTCGTGTTTTACCTAGTATAAAATTTGGTCAGCTAGTATTTGAGGTAGTTGAGAATGCACTGGACAAAGAGCATCTCGACGACACATTCTAATATAAAGGTCAAGATATGAGTGTGCTCTAACATATAAAAACAGATTTAGATTGAAATTATCTGACAACGTGGGCTGCAATAAAATCGTCATAACATGTGATACATGACTCCGTTTCAAGACAACAACTAAGAAAATGGATCCTTGAAATAAGGATTAATTTTATCTAGGCAAACATTGGTCAAAAGCGACTAAACATGATAAGAAAAACTGATAAAAATCAACCATAAACAGCCAAAACATTGCCGTAACCAGCTGAAATCATCCAAACATAAGAAAAAACATCTAAATTTATTTCTAGTCCATATGGACCACATAGAAGTTGGTCAAAATGTTTTCGCCCGGATTCTAGATGGATGAAACGCGTATATGTATTTTCTTTGTTTAGTTTTGGTCGTATTTTACCTAGTATAAATGTTGGTCAACTAGTATTTGAGGTAGTTGAGAATGCACTTGACAAAGAGCATCTCGACGACACATTATAATATAAAGGTCAAGATATGATTGTGGTCTAAGAACACGTTGTGTTATTTGACCAAGAAAACAATGATATTGGTTATCCTTATGAAGCCTACACAGGTGAATAATATGCAAAAAAGGACAAGTATTTTTTGACATTTCATGTAGGAGGATCATGCTTCTTTATTATATGACTCTGAAATATTTGATTCCATATTTGATTCTATTTAAATTGTGACCCGTCAAGAAATAGAGTTCGAAACATAATCACTAACATATAAAAACATATTTAGATTGAAATTATCTGGCAACATGGGCTGTAATAAAATTGTCATAACATGTGATACATGACTCCGTTTCAAGACCACAACTAAGAACACTGATCCTTGAAATACGGATTAATTTTATCTAGGCAAAGATTGGTCAAAGGCGACTAAACCTGATAAAAAAACTGATGCAAATCAACAATAAACAGGCAAAACATTGCCGTAACCGGATGAAATCCTCCAAACATAAGAAAAACATCTAAATTTATTTCTAGTCCAAATGGAACACATAGAAACCGGTCAAAATGTTTTTGCCCGGATTTTAGATGGATGAATCACGTATATGTATTTTCTTTGTTTAGTTTTGGTCGTGTTTTACCTAGTATAAAAGTTGGTATGCTAGTATTTGAGGTAGTTGAGAATGCACTAGACAAAGAGCATCTCGACGACACATTACAATATATATGTCAAGATATGAGTTTGGTCTAACAACACGTTGTGTTATTTGACCAAGAAAACAATGATATTGTTTATTCTTGTGAAGCCTACACAGGTGAATAATATACAAAAAAAGGACAAGTATTTTTTGACATTTCATGTAGGAGGATCATGCTTCTATATTATATGACTCTGAAATATTTGATTTCATATTTGATACTATTTAAATTGAGACCCGTCAAGAAATAGAGTGCCAAACATAATCGCTAACATATAAAAATAGATTTAGATTGAAATTATCTGACAACGTGTGCTGTAGTAAAATCGTCATAACATGTGATACATGACTCCGTTTCAAAACCACAACTACTAAAACGGATCCTTGAAATAAGGATTATTTTTATCTAGGCAAAGTATGGTCAAAAGCGACTAAACCTGATATAAAACTGATGCAAATCGACAATAAACAGCCAAAATATTGCCGTAACTGGCTGAAATCATCCAAACATAAGAAAAAACATCTAAATTTATTTCTAGTCCATATGGACCACATAGAAACCGGTCAAAATGTTTTCGCCCGGATTTTAGATGGATGAAACACGTATATGTATTTTCTTTGTGTAGTTTTGGTCGTGTTTTACCTAGTATAAAAGTTGATCAGCTAGTATTTGAGGTAGTTGAGAATGCACTAGACAAAGAGTATCTCGACGACACATTATAATATAAAGTCAAGATATGAGGGTGGTCTAACAACACGTTTTGTTATTTGACCAAGAAAACAATGATATTGTTTATCCTTGTGAAGCCTACACAGGTGAATAATATACAAAAAAAGGACAAGTATTTTTCGACATTTCATGTAGGAGGATCATGCTTTTGTATTATATGACTCTGAAATATTTGATTGCATATTTGATTTTATTTAAATTGAGACCCGTCAAGAAATAGAGTGCCAAACATAATCGCTAACATATAAAAATAGATTTAGATTGAAATTATCTGACAACGTGGGCTGGAATAAAATCGTCATAACATGTGATACATGGCTCCGTTTCAAGACAACAACTAAGAAAATGGATCCTTGAAATAAGGATTAATTTTATCTAGACAAACATTGGTCAAAAGCGACTAAACATGATAAAAAAACTGATGAAAATCGACCATAAACAGCCAAAACATTACCGTAACCGGCTGAAATCATCCAAACATAAGAAAAAACATCTAAATTTATTTCTAGTCCATATGGACCCCATAGAAACTGGTCAAAATGTTTTCGCCCGGATTCTAGATGGATGAAACGCGTATATGTATTTTCTTTGTTTAGTTTTGGTCGTGTTTTACCTAGTATAAAAGTTGGTCAGCTAGTATTTGAGGTAGTTGAGAATGCACTAGACAAAGAGCATCTCGATGACACATTATAATACAAAGGTCAAGATATGAGTGTGGTCTAACAACACGTTTTCTTATTTAACCAAGAAAACAATGATATTGTTTATCCTTGTGAAGCCTACACAGGTGAATAATATACAAAAAATGGACAAGTATTTTTTGACATTTCATGTAGGAGGATCATGCTTCTATATTATATGACTCTGAAATATTTGATTTCATATTTTATTCTATTTAAATTGAGACCTGTCAAGAAATAGAGTGCCAAACATAATTGCTAACATATAAAAACAGATTTAGATTGAAATTATCTGACAACATGGGCTGCAATAAAATCGTCATAACATGTGATACATGACTCCGTTTCAAGCCCACGGCTAAGAAAATGGATCCTTGAAATAAGGATTAATTTTATCTAGGCAAACATTGGTAAAAAGCGACTAAACCTGATAAAAAAATTGATGCAAATCGACAATAAACAACCAAACATTGCCGTAACCGGATAAAATCATCAAAACATAAGAAAAACATATACATTTATTTCTAGTCCATATGGACCACATAGAAACCGGTCAAAATGTTTTCGCCCGGATTCTAGATGGATGAAAAATGTATATGTATTTTCATTGTTTAGTTTTGGTCGTGTTTTACCTAGTATAAATGTTGGTCAGCTAGTATTTGAGGTAGTTGAGAATGCACTAGACAAAGAGCATCTCGATGACACATTATAATATAAAGGTCAAGATATGAGTGTGGTCTGACAACACGTTGTGTTATTTGACCAAGAAAACAATGATATTGTTTATCCTTGTGAAGCCTACACATGTGAATAATATGCAAAAAAAGGACAAGTATTTTTTGACATTTCATGTAGGAGAATCATGCTTCTTTATTATATGACTCTGAAATATTTGATTCCATATTTGATACTATTTAAATTGAGACCCGTCAAGAAATAGAGTGTCAAACATAATCGCTAACATATAAAAACAGATTTATATTAAATTATCTGACAACGTGTCCTGCAATAAAATCGTTATAACATGTGATACATCACTCCGTTTCAAGACCACAACTAAGAAAACGGATCCTTGAATTAAGGATAAATTTTATCTAGGCATAGTTTGGTCAAAAGCGACTAAACCTGATATAAAACTGATGCAAATCCACAATAAACAGCCAAAACATTGCCGTAACAGGATGAAATCATCCAAACATAAGAAAAAACATCTAAATTTATTTCTAGTCCATATGGACCACATAGAAACTGGTCAAAATGTTTTCGCCCAGATTCTAGATGGATGAAACACGTATATGTATTTATTTGTTTAGTTTTGGTCGTGTTTTACCTAGTATAAAAGTTGGTCAGCTAGTATTTGAGGTAGTTGAGAATGCACTGGACAAAGAGCATCTCGACGACACATTCTAATATAAAGGTCAAGATATGAGTGTGCTCTAACAACCCGTTTTGTTATTTGACCAAGAAAACAATGATATTGTTTATCCTTGTGAAGCCTACACAGGTGAATAATATACAAAAAAGGACAAGTATTTTTCGACATTTCATTTAGGAGGATCATGCTTCTGTATTATATGACTCTGAAATATTTGATTCCATATTTTATTCTATTTAAATTGAGACCTGTCAAGAAATATTGTGCCAAACATAATCGCTAACATATAAAAACGGATTTAGATTGAAATTATCTGACAACTTGGGCTGCAATAAAATCGTCATAACATGTGATACATGACTCCGTTTCAAGACAACAACTAAGAAAATGGATCCTTGAAATAAGGATTAATTTTATCTAGGCAAACATTGGTCAAAAGCGACTAAACATGATAAAATAAACTGATAAAAATCAACCATAAACAACCAAAACATTGCCGTAACCAGCTGAAATCATCCAAACATAAGAAAAAACATCTAAATTTATTTCTAGTCCATATGGACCACATAGAAACCGGTCAAAATGTTTTCGCCCGGATTCTAGATGGATGAAACGCGTATATGTATTTTCTTTGTTTAGTTTTGGTCGTGTTTTACCTAGTATAAAAGTTGGTCAGCTAGTATTTGAGGTAGTTGAGAATGCACTTGACAAAGAGCATCTCGACGATACATTATAATATAAAGGTCAAGATATGAGTGTGGTCTAACAACACGTTGTGTTATTTGACCAAGAAAACAATGATATTGTTTATCCTTGTGAAGCCTACACAGGTGAATAATATGCAAAAAAAGGTTAAGTATTTTTTGACATTTCATGTAGGAGGATCATGTTTCTTTATTATATGACTCTGAAATATTTGATTCCATATTTGATTCTATTTAAATTGTGACCCGTCAAGAAATAGAGTACGAAACATAATCGCTAACATATAAAAACATATTTAGATTGAAATTATCTGACAACGTGGGCTGCAATAAAATTGCCATAACATGTGATACATGACTCCGTTTCAAGACCACAACTAAGAACATGGATCCTTGAAATACGGATTAATTTTATCTAGGAAAAGATTGGTCAAGGGCGACTAAACCTGATAAAAAACTGATGCAAATCGATAATAAACTGGCAAAACATTGCCGTAACCGGATGAAATCCTCCAAACATAAGAAAAACATCTAAATTTATTTCTAGTCCATATGGAACACACAAAAACCGGTCAAAATGTTTTCGCCCGGATTTTAGATGGATGAATCACGTATATGTATTTTCTTTGTTTAGTTTTGGTCGTGTTTTACCTAGTATAAAAGTTGGTAAGCTAGTATTTGAGGTAGTTGAGAATGCACTAGACAAAGAGCATCTCGACGACACATTATAATATAAATGTCAAGATATGAGTGTGGTCTAACAACACGTTGTGTTATTCGACCAAGAAAACAATGATATTATTTATTCTTGTGAAGCCTACACAGGTGAATAATATACAAAAAAAGGACAAGTATTTTTTGACATTTCATGTAGGAGGATCATGCTTCTGTATTATATGACTCTGAAATATTTGATTCCATATTTGATTCTATTTAAATTGAGACCCGTCAAGAAATAGAGTGCCAAACATAATCGCTAACATATAAAAATAGATTTAGATTGAAATTATCTGACAACGTGTGCTGTAGTAAAATCGTCATAACATGTGATACATGACTCCGTTTCAAAACCACAACTAAGAAAACGGATCCTTGAAATAAGGATTAATTTTATCTAGGCAATGTTTGGTCAAAAGCGACTAAAGCTGATATAAAACTGATGCAAATCGACAATAAACAGCCAAAATATTGTCGTAACTGGCTGAAATCATCCAAACATAAGAAAAAACATCTAAATTTATTTCTAGTCCATATGGACCACATAGAAACCGGTCAAAATGTTTTAGCCCGGATTTTAGATGGATGAAAAACGTATATGTATTTTCTTTGTGTAGTTTTGGTCGTGTTTTACCTAGTATAAAAGTTGGTCAGCTAGTATTTGAGGTAGTTGAGAATGCACTAGACAAAGAGCATCTCGACGACACATTGTAATATAAAGGTCAAGATATGAGTGTGGTCTAACAACACGTTTTGTTATTTGACCAAGAAAACAATGATATTGTTTATCCTTATGAAGCCTACACAGGTGAATAATATACAAAAAAAGGAAAAATATTTTTCGACATTTCATGTAGGAGGATCATGCTTCTGTATTATATGACTCTTAAATATTTGATTGCATATTTGATTTTATTTAAATTGAGACCCGTCAAGAAATAGAGTGCCAAACATAATCGCTAACATATAAAAACAGATTTAGATTGAAATTATCTGACAACGTGGGCTGTAATAAAATCGTCATAACATGTGATACATGGCTCCGTTTCAAGACAAAAACTAAGAAAATGGATCCTTGAAATAAGGATTAATTTTATCTAGACAAACATTGGTCAAAAGCGACTAAACATGATAAAAAAACTGATGAAAATCGACCATAAACAGTTAAAACATTACCGTAACCGGCTGAAATCATCCAAACATAAGAAAAAACATCTAAATTTATTTCTAGTCCATATGGACCACATAGAAAACGGTCAAAATGTTTTCGCCCGGATTCTAGATGGATGAAACGCGTATATGTAATTTCTTTGTTTAGTTTTGGTCGTGTTTTACCTAGTATAAAAGTTGGTCAGCTAGTATTTGAGGTAGTTGAGAATGCACTAGACAAAGAGCATCTCGATGACACATTATAATATAAAGGTCAAGATATGAGTGTGGTTTAACAACACGTTTTGTTATTTGACCAAGAAAACAATGATATTGTTTATCCTTGTGAAGCCTACACAGGTGAATAATATACAAAAAAAGGACAAGTATTTTTTGACATTTCATGTAGGAGGATCATGCTTCTATATTATATGACTATGAAATATTTGATTTCATATTTGATTCTATTTAAATTGAGACCTGTCAAGAAATAGAGTGCCAAACATGATTGCTAACATATAAAAACAGATTTAGATTGAAATTATCTGACAACGTGGGCTGCAATAAAATCGTCATAACATGTGATACATGACTCTGTTTCAAGACCACAACTAAGAAAACGGATCCTTGAAATAAGGATTAATTTTATCTAGACAAACATTGGTCAAAAGGGACTAAACCTGATAAAAAATTGATGCAAATCGACAATAAACAGCCAAAACATTGCCGTAACCGGCTAAAATCATCCAAACATAAGAAAAAATATATAAATTTATTTCTAGTCCATATGGACCACATAGAAACCGGTCAAAATGTTTTCGCCCGGATTCTAGATGGATGAAACATGTATATGTATTTTCATTGTTTAGTTTTGGTCGTGTTTTACCTAGTATAAAAGTTGTTCAGCTAGTATTTGAGGTAGTTGAGAATGCACTAGACAAAGAGCATCTCGACGACACATTATAATATAAAGGTCAAGATATGAGTGTGGTCTAACAACACGTTGTGTTATTTGACCAAGAAAACAATGATATTGTTTATCCTTGTGAAGCCTACACAGGTGAATAATATACAAAAAAAGAACAAGTATTTTTTGACATTTCATGTAGGAGAATCATGCTTCTTTATTATATGACTCTGAAATATTTGATTCCATATTTGATTCTATTTAAATTGAGACCCGTCAAGAAATAGAGTGCCAAACATAATCGCTAACATATAAAAATAGATTTAGATTGAAATTATCTGACAACGTGTGCTGTAGTAAAATCGTCATAACATGTGATACATGACTCCGTTTCAAAACCACAACTAAGAAAACGGATCCTTGAAATAAGGATTAATTTTATCTAGGCAATGTTTGGTCAAAAGCGACTAAAGCTGATATAAAACTGATGCAAATCGACAATAAACAGCCAAAATATTGCCGTAACTGGCTGAAATCATCCAAACATAAGAAAAAACATCTAAATTTATTTCTAGTCCATATGGACCACATAGAAACCGGTCAAAATGTTTTAGCCCGGATTTTAGATGGATGAAAAACGTATATGTATTTTCTTTGTGTAGTTTTGGTCGTGTTTTACCTAGTATAAAAGTTGGTCAGCTAGTATTTGAGGTAGTTGAGAATGCACTAGACAAAGAGCATCTCGACGACACATTGTAATATAAAGGTCAAGATATGAGTGTGGTCTAACAACACGTTTTGTTATTTGACCAAGAAAACAATGATATTGTTTATCCTTATGAAGCCTACACAGGTGAATAATATACAAAAAAAGGAAAAATATTTTTCGACATTTCATGTAGGAGGATCATGCTTCTGTATTATATGACTCTTAAATATTTGATTGCATATTTGATTTTATTTAAATTGAGACCCGTCAAGAAATAGAGTGCCAAACATAATCGCTAACATATAAAAACAGATTTAGATTGAAATTATCTGACAACGTGGGCTGTAATAAAATCGTCATAACATGTGATACATGGCTCCGTTTCAAGACAAAAACTAAGAAAATGGATCCTTGAAATAAGGATTAATTTTATCTAGACAAACATTGGTCAAAAGCGACTAAACATGATAAAAAACTGATGAAAATCGACCATAAACAGTTAAAACATTACCGTAACCGGCTGAAATCATCCAAACATAAGAAAAAACATCTAAATTTATTTCTAGTCCATATGGACCACATAGAAACCGGTCAAAATGTTTTCGCCCGGATTCTAGATGGATGAAACGCGTATATGTAATTTCTTTGTTTAGTTTTGGTCGTGTTTTACCTAGTATAAAAGTTGGTCAGCTAGTATTTGAGGTAGTTGAGAATGAACTAGACAAAGAGCATCTCGATGACACATTATAATATAAAGGTCAAGATATGAGTGTGGTTTAACAACACGTTTTGTTATTTGACCAAGAAAACAATGATATTGTTTATCCTTGTGAAGCCTACACAGGTGAATAATATACAAAAAAAGGACAAGTATTTTTTGACATTTCATGTAGGAGGATCATGCTTCTATATTATATGACTATGAAATATTTGATTTCATATTTGATTCTATTTAAATTGAGACCTGTCAAGAAATAGAGTGCCAAACATGATTGCTAACATATAAAAACAGATTTAGATTGAAATTATCTGACAACGTGGGCTGCAATAAAATCGTCATAACATGTGATACATGACTCTGTTTCAAGACCACAACTAAGAAAACGGATCCTTGAAATAAGGATTAATTTTATCTAGACAAACATTGGTCAAAAGGGACTAAACCTGATAAAAAATTGATGCAAATCGACAATAAACAGCCAAAACATTGCCGTAACCGGCTAAAATCATCCAAACATAAGAAAAAATATATAAATTTATTTCTAGTCCATATGGACCACATAGAAACCGGTCAAAATGTTTTCGCCCGGATTCTAGATGGATGAAACATGTATATGTATTTTCATTGTTTAGTTTTGGTCGTGTTTTACCTAGTATAAAAGTTGTTCAGCTAGTATTTGAGGTAGTTGAGAATGCACTAGACAAAGAGCATCTCGACGACACATTATAATATAAAGGTCAAGATATGAGTGTGGTCTAACAACACGTTGTGTTATTTGACCAAGAAAACAATGATATTGTTTATCCTTGTGAAGCCTACACAGGTGAATAATATACAAAAAAAGAACAAGTATTTTTTGACATTTCATGTAGGAGAATCATGCTTCTTTATTATATGACTCTGAAATATTTGATTCCATATTTCATTCTATTTAAATTGACATCCGTCAAGAAATAGAGTGCCAAACATAATCGCTAACTATAAAAACATATTTAGATTGAAATTATCTGACAACGTGGGCTGCAATAAAATCGTCATAACATGTGATGCATGGCTCCGTTTCAAGACAAAAACTAAGAAAATGGATCCTTGAAATAAGGATTAATTTTATCTAGACAAACATTGGTCAAAAGCGACTAAACATGATAAAAAACTGATGAAAATCGACCATAAACAGTTAAAACATTACCGTAACCGGCTGAAATCATCCAAACATAAGAAAAAACATCTAAATTTATTTCTAGTCCATATGGACCACATAGAAACCGGTCAAAATGTTTTCGCCCGGATTCTAGATGGATGAAACGCGTATATGTAATTTCTTTGTTTAGTTTTGGTCGTGTTTTACCTAGTATAAAAGTTGGTCAGCTAGTATTTGAGGTAGTTGAGAATGCACTAGACAAAGAGCATCTCGATGACACATTATAATATAAAGGTCAAGATATGAGTGTGGTTTAACAACACGTTTTGTTATTTGACCAAGAAAACAATGATATTGTTTATCCTTGTGAAGCCTACACAGGTGAATAATATACAAAAAAAGGACAAGTATTTTTTGACATTTCATGTAGGAGGATCATGCTTCTATATTATATGACTCTGAAATATTTGATTTCATATTTGATTCAATTTAAATTGAGACCTGACAAGAAATAGAGTGCCAAACATAATTGCTAACATAAAAAAACAGATTTAGATTGAAATTATCTGACAACGTGGGCTGCAATAAAATCGTCATAACATGTGATACATGACTCCATTTCAAGAACACAGCTAAGAAAACGGATCCTTGAAATAAGGATTAATTTTATCTAGACAAACATTGGTCAAAAGGGACTAAACCTGATAAAAAATTTATGCAAATCGACAATAAACAGCCAAAACATTGCCGTAACCGGCTAAAATCATCCAAACATAAGAAAAAATATTTAAATTTATTTCTAGTCCATATGGACCACATAGAAACCGGTCAAAATGTTTTCGCCCGGATTCTAGATGGATGAAACATGTATATGTATTTTCATTGTTTAGTTTTGGTCGTGTTTTACCTAGTATAAAAGTTGGTCAGCTAGTATTTGAGGTAGTTGAGAATGCACTAGACAAAGAGCATCTCGACGACACATTATAATATAAAGGTCAAGATATGAGTGTGGTATAACAATACGTTTTGTTATTTGACCAAGAAAACAATGATATTGTTTATCCTTATGAAGCCTACACAGGTGAATATTATGCAAAAAAAGGACAAGTATTTTTTGACATTTCATGTAGGAGAATCATGCTTCTTTATTATATGACTCTGAAATACTTGATTCCATATTTGATTCTATTTAAATTGACACCCGTCAAGAAATAGAGTGCCAAACATAATCGCTAACATATAAAAACAGATTTAGATTGAAATTATCTGACAACGTGGGCTACAATAAAATCGTCATAACATGTGATGCATGACTCCGTTTCAAGACCACAACTAAGAAAATTGATCCTTGAAAAACGGATTAATTTTATCTAGGCAAAGATTGGTCAAAAGCGACTAAACCTGATAAAAAACTGATGCAAATCGACAATAAACAGGCAAAACATTGTCCTAACCGGATGAAATCATCCAAACATAAGAAAAACATATAAATTTATTTCTAGTCCATATGGAACACAAAGAAACCGATCAAAATGTTTTCGCCCGGATTTTAGATGGATGAAACACGTATATGTATTTTCTTTGTTTAGTTTTGGTCGTGTTTTACCTAGTATAAAAGTTTGTTAGCTAGTATTTGAGGTAGTTGAGAATGCACTAGACAAAGAGCATCTCGACGACACATTTTAATATAAATGTCAAGATATGAGTGTGGTCTAACAACACGTTGTGTTATTCGACCAAGAAAACAATGATATTGTTTATTCTTGTGAAGCCTACACAGGTGAATAATATACAAAAAAAGGACAAGTATTTTTTGACATTTCATGTAGGAGGATCATGCTTCTGTATTATATGACTCTGAAATATTTGATTCCATATTTGATTCTATTTAAATTGAGACCCGTCAAGAAATAGAGTGCCAAACATAATCGCTAACATATAAAAATAGATTTAGATTGAAATTATCTGACAACGTGCGCTGCAATAAAATCGTCATAACATATGATACATGACTCCGTTTCAAGACCACAACTAAGAAAACGAATCCTTGAAATAAGGATTAATTTTATCTAGGCAAACATTGGTCAAAAGCAACTAAACCTGATATAAAACTGATGCAAATCGACAATAAACAGCCAAAACATTGCCGTAACCGGCTGAAATCAGCCAAACATAAGAAAAAACATCTAAATTTATTTCTAGTCCATATGGACCACATAGAAACCGGTCAAAATGTTTTCGCCCGGATTCTAGATGGATGAAACACGTATATGTATTTTCTTTGTTTAGTTTTGGTCGTGTTTTACATAGTATAAAAGTTGGTCAGCTAGTATTTGAGGTAGTTGAGAATGCACTAGACAAAGAGAATCTCGATGACACATTCTAATATAAAGGTCAAGATATGAGTGGTCTAACAACACGTTTTGTTATTTGACCAAGAAAACAATGATATTGTTTATCCTTGTGAAGCCTACACATGTGAATAATATACAAAAAAGGACAAGTATTTTTCGACATTTCGTGTAGGAGGACCATGCTTTTGTATTATATGACTCTGAAATATTTGATTTCATATTTGATTCTATTTAAATTGAGACCTGTCAAGAAATAGAGTGCCAAACATAATTGCTAACATATAAAAACAAATTTAGATTGAAAATATCTGACAACGTGGGCTGCAATAAAATCGTCATAACATGTGATACATGACTCCATTACAAGACCACAGCTAAGAAAACGGATCCTTGAAATAAGGATTAATTTTATCTTGGAAAACATTGGTCAAAAGCGACTAAACCTGATAAAAAATTGATGCAAATCGACAATAAATAGCCAAAACATTGCCGTAACCGGCTAAAATCATCCAAACATAAGAAAAAATATATAAATTTATTTCTAGTCCATATGGACCACATAGAAACCGGTCAAAATGTTTTCGCCCGGATTCTAGATGGATGAAACATATATATGTATTTTCATTGTTTAGTTTTGGTCGTGTTTTACCTAGTATAAAAGTTGGTCAGCTAGTATTTGAGGTAGTTGAGAATGCACTAGACAAAGAGCATCTCGACGACACATTATAATATAAAGGTCAAGATATGAGTGTGGTCTAACAACACGTTGTCTTATTTGTCCAAGAAAACAATGATATTGTTTATCCTTGTGAAGCCTACACAGGTGAATAATATACAAAAAAAGAACAAGTATTTTTTGACATTTCATGTAGGAGGATCATGCTTCTGTATTATATGACTCTGAAATATTTGATTTCATATTTGATTCTATTTAAATTGAGACCCGTCAAGAAATAGAGTGCAAAACATAATTGCTAACATATAAAAACAGATTTAGATTGAAATTATCTGACAATGTGGGCTACAATAAAATCGTCATAACATGTGATACATGACTCCGTTTCAAGACCACAACTAAGAAAACGGATCCTTGAAATACGGATTAATTTTATCTAGGAAAACATTGGTAAAAAGCGACTAAACCTGATAAAAAATGATGCAAATCAACAATAAACAGCCAAAACATTGCCGTAACCGGCTAAAATCATCCAAACATAAGAAAAAACATATAAGTTTATTTCTAGTCCATATGGACCACATAGAAACCGGTCAAAAATAATTTTCCCGGATTCTAGATGGATGAAACATGTATATGTATTTTCATTGTTTAGTATTGGTCGTGTTTTACCTAGTATAAAAGTTGGTCAGCTAGTATTTGAGGTAGTTGAGAATGCACTAGACAAAGAGCATCTCGATGACACATTATAATATAAAGGTCAAGATATGAGTGTGGTCTAACAACACGTTGTGTTATTTGACCAAGAAAACAATGATATTGTTTATCCTTGTGAAGCCTACACAAGTGAATAATATGCAAAAAAAGGACAAGTATTTTTTGACATTTCATGTAGGAGAATCATGCTTCTTTATTATATGACTCTGAAATATTTGATTCCATATTTGATTCTATTTAAATTGAGACCCGTCAAGAAATAGAGTGCCAAACATAATCGCTAACATATAAAAACATATTTAGATTGAAATTATCTGACAACGTGGGCTGCAATAAAATCGTCATAACATGTGATACATGACTCCGTTTCAAGACCAAAACTAGATACAGATTAATTTTATCTAGGCAAAGATTGGTCAAAAGCGACTAAACCTGATAAAAAACTGATGCAAATCGACAATAAACAGGCAAATCATTGCCGTAACCGGATGAAATCATCCAAACATAAGAAAAACATCTAAATTTATTTCTAGTCCATATGGAACACAAAGAAACCGGTAAACATGTTTTCGCCCGGCTTTTAGATGGATGAAACACGTATATGTATTTTCTTTGTTTAGTTTGGTCGTCTTTTACCTAGTATAAAAGATGGTCAGCTAGTATTTATGGTAGTTGAGAATGCACTAGACAAAGAGCATCTCGACGACACATTATAATATAAATGTCAAGATATGAGTGTGGTCTAACAACACGTTGTGTTATTCGACCAACAAAACAATGATATTGTTTATTCTTGTGAAGCCTACACAGGTGAATAATATACAAAAAAGGACAAGTATTTTTTGACATTTCATGTAGGAGGATCATACTTCTGTATTATATGACTCTGAAATATTTGATTCCATATTTGATTCTATTTAAATTGAGACCCGTCAAGAAATAGAGTGCCAAACATAATCGCTATCATATAAAAATAGATTTAGATTGAAATTATCTGAAAACGTGTGCTGCAATAAAATCGTCATAACATATGATACATGACTCCGTTTCAAGACCACAACTAAGAGAACGGATCCTTGAAATAAGGATTAATTTTATCTAGGCAAACATTGGTCAAAAGCCACTAAACCTGATATAAAACTGATGCAAATCGACAATAAACAGCCAAAACATTACCGTAACCGGCTGAAATCAGCCAAACATAAGAAAAAACATCTAAATTTATTTCTAGTCCATATGGACCACATAGAAACCGGTCAAAATGTTTTCGCCCGGATTCTAGATGGATGAAACACGTATATGTATTTTCTTTGTTTAGTTTTGGTCGTGTTTTACATAGTATAAAAGTTGGTCAGCTAGTATTTGAGGTAGTTGAGAATGCACTAGACAAAGAGCATCTCGATGACACATTCTAATATAAAGGTCAAGATATGAGTGTGGTCTAACAACACGTTTTGTTATTTGACCAAGAAAACAATGATATTGTTTATCCTTGTGAAGCCTACACATGTGAATAATATACAAAAAAGGACAAGTATTTTTCGACATTTCGTGTAGGAGGACCATGCTTTTGTATTATATGACTCTGAAATATTTGATTTCATATTTGATTCTATTTAAATTGAGACCTGTCAAGAAATAGAGTGCCAAACATAATTGCTAACATATAAAAACAAATTTAGATTGAAATTATCTGACAACGTGGGCTGCAATAAAATCGTCATAACATGTGATACATGACTCCATTGCAAGACCACAGCTAAGAAAACGGATCCTTGAAATAAGGATTAATTTTATCTTGGAAAACATTGGTCAAAAGCGACTAAACCTGATAAAAAATTGATGCAAATCGACAATAAACAGCCAAAACATTGCCGTAACCGGCTAAAATCATCCAAACATAAGAAAAAATATATAAATTTATTTCTAGTCCATATGGACCACATAGAAACCGGTCAAAATGTTTTCGCCCGGATTCTAGATGGATGAAACATATATATGTATTTTCATTGTTTAGTTTTGGTCGTGTTTTACCTAGTATAAAAGTTGGTCAGCTAGTATTTGAGGTAGTTGAGAATGCACTAGACAAAGAGCATCTCGACGACACATTATAATATAAAGGTCAAGATATGAGTGTGGTCTAACAACACGTTGTGTTATTTGACCAAGAAAACAATGATATTGTTTATCCTTGTGAAGCCTACACAGGTGAATAATATACAAAAAAAGAACAAGTATTTTTTGACATTTCATGTAGGAGGATCATGCTTCTGTATTATATGACTCTGAAATATTTGATTTCATATTTGATTCTATTTAAATTGAGACCCGTCAAGAAATAGAGTGCCAAACATAATTGGTAACATAAAAAAACAGATTTAGATTGAAATTATCTGACAACGTGGGCTACAATAAAATCGTCATAACATGTGATACATGACTCCGTTTCAAGACCACAGCTAAGAAAACGGATCCTTGAAATACGGATTAAATTTATCTAGGCAAACATTGGTAAAAAGCGACTAAACCTGATAAAAAATGATGCAAATCAACAATAAACAGCCAAAACATTGCCGTAACCGGCTAAAATCATCCAAACATAAGAAAAAACATATAAGTTTATTTCTAGTCCATATGGACCACATAGAAACCGGTCAAAAAAATTTTTCCCGGATTCTAGATGGATGAAACATGTATATGTATTTTCATTGTTTAGTGTTGGTCGTGTTTTACCTAGTATAAAAGTTGGTCAGCTAGTATTTGAGGTAGTTGAGAATGCACTAGACAAAGAGCATCTCGATGACACATTATAATATAAAGGTCAAGATATGAGTGTGGTCTAACAACACGTTGTGTTATTTGACCAAAAAAACAATGATATTGTTTATCCTTGTGAAGCCTACATAGGTGAATAATATGCAAAAAAAGGACAAGTATTTTTTGACATTTCATGTAGGAGAATCTTGCTTCTTTATTATATGACTCTGAAATATTTGATTCCATATTTGATTCTATTTAAATTGAGACCCGTCAAGAAATAGAGTGCCAAACATAATCGCTAACATATAAAAATAGATTTAGATTGAAATTATCTGACAACGTGGGCTGCAATAAAATCGTCATAACATGTGATACATGACTCCGTTTCAAGACCACATCTAAGAAAATGGATCCTTGAAATACGGATTAAATTTATCTAGGCAAACATTGGTAAAAAGCGACTAAACCTGATAAAAAATGATGCAAATCAACAATAAACAGCCAAAACATTGCCGTAACCGGCTAAAATCATCCAAACATAAGAAAAAACATATAAGTTTATTTCTAGTCCATATGGACCACATAGAAACCGGTCAAAAAAATTTTTCCCGGATTCTAGATGGATGAAACACGTATATGTATTTTCTTTGTTTAGTTTTGGTCGTGTTTTACCTAGTATAAAAGTTGGTCAGCTAGTATTTATGGTAGTTGAGAATGCACTAGACAAAGAGCATCTCGACGACACATTATAATATAAATGTCAAGATATGAGTGTGGTCTAACAACACGTTGTGTTATTCGACCAAGAAAACAATGATATTGTTTATTCTTGTGAAGCCTACACAGGTGAATAATATACAAAAAAAGGACAAGTATTTTTTGACATTTCATGTAGGAGGATCATACTTCTGTATTATATGACTCTGAAATATTTGATTCCATATTTGATTCTATTTAAATTGAGACCCGTCAAGAAATAGAGTGCCAAACATAATCGCTATCATATAAAAATAGATTTAGATTGAAATTATCTGAAAACGTGTGCTGCAATAAAATCGTCATAACATATGATACATGACTCCGTTTCAAGACCACAACTAAGAAAACGGATCCTTGAAATAAGGATTAATTTTATCTAGGCAAACATTGGTTAAAAGCGACTAAACCTGATATAAAAGTAATGCAAATCGACAATAAACAGCCAAAACATTGCCGTAACCGGCTGAAATCATCCAAACATAAGAAAAAACATCTAAATTAATTTATAGTCCATATGGACCACATAGAAACCGGTCAAAATGTTTTCGCCCAGATTCTAGATGGATGAAACACGTATATGTATTTTCTTTGTTTAGTTTTGGTCGTGTTTTACCTAGTATAAAAGTTGGTCAGCTAGTATTTGAGGTAGTTGAGAATGCACTAGAAAAAGTGCATCTCGATGACACATTATAATATAAAGGTCAAGATATGAGTGTGGTCTAACAACACGTTTTGTTATTTGACCAAGAAAACATTGATATTGTTTATCCTTGTGAAGCCTACACATGTGAATAATATACAAAAAAGGACAAGTATTTTTTGACATTTCGTGTAGGAGGATCATGCTTTTGTATTATATGACTCTGAAATATTTGATTCCATATTTGATTCTATTTTAATTGAGACCCGTCAAGAAATAGAGTGCCAAACATAATCGCTAACATATAAAAACATATTTAGATTGAAATTATCTAACAACGTGGGCTGCAATAAAATTGTCATAACATGTGATACATGACTCCGTTTCAAGACCACAACTAAGAAAATGGATCCTTGAAATAAGGATTAATTTTATCTAGGCAAACATTGGTCAAAAGCGACTAAACATGATAAAAAACTGATGAAAATCGACCATAAACAGCCAAAACATTGCCGTAACCGGCCGAAATTATACAAACATAAGAAAAAACATCTAAATTTATTTCTAGTCCATATGGACCACATAGAAACCGGTCAAAATGTTTTCGCCCGGATTCTAGATGGATGAAACGCGTATATGTATTTTATTTGTTTAGTTTTGGTCGTGTTTTACCTAGTATAAAAGTTGGTCAGTTAGTATTTGAGGTAGTTGAGAATGCACTAGACAAAGAGCATCTTGACGACACATTATAATATAAAGGTCAAGATAGGAGTGTGGTCTAACAACACGTTGTGTTATTTGACCAAGAAAACAATGATATTGTTTATCTTTGTGAAGCCTACACAAGTGAATAATATACAAAAAAAGGACAACTATTTTTTGACATTTCATGTAGGAGGATCATGCTTCTGTATTATATGACTCTGAAATATTTGATTTCATATTTGATTCTATTTAAATTGAGACCTGTCAAGAAATAGAGTGTCAAACATAATTGCTAACATATAAAAACAGATTTAGATTAAAATTATCCGACAACGTGGGCTGCAATAAAATCGTCATAACATGTGATACATGACTCCGTTTCAAGACCACAACTAAGAAAACGGATCGTTGAAATAAGGATTAATTTTATCTAGGCAAACATTGGTCAAAAGCGACTAAACCTGATAAAATATTGATGCAAATCGACAATAAACAGCCAAAACATTGCCGTAACCAGCTAAAATCATCCAAACATAAGAAAAAACATATACATCTATTTCTAGTCCATATGGACCAAATAGAAACCGGTCAAAATGTTTTCGCCCGGATTCTAGATGGATGAAACATGTATATGTATTTTCATTGTTTTGTTTTGGTCGTGTTTTACCTAGTATAAAATTTGGTCAGCTAGTATTTGAGGTAGTTGAGAATGCACTAGACAGATAGCATCTCGACGATACATTATAATATAAAGGTCAAGATATGAGTGTGGTCTAACAACACGTTATGTTATTTGACCAAGAAAACAATGATATTGTTTATCCTTTGAAGCCTACACAGGTGAATAATATGCAAAAAAAGGAGTGACATTTCATGTAGGAGAATCATGCTTCTTTATTATATGACTCTGAAATATTTGATTCCATATTTGATTCTATTTAATTGAGACCCGTCAAGAAATAGAGTGCCAAACATAATCGCTAACATATAAAAAAAGATTTAGATTGCAATTATCTGACAACGTGAGATGCAATAAAATCGTCATAACATGTGATACATGACTCCGTTTCAAGATCACAACTAAGAAAATGGATCCTTGAAATACGGATTAATTTTATCTAGGCAAAGTGATGGAGGAACATAAAAAATAAACTGGTTATTTAGTTTAATTTGTGGTATCTTTTATTTAGTAATCTTATTTTGTGTTTTTTTTAAATAATTTTTATCTTTTTGCCCAAGTTTAGTTTTCCTATAAAATTAGTACTTATTTGTACTGAATTATAATGAAGCTATGAATAAAAAAATACAGACTTTTAGTCTTTTGTTAATCAACTTAAATCCAGGTTAGGGTTTATTGTTTGATTTCATCCTAATAATCGGGTATTCGTTGAATCAACGATTGTTGGAGTTTACCTGATTATCGGTATTCTTTGAATCAATGATAGTTGGAAGAGTTGTTTCTGGTATTATTTGGAATCAACAGATTGAATTATCTATCCTTATTACTTTGTTATTTTCGCTACATCAGTTGGTATCAGAGACAGGTTTCGATCCCGTGACATGTGGGTTTCGCTACATCAGTTGGTATCAGAGCCGAAGTTCATGATTAAGATGTTAGAATATCCGTTTTTGAGGTTGATGGTTCATCTTCTGATGAATGGGAAGATTATGATGCGACTAGTGATGATTATGAAGGACCTCGAATATTTGATGATGATCAATATGAAGAAGAATCTATGCTAGTTTATAATACTGATATCAAAGATGTCATTGGGGAAGAAGAAGGATTTATCGGAAAAGAAGAATTTGGTCGAGAAAAAGATAACATTGAAGATATTGTAGTTGTGGCTATTAATCTTTATTCATTAATGATCCAAACTACCATGGTCGACAAGTTGGGTATTAAGACGATCAAGATTCGTGGTCGAGTCATTTTAAAGAAAGGAAACTTGATGCAAGAGATGCAAACTTGGATGCTACGAGTACAAGGACGAGCGACACAAACTCGAGGACGAGTTTTTTGAAGTGAGGGAGAATGATGGAGGAACATAAAAAATAAACTGGTTATTTAGTTTAATTTGTGGTATCTTTTCTTTAGTAATCTTATTTTGTGTTTTTTTAAAATAATTTTTATCTTTTTGCCCAAGTTTAGTTTTCCTATAAAATTAGGACTTATTTGTATTGAATTATAATGAAGCTATGAATAAAAAATACAGACTTTTAGTCTTTTGTTAATCAAATTAAATCCAGGTTAGGGTTTACTGTTTGATTTCATCCAAAGAATCGGGTATTCGTTGAATCAACGATTGTTGGAGTTACCTGATTATCGGTATTCTTTTTGAATCAACGATAGTTGGAAGGATTGTTTCTGGCATTCTTTGGAATCAACAGATTCAATTATCTATCCTTATTACTTTGTTATTTTCGCTACATCACAAAGATTGGTCAAAAGCGACTAAACCTGATAAAAAACTGATGCAAATCGACAATAAACAGCCAAAACATTGCCGTAACCAGCTGAAATCATCCAAACATAAGAAAAAACATCTAAATTTATTTCTAGTCCATATGAACAACATAAAACCGGTCAAAATGTTTTCGCCCGGATTCTAGATGGATGAAACATGTATATGTATTTTCATTGATTAGTTTTGGTCGTGTTTTACCTAGTATAAAAGTTGGTCAGCTAGTATTTGAGGTAGTTGAGAATGCACTAGACAAAGAGCATCTCGACGACACATTATAATATAAAGGTCAAGATATGAGTGTGGTCTAACAACACGTTGTGTTATTTGACCAAGAAAACAATGATATTGTTTATCCTTGTGAAGCCTACACAGGTGAATAATATACAAAAAAAGAACAAGTATTTTTTGACATTTCATGTAGGAGGATCATGCTTCTGTATTATATGACTCTGAAATATTTGATTTCATATTTGATTCTATTTAAATTGAGACCCGTCAAGAAATAGAGTGCCAAACATAATTGCTAACATATAAAAACAGATTTAGATTGAAATTATCTGACAACGTGGGCTACAATAAAATCGTCATAACATGTGATACATGTCTCCGTTTCAAGACCACAGCTAAGAAAACGGATCCTTGAAATACGGATTAATTTTATCTAGGCAAACATTGGTAAAAAGCGACTAAACCTGATAAAAATGATGCAAATCAACAATAAACAACCAAAACATTGCCGTAACCGGCTAAAATCATCCAAACATAAGAAAAAACATATAAGTTTATTTCTAGTCCATATGGACCACATAGAAACCGGTCAAAAAAAATTTCCCCGGATTCTAGATGGATGAAACATGTATATGTATTTTCATTGTTTAGTGTTGGTCGTGTTTTACCTAGTATAAAAGTTGGTCAGCTAGTATTTGATGTAGTTGAGAATGCACTAGACAAAGAGCATCTCGATGACACATTATAATATAAAGGTCAAGATATGAGTGTGGTCTAACAACACGTTGTGTTATTTGACCAAGAAAACAATGATATTGTTTATCCTTGTGAAACCTACACAGGTGAATAATATGCAAAAAAAGGACAAGTATTTTTTGACATTTCATGTAGGAGAATCATACTTCTTTATTATATGACTCTGAAATATTTGATTCCATATTTGATTCTATTTAAATTGAGACCCGTCAAAAAATAGAGTGCCAAACATAATCGCTAACATATAAAAACAGATTTAGATTAAAATTATCTGACAACGTGGGCTGCAATAAAATCGTCATAACATGTGATACATGACTCCGTTTCAAGACCACAACTAATAAAATGGATCCTTGAAATACGGATTAATTTTATCTAGGCAAAGATTGGTCAAAAGAGACTAAACCTGATAAAAAACTTATGCAAATCGATAATAAACAGGCAAAACATTGCCGTAACCGGATGAAATCATCCAAACATAAGAAAAACATTTAAATTTATTTCTAGTCTATATGGAACACAAAGAAACCGGTAAACATGTTTTCGCCCGGCTTTTAGATGGATGAAACACGTATATGTATTTTCTTTGTTTAGTTTTGGTCGTGTTTTACCCAGTATAAAAGTTGGTCAGCTAGTATTTGTGGTAGTTGAGAATGCACTAGACAAAGAGCATCTCGACGACACATTATAATATAAATGTCAAGATATGAGTGTGTTCTAACAACACGTTGTGTTATTCGACCAAGAAAACAATGATATTGTTTATTCTTGTGAAGCCTACACAGGTGAATAATATACAAAAAAAGGACAAGTATTTTTTGACATTTCATGTAGGAGGATCATACTTCTGTATTATATGACTCTGAAATATTTGATTCCATATTTGATTCTATTTAAATTGAGACCCGTCAAGAAATAGAGTGCCAAACATAATCGCTATCATATAAAAATAGATTTAGATTGAAATTATCTGAAAACGTGTGTTGCAATAAAATCGTCATAACATATGATACATGACTCCGTTTCAAGACCACAACTAAGAAAACGGATCCTTGAAATAAGGATTAATTTTATCTAGGCAAACATTGGTCAAAAGCGACTAAACCTGATATAAAACTGATGCAAATCGACAATAAACAGCCAAAACATTGTCGTAACCGGCTGAAATCATCCAAACATAAGAAAAAACATCTAAATCTATTTCTAGTCCATATGGACCACATAGAAACCGGTCAAAATGTTTTCGCCCAGATTCTAGATGGATGAAACACGTATATGTATTTTCTTTGTTTAGTTTTGGTCGTGTTTTACGTAGTATAAAAGTTGGTCAACTAGTATTTGAGGTAGTTGAGAATGCACTAGACAAAGAGCATCTCGATGACACATTCTAATATAAAGGTCAAGATATGAGTGTGGTCTAACAACAAGTTTTGTTATTTGACCAAGAAAACAATGATATTTTTTATCCTTGTGAAGCCTACACATGTGAATAATATACAAAAAAGGACAAGTATTTTTTGACATTTCGTGTATGAGGATCATGCTTTTGTATTATATGACTCTGAAATATTTGATTCCATATTTGATTCTATTTTAATTGAGACCCGTCAAGAAATAGAGTGCCAAACATAATCGCTAACATATAAAAACATATTTAGATTGAAATTATCTGACAACGTGGGCTGCAATAAAATTGTCATAACATGTGATACATGACTCCGTTTCAAGACCACAACTAAGAAAATGGATCCTTGAAATAAGGATTAATTTTATCTAGGCAAACATTGGTCAAAAGCGACTAAACATGATAAAAAACTGATGAAAATCGACCATAAACAGCCAAAACATTGCCGTAACCGGCCGAAATCATACAAACATAAGAAAAAACATCTAAATTTATTTCTAGTCCATATGGACCACATAGAAACCGGTCAAAATGTTTTCGCCCGGATTCTAGATGGATGAAACGCGTATATGTATTTTCTTTGTTTAGTTTTGGTCGTGTTTTACCTAGTATAAAAGTTGGTCAGTTAGTATTTGAGGTAGTTGAGAATGCACTAGACAAAGAGCATCTTGACGACACATTATAATATAAAGGTCAAGATAGGAGTGTGGTCTAACAACACGTTGTATTATTTGACCAAGAAAACAATGATATTGTTTATCTTTGTGAAGCCTACACAGGTGAATAATATACAAAAAAAGGACAAGTATTTTTTGACATTTCATGTAGGAGGATCATGCTTATGTATTATATGACTCTGAAATATTTGATTTCATATTTGATTCTATATAAATTGAGACCTGTCAAGAAATAGAGTGTCAAACATAATTGCTAACATACAAAAACAGATTTAGATTAAAATTATCTGACAACGTGGGCTGCAATAAAATCGTCATGACATGTGATACATGACTCCGTTTCAAGACCACAACTAAGAAAACGGATCCTTGAAATAAGGATTAATTTTATCTAGGCAAACATTGGTCAAAAGCGACTAAACCTGATAAAACATTGATGCAAATCGACAATAAACATCCAAAACATTGCCGTAACCGGCTAAAATCATCCAAACATAAGAAAAAACATATACATCTATTTCTAGTCCATATGGACCAAATAGAAACCGGTCAAAATGTTTTCCCCCGGATTCTAGATGGATGAAACATGTATATGTATTTTCATTGTTTAGTTTTGGTCGTGTTTTACCTAGTATAAAATTTGGTCAGTTAGTATTTGAGGTAGTTGAGAATGCACTAGACAAATAGCATCTCGACGACACATTATAATATAAAGGTCAAGATATGAGTGTGGTCTAACAACACGTTATGTTATTTGACCAAGAAAACAATGATATTGTTTATCCTTGTGAAGCCTACACAGGTGAATAATATGCAAAAAAAGAGTGACATTTCATGTAGGAGAATCATGCTTCTTTATTATATGACTCTGAAATATTTGATTCCATATTTGATTCTATTTAATTGAGACCCGTCAAGAAATAGAGTGCCAAACATAATCGCTAACATATAAAAACAGATTTAGATTGAATTATTTGACAACGTGAGATTCAATAAAATCGTCATAACATGTGATACATGACTCCGTTTCAAGATCACAACTAAGAAAATGGATCCTTGAAATACGGATTAATTTTATCTAGGCAAAGTGATGGAGGAACATAAAAAATAAACTGGTTATTTAGTTTAATTTGTGGTATCTTTTATTTAGTAATCTTATTTTGTGTTTTTTTAAAATAATTTTTATCTTTTTGCCCAAGTTTAGTTTTCCTATAAAATTAGGACTTATTTATATTGAATTATAATGAAGCTATGAATAAAAAAATACAGACTTTTAGTCTTTTGTTAATCAACTTAAATCCAGGTTAGGGTTTATTGTTTGATTTCATCCTAATAATCGGGTATTCGTTGAATCAACGATTGTTGGAGTTTACCTGATTATCGGTATTCTTTGAATCAACGATAGTTGGAAGAGTTGTTTTTGGTATTCTTTGGAATCAACAGATTCAATTATCTATCCTTATTACTTTGTTATTTTCGCTACATCAGTTGGTATCAGAGACAGGTTTCGATCCTGTGACCTGTGGGTTCCACTACATCAGTTGGTATCAGAGCCGAAGTTCATGATTAAGATGTTAGAATATCCATTTTTTGAGGTTGATGGTTCATCTTCTGATGAATGGGAAGATTATGATGCGACTAGTGATGATTATGAAGGACCTCGAATATTTGATGATGATCAATATGAAGAAGAATCTATGCTAGTTTATAATACTGATATCAAAGATGTCATTGGGGAAGAAGAAGGATTTATCGGAAAAGAAGAATTTGGTCGAGAAAAAGATAACATTGAAGACATTGTAGTTGTGGCTACTAATCTTTATTCATTAATGATCCAAACTACCATGGTCGACAAGTTGGGTATTATGACGATCAAGATTCGTGGTCGAGTCATTTTAAAGAAAGGAAACTTGATGCAAGAGATGCAAACTTGGATGCTACGAGTACAAGGACGAGCGACACAAACTCGAGGACGAGTTTTTTGAAGTGAGGGAGAATGATGGAGGAACATAAAAAATAAACTGGTTTTTTAGTTTAATTTATGGTATCTTTTCTTTAGTAATCTTATTTTGTGTTTTTTAAAATAAGTTTTATCTTTTTGCCCAAGTTTAGTTTTCCTATAAAATTAGGACTTATTTGTATTGAATTATAATGAAGCTATGAATAAAAAATACAGACTTTTAGTCTTTTTTTAATAAACTTAAATCCAGGTTAGGGTTTACTGTTTGATTTCATCCAAAGAATCGGGTATTCGTTGAATCAACGATTGTTGGAGTTACCTGATTATCGGTATTCTTTTTGAATCAACGATAGTTGGAAGGATTGTTTCTGGCATTCTTTGTAATCAACAGATTCAATTATCTATCCTTATTACTTTGTTATTTTCGCTACATCACAAACATTGGTCAAAAGCGACTAAACCTGATAAAAAACTGATGCAAATCGACAATAAACAGCCAAAACATTGCCGTAACCAGCTGAAATCATCCAAACATAAGAAAAAACATCTAATTTTATTTCTAGTCCATATGGACCACATAGAAACCGGTCAAAATGTTTTCGCCCAGATTCTAGATGGATGAAACACCTATATGTATTTTCTTTGTTTAGTTTTGGTCGTGTTTTACCTAGTATAAAAGTTGGTCAGCTAGTATTTGAGGTAGTTGAGAATGCACTAGACAAAGAGCATCTCGATGACACATTCTAATATAAAGGTCAAGATATGAGTGTGGTCTAACAATACGTTTTGTTATTTGACCAAGAAAACAATGATATTGTTTATCCTTGTGAAGCCTACACATGTGAATAATATACAAAAAAGGACAAGTATTTTTTGACATTTCGTGTAGGAGGATCATGCTTTTGTATTATATGACTCTGAAATATTTGATTCCATATTTGATTCTATTTTCATTGAGACTCTTCAAGAAATAGAGTGCCAAACATAATCGCTAGCATATAAAAACATATTTAGATTGAATCTATCTGACAACGTGGGCTGCAATAAAATTGTCATAACATGTGATACATGACTCCGTTTCAAGACCACAACTAAGAAAAGGGATCCTTGAAATAAGGATTAATTTTATCTAGGCAAACATTGGTCAAAAGCGACTAAACATGATAAAAAACTGATGAAAATCGACCATAAACAGCCAAAACATTGCCGTAACCGGCCTAAATCATACAAACATAAGAAAAAACATCTAAACTTATTTCTAGTCCATATGGACCACATAGAAACCGGTCAAGATGTTTTCACCCGGATTCTAGATGGATGAAACGCGTATATGTATTTTCTTTGTTTAGTTTTGGTCGTATTTTACCTAGTATAAAAGTTGGTCAGTTAGTATTTGAGGTAGTTGAGAATGCACTAGACAAAGAGCATCTTGACGACACATTATAATATAAAGGTCAAGATAGGAGTGTGGTCTAACAACACGTTGTGTTATTTGACCAAGAAAACAATGATATTGTTTATCCTTGTGAAGCCTACACAGGTGAATAATATACAAAAAAAGGACAAGTATTTTTTGACATTTCATGTAGGAGGATCATGATTCTGTATTATATGACTCTGAAATATTTGAATTCATATTTGATTCTATTTAAATTAAGACCTGTCAAGAAATAGAGTGTCAAACATAATTGCTAACATATAAAAACAGATTTAGATTGAAATTATCTTACAACGTGGGCTGCAATAAAATCGTCATAACATGTGATACATGACTCCGTTTCAAGACCACAGCTAAGAAAACGGATCCTTGAAATAAGGATTAATTTTATCTAGGCAAACATTGGTCAAAAGCGACTAAACCTGATAAAACATTGATGCCAATCGACAATAAACAGCCAAAACATTGCCGTAACCGGCTAAAATCATCCAAACATAAGAAAAAACATATACATCTGTTTCTAGTCCATATCGACCAAATAGAAACCGGTCAAAATGTTTTCGCCCGGATTCTAGATGGATGAAACATGTATATGTATTTTCATTGTTTAGTTTTGGTCGTGTTTTACCTAGTATAAAATTTGGTCAGCTAGTATTTGAGGTAGTTGAGAATGCACTAGACAAATAGCATCTCGACGACACATTATAATATAAAGGTGAAGATATGAGTGTGGTCTAACAACACGTTTTGTTATTTCACCAAGAAAACAATGATATTGTTTATCCTTGTGAAGCCTACACAGGTGAATAATATGCAAAAAAAGGAGTGACATTTCATGTGGGAGAATCATGCTTCTTTATTATATGACTCTGAAAGATTTGATTCCATATTTGATTCTATTTAATTGAGACCCGTCAAGAAATAGAGTGCCAAACATAATCGCTAACATATAAAAACAGATTTAGATTGAAATTATCTGCCAACGTGAGATGTAATAAAATCGTCATAACATGTGATACATGACTCCGTTTCAAGACCACAACTAAGAAAATGGATCCTTGAAATACGGATTAATTTTATCTAGGCAAAGTGATGGAGGAACATAAAAAATAAAATGGTTATTTAGTTTAATTTGTAGTATCTTTTATTTAGTAATCTTATTTTGTGTTTTTTTTAAATAATTTTTATCTTTTTGCCCAAGTTTAGTTTTCCTATAAAATTGGTACTTATTTGTACTGAATTATAATGAAGCTATGAATAAAAAATACAGACTTTTAGTCTTTTGTTAATCAACTTAAATCCAGGTTAGGGTTTATTGTTTGATTTCATCCTAATAATCGGGTATTCGTTGAATCAACGGTTGTTGGAGTTTACCTGATTATCGGTATTCTTTGAATCAACGATAGTTGGAAGAGTTGTTTCTGGTATTATTTGGAATCAACAGATTGAATTATCTATCCTTATTACTTTGTTATTTTCGCTACATCAGTTGGTATCAGAGACAGGTTTCGATCCTGTGACATGTGGGTTTCGCTACATCAGTTGGTATCAGAGCCGAAGTTCATGATTAAGATGTTAGAATATCCGTTTTTGAGGTTGATGGTTCATCTTCTGATGAATGGGAAGATTATGATGCGACTAGTGATGATTATGAAGGACCTCGAATATTTGATGATGATCAATATGAAGAAGAATCTATGCTAGTTTATAATACTGATATCAAAGATGTCATTGGGGAAGAAGAAGGATTTATCGGAAAAGAAGAATTTGGTCGAGAAAAAGATAACATTGAAGACATTGTAGTTGTGGCTACTAATCTTTATTCATTAATGATCCAAACTACCATGGTCGACAAGTTGGGTATTAAGACGATCAAGATTCGTGGTCGAGTCATTTTAAAGAAAGGAAACTTGATGCAAGAGATGCAAACTTGGATGCTACGAGTACAAGGACGAGCGACACAAACTCGAGGACGAGTTTTTTGAAGTGAGGGAGAATGATGGAGGAACATAAAAAATAAACTGGTTATTTAGTTTAATTTGTGGTATCTTTTCTTTAGTAATCTTATTTTGTGTTTTTTTAAAATATTTTTTATCTTTTTGCCCAAGTTTAGTTTTCCTATAAAATTAGGACTTATTTGTATTGAATTATAATGAAGCTATGAATAAAAAATACAGACTTTTAGTCTTTTGTTAATCAACTTAAATCCAGGTTAGGGTTTACTGTTTGATTTCATCCAAAGAATCGGGTATTCGTTGAATCAAAGATTGTTGGAGTTACCTGATTATCGATATTCTTTTTGAATCAACGATAGTTGGAAGGATTGTTTCTGGCATTCTTTGGAATCAACAGATTCAATTATCTATCCTTATTACTTTGTTATTTTCGCTACATCACAAAGATTGGTCAAAAGCGACTAAACCTGATAAAAAACTAATGCAAATCGACAATAAACAGGCAAAACATTGCCGTAACCGGATGAAATCATCCAAACATAAGAAAAACATCTAAATTTATTTCTAGTCCATATGGAACATAAAGAAACCGGTCAAAATGTTTTTGCCCGGATTTTAGATGGATGAAACACGTATATGTATTTTCTTTGTTTAGTTTTGGTCGTGTTTTACCTAGTATAAAAGTTGGTCAGCTAGTATTTGAGGTAGTTGAGAATGCACTAGACACAGAGCCTCTCGACGACATATTATAATATAAATGTCAAGATATGAGTGTGGTCTAACAACACGTTGTGTTATTCGACCAAGAAAATAATGATATTGTTTATTCTTGTGAAGCCTACACAGGTGAATAATATACAAAAAAAGGACAAGTATTTTTTGACATTTCATGTAGGAGGATCATGCTTCTGTATTATATGACTATAAAATATTTGATTCCATATTTGATTCTATTTAAATTGAGACCCGTCAAAAATAGAGTGCCAAACATAATCGCTAACATATAAAAATAGATTTAGATTGAAATTATCTGACAACGTGTGCTGCAATAAAATCGTCATAACATGTGATACATGACTCCGTTTCAAGACCACAACTAAGAAAACGGATCCTTGAAATAAGGATTAATTTTAACTAGGCAAAGATTGGTTAAAAGCGACTAAACCTGATATAAAATTGATTCAAATCGACAATAAATAGCCAAAACATTGTCGTAACCGACTGAAATCATCCAAACATAAGAAAAAACATCTAAATTTATTTCTGGTCCATATGGACCACATAGAAACCGGTCAAAATGTTTTTGCCCGGATTCTAGATGGATGAAACACGTATATGTATTTTCTTTGTTTAGTTTTGGTCGTGTTTTACCAAGTATAAAAGTTGGTCAGCTAGTATTTGAGGTAGTTGAGAATGCACTAGACAAAGAGCATCTCGACGACACATTCTAATATAAAGGTCAAGATATGAGTGTGGTCTAACAACACGTTTGGTTATTTGACCAAGAAAACAATGATATTGTTTATCCTTGTGAAGCCTACACAGGTGAATAATATATAAAAAAAGGACAAGTATTATTCGACATTTCATGTAGGAGGATCATGCTTCTGTATTATATGACTCTGAAATATTTGATTCTATGTTTGATTCTATTTAAATTGAGACCTTTCAAGAAATAGAGTGCCAAACATAATTGCTAACATATAAAAACAGATTTAGATTGAAATTATCTGACAACGTGGGCTGCAATAAAATCGTCATAACATGTGATACATGACTCCGTTTCAATACCACAACTAAGAAAATGGATCCTTGAAATAAGGATTAATTTTATCTAGGCAAACATTGGTCAAAACCGACTAAACTTGATAAAAAAACTGATGAAAATCGACCATAAACAACCAAAACATTCCCGTAACCGGCTGAAATCATCCAAACATAAGAAAAAACATCTAAATTTATTTCTAGTCCATATGGACCACATAGAAACCGGTCAAAATGTTTTCGCCCGGATTCTAGATGGATGAAACGCGTATATGTATGTTCTTTGTTTAGTTTTGGTCCTGTTTTACCTCGTATAAAAGTTGGTCAGCTAGTATTGGAGGTAGTTAAGAATGCACTAGCAAAGAGCATCTCGACGACACATTATAATATAAAGGTCAAGATATGAGTGTGGTCTAACAACACGTTGTGTTATTTGACCAGGAAAACAATGATATTGTTTATCCTTATAAAGCCTACACAGGTGAATAATATACAAAAAAGGACTAGTATTTTTTGACATTTCATGTAGGAGGATCATGCTTCTGTATTATATGACTCTAAAATATTTAATTCCATATTTGATTCTGTTTAAATTGAGACTAAACCTGATAAACAATTGATGCAAATCGACAATAAAGAGCCAAAACATTGTCGTAACCGGCTAAAATCATCCAAACATAAGAAAAAACATATAAATTTATTTCTAGTCCATATGGACCACATAGAAACCGGTCAAAATGTTTTCGCCCGGATTCTAGATGGATGAAACATGTATATGTATTTTCATTGTTTAGTTTTGGTCGTGTTTTACCTAGTATAAAATTTGGCCAGCTCGTATTTGAGGTAGTTGAGAATGCACTAGACAAAGAGCATCTCGACGACACATTATAATATAAATGTCAAGATATGAGTGTGGTCTAACAACGCGTTGTGTTATTTAACCAAGAAAACAATGATATTGTTTATCCTTGTGAAACCTACACAGGTGAATAATATGCAAAAAAAGGACAAGTATTTTTTGACATTTCATGTAGGAGGATCATTCTTCTTTATTATATGACTCTGAAATATTTGATTCCATATTTGATTCTATTTAAATTGAGACCCTTCAAGAAATAGAGTGCCAAACATAATCGCTAACATATAAAAACAGATTTATATTGAAATTATCTGACAACGTGGGCTACAATAAAATCGTCATAACATGTGATACATGACTTCGTTTCAAGACCACAACTAAGAAAACGGATCCTTGAAATAAGGATTAATTTTATCTAGGCAAACATTGGTCAAAAGCGACTAAACCTGATAAACAATTGATGCAAATCGTCAATAAAGAGCAAAAACATTGTCGTAACCGACTAAAATCATCCAAACATAAGAAAAAACATATAAATTTATTTCTAGTCCATATGGACCACATAGAAACCGGTCAAAATGTTTTCGCCCGGATTCTAGATGGATGAAACATGTATATGTATTTTCATTGTTTAGTTTTGGTCGTGTTTTACCTAGTATAAAATTTGGTCAGCTCGTATTTGAGGTAGTTGAGAATGCACTAGACAAAGAGCATCTCGACGACACATTATAATATAAAGGTCAATATATAAGTGTGGTCTAACAACACGTTGTGTTATTTAACAAAGAAAACAATGATATTGTTTATCCTTGTGAATCCTACACATGTGAATAATATGGAAAAAAAGGACAAGTATTTTTTGACATTTCATGTAGGAGGATCATTCTTCTTTATTATATGACTCTGAAATATTTGATTCCATATTTGATTCTATTTAAATTGAGACCCTTCAAGAAATAGAGTGCCAAACATAATCGCTAACATATAAAAACAGATTTATATTGAAATTATCTGACAACGTGGGCTGCAATAAAATCGTCATAACATGTGATACATGACTTCGTTTCAAGACCACAACTAAGAAAACGGATCCTTGAAATAAGGATTAATTTTATCTTGGCAAACATTGCTCAAAAGCGACTAAACCTGATAAACAATTGATGCAAATCGACAATAAACAGCCAAAACATTGTCGTAACCGGCTAAAATCTTCCAAACATAAGAAAAAACATATAAATTTATTTTTAGTCTATATGGACCACATAGAAACCGGTCAAAATGTTTTTGCCCGGATTCTAGATGGATGAAACATGTATATGTATTTTCATTGTTTAGTTTTGGTCGTGTTTTACCTAGTATAAAATTTGGTCAGCTAGTATTTGAGGTAGCTGAGAATGCACTAGACAAAGAGCATCTCGACGACATATTATAATATAAAGGTCAAGATATGAGTGTGGTCTAACAAGATGTTGTGTTATTTAACCATGAAAACAATGATATTGTTTATCCTTGTGAAGCCTACACAGGTGAATAATATGCAAAAAAAGGACAAGTATTTTTTGACATTTCATGTAGAAGGATCATTCTTCTTTATTATATGACTGAAATATTTGATTCCATATTTGATTCTATTTAAATTGAGACCCATCAAGAAATGGATTGCCAAACATAATCGCTAACATATAAACACAGATTTAGATTGAAATTATGTGACAACGTGGGCTGCAATAAAATCCTCATAACATGTGATACATGACTCCGTTTCAAGACCACAACTAAGAAAATGGATCCTTGAAATACGGATTAATTTTATCTAGGAAAAGATTGGTCAAAAGCGACTAAACCTGATAAAAAAACTGATGCAAATCGATAATAAACAGGCAAAACATTGCCGTAACCGGATGAAATCATCCAAACATAAGAAAAACATCTAAATTTATTTCTAATCCATATGGAACACATAGAAACCGGTCAAAATGTTTTTGCCCGGATTTTAGATGGATGAAACACGTATATGTATTTTCTTTGTTTAGTTTTGGTCGTGTTTTACCTAGTATAAAAGTTGGTCAACTAGCATTTGAGGTAGTTGAGAATGCACTAGACAAAGAGCTTCTCGACAATACATTATAATATAAATGTCAAGATATGAGTGTGGTCTAACAACACGTTGTGTTATTCGACCAAGAAAACAATGATATTGTTTATTCTTGTGAAGCCTACACAGGTGAATAATATACAAAAAAAGGACAAGTATTTTTTGACATTTCATGTAGGAGGATCATGCTTCTGTATTATATGACTGTGAAATACTTGATTCTATATTTGATTCTATTTAAATTTAGACCCGTCAAGAAATAGAGTGCCAAACATAATCGCTAACATATAAAAACAGATTTAGATTGAAATTATCTGACAACGTGGGCTACAATAAAATCGTCATAACATGTGATACATGACTTCGTTTCAAGACCACAGCTAAGAAAACGGATCCTTGAAATAAGGATTAATTTTATCAAGGCAAACATTGGTCAAAAGCGACTAAACCTGATAAAAATTTGATGCAAATCGACAATAAACAGCCAAACCATTGCCGTAACAGGCTAAAATCATCCAAACATAAGAAAAAACATCTAAATTTATTTCTATTCCATATGGACCACATAGAAACCGGTCAAAATATTTTCGCCCGGATTGTAGATGGATGAAACACGTATATGTATTTTCTTTGTTTAATTTTGGTCATGTTTTACCTAGTATAAAAGTTGTCAGTTAGTATTTGAGGTAGTCGAGAATGCACTAGACAAAGAGCATCTCGACGACACATTATAAAATAAAGGTCAAGATATGAGTGTGGTCTAACACCACGTTGTGTTATTTGACCAAGAAAACAATGATATTGTTTATCCATGTGAAGCCTACACAGGTGAATAATATGCAAAAAAAGGACAAGTATTTTTTGACATTTCATGTAGGAGGATCATTCTTCTTTATTATATGACTCTGAAATATTTGATTCCATATTTGATTCTATTTAAATTGAGACCCGTCAGGAAATAGATTGCCAAACATAATCGCTAACATATAAAAACATATTTATATTGAAATTATTTGACAACGTAGGCTGCAATAAAATCGTCATAACATGTGATACATGACTCCGTTTCAAGACCACAGCTAAGAAAACGGATCCTTGAAATAAGGATAAATTTTATCTAGGCAAACATTGGTCAAAAGCGACTAAACCTGATAAAAAATTAATGCAAATCGACAATAAACAGCCAAAACATTGCCGTAACCAGCTAAAATCATCCAAACATAAGAAAAAACAACTAAATTTATTTCTAGTCCATATGGACAACATAGAAACCGATCAAAATGTTTTTGCCAGGATTGTAGATGGATGAAACAAGTGTATGTATTTTCTTTGTTTAATTTTGGTCATGTTTTACCTAGTATAAAAGTTGGTCAGCTAGTATTTGAGATAGTTGAGAATGCACTAGACAAAGAACATCTCGACGACACATTATACTATAAAGGTCAAGATATGAGTGTGGTCTAACAACACATTGTGTTATTTGACCAATAAAACAATGATATTGTTTATCCTTGTGAAGCTTACACAGGTGAATAATATGCAAAAAAAGGACAAGTATTTTTTGACATTTCATGTAGGAGGATCATTCTTCTTTATTATATGACTCTGAAATATTTGATTCCATATTTGATTCTATTTAAATTATGACCTGTCAGGAAATATAGTGCCAAACATAATCGCTAACATATAAAATTGATTTATATTGAAATTATCTGACAACGTGGGACGCAATAAAATTGTCATAACATGTGATACATGACTCCGTTTCAAGAGCACAGCTAAGAAAACGGATCCTTGAAATAAGGATTAATTTTATCTAGGTAAACATTGGTCAAAAGCGATTAAACATGATAAAAAACTGATGAGTGATGAGACTTCTTTTATACATGGTCTCATCGTCCAAATCGGGCTTAAAATGCATTAAATATCATTAAAACTGCCAAATATATGCTCCTGTTTGTTGCTTGTATATTTTAGGTAAGGATATTGAGGAAATGACAAAAAGATCACAAGAATCATTCAAAAATGAACACGGGAAACGAAGCCGCACAATGAACCGGGCCCAAATATGGAATTTACAAAAATGCCCTTGAAGTTTTGAAGATTTGTAATTTTAGTCCCTCATTTTTGAAGACTTGTCAAGTTAAGACCTTGAATAACTCAAGTTATGCAAGAATGGTCCTTGAGGAATGAAGATTGTACAAGAAAAGCCCTTGGAAAATGAAGAATATGCATCAAAGGTCCTTATTACAAGCTTGAAAACATTTTGTGCCAAAAATGTCAAATGCCCAAAGTTATTTTCAAAGGAATTGAAGTTGTGCTGATTAAATACAAAGTGAAGAAATCAATTAAGATTGGGGGCCAAAACTGTCAAACAACCAAACCCACACAACCAATACAAGATTGACACCTCACCACACAACCCGACCCTACCCATTACCCAACCCATTCACCCAGTCCAAAACCCGTAACCCATACCCACCCACCAGGTTTATTAAATAAACCTGGTCAAACACTCAGTCAAATCCCTCCTTTCCCACTAAACACGAAATTTAAAATAAACTTCCCCTAAAACAGATTAAACACACACACAGCACACACTTATGAACCTATAAACCCTAATCTATTAAACCCTCAAAACAAAGGGTTTTGCCCTATAAATTTCCAGATTAGCAATTTACCCCATCAACATCAAAACCCACATCCCAAATTAACACAAGACACACCCATGTGTCTTGTGGGACCCTCCCCTGCCCCGTCACTTTCTTCCCCAACCCCAATACCAGACAAGTTAAACGGTTGGATGCAACCCCTTGGCCCCCAAGGACATTTTAACGTCCAAGATCAAGATTCCAACAGCTGGCCATCACATGGATGATTTGACCAAAGACCAAGAGGGCATTTCTGGAAAATAGCACATTAGGGTTTACACATTGTATTATTTTATTTGTTTTCTAGAATCATCACCTAGCTAGTATAAATATAAGTGGCATGTCACTTATATCCTTTGTTCCAGATTTTTTTCAAGTTATTGTAATTCCTTTTAAATTTTTATAAAATTGGTGTTTTTGCTGAATTATAACTCCTTTTATTATTTTTAAAGTTTGGTATTAGCTTGATAAGAATCTGAGTTCCATATTATATTTGTAAACACCTTGTGTGTTTAAGGTTTCAAAAAAGGTTTTTAGTTGGTTAAAATTTTAGAAATCCAAAGCTTTCAAGGAAGTGAAAGTGGACTTGGATATTTGGATTTCTGAGTTTAATCTGGTTTTAAAACGTATCCAAGTTTCAAGTTTCATTGGTTCAAGGTTTGTGAAAAGGATTTGAAAGGTTTAAAAAATTTCAGAAAGTTTGTATTTTGTTTGCTCATTTTTCTTAGCAGGTTTGATTGGGTGCTTGTTGTCAAGGGTTCTGCACAGGTCCAAACCTGTTAGGAGATGGCAATGCTGCCATTGAGGGGCCTAGATGTAGGTCCCTCTAGGTAAAATCCTTTGATTTTCAGTTTTCAGTTTTCAAGTTGTTATTTTGTGTGATTTGCATGTTAGATGTTTAAAGGTTTGTTTATTGGCTTGTTTATGCATGATTGAGGTTATTATGCAAGTTTATAAAGATTAGGATCATTTTGGTTTGATTTTGGTTTGAAAAAGTACTTTCTAAAATATTAAAGGGGTGTTTGGATTAGGATATAAGTAGGGTTTAATGGTTTAAACTTAGCTTAAAACCTGTTTAGATACACTTCTTAGGTAGTTTTTAGGTGATATAGGTACTTGTTTTTCATTTTGGAGGAGTTTTAATCTAATTTGCATGATAAAAAAGGTGAAAATATAGCCAAAATCAGAAAGCTGCCTATTGTGCTTGATTTTGTGTGAAATTTGCCTCCAAATCTTGTAAACTGCTAGACAATAGGTTGTTTAAGGATTGTGTTCTGCTTATTTGTCATTTGTTTAGCTAGATTGCAAGTTATTGGCCCTTAAAATCCATTTGTATGCAAGTAATATAGCCTACTGTTCATCAGATACCCTATAGGCTTTATCAGTAACATTAAGGGAGATTTGTGGTTGATTTTGTGTTGTGACTTGGTGTTTTTTGTGTTTACTCAGACTCCCCACAACCTAATTGGTGTGGGGTGCCTTGTTGTCCAAAGAATCCAATTCCAAATAGCTTTCCTAAGCTTAAACATCCACAGACCTGAAAAATACACTATCAGTGGGAAAGAGGTTTCCCCTGCTTATACAATTTTTACCACTGCTCAGCAAAAGGACAAAGTCCTTCACATGTCACTTTCAGAAAGTTTAAATTTTTGTCTTTTGTGGGTTAAAAAGTAGAATTAGGACCTGATTTTTGTTTCTAAATTTTTCTAATTTAATTTTTGATTTTTCTAATAGATTAGAATTTTTATTACTGTTCATTTTCTATTTTTTCTATTTAATAGCCTTTTTTAATTAACTTTTTATTTTCTGTTTTTGGCATTTAGTGCCAAAAATACTTGTTTTTCACTTTTAACATTTTTCCTAGACTTAGAATAATATTTTAAGAGTTTTGGTATAAAAAGTTTTCACTGTTCGCCTTTTTATTATTTTTTAGAATTAATTTAAGTTAATTAGGGTTTCATTTTAAACTAGTTTTTTCTTTTAGTGGTAAATTTAATATTTTTCAAACTTTTTCATTTTTCTACTGTTCATTAGAGTAATTTAGGATTTTTAAAATTGGTAAATTATTTTTAGCATTATTTTATTATTTTTTATAATTATTTTAGTTTAAAAATAGTTTTTGGAGATTTAAAAATAGAAAAATAGCTTTTAAAAAATTAGGAAAAATACTTTTTAGTCTTTAGATAATATAAGTAAGTAATTTTTTCAATAAAATAATATTTTGGACATTTTGATTAATTATATTTAATTTTAGGGCTTTAATTAGCATTTAAAAATGAATATTTAATTAATAAAAGGTTTTAAAATATTTTTATTGGATTTTTATTCTTATTTATATTATTTTAGTCTACTTTTAGCTTTTAATTAATTTTTTAGGTTTTAAAATTTTAATTGTGTAGTTTTTTTACGGTTTTACGTGAACGCCTTTTCGTCTTAGCTCGATCCGTCTTCGTAACCGTCTTTTCTCTCTTATTTCTATTTTCTTTTCTTCTCATCACAATAAAATCATCATTAATCAATTCATTACACAACACACATGCCTCCTTGGGAAACGAACTTGAACTTTCATTTGGGTCATTAACACTTGGTTTTTCCTAAAGCCGTTTGTTTAATACTCACCACTACTTTGTTGCTCTTTTTCCTAAAAGGGTGTACAAAAACACTACATCAATTTTTGGCGCCGCTGCCGGGGAGGCGTGTTGTGTTTTGATTGAACAACTGTTTTTTTATACTAACCATAATTAGTATTTGTATTAGTAGCACTCTACCAATACGTATTATCGTTTTTCGGTTTTTGTGTGAATATTATTACTATATTGTATACGTAGAACAATAAATTCACAAGTACTCCAAATACGTGAGAAATCACAACCTTGACTTGGGAGGTCATTACCCAATCATTGTATTCGAATCTCAAACCAAAGAAAAAGGCAAAAATAGATAAATACTTTCGAGAAGCTCGATTTTGAAAAATACAAACTATAAGGTGTGTATAAGGCGGTTGTATTTCACGACCTAAAGGAAAAAGGCTCTTAAGTGCTTCGCGCCGCCTCGTTTCCTCCGCTTGCTTGTGAGTATTTGATTTTGAGAGCTAATCGAGGGTTTTGCCGCCTAAAGTATTATTACATATCATATATATTTTCTTGGTTTTCATTGATTAAACCCTCTTGAACGATTTGGTGTTCCACCATCGTTCTAAATTCATCGAAGGCGTTCACTTCACGTGATTGTTTTCATTCCTTGAGGCTTCTTTAATCGAGAGATTTGATTAAGGAAGAGATTTGTAGATTTTTGTCTACTTAATACATTCACCAATTTCCAAAAAAAGTTAATACCATCAAAAACCACAAAAAAATTGAAAAATACAAAACACCAAAAAGAATCTTCTTTGCTCGTCTCCACGTTGTACGTGACGTTTATGCTAACTCGTAATCAAGCAAAACGTGCACGTAGACGAAAAAACAAAACTCCCACTCCAACTCATTCTAGTGAGGAGTCTCCTATTGACGAACCCATTGTACGAGAAGCACCAACCATGGCGAATCGAACTATGATGGAGTTACTTCAAGCACCCACCGAGGGTTATGGAGAAGCTATTGTGATTCCCGCAATCCTTGCAGAGAATTTTGAGGTGAAAAAGGGTTTGTTGTCGATGATCCAAAACAACAGATTCCGTGGTGATGAGAAGGACAATCCCCACAACCATATCCGCCAATTTAATCGTCTTACCGCCACGTGCAAATTAATGGATGTCTCGAATGACTCGATTAAGATGATGCTTTTTCCGTATTCCTTAGCGGGGCCTGCTAAAATTTGGTTAGAGAAAGAGCCACCCTATTCTATATTGACGTGGAAGGATCTCGTGTCGAAATTTGTGAACCAATTTTTTCCGCCCTCTAAGACTACGCATTTGAAAAATGAAATTTCTAAATTTTCACAAGATTCAAATGAAAGTTTTTCAACGGCTTGGAATAGGTTTAAGGAGATGTTACATGAATGTCCTCATCACGGTTTTTCTGACTTACATCAAATCGACACGTTTTACAATGGACTTAACGATCATGAAAGAGATTATTTAAATTCCGCCGCGGGTGGTAATTTATTGTGTAAAACCGTTGAGGAAGCTTTGGTCATAATTGAGAATAGGTCTAAGGTTTATAGCCGAGTGTTACCAAATTGGGCTCGTCATCATCGTCTCGTAGCATTAATGCCTTGCAAGATGAAGCAAATGAGGAGAATCGGTTTTTTGATAGATTTGCTAACCTTATGTCCTATTGGAAAGCTCAAGAAGCTTCAAATTCCGCTTCGGTTAAAGCGGTTGCTAAGAGTTGTTTGTCGTGTGGTGGAGCTCATGATCTTTCCGAGTGCATTACCGCGGATGGTAACACTTCGAGTGCTTATGTAGCCACAGGAACTTATAACCAAAACGGTCAAGGTTCCCGCCAAAATCAAGCTCCACCAAATCAAAATGCTAATAACTATCGAAACAACAACCAAGGTGGTAATTATCAAGGCAATCAACGTAATTACAACAAGGGTAATTATCAATGTGGAAATGGGCAAATTTCAAGCCAAAACCAAAACCGTGATTTTCAAACTACCACTCAAGGTTTTCAAAACGATCACACCAAAAATCTTCAAGCAGAGTTTTTGAATTATGCAAAGGCTAATGATGCTAAGTTTGATAATATGCAACGTGAAATGGTTAGCTTAAGATCCGAGTTGAAAAACGAGCTTAAAAACGAACTTGCTAATGAACTTAAAACTCATGCTAATAAAATGGAAGGAAATGTTCAAAGACTCCAACAAAATCAATAAAAAATGGAGCAAGGTCAACATGAGATTAAGCAAGAATTGTTAAAAGCGGATGCTAGGAAACTAAGTTTGAAGACCGAATGGGAAAAATGTTTGAAGCTACATGTGTAAGCCCTCTTCTTCGGGTGGTCTTCCTAGTGATACCATCGTGAACCCGAAAGGAGAATTGAAGGTTGTTGCTACTCGTAGTGGTAAAACTTTTAAAGAACCCATTTCTCGTCAAAGTACTTCTATGGAGAAGGAAAAAGAGAAAGAACCCGAGGTGGTGGTAGAAAAGGAGCAAATTTCAAGCCCACGAAGTACCGCTCAAACCACACCTACGGTTGAACCTATACCAATCATGGAACCCGAGATTCCAAGGCTGATGCCTATGCCTATGCCCCAAACCACACCACCTTTACCATACCCTACAAGACAAGACAAGGAAAAGGCACAAGAACGAAATAATTATCAATTTGAACTTTTTAAGAAAATGTTTCGTGACTTGCATTTTAATATAAGTTTTGCCGACGCCTTAGTCATGATGCCTCGATTTGCCGCGAACTTCAAAAGTATGTTGAATAACAAAGAGAAATTGCAAAAATCGTCTAGTTGTTCATCGGTTTTTCTAAGCCGCATACCTCAAAAAGTCGGTGATCCCGGCAAGTTTTTAATCCCATGTGCTATACAAGACATGGAAGAATGCTACGGCTTGGCCGATCTTGGTGCTAGTATTAATTTGATGCCTCTTGAGATTTTTAAATCGCTCAATCTTCCCAATCTGACTCCTTCAATAATGTCAATCGAGATGGCCGATCATTCTACGATTCTAGCTTGTGGAGTTGCCGAGGACGTCTTCGTGAAAGTTGGAAAGTTCTACTATCCTGTAGACTTTATTGTTGTTGATATTCCCATCGATCCTAAAGTTCCGCTAATTTTAGGTCGATCATTTTTAGATACCTCGAGAGCACTCATCGATGTGCATGCAAGGAAAATCACTCTTCGTTTCAATGAGGAAGAACGCGTCATTAATGCAACTCAAAACTTCATGCTTTCTCATGTGTATTCGATCACGTCTTTGTACAATGTCAATCCCATCAAAAACATTTGCAAAAAGATTTCAAAAAGAGTTTTAGAAGTTGAGAAAAATGAAGTTCCGTCCCCTCCGCCGGTGGAGGTTAAGAGTGTTAAGCCTACGATTCCAATCTCGAGTGATTCTTCAGATGATGAATACTTTGATCCCGATGGGGGAGTTTTCTTTATTGACAAAAGATTTGAAAACTTACCACCACCTTTGCCAAAACGGTTTTCAAATGTGAGAATTTTTAGTGTGACTAACATTGCTTTAGAAACACCAAATATTTTTGACATAATCAAATCAGGTTTTCGCAAAGAGAGTTTAAAAGATGAAAAAGGGAAAGATTTTAAATTGAATTTAAAAGATTTTTCTACAACTCTAACTCCGTCATCAGCACGTGTATTGAGTACTACAAGCTCGTCTTCTCCTTTTGACGATGCTTTGTGTGGACTTAGTGTGGGGGAATCCCCTTATGTTCCCTTCCCTTTCTCCACCGAGGACGAGATATTTGATCCTGGAATCACTTATAAAGGGAAATCTCAGTCTTCCACCGATGCAATAAATGGAAAATCTTTCTATTTGATTGGTGCGAGTCTACCTCGAGTAGCTCAATGTTTTCATGACTTACCCATTGTCCCACCCTTCTATTTCTTCTCTCCTATTTTCTTGAAACTCTTTGAGTTTTTGTTAACTATTGATGAAGTGGCGTTGATTTGTTTTTCCAATGAAAACGAGAACACCACCTTCGACCCCGGTATTTTGCACCATCAAAGGACTTAGTCCTTTATACCGGTTGTTTTTGGGCCTTGTTTATCATGTAAGCCCACTAAAAATTGACCATACCAAGATAATACCTAAATGATCACATTTATGGGGATTCGAGTCGAGCTTTTGACTCGGTTATCATAAACAAGGTGCCTCGTGGGGGATACCCATGCTTATCCATGTACATATTATTGCTTTCTAATTAGCTAATGTGAGGGGATTTGTGCCCTTCCAACCTTTGTTTCGTGGTTGTTTGTGAATTGTGGACTTTAGATGATCATGATCTTCACGATTGGAGCCTCTCGTGCTCGTTTTATGGGAGCACTCGATCGTTTGCTTTGAAGACTTTCTCAATATCCATGATATATCCTTTTGATGTTCAAACCTTAGGTTTATAGCACACTTCATAAACGGCTATTAATTTATTGGTTACACCCTTTCCATGCTAGATTAGGCATTCGACTACGTCTCTAGTATGGGGGTGTTTGCACCCCTAGACTCAAAACATTGAGGACAATGTTTAACTTTAGTATGGGGGGTGAATAGATACTTGCCTTGCAAAACCTTCACGCTTTCCAAAGTTTATCTTTTTGTTTATCATTTTGTTGCAAAATAAGGCTAAAAATGGCCAAATTTTAAAATTTTTCTCATGCTTTATAAGTGTTTGAAAACACGAATGTAGATTTTCCGATGGCGAGAATAAGAGTAATTTTTTACTCGATCGTGCGTGTTGAGCACTTAGCTTTGATTCCTTAACTACACATTAGGCTAAGTCTCTTAAATGAGGACGAGAAATGATAGAGTTAATTATAAGTTACTATGCTAAACGTAGAGTACTCGTATTCTTTCAAAAACTCATGTGTTCTCGTTGTTTGCTTATACTCCCTTCGCATGTAAATATTTTTTGCTTAATAAATATTGACTTAGCGGTTTATTTAGGATTGTTGGGTTTCTAGTCTTTTCTAGTAGCTTCCGTTTAATTAAATTGGGAAGACATTAAGGTATCGCCAGCGTCACGGTTTTGAAGTATTCGCACCCTAATAATCGAAAGCTTCACCTAATAATAAGATTTCAAGTGATCACCTAAATCTAGCAAACAATTTGAAGCCCCACAAGGCCGAAAAATCTATGCAAAATTGAAAGTGAATCAAGCCTTAATCTCCGAAGCTTTAAAGATCCAAAATTCGCTTTAGCGTGAGGATATACGTCTTTGGCTAATAAAACCACCGATGAGGCGGATAACAAAAGGCAAGGCAAGACCGAAGTCATAATAAAAGCTTCATGGCGAAGTTGAATAAAAGATGGAGGTAAACCAAAGATAATATGGCCCTTCCGTTAGGGGGCGTATAAAAGTCTTGGTAATAAGTCTCAGGTTCAAAACCGTTATAAAACCGTGTTTATCGATTCTTCTTGTCAACTTAATTTTTTAACATCGTTGTCTATTGGCAGGGGTTATTGATTTGATGGTCTTAGTTACACCGTTAGGACTCTATTTTTAGACCTAAATCTCTATTATCGCATAAGTCAAACAATGTATCCTCGTGAAACATTCAAGACAAAATAAAATATAAGAGATACAACTTAGGAATAATGGGAGGATAAGTACGTGATTAGGGCATATGAGTAGTGTTAGCATTACTAACTTATAATGACAATGATCTCGTTGCACGCTTGGCATGGAATTGAGGTGAAAATCAAGGACGATGAAATTATTTCTAACGAAGCATTCACTTGTTCTTATTCTATGAACCTAAACGTCCCATTTTGCGATGAAAATCATACATTATGTCTATAACACAAGTAGTAGTAATAGTAGTTGTATAGCTAGTTTATCATTTCAATAAAGTGAATAAAATTAAATTTTGGAGGTGCTATGATACTTTATTCTATCATTGCGTGAGGGCACGGAAATGGTTTAGTATGGGGAGTGATGAGATTGCTTTTATACATGGTCTCATCGTCCAAATCGGGCTTAAAATGCATTAAATATCATTAAAACTGCCAAATATATGCTCGTGTTTGTTGCTTGTATATTTTAGGTACGGATATTGAGGAAATGACAAAAAGATCACAAGAATCATTCAAAAACGAACACGGGAAACGAAGCCGCACAATGAACCGGGCCCAAATATGGAATTTACAAAAATGCCCTTGAAGTTTTGAAGATTGGCAATTTTAGTCCCTCATTTTTGAAGACTTGGCAAGTTAAGACCTTGAAGAAATCAAGTTATGCAAGAATGGTCCTTGAGGAATGAAGATTGTTCAAGAAAAGCCCTTGGAAAATGAAGAATATGCATTAAAGGTCCTTATTACAAGCTTGAAAACATTTTGTGCAAAAAATGTCAAATGCCCAAAGTTATTTTCAAAGGAATTGAAGTTGTGCTGATTAAATACAAAGTGAAGAAATCAAGGAAGATTGGGGGCCAAAACTGTCAAACAGCCAAACCCACACAACCAATACAAGATTGACACCTCACCACACAACCCGACCCTACCCATTACCCAACCCATTCACCCAGTCCAAAACCCGTAACCCATACCCACCCACCAGGTTTATTAAATAAACCTAGTCAAACACTCAGTCAAATCCCTCCCTTTCCCACTAAACACGAAATTTAAAATAAACTTCCCCTAAAACAGATTAAACACACACACAACACACACTTATGAACCTATAAACCCTAATCTATTAAACCCTCAAAACAAAGAGTTTTGCCCTCTAAATTTCAAGATTAGCAATTTACCCCATCCACATCAAAACCCACATCCTAAATTAACACAAGACACACCCATGTGTCTTGTGGGACCCTCCCCTGCCCCATCACTTTCTTCCCCAACACCAATACCAGACAAGTTAAACGGTTGGATGCAACCCCTTGGCCCCCAAGGACATTTTAACGTCCAAGATCAAGATTCCAACAGCTGGCCATCACATGGATGATTTGACCAAAGACCAAGAGGGCATTTCTAGAAAATAGCACATTAGGGTTTACACATTGTATTATTTTATTTGTTTTCTAGAATCATCACCTAGCTAGTATAAATATAAGTGGCTTGTCACTTATATCCTTTGTTCCAGATTTTTTTCAAGTTATTGTAATTCCTTTTAAATTTTTATAAAATTGGTGTTTTTGCTGAATTATAACTCCTTTTATTATTTTTAAAGTTTGGTATTAGCTTGATAAGAATCTGAGTTCCATATTATATTTGTAAACACCTTGTGTGTTTAAGGTTTCAAAAAAGGTTTTTAGTTGGTTAAAATTTCAGAAATCCAAAGCTTTCAAGGAAGTGAAAGTGGACTTGGATATTTGGATTTCTGAGTTTAATCTGGTTTTAAAACGTATCCAAGTTTCAAGTTTCATTGGTTCAAGGTTTGTGAAAAGGATTTGAAAGGTTTAAAAAATTTCAGAAAGTTTGTATTTTGTTTGCTCATTTTTCTTAGCAGGTTTGATTGGGTGCTTGTTGTCAAGGGTTCTGCACAGGTCCGAACCTGTTAGGAGATGGCAATGCTGCCATTGAGGGGCCTGGATGTAGGTCCCTCTAGGTAAAATCCTTTGATTTTCAGTTTTCAGTTTTCAAGTTGTTATTTTGTGTGATTTGCATGCTAGATGTTTAAAGGTTTGTTTATTGGCTTGTTTATGCATGATTGAGGTTATTATGCAAGTTTAGAATGATTAGGATCATTTTGGTTTGATTTTGGTTTGAAAAACTACTTTATGAAATATTAAAGGGGTGTTTGGATTAGGATATAAGTAGGGTTCAATGGTTTAAACTTAGTTTAAAACCTGGTTAGATACACTTCTTAGGTAGTTGTTAGGTGATATAGGTACTTGTTTTTCATTTTGGAGGAGTTTTAATCTAATTTGCATGATAAAAAAGGTGAAAATATAGCCAAAATCAGAAAGCTGCCTATTGTACTTGATTTTTTGTGAAATTTGCCTCCAAATCTTGTAAACTGCTAGACAATAGGTTGTTTAAGGATTGTGTTCTGCTTATTTGTCATTTGTTTAGCTAGATTGCAAGTTATTGGCCCTTAAAATCCATTTGTATGCAAGTAATATAGCCTACTGTTCATCAGATACCCTATAGGCTTTATCAGTAACTTTAAGGGAGATTTGTGGTTGATTTTGTGTTGTGACTTGGTGTTTTTTGTGTTTACTCAGACTCCCCACAACCCAATTGGTGTGGGTGCCTTGTTGTCCAAAGAATCCAATTCCAAATGGCTTTCCTAAGCTTAAACATCCACAGACCTGAAAAATACACTATTAGTGGGAAAGAGGTTTCCCCTGCTTATACAATTTTTACCACTGCTCAGCAAAAGGACAAAGTCCTTCACATGTCACTTTCAGAAAGTTTAAATTTTTGTCTTTTGTGGGTTAAAAAGTAGAATTAGGACCTGATTTTTGTTTCTAAATTTTTCTAATTTAATTTTTGATTTTTCTGATTGATTAGAATTTTTATTACTGTTCATTTTCTATTTTTTCTATTTAATAGCCTTTTTTAATAAACATTTTATTTTCTGTTTTTGGCATTTAGTGCCAAAAATACTTGTTTTTCACTTTTAACATTTTTCCTAGACTTAGAATAATATTTTAAGAGTTTTGGTATAAAGAGTTTTCACTGTTCGCCTTTTTATTATTTTTTAGAATTAATTTAAGTTAATTAGGGTTTCATTTTAAACTAGTTTTGTCTTTTAGTGGTAAATTTAATATTTTTCAAACTTTTTCATTTTTCTACTGTTCATTAGAGTAATTTAGGATTTTTAAAATTGGTAAATTATTTTTAGCATTATTTTATTATTTTTTATAATTATTTTAGTTTAAAAATAGTTTTTGGAGATTTAAAAATAGAAAAATAGCTTTTAAAAAATTAGGAAAAATACTTTTTAGTCTTTAGATAATATAAGTAAGTAATTTTTTCAATAAAATAATATTTTGGACATTTTGATTAATTATATTTAATTTTAGGGCTTTAATTAGCATTTAAAAATGAATATTTAATTAATAAAAGGTTTTAAAATATTTTTATTATATTTTTATTCTTATTTATATTATTTTAGTCTACTTTTAGCTTTTAATTAATTTTTTAGGTTTTAAAATTTTAATTTTGTAGTTTTTTTACGGTTTTACGTGAACGCCTTTTCGTCTTAGCTCGATCCGTCTTCGTAACCGTCTTTTCTCTCTTATTTCTATTTTCTTTTCTTCTCATCACAATAAAATCATCATTAATCAATTCATTACACAACACACGTGCCTCCTTGGGAAACGAACTTGAACTTTCATTTGGGTCATTAACACTTGGTTTTTCCTAAAGCCGTTTGTTTAATACTCACCACTACTTTGTTGCTCTTTTTCCTAAAAGGGTGTACAAAAACATTACATCAATGAGAATCGTCCATAAACAGCCAAAACATTGCCGTAACCGGCTAAAATCATCCAAATATAAGAAAAAACATATAAATTTACTTCTAGTCCATATAGACCACATAGAAACTAGTCAAAATGTTTTCGCCCGGATTCTAGATGGATGAAACATATATATGTATTTTCATTGTTTAGTTTTGGTCGTGTTTTACCTAGTATAAAATTTGGTCAGCTAGTATTTGAGGTAGTTGAGAATGCACTAGACAAAGAGCATCTCGACGACACATTATAATATAAAGGTCAAGATATGAGTGTGGTCTAACAACACGTTGTGTTATTTGACCAAGAAAACAATGATATTGTTTATCCTTGTGAAGCCTACACAGGTGAATAATATGCAAAAAAAAGGACAAGTATTTCTTGACATTTCATGTAGGAGAATCATGCTTCTTTATTATATGACTCTGAAATATTTGATTCCATATTTGATTCTATTTAAATTGAGACCCGTCAAGAAATAGAGTGCCAAACATAATCGCTAACATACAAAAACAAATTTAGATTGAAATTATCTGATAACGTGGGCTGCAATAAAATCGTCATAACATGTGATACATGACTCCGTTTCAAGACCACAGCTAAGAAATCGGATCCTTGAAATAAGGATTAATTTTATCTAGGCAAACATTGGTCAAAAGCGAATAAACCTGATAAAAAATTAATGCAAATCGACAATAAACAGCCAAAACTTTGCCGTAACCGGCTAAAATCATCCAAACATAAGAAAAAACATATAAATTTATTTTTAGTCCATATGGACCACATAGAAACCGGTCAAAATGTTTTCGCCCGGATTCTAGATGGACGAAACATGTATATGTATTTTCATTGTTTAGTTTTGGTCGTGTTTTACCTAGTATAAAATTTGGTCAGCTAGTATTTGAGGTAATTGAGAATACACTTGACAAAGAGCATCTTGACGACACATTATAATATAAAGGTCAAGATATGAGTGTAATCTAACAACACATTGTGTTATTTGACCAAGAAAACAATGATATTGTTTATCCTTGTGAAGCCTACACATGTGAATAATATGCAAAAAAAGGACAAGTATTTTTTGACATTTTATGTAGGAGAATCATGCTTCTTTATTATATGACTCTGAAATATTTGATTCTATATTTGATTCTATTTAAATTGAGACCCGTCAAGAAATAAAGTGCCAAACATTATCGCTAACATATAAAAACAGATTTGGATTGAAATTATCTGACAATGTGGGCTGCAATAAAATCGTCATAACATGTGATACATGACTCCGTTTCAAGACCAGAGCTAAGAAATCGGATCCTTGAAATAAGGATTAATTTTATCTAGGAAAACATTGGTCAAACGTGACTAAACCTGATAAAAAATTAATGCAAATCGACAATAAACAGCCAAAACATTGCCGTAACTGGCTAAAATTATCCAAACATAAGAAAAAAACATAGAAATTTATTTCTAGTCCCTATGGACCACATAGAAACCGGTCAAAAAATTTTCGCCCGAATTCTAGATGGATGAAACATGTATATGTATTTTCATTGTTTAGTTTTGGTCGTGTTTTACCTAGTATAAAATTTGGTCAGCTAGTATTTGAGGTAGTTGAGAATGCACTAGAGAAAGAGCATCTTGACGACACATTATAATATAAAGGTCAAGATATGAGTGTGGTCTAACAACACGTTGTGTTATTTGACCAAGAAAACAATGATATTATTTATCCTTGTGAAGCCTACACAGGTGAATAATATGCAAAAAAAGGACAAGTATTTTTTGACATTTCATGTAGGAGAATCATGCTTCTTTATTATATGACTCTGAAATATTTGATTCCATATTTGATTCTATTTAAATTGAGACCCGTCAAGAAATAGAGTGCCAAACATAATCGCTAACATACAAAAACAGATTTAGATTGAAATTATCTGATAACGTGGGCTGCAATAAAATCGTCATAACATGTGATACATGACTCCGTTTCAAGACCACAGCTAAGAAATCGGATCCTTGAAATAAGGATTAATTTTATCTAGGCAAACATTGGTCAAAAGCGAATAAACCTGATAAAAAATTAATGCAAATCGACAATAAACAGCCAAAACTTTGCCGTAACCGGCTAAAATCATCCAAACATAAGAAAAAACATATAAATTTATTTTTAGTCCATATGGACCACATAGAAACCGGTCAAAATGTTTTCGCCCGGATTCTAGATGGACGAAACATGTATATGTATTTTCATTGTTTAGTTTTGGTCGTGTTTTACCTAGTATAAAATTTGGTCAGCTAGTATTTGAGGTAATTGAGAATACACTTGACAAAGAGCATCTTGACGACACATTATAATATAAAGGTCAAGATATGAGTGTAATCTAACAACACATTGTGTTATTTGACCAAGAAAACAATGATATTGTTTATCCTTGTGAAGCCTACACATGTGAATAATATGCAAAAAAAGGACAAGTATTTTTTGACATTTTATGTAGGAGAATCATGCTTCTTTATTATATGACTCTGAAATATTTGATTCTATATTTGATTCTATTTAAATTGAGACCCGTCAAGAAATAAAGTGCCAAACATTATCGCTAACATATAAAAACAGATTTGGATTGAAATTATCTGACAATGTGGGCTGCAATAAAATCGTCATAACATGTGATACATGACTCCGTTTCAAGACCAGAGCTAAGAAATCGGATCCTTGAAATAAGGATTAATTTTATCTAGGAAAACATTGGTCAAACGTGACTAAACCTGATAAAAAATTAATGCAAATCGACAATAAACAGCCAAAACATTGCCGTAACTGGCTAAAATTATCCAAACATAAGAAAAAAACATAGAAATTTATTTCTAGTCCCTATGGACCACATAGAAACCGGTCAAAAAATTTTCGCCCGAATTCTAGATGGATGAAACATGTATATGTATTTTCATTGTTTAGTTTTGGTCGTGTTTTACCTAGTATAAAATTTGGTCAGCTAGTATTTGAGGTAGTTGAGAATGCACTAGAGAAAGAGCATCTTGACGACACATTATAATATAAAGGTCAAGATATGAGTGTGGTCTAACAACACGTTGTGTTATTTGACCAAGAAAACAATGATATTATTTATCCTTGTGAAGCCTACACAGGTGAATAATATGCAAAAAAAGGACAAGTATTTTTTGACATTTCATGTAGGAGAATCATGCTTCTTTATTATATGACTCTGAAATATTTGATTCCATATTTGATTCTATTTAAATTGAGACCCGTCAAGAAATAGAGTGCCAAACATAATCGCTAACATATAAAAACCGATTTAGATTGAAGTTATCTTACAACGTGGGCTGTAATAAAATCGTCATAACATGTGATACATGACTCCGTTTCAAGACCACAAATAAGAAAACGGATCCTTGAAATAAGGATTAATTTTATCTAGGCAAAGATTGGTCTAAAGCGACTAAACCTGATAAAAAACTGATGCAAATCGACAATAAACAGGCAAAACATTGCCGTAACCAGATGAAATCATCCAAACATAAGAAAAACATCTAAATTTATTTCTAGTCTATATGGAACACATAGAAACTGGTCAAAATGTTTTCGCTGGATTTTAGATGGATGAAACACGTATATGTATTTTTTTTTTAGTTTTGGTCGTGTTTTACCTAGTATAAAAGTTGGTCAGCTAGTATTTGAGGTAGTTGAGAATGCACTAGACAAAGAGCATCTCGAGACACATTATAATATAAATGTCAAGATATGAGTGTGGTCTAACAACACGTTGTGTTATTCGACCAAGAAAACAATGATATTTTTATTCTTGTGAAGCCTACATAGGTGAATAATATACAAAAAAAAAAGACAAGTATTTTTTGACATTTCATATTGGAGGATCATGCTTTTTATTATATGACTCTGAAATATTTGATTCCATATTTGATTCTATTTAAATTGAGACCCGTCAAGAAATAGAGTGCAAAAACATAATCGCTAACATATAAAAATAGATTTAGATTGAAATTATCTGACAACGTGTGCTACAATAAAATCGTCATAACATGTGATACATTACTCTGTTTCAAGACCACAACTAAGAAAACGGATCCTTGAAATAAGGATTAATTTTATCTAGGCAAAGATTGGTCAAAATCAACTAAACCTGATATAAAACTGATGCAAATCGACAATAAACAGGCAAAACATTGCCGTAACCGGCTGAAATCATCCAAACATAAGAAAAAACATCTAAATTTATTTCTAGTCCATATGGACCACATAGAAACCGATCAAAAAGTTTTTGCCCGGATTGTAGATGGATGAAACACGTATATGTATTTTCTTTGTTTAATTTTGGTCATGTTTTACCTAGTATAAAAGTTGGTCAGCTAGTATTTGAGGTAGTTGAGAATGCACTAGACAAAGAACATCTCGACGACACATTATAATATAAAGGTCAAGATATGAGTGTGGTCTAACAACAGCTTGTGTTATTTGACCGAGAAAACAATGATATTGTTTATCCTTGTGAAGCCTACACAGGTGAATAATATGCAAAAAAAGGACAAGTATTTTTTGACATTTTATGTAGGAGAATCATGCTTCTTTATTATATGACTCTGAAATATTTGATTCTATATTTGATTCTATTTCAATTGAGACCCGTCAAGAAATAAAGTGCCAAACATTATCGCTAACATATAAAAACAGATTTGGATTGAAATTATCTGACAATGTGGGCTGCAATAAAATCGTCATAACATGTGATACATGACTCCGTTTCAAGACCAGAGCTAAGAAATCGGATCCTTGAAATAAGGATTAATTTTATCTAGGAAAACATTGGTCAAACGTGACTAAACCTGATAAAAAATTAATGCAAATCGACAATAAACAGCCAAAACATTGCCGTAACCGGCTAAAATTATCCAAACATAAGAAAAAAACATAGAAATTTATTTCTAGTCCCTATGGACCACATAGAAACCGGTCAAAATATTTTCGCCCGAATTCTAGATGGATGAAACATGTATATGTATTTTCATTGTTTAGTTTTGGTCGTGTTTTACCTAGTATAAAATTTGGTCAGCTAGTATTTGAGGTAGTTGAGAATGCACTAGAGAAAGAGCATCTTGACGACACATTATAATATAAAGGTCAAGATATGAGTGTGGTCTAACAACACGTTGTGTTATTTGACCAAGAAAACAATGATATTGTTTATCCTTGAGAAGCCTACACAGGTGAATAATATGCAAAAAAAGGACAAGTATTTTTTGACATTTCATGTAGGAGAATCATGCTTCTTTATTATATGACTCTGAAATATTTGATTCCATATTTGATTCTATTTAAATTGAGACCCGTCAAGAAATAGAGTGCCAAACATAATCGCTAACATATAAAAACCGATTTAGATTGAAGTTATCTTACAACGTGGGCTGTAATAAAATCGTCATAACATGTGATACATGACTCCGTTTCAAGACCACAAATAAGAAAACGGATCCTTGAAATAAGGATTAATTTTATCTAGGCAAAGATTGGTCTAAAGCGACTAAACCTGATAAAAAACTGATGCAAATCGACAATAAACAGGCAAAACATTGCCGTAACCAGATGAAATCATCCAAACATAAGAAAAACATCTAAATTTATTTCTAGTCTATATGGAACACATAGAAACTGGTCAAAAATGTTTTCGCTGGATTTTAGATGGATGAAACACGTATATGTATTTTTTTTGTTTAGTTTTGGTCGTGTTTTACCTAGTATAAAAGTTGGTCAGCTAGTATTTGAGGTAGTTGAGAATGCACTAGACAAAGAGCATCTCGAGACACATTATAATATAAATGTCAAGATATGAGTGTGGTCTAACAACACGTTGTGTTATTCGACCAAGAAAACAATGATATTTTTTATTCTTGTGAAGCCTACATAGGTGAATAATATACAAAAAAAAAAGACAAGTATTTTTTGACATTTCATGTTGGAGGATCATGCTTTTTATTATATGACTCTGAAATATTTGATTCCATATTTGATTCTATTTAAATTGAGACCCGTCAAGAAATAGAGTGCAAAAACATAATCGCTAACATATAAAAATAGATTTAGATTGAAATTATCTGACAACGTGTGCTACAATAAAATCGTCATAACATGTGATACATTACTCTGTTTCAAGACCACAACTAAGAAAACGGATCCTTGAAATAAGGATTAATTTTATCTAGGCAAAGATTGGTCAAAATCAACTAAACCTGATATAAAACTGATGCAAATCGACAATAAACAGGCAAAACATTGCCGTAACCGGCTGAAATCATCCAAACATAAGAAAAAACATCTAAATTTATTTCTAGTCCATATGGACCACATAGAAACCGATCAAAAAGTTTTTGCCCGGATTGTAGATGGATGAAACACGTATATGTATTTTCTTTGTTTAATTTTGGTCATGTTTTACCTAGTATAAAAGTTGGTCAGCTAGTATTTGAGGTAGTTGAGAATGCACTAGACAAAGAACATCTCGACGACACATTATAATATAAAGGTCAAGATATGAGTGTGGTCTAACAACAGCTTGTGTTATTTGACCGAGAAAACAATGATATTGTTTATCCTTGTGAAGCCTACACAGGTGAATAATATGCAAAAAAAGGACAAGTATTTTTTGACATTTCATGTAGGAGGATCATTCTTCTTTATTATATGACTCTAAAATATTTGATTCCATATTTGATTCTATTTAAATTGAGACCTATCAGGAAATAGAGTGCCAAACATAATCACTAACATATAAAAACAGATTTATATTGAAATTATCTGACAGCGTGGGCTGCAATAAAATCGTCATAACATGTGATACATGACTCCATTTCAAGACCACAACTAAGAAAACGGATCCTTGAAATAAGGATTAATTTTATCTAGGCAAACATTGGTCAAAAGTGACTAAACATGATAAAAAAACTGATGAAAATCGTCCATAAACAGCCAAAACATTGCCGTAACCGGCTAAAATCATCCAAACATAAGAAAAAACATATAAATTTATTTCTAGTCCATATGGACCACATAGAAACCGATCAAAATGTTTTTGCCCGGATTATAGATGGATGAAACACGTATATGTATTTTCTTTGTTTAATTTTGGTCATGTTTTACCTAGTATAAAAGTTGGTCAGCTAGTATTTGAGGTAGTTGAGAATGCACTAGACAAAGAACATCTCGACGACACATTATAATATAAAGGTCAAGATATGAGTGTGGTCTAACAACAGCTTGTGTTATTTGACCGAGAAAACAATGATATTGTTTATCCTTGTGAAGCCTACACAGGTGAATAATATGCAAAAAAAGGACAAGTATTTTTTGACATTTCATGTAGGAGGATCATTCTTCTTTATTATATGACTCTGAAATATTTGATTCCATATTTGATTCTATTTAAATTGAGACCCGTCAAGAAATAGAGTGCAAAAACATAATCGCTAACATATAAAAATAGATTTAGATTGAAATTATCTGACAACGTGTGCTACAATAAAATCGTCATAACATGTGATACATTACTCTGTTTCAAGACCACAACTAAGAAAACGGATCCTTGAAATAAGGATTAATTTTATCTAGGCAAAGATTGGTCAAAATCAACTAAACCTGATATAAAACTGATGCAAATCGACAATAAACAGGCAAAACATTGCCGTAACCGGCTGAAATCATCCAAACATAAGAAAAAACATCTAAATTTATTTCTAGTCCATATGGACCACATAGAAACCGATCAAAAAGTTTTTGCCCGGATTGTAGATGGATGAAACACGTATATGTATTTTCTTTGTTTAATTTTGGTCATGTTTTACCTAGTATAAAAGTTGGTCAGCTAGTATTTGAGGTAGTTGAGAATGCACTAGACAAAGAACATCTCGACGACACATTATAATATAAAGGTCAAGATATGAGTGTGGTCTAACAACAGCTTGTGTTATTTGACCGAGAAAACAATGATATTGTTTATCCTTGTGAAGCCTACACAGGTGAATAATATGCAAAAAAAGGACAAGTATTTTTTGACATTTCATGTAGGAGGATCATTCTTCTTTATTATATGACTCTAAAATATTTGATTCCATATTTGATTCTATTTAAATTGAGACCTATCAGGAAATAGAGTGCCAAACATAATCACTAACATATAAAAACAGATTTATATTGAAATTATCTGACAGCGTGGGCTGCAATAAAATCGTCATAACATGTGATACATGACTCCATTTCAAGACCACAACTAAGAAAACGGATCCTTGAAATAAGGATTAATTTTATCTAGGCAAACATTGGTCAAAAGCGACTAAACATGATAAAAAAACTGATGAAAATCGTCCATAAACAGCCAAAACATTGCCGTAACCGGCTAAAATCATCCAAACATAAGAAAAAACATATAAATTTATTTCTAGTCCATATGGACCACATAGAAACCGATCAAAATGTTTTTGCCCGGATTATAGATGGATGAAACACGTATATGTATTTTCTTTGTTTAATTTTGGTCATGTTTTACCTAGTATAAAAGTTGGTCAGCTAGTATTTGAGGTAGTTGAGAATGCACTAGACAAAGAACATCTCGACGACACATTATAATATAAAGGTCAAGATATGAGTGTGGTCTAACAACAGCTTGTGTTATTTGACCGAGAAAACAATGATATTGTTTATCCTTGTGAAGCCTACACAGGTGAATAATATGCAAAAAAAGGACAAGTATTTTTTGACATTTCATGTAGGAGGATCATTCTTCTTTATTATATGACTCTGAAATATTTGATTCTATATTTGATTCTATTTAAATTGAGACCTATCAGGAAATAGAGTGCCAAACATAATCACTAACATATAAAAACAGATTTATATTGAAATTATCTGACAGCGTGGGCTGCAATAAAATCGTCATAACATGTGATACATGACTCCATTTCAAGACCACAGCTAAGAAAACGGATCCTTGAAATAAGGATTAATTTTATCTAGGCAAACATTGGTCAAAAGCGACTAAACATGATAAAAAAACTGATGAAAATCGTCCATAAACAACCAAAACATTGCCGTAACCGGCTAAAATCATCCAAACATAAGAAAAAACATATAAAGTTATTTCTAGTCCATATGGACCACATAGAAACCGATCAAAATGTTTTTTCCCGGATTGTAGATGGATGAAACACGTATATGTATTTTCTTTGTTTAATTTTGGTCATGTTTTACCTAGTATAAAAGTTGGTCAGCTAGTATTTGAGGTAGTTGAGAATGCACTAGACAAAGAATATGTCGACGACACATTATAATATAAAGGTCAAGATATGAGTGTGGTCTAACAACACGTTGTGTTATTTGACCAAGAAAACAATAATATTGTTTATCCTTGAGAAGCCTACACAGGTGAATAATATGCAAAAAAAGGACAAGTATTTTTTGACATTTCATGTAGGAGGATCATTCTTCTTTATTATATGACTCTAAAATATTTGATTCCATATTTGATTCTATTTAAATTGAGACCTATCAGGAAATAGAGTGCCAAACATAATCACTAACATATAAAAACAGATTTATATTGAAATTATCTGACAGCGTGGGCTGCAATAAAATCGTCATAACATGTGATACATGACTCCATTTCAAGACCACAACTAAGAAAACGGATCCTTGAAATAAGGATTAATTTTATCTAGGCAAACATTGGTCAAAAGCGACTAAACATGATAAAAAAACTGATGAAAATCGTCCATAAACAGCCAAAACATTGCCGTAACCGGCTAAAATCATCCAAACATAAGAAAAAACATATAAATTTATTTCTAGTCCATATGGACCACATAGAAACCGATCAAAATGTTTTTGCCCGGATTATAGATGGATGAAACACGTATATGTATTTTCTTTGTTTAATTTTGGTCATGTTTTACCTAGTATAAAAGTTGGTCAGCTAGTATTTGAGGTAGTTGAGAATGCACTAGACAAAGAACATCTCGACGACACATTATAATATAAAGGTCAAGATATGAGTGTGGTCTAACAACAGCTTGTGTTATTTGACCGAGAAAACAATGATATTGTTTATCCTTGTGAAGCCTACACAGGTGAATAATATGCAAAAAAAGGACAAGTATTTTTTGACATTTCATGTAGGAGGATCATTCTTCTTTATTATATGACTCTGAAATATTTGATTCTATATTTGATTCTATTTAAATTGAGACCTATCAGGAAATAGAGTGCCAAACATAATCACTAACATATAAAAACAGATTTATATTGAAATTATCTGACAGCGTGGGCTGCAATAAAATCGTCATAACATGTGATACATGACTCCATTTCAAGACCACAACTAAGAAAACGGATCCTTGAAATAAGGATTAATTTTATCTAGGCAAACATTGGTCAAAAGCGACTAAACATGATAAAAAAACTGATGAAAATCGTCCATAAACAACCAAAACATTGCCGTAACCGGCTAAAATCATCCAAACATAAGAAAAAACATATAAAGTTATTTCTAGTCCATATGGACCACATAGAAACCGATCAAAATGTTTTTTCCCGGATTGTAGATGGATGAAACACGTATATGTATTTTCTTTGTTTAATTTTGGTCATGTTTTACCTAGTATAAAAGTTGGTCAGCTAGTATTTGAGGTAGTTGAGAATGCACTAGACAAAGAATATGTCGACGACACATTATAATATAAAGGTCAAGATATGAGTGTGGTCTAACAACACGTTGTGTTATTTGACCAAGAAAACAATGATATTGTTTATCCTTGAGAAGCCTACACAGGTGAATAATATGCAAAAAAAGGACAAGTATTTTTTGACATTTCATGTTGGAGGATCATGCTTTTTATTATATGACTCTGAAATATTTGATTCCATATTTGATTCTATTTAAATTGAGACCCGTCAAGAAATAGAGTGCAAAAACATAATCGCTAACATATAAAAATAGATTTAGATTGAAATTATTTGACAACGTGTGCTGCAATAAAATCGTCATAACATGTGATACATTACTCTGTTTCAAGACCACAACTAAGAAAACGGATCCTTGAAATAAGGATTAATTTTATCTAGGCAAAGATTGGTCAAAATCAACTAAACCTGATATAAAACTGATGCAAATCGACAATAAACAGGCAAAACATTGCCGTAACCGGCTGAAATAATCCAAACATAAGAAAAAACATCTAAATTTATTTCTAGTCCATATGGACCACATAGAAACCGATCAAAATGTTTTTGCCCGGATTGTAGATGGATGAAACACGTATATGTATTTTCTTTGTTTAATTTTGGTCATGTTTTACCTAGTATAAAAGTTGGTCAGCTAGTATTTGAGGTAGTTGAGAATGCACTAGACAAAGAACATCTCGACGACACATTATAATATAAAGGTCAAGATATGAGTGTGGTCTAACAACAGCTTGTGTTATTTGACCGAGAAAACAATGATATTGTTTATCCTTGTGAAGCCTACACAGGTGAATAATATGCAAAAAAAGGACAAGTATTTTTTGACATTTCATGTAGGAGGATCATTCCTCTTTATTATATGACTCTGAAATATTTGATTCCATATTTGATTCTATTTAAATTGAGACCTATCAGGAAATAGAGTGCCAAACATAATCACTAACATATTAAAACAGATTTATATTGAAATTATCTGACAGCGTGGGCTGCAATAAAATCGTCATAACATGTGATACATGACTCCATTTCAAGACCACAGCTAAGAAAACGGATCCTTGAAATAAGGATTAATTTTATCTAGGCAAACATTGGTCAAAAGCGACTAAACATGATAAAAAAACTGATGAAAATCGTCCATAAACAGCTAAAACATTGCCGTAACCGGCTAAAATCATCCAAACATAAGAAAAAACATATAAATTTATTTCTAGTCCATATGGACCACATAGAAACCGATCAAAATGTTTTTGCCCGGATTGTAGATGGATGAAACACGTATATGTATTTTCTTTGTTTAATTTTGGTCATGTTTTACCTAGTATAAAAGTTGGTCAGCTAGTATTTGAGGTAGTTGAGAATGCACTAGACAAAGAACATGTCGACGACACATTATAATATAAAGATCAAGATATGAGTGTGGTCTAACAACACGTTGTGTTATTTAACCAAGAAAACAATGATATTGTTTATCCTTGAGAAGCCTACACAGGTGAATAATATGCAAAAAAAGGACAAGTATTTTTTGAAATTTCATGTAGGAGAATCATGCTTCTTTATCATATGACTCTGAAATATTTGATTCCATATTTGATTCTTTTTAAATTGAGACCCGTCAAGAAATAGATTGCCAAACATAATCGTTAACATGTAAAAACAGATTTAGATTGAAATTATCTGACAACGTGGGCTGCAATAAAATCGTCATAACATGTGATACATGACTCTGTTCCAAGACCAAAACTAAGAAAATGGATCCTTGAAATATGGATTAATTTTATCTTGGCAAAGATTGGTCAAAAGCGACTAAACCTGATAAAAAACTGATGCAAATCGACAATAAACAAGCAAAACATTGCTGTAACCGGATGAAATCATCCAAACATAAGAAAAACATCTAAATTTATTTCTAGTCCATATGGAACACATAGAAACCGGTCAAAATGTTTTCGCCCGGATTTTAGATGGATGAAACACGTATATGTATTTTCTTTGTTTAGTTTTGGTCGTGTTTTACCTAGTATAAAAGTTGGTCAGCTAGTATTTGAGGTAGTTGAGAATGCACTAGACAAAGAGCATCTCGACGACACATTATAATATAGATGTCAAGATATGAGTGTGGTCTAACAACACGTTGTGTTATTTGACCAAGAAAACAATGATATTATTTATTCTTGTGAAGCCTACACAGGTGAATAATTTACAAAAAAAGGACAAGTATTTTTTGGCATTTCATGTAGGAGGATCATGCTTCTTTATTATATGACTCTGAAATATTTGATTCCATATTTTATTATATTTAAATTGAGACCCATCAAGAAATAGAGTGCAAAAACATAATCGCTAACATATAAAAACAAATTTAGATTGAAATTATCTGACAACGTGGGCTGCAATAAAATCGTCATAACATGTGATACATGACTCCATTTCAAGACCACAACTAAGAAAATGGATCCTTGAAATACGGATTAATTTTATCTAGGCAAAGATTGGTCTAAAGTGACTAAACCTGATAAAAAAACTGATTCAAATCGACAATAAACAGGCAAAACATTGCCGTAACGGGATGAAATCATCCATACATAAGAAAAACATCTAAATTTATTTCTAGTCCATATGGAACACATAGGAACCGGTCAAAATGTTTTCGCCCCGATTTTAGATGGATGAAACACGTATATGTATTTTCTTTGTTTAGTTTTGCTCGTGTTTTACCTAGTATAAAAGTTGGTCAGCTAGTATTTGAGGTAGTTGAGAATGCACTAGACAAAGAGCATCTCGACGACAAATAATAATATAAATGTCAAGATATGAGTGTGGTCTAACAACACATTGTGTTATTCGACCAAGAAAACAATGACATTGTTTATTCTTGTGAAGCCTACACAGGTGAATAATATACAAAAAAAAAGGACAAGTATTTTTTGACATTTCATGTAGGAGGATCAAGCTTATGTATTATATGACTCTGAAATATTTGATTTCATATTTGATTCTATTTAAATTGAGACCCGTCAAGAAATAAAGTGCAAAAACATAATCGCTAACATATAAAAATAGATTTAGATTGAAATTTTCTGACAACGTGTGCTGCAATAAAATCGTCATAACATGTGATACATGACTCCGTTTCAAGACCACAACTAAGAAAACGGATCCTTGAAATAAGGATTAATTTTATCTAGGCAAAGATTGTTCAAAAGCGACTAAACCAGATATAAAACTGATGCATATCGACAATAAACAGCCAAAACATACCGTAACCGGCTGAAATCATCCAAACATAAGAAAAAACATCTAAATTTATTTCTAGTCCATATGGACCACATAGAAACCGATCAAAATGTTTTCGCCCGGATTGTAGATGGATGAAACACATATATGTATTTTCTTTGTTTAATTTTGGTCATGTTTTACCTAGTATAAAAGTTGGTCAGCTAGTATTTGAGGTAGTTGAGAATGCACTAGACAAAGAACATCTCGACGACACATTATAATATAAAGGTCAAGATATGAGTGTGGTCTAACAACACATTGTGTTATTTGACCTAGAAAACAATGATATTGTTTATCCTTGTGAAGCCTACACAGGTGAATAATATGCAAAAAAGGACAAGTATTTTTGACATTTCATGTAGGAGGATCATTCTTCTTTATTATATGACTCTGAAATATTTTATTCCATATTTGATTCTATTTAAATTGAGACCCGTCAGGAAATAGAGTGTCAAACATAATCGCTAACATATAAAAACAGATTTATATTGAAATTATCTGACAACGTGGGCTGCAATAAAATCGTCATAACATGTGATACATGACTCCATTTCAAGACCACAACTAAGAAAACGGATCCTTGAAATAAGGATTAATTTTATCTAGGCAAACATTGGTCAAAAGCGACTAAACATGATAAAAAAAACTGATGAAAATCGTCCATAAACAACCAAAACATTGACGTAACCGGCTAAAATCATCCAAACATAAGAAAAAACATATAAATTTATTTCTAGTCCATATGGACCACATAGAAACCGGTCAAAATGTATTCGCCCAGATTCTAGATGGATGAAACATATATGTATTTTCATTGTTTAGTTTTGGTTGTGTTTTACCTAGTATAAAATTTGTTCAGATTGTATTTGAGGTAGTTGAGAATGCACTAGACAAAGAGCATCTCGACGACACATTATAATATAAAGGTCAAGATATGAGTGTGGTCTAACAACACGTTGTGTTATTTGACCAAGAAAACAATGATATTGTTTATCCTTGTGAAGCCTACACAGGTGAATAATATGCAAAAAAAGGACAAGTATTTTTTGACATTTCATGTAGGAGAATCATGCTTCTTTATTGTATGACTCTGAAATATTTGATTCCATATTTGATTCTATTTAAATTGAGACCCGTCAAGAAATAGAGTGCCAAACATAATCGCTAACATATAAAAACAGATTTAGATTGAAATTATCTGACAACGTGGGCTGCAATAAAATCGTCATAACATGTGATACATGACTCCGTTTCAAGACCAAAACTAAGAAAATGGATCCTTGAAATATGGATTAATTTTATCTAGGCAAAGATTGGTCAAAAGCGACTAAACCTGATAAAAAACTGATGCAAATCGACAATAAACAGGCAAAACATTGCTGTAACCGGATGAAATCATCCAAACATAAGAAAAACATCTAAATTTATTTCTAGTCCACATGGAACACATAGAAACCGGTCAAAATGTTTTCGCCCAGATTTTAGATGGATGAAACACGTATATGTATTTTCTTTGTTTAGTTTTGGTCATGTTTTACCTAGTATAAAAGTTGTTCAGCTAGTAGTTGAGGTAGTTGAGAATGCACTAGACAAAGAGCATCTCGACGACAAATTATAATATAAATGTCAAGATATGAGTGTGGTCTAACAACACGTTGTGTTATTCGACCAAGAAAACAATGATATTGTTTATTCTTGTGAAGCCTACACAGGTGAATAATATACAAAAAAGGACAAGTATTTTATGACATTTCATGTAGGAGGATCATGCTTCTTTATTATATGACTGAAATATTTGATTCCATATTTTATTATATTTAAATTGAGACTCGTCAAGAAATAGACTGCAAAAACATAATCGCTAACATATAAAAATAGATTTAGATTGAAATTATCTGACAACGTGTGCTTCAATAAAATCGTCATAACATGTGATACATGACTCCGTTTCAAGACCACAACTAAGAAAACAGATCCTTGAAATAAGGATTAATTTTACTTGGCAAAGATTGGTCAAAAGCGACTAAACCTGATATAAAACTGATGCAAATCGACAATAAACAGCCAAAACATTGCCGTAACCGGCTGAAATCATCCAAACATAAGAAAAAACATCTAAATTTATTTCTAGTCCATATGGACCACATAGAAACCGGTCAAAATGTTTTCGCCCAGATTCTAGATGGATGAAACACGTATATGTATTTTCTTTGTTTAGTTTTGGTCGTGTTATACCTAGTATAAAAGTTGGTCAGCTAGTATTTGAGGTAGTTAAGAATGAACTAGACAAAGAGCATCTCGACGAAACATTCTAATATAAAGGTCAAGATATGAGTGTGGTCTAACAACATGTTTTGTTATTTGACCAAGAAAACAATGATATTGTTCATCCTTGTGAAGCCTACACATGTGAATAATATACAAAAAAGGGACAAGTATTTTTCGACATTTCATGTAGGAGTATCATGCTTCTGTATTATATGACTCTGAAATACTTGATTCCATATTTGATTCTATTTAAATTGAGACACGTCAAGAAATAGAGTGCCAAACATAATCGCTAACATATAAAAACATATTTAGATTGAAATTATCTGACAACGTGGGCTGCAATAAAATCGTCATAACATGTGATACATGACTCCGTTTCAAGACCACAACTAAGAAAACAGATCCTTGAAATAAGGATTAATTTTACCTGGCAAAGATTGGTCAAAAGCGACTAAACCTGATATAAAACTGATGCAAATCGACAATAAACAGCCAAAACATTGCCGTAACCGGCTGAAATCATCCAAACATAAGAAAAAACATCTAAATTTATTTCTAGTCCATATGGACCACATAGAAACCGGTCAAAATGTTTTCGCCCAGATTCTAGATGGATGAAACACGTATATGTATTTTCTTTGTTTAGTTTTGGTCGTGTTATACCTAGTATAAAAGTTGGTCAGCTAGTATTTGAGGTAGTTAAGAATGAACTAGACAAAGAGCATCTCGACGAAACATTCTAATATAAAGGTCAAGATATGAGTGTGGTCTAACAACATGTTTTGTTATTTGACCAAGAAAATAATGATATTGTTCATCCTTGTGAAGCCTACACATGTGAATAATATACAAAAAAGGGACAAGTATTTTTCGACATTTCATGTAGGAGTATCATGCTTCTGTATTATATGACTCTGAAATACTTGATTCCATATTTGATTCTATTTAAATTGAGACACGTCAAGAAATAGAGTGCCAAACATAATCGCTAACATATAAAAACAGATTTAGATTGAAATTATCTGACAACGTGGGCTGCAATAAAATCGTCATAACATGTGATACATGACTCCGTTTCAAGACCACAACTAAGAAAATGGATCCTTGAAATAAGGATTATTTTTATCTAGGCAAACATTGGTAAAATGCGACTAAACATGATAAAAAAACTGATGAAAATCGACCATTAACAGCCAAAACCTCACCGTAACCGGCTAAAATCATCCAAACATAAGAAAAAACATCTAAATTTATTTCTAGTCCATATGGACCACATAGAAACCGGTCAAAATGTTTTCGCCTAGATTCTAGATGGATGAAACACGTATATGTATTTTCTTTGTTTAGTTTTGGTCGTGTTATACCTAGTATAAAAGTTGGTCAGCTAGTATTTGAGGTAGTTAAGAATGAACTAGACAAAGAGCATCTCGACGAAACATTCTAATATAAAGGTCAAGATATGAGTGTGGTCTAACAACATGTTTTGTTATTTGACCAAGAAAACAATGATATTGTTCATCCTTGTGAAGCCTACACATGTGAATAATATACAAAAAAGGGACAAGTATTTTTCGACATTTCATGTAGGAGTATCATGCTTCTGTATTATATGACTCTGAAATACTTGATTCCATATTTGGTTCTATTTAAATTGAGACACGTCAAGAAATAGAGTGCCAAACATAATCGCTAACATATAAAAATAGATTTAGATTGAAATTATCTGACAACGTGGGCTGCAATAAAATCGTCATAACATGTGATACATGACTCCGTTTCAAGACCACAACTAAGAAAATGGATCCTTGAAATAAGGATTATTTTTATCTAGGCAAACATTGGTAAAATGCGACTAAACATGATAAAAAAACTGATGAAAATCGACCATTAACAGCCAAAACCTCACCGTAACCGGCTAAAATCATCCAAACATAAGAAAAAATATCTAAATTTATTTCTAGTCCATATGGAGAACATAGAACCCGGTCAAAATGTTTTCGCCCGGATTCTAGATGGATGAAACGCGTATATGTATTTTCTTTGTTTAGTTTTGGTCGTGTTTTACCTAGTATAAAAGTTGGTCATCTAGTATTGAGGTAGTTGAGAATGCACTAGACAAAGAGCATCTCGACGACACATTATAATATAAAGGTCAAGATATGAGTGTGGTCTAACAACACGTTGTGTTATTTGACAAAAAAAAGTGATATTGTTTATCCTTGTGAAGCCTACACAGCTGAATAATATGCAAAAAAGGGACAAGTATTTTTTGACACTTCATGTAGGTGGATCATGCTTCTATATTATATGACTCTAAAATATTTGATTCCATATTTGATTTTATTTAAATTGAGACCCGTCAAGAAATAGAGTTCCAAACATAATCGCTAACATATAAAAATAGATTTAGATTGAAATTATATGACAACGTGGGCTGCAATAAAATCGTCATAACATGTGATACATGACTCCGTTTCAAGACCACAACTAAGAAAATGGATCCTTGAATTAAGGATTAATTTTATCTAGGCAAACATTGGTCAAAAGCGACTAAACATGATAAAAGAACTGATGAAAATCGACCATAAACAGCCAAAACATCACCGTAACCGGCTGAAATCATCCAAACATAAGAAAAAACATCTAAATTTATTTCTAGTCCGTATGGACCACACAGAACCCGGTCAAAATGTTTTCGCCCGGATTCTAGATGGATGAAACGCGTATATGTATTTTCATTGTTTAGTTTTGGTCGTGTTTTACCTAGTATAAAAGTTGGTCATCTAGTATTGAGGTAGTTGAGAATACACAAGACAAAGAGCATCTCAACGACACATTATAATATAAAGGTCAAGATATGAGTGTGGTGTAACAACACGTTGTGTTATTTGACCAAGAAAACAATGATATTCTTTATCCTTGTGAAGCCTACACAGGTGAATAATATACAAAAAAGGACAAGTATTTTTTGACATTTCATGTAGGAGGATCATGCTTTTGTATTATATGACTCTAAAATATTTGATTCCATATTTGTTTCTATTTAAATTGAGACCCGTCAAGAAATAGAGTGAGAAACATAATCGCTAACATATAAAAACAGATTTAGATTGAAATTATCTGACAACGTGGGCTGCAATAAAATCATCATAACATGTGATACATGACTCTGTTTCAACACCACGAATAAGAAAATGGATCCTTGAAATACGGATTAATTTTATCTAGGCAAAGATTGGCCAAAAGCAACTAAACCTCATAAAAAACCTGATGCAAATCGACAATAAACAGGCAAAACATTGCCGTAACTAGATGAAATCATCCAAACATAAGAAAAACATCTAAATTTATTTCTAGTCCGTATGGAACACATAAAAACCAGCCAAAATGTTTTCTCCCGGATTCTAGATGGATGAAACACGTATATTTATTTTCTTGGTTTAGGTTTGGTCGTGTTTTACCTAGTATAAAAGTTGGTCAGCTAGTATTTGAGGTAGTTGAGAATGCACTAGACAAAGAGCATCTCGACGACACATTATAATATAAAGGTCAAGATATGAGTGTGGTCTAACAACACGTTGTGTTATTTGACCAAGAAAACAATGATATTTTTTATTCTTGTGAAGCATACACAAGTGAATAATATACATAAAAAAAACATGTTTTTTGACATTTCATGTAGGAGGATCATTCTTCTTTATTATATGATTCTGAAATATTTGATTCCATATTTGATTCTATTTAAATTGAGACCGTCAAGAAATAGAGTGCCAAACATAATCGCTAACATATAAAAACATATTTATATTGAAATTATATGACAGCGTGGGCTGCAATAAAATCGTCATAACATGTGATACATGACTCCGTTTCATGACCACAGCTAAGAAAACGGATCCTTGAAATAAGGATTAATTTTATCTAGGCAAACATTGGTCAAAAGCTACTAAACCCGATAAAAAACTGATGCAAATCGACAATAAATAGCCAAAACATTGCCGTAACCGGCTAAAATAATCCAAACATAAGAAAAAACATCTAAAATTATTTGTAGTCCAAATGGACCACATAGAAACCGGTCAAATGTTTTCGCCCGGATTTTAGATGGATGAAACACGTATATGTATTTTCTTTGTTTAATTTTGGTCGTGTTTTACCTAGTATAAAAGTTGGTCAGCTAGTATTGAGGTAGTTTAGAATGCACTAGACAAAGAGCATCACGACGACACATTATAATATAAAGGTCAAGATATGAGTGTGGTCTAACAACACGTAGTGTTATTTGACCAAGAAAATAATGATATTGTTTATCCTTGTGAAGCCTACACAGGTGAATAATATACAAAAAAAGGACAAATATCTTTTGACATTTCATGTAGGAGGATCATGCTTCTGTATTATATGACTCTAAAATATTTGATTCCCTATTTGATTCTATTTAAATTGAGACCCGTCAAGAAATAGAGTGACAAACATAATCGCTAACATATAAAAACAGATTTAGATTGAAATTATCTGACAACGTGGGCTGCAATAAAATCGTCATAACATGTGATACATGACTCCGTTTCAAGACCACAACTAAGAAAATGGATCCTTGAATTACGGATTAATTTTATCTAGGCAAAGATTGGTCAAAAGAAACTAAACCTCATAAAAAACCTGATGCAAATCGACAATAAAAAGACAAAACATTGCCGTAACTGGATGAAATCATCCAAACATAAGAAAAACATCTAAATTTATTTCTAGTCCATATGGAACACATTGAAACCGGTCAAAATGTTTTCCCGGATTCTAGATGGATGAAACACGTATATTTATTTTCTTGGTTTAGTTTTGGTCGTGTTTTACCTAGTATAAAAGTTGGTCAGCTAGTATTTGAGGTAGTTGAGAATGCACTAGACAAAGAGCATCTCGATGACACATTATAAAATAAAGGTCAAGATATGAGTGTGGTCTAACAACACGTTGTGTTATTTGACCAAGAAAACAATGATATTTTTTATTCTTGTGAAGCATACACAGGTGAATAATATACATAAAAAGGACAAGTTTTTTTGACATTTCATGTAGGAGGATCATGCTTTTGTATTATATGACTCTGAAATATTTGATTCCATATTTGATTCTATTTAAATTGAGACCGTCAAGAAATAGAGTGCCAAACATAATCACTAACATATAAAAACAGATTTAGATTGAAATTATCTAACAACGTGGGCTGCAATAAAATCGTCATAACATGTGATACATGACTCCGTTTCAAGACCATAGCTAAGAAAACGGATCCTTGAAATAAGGATTAATTTTATCTAGGCAAACATTGGTCAAAAGCGACTAAACCTGATAAAAATTGATGCAAATCGACAATAAACAGCCAAAACATTGCCGTAACCGGCTAAAATCATCCAAACATAAGAAAAAAACATCTAAAATTATTTCTATTCCATATGGACCACATAGAAACCAGTCAAAATGTTTTCACCCGGATTGTAGATAGATGAAACACGTATATGTACTTTCTTTGTTTAGTTTTGGTCATGTTTTACCAAGTATAAAGGTTGGTCAGCTAGTATTTGAGGTAGTTGAGAATGCACTAGACAAAGAGCATCTCGACGACACATTATAATATAAAGGTCAATATATGAGTGTGGTCTAACAACACGTTGTGTTATTTGACCAAGAAAATAATTATATTGTTTATCCTTGTGAAGCCTACACAGGTGAATAATATACAAAAAAAGGACAAGTATTTTTTGACATTTCATATAGGAGGATCATGCTTCTGTATTATATGACTCTAAAATATTTGATTCCCTATTTGATTCTACTTAAATTGAGACCCGTCAAGAAATAGAGTGACAAACATAATCGCTAACATATAAAAACAGATTTAGATTGAAATTATCTGACAACGTGGGCTGCGATAAAATCGTCATAACATGTGATACATGACTCCGTTTCAAGACCACAACTAAGAAAATGGATCCTTGAAATATGGATTAATTTTATCTAGGCAATGATTGGTCAAAAACAACTAAACCTCATAAAAAACCTGATGCAAATCGACAATAAAAAGACAAAACATTACCGTAACCGGATGAAATCATCCAAACATAAGAAAAACATCTAAATTTATTTCTAGTCCATATGGAACACATAGAAACCGGTCAAAATGATTTCTCCTGGATTCTAGGTGGATGAAACACGTATATTTATTTTCTTGGTTTAGTTTTGGTCGTGTTTTACCTAGTATAAAAGTTGGTCAGCTAGTATTTGAGGTAGTTGAGAATACACTAGACAAAGAGCATCTCGACGACACATTATAAAATAAAGGTCAAGATATGAGTGTGGTCTAACAACACGTTGTGTTATTTGACCAAGAAAACAATGATATTTTTTATTCTTGTGAAGCATACACAGGTGAATATTATACATAAAAAGGACAAGTTTTTTTGACATTTCATGTAGAAAGATCATGCTTCTGTATTATATGACTCTAAAATATTTGATTCCATATTTGATTCTATTTAAATTGAGACCGTCAAGAAATAGAGTGCCAAACATAATCGCTAACATATAAAAACAGATTTAGATTGAAATTATCTGACAACGTGGGCTGCAATAAAATCGTCATAACATGTGATACATGACTCCGTTTCAAGACCATAGCTAAGAAAACGGATCCTTGAAATAAGGATTAATTTTATCTAGGCAAACATTGGTCAAAAGCGACTAAACCTGATAAAAATTGATGCAAATCGACAATAAACAGCCAAAACATTGCCGTAACCGGCTAAAATCATCCAAACATAAGAAAAAAACATCTAAAATTATTTCTATTCCATATGGACCACATAGAAACCAGTCAAAATGTTTTCGCCCGGATTGTAGATAGATGAAACACGTATATGTACTTTCTTTGTTTAGTTTTGGTCATGTTTTACCAAGTATAAAAGTTGGTCAGCTAGTATTTGAGGTAGTTGAGAATGCACTAGACAAAGAGCATCTCGACGACACATTATAATATAAAGGTCAATATATGAGTGTGGTCTAACAACACGTTGTGTTATTTGACCAAGAAGATAAAGATATTGTTTATCCTTGTGAAGCCTACACAGGTGAATAATATACAAAAAAAGGACAAGTATTTTTTGACATTTCATGTAGGAGGATCATGCTTCTGTATTATATGACTCTAAAATATTTGATTCCCTATTTGATTCTACTTAAATTGAGACCCGTCAAGAAATAGAGTGACAAACATAATCGCTAACATATAAAAACAGATTTAGATTGAAATTATCTGACAACGTGGGCTGCGATAAAATCGTCATAACATGTGATACATGACTCCGTTTCAAGACCACAACTAAGAAAATGGATCCTTGAAATATGGATTAATTTTATCTAGGCAATGATTGGTCAAAAGCAACTAAACCTCATAAAAAACCTGATGCAAATCGACAATAAAAAGACAAAACATTACCGTAACCGGATGAAATCATCCAAACATAAGAAAAACATCTAAATTTATTTCTAGTCCATATGGAACACATAGAAACCGGTCAAAATGATTTCTCCTGGATTCTAGATGGATGAAACACGTATATTTATTTTCTTGGTTTAGTTTTGGTCGTGTTTTACCTAGTATAAAAGTTGGTCAGCTAGTATTTGAGGTAGTTGAGAATACACTAGACAAAGAGCATCTCGACGACACATTATAAAATAAAGGTCAAGATATGAGTGTGGTCTAACAACACGTTGTGTTATTTGACCAAGAAAACAATGATATTTTTTATTCTTGTGAAGCATACACAGGTGAATAATATACATAAAAAGGACAAGTTTTTTTGACATTTTATGTAGGAGGATCATGCTTCTGTATTATATGACTCTGAAATATTTGATTCCATATTTGATTCTATTTAAAATGAGACCGTCAAGAAATAGAGTGCCAAACATAATCGCTAACATATAAAAACATATTTAGATTGAAATTATCTGACAACGTGGGCTGTAGTAAAATCGTCATAACATGTGATACATGACTCCGTTTCAAGACCATAGCTAAGAAAACGGATCCTTGAAATAAGGATTAGTTTTATCTAGGCAAACATTGGTCAAAAGCGACTAAACCTGATAAAAAAATTGATGCAAATCGACAATAAACAGCCAAAACATTGCCGTAACCGGCTAAAATCATCCAAACATAAGAAAAAACATCTAAACTATTTCTATTCCATATGGACCACATCGAAACCAGTCAAAATGTTTTCGCCCGGATTGTAGATAGATGAAACACGTATATGTATTTTCTTTGTTTAGTTTTGGTCATGTTTTACCAAGTATAAAAGTTGGTTAGCTAGTATTTGAGGTAGTTGAGAATGCACTAGACAAAGAGCATCTCGACGACACATTATAATATAAAGGTCAATATATGAGTGTGGTCTAACAACACGTTGTGTTATTTGACCAAGAAAATAATGATATTGTTTATCCTTGTGAAGCCTACACAGGTGAATAATATGCAAAACAAGGACAAGTATTTTTTGACATTTCATGTAGGAGGATCATTCTTCTTTATTATATGACTCTGAAATATTTGATTCCATATTTGATTCTATTTAAAATTGAGACCCGTCAGGAAATAGAGTGCCAAACATAATCGCTAACATATAAAAACAGATTTATATTGAAATTATCTGACAACGTGGGCTGCAATAAAATCGTCATAACATGTGATACATGACTCCGTTTCAAGACCACAGATAAGAACACGGATCCTTGAAATAAGGATTAATTTTATCAAGGAAAACATTGGTCAAAAGCGACTAAACCTGATAAAAAACTGATGCAAATCGACAATAAATAGCCAAAACATTGTCGTAACCGGCTAAAATCATCCAAACATAAGAAAAAACATCTAAAATTATTTCTAGTCCATATGGACCACATAGAAACCGGTCAAAATTTTTTTGCCCAGATTCTAGATGGATGAAACACATATATGTATTTTCTTTGTTTAGTTTTGGTCGTGTTTTACCTAGTATAAAAGTTGGTCAGCTAGTATTTGAGGTAGTTGAGAATGCACTAGACAAAGAGCATCTCGACGACACATTATAATATAAAGGTCAAGATATGAGTGTGGTCTAACAACGCGTTGTGTTATTTGACCAAGAAAACAATGATATTTTTTATTCTTGTGAAGCATACACAGGTGAATAATATACATAAAAAGGACAAGTTTTTTTGACATTTTATGTAGGAGGATCATGCTTCTGTATTATATGACTCTGAAATATTTGATTCCATATTTGATTCTATTTAAAATGAGACCGTCAAGAAATAGAGTGCCAAACATAATCGCTAACATATAAAAACATATTTAGATTGAAATTATCTGACAACGTGGGCTGTAGTAAAATCGTCATAACATGTGATACATGACTCCGTTTCAAGACCATAGCTAAGAAAACGGATCCTTGAAATAAGGATTAGTTTTATCTAGGCAAACATTGGTCAAAAGCGACTAAACCTGATAAAAAAATTGATGCAAATCGACAATAAACAGCCAAAACATTGCCGTAACCGGCTAAAATCATCCAAACATAAGAAAAAACATCTAAACTATTTCTATTCCATATGGACCACATCGAAACCAGTCAAAATGTTTTCGACCGGATTGTAGATAGATGAAACACGTATATGTATTTTCTTTGTTTAGTTTTGGTCATGTTTTACCAAGTATAAAAGTTGGTTAGCTAGTATTTGAGGTAGTTGAGAATGCACTAGACAAAGAGCATCTCGACGACACATTATAATATAAAGGTCAATATATGAGTGTGGTCTAACAACACGTTGTGTTATTTGACCAAGAAAATAATGATATTGTTTATCCTTGTGAAGCCTACACAGGTGAATAATATGCAAAACAAGGACAAGTATTTTTTGACATTTCATGTAGGAGGATCATTCTTCTTTATTATATGACTCTGAAATATTTGATTCCATATTTGATTCTATTTAAAATTGAGACCCGTCAGGAAATAGAGTGCCAAACATAATCGCTAACATATAAAAACAGATTTATATTGAAATTATCTGACAACGTGGGCTGCAATAAAATCGTCATAACATGTGATACATGACTCCGTTTCAAGACCACAGATAAGAACACGGATCCTTGAAATAAGGATTAATTTTATCAAGGAAAACATTGGTCAAAAGCGACTAAACCTGATAAAAAACTGATGCAAATCGACAATAAATAGCCAAAACATTGTCGTAACCGGCTAAAATCATCCAAACATAAGAAAAAACATCTAAAATTATTTCTAGTCCATATGGACCACATAGAAACCGGTCAAAATTTTTTTGCCCAGATTCTAGATGGATGAAACACATATATGTATTTTCTTTGTTTAGTTTTGGTCGTGTTTTACCTAGTATAAAAGTTGGTCAGCTAGTATTTGAGGTAGTTGAGAATGCACTAGACAAAGAGCATCTCGACGACACATTATAATATAAAGGTCAAGATATGAGTGTGGTCTAACAACGCGTTGTGTTATTTGACCAAGAAAACAATGATATTTTTTATTCTTGTGAAGCATACACAGGTGAATATTATACATAAAAAGGACAAGTTTTTTTGATATTTTATGTAGGAGGATCATGCTTCTGTATTATATGACTCTGAAATATTTGATTCCATATTTGATTCTATTTAAAATGAGACCGTCAAGAAATAGAGTGCCAAACATAATCGCTAACATATAAAAACATATTTAGATTGAAATTATCTGACAACGTGGGCTGTAGTAAAATCGTCATAACATGTGATACATGACTCCGTTTCAAGACCATAGCTAAGAAAACGGATCCTTGAAATAAGGATTAGTTTTATCTAGGCAAACATTTGTCAAAAGCGACTAAACCTGATAAAAATTGATGTAAATTGACAATAAACAGCCAAAACATTGCCGTAACCGGCTAAAATCATCCAAACATAAGAAAAAACATCTAAAATCATTTGTATTCCATATGGACCACATAGAAACCAGTCAAAATGTTTTCGCCCGGATTGTAGATAGATGAAACACGTATATGTACTTTCTTTGTTTAGTTTTGGTCATGTTTTACCAAGTATAAAAGTTGGTCAGCTAGTATTTGAGGTAGTTGAGAATGCTCTAGACAAAGAGCATCTCGACAACACATTATAATATAAAGGTCAATATATGAGTGTGGTCTAACAACACGTTGTGTTATTTGACCAAGAAAACAATGACATTGTTTATCCTTGTGAAGCCTACACAAGTGAATAATATGCAAAACAAGGACAAGTATTTTTTGACATTTCATGTAGGAGGATCATGCTTCTGTATTATATGACTCTAAAATATTTGATTCCCTATTTGATTCTATTTAAATTTAGACCCGTCAAGAAATAGAGTGACAAACATAATCGCTAACATATAAAAACAAATTTAGATTGAAATTATCTAACAACGTGGGCTGCGATAAAATCGTCATAACATGTGATACATGACTCCGTTTCAAGACCACAACTAAGAAAATGGATCCTTGAAATATGGATTAATTTTATCTAGGCAAAGATTGGTCAAAAGCAACTAAACCTCATAAAAAACCTGATGCAAATCTACAATAAAAAGACAAAACATTGCCGTAACCGGATGAAATCATCCAAACATAAGAAAAACATCTAAATTTATTTCTAGTCCATATGGAACACATAGAAACCGGTCAAAATGTTTTCTCCTGGATTCTAGATGGATGAAACACGTATATTTATTTTCTTTGTTTAGTTTTGGTCGTGTTTTACCTAGTATAAAAGTTGGTCAACTAGTATTTGAGGTAGTTGAGAATGCACTAGACAAAGAGCATCTCGACGACACATTATAAAATAAAGGTCAAGATATGAGTGTGGTCTAACAGCATGTTGTGTTATTTGACCAAGAAAACAATGATATTTTTTATTCTTGTGAAGCATACACAGGTGAATAATATACATAAAAAGGACAAGTTTTTTTGACATTTCATGTAGGAGGATCATGCTTCTGTATTATATGACTCTGAAATATTTGATTCCATATTTGATTCTATTTAAATTGAGACCGTCAAGAAATAGAGTGTCAAACATAATCGCTAACATATAAAAACATATTTAGATTGAAATTATCTAACAACGTGGGCTGCAATAAAATCGTCATAACATGTGATACATGACTCCGTTTCAAGACCATAGCTAAGAAAACGGATCCTTGAAATAAGGATTAATTTTATCTAGGCAAACATTGGTCAAAAGCGACTAAACCTGATAAAAAAATTGATGCAAATCGACAATAAACAACCAAAACATTGCCGTAACCGGCTAAAATCATCCAAACATAAGAAAAAACATCTAAAATTATTTCTATTCCATATGGACCACATCGAAACCAGTCAAAATGTTTTGGTCATGTTTTACCAAGAATAAAAGTTGGTCAGCTAGTATTTGAGGTAGTTGAGAATGCACTAGACAAAGAGCATCTCGACGACACATTATAATATAAAGGTCAATATATGAGTGTGGTCTAACAACACGTTGTGTTATTTGACCAAGAAAATAATGATATTGTTTATCCTTGTGAAGCCTACACAGGTGAATAATATGCAAAACAAGGACAAGTATTTTTTGACATTTCATGTAGGAGGATCATTCTTCTTTATTATATGACTCTGAAATATTTGATTCCATATTTGATTCTATTTAAAATTGATACCCGTCAGGAAATAGAGTGCCAAACATAAGCGCTAACATATAAAAACAGATTTATATTGAAATTATCTGACAACGTGGGATGCAATAAAATTGTCATAACATGTGATACATGACTATGTTTCAAGACCACAGCTAAGAACACGGATCCTTGAAATAAGGATTAATTTTATCAAGGAAAACATTGGTCAAAAGCGACTAAACCTGATAAAAAACTGATGCAAATCGACAATAAATAGCCAAAACATTGTCGTAACCGGCTAAAATCATCGAAACATAAGAAAAAACATCTAAAATTATTTCTAGTCCATATGGACCACATAGAAACCGGTCAAAACTTATTTGCCCGGATTCTAGATGGATGAAACACATATATGTATTTTCTTTGTTTAGTTTTGGTCGTGTTTTACCTAGTATAAAAGTTGGTCAGCTAGTATTTGAGGTAGTTGAGAATGCACTAGACAAAGAGCATCTCGACGACACATTATAATATAAAGGTCAAGATATGAGTGTGGTCTAACAACACGTTGTGTTATTTGACCAAGAAAACAATGATATTTTTTATTCTTGTGAAGCATACACAGGTGAATATTATACATAAAAAGGACAAGTTTTTTTGACATTTCATGTAGGAAGATCATGCTTCTGTATTATATGACTCTAAAATATTTGATTCCATATTTGATTCTATTTAAATTGAGACCGTCAAGAAATAGAGTGCCAAACATAATCGCTAACATATAAAAATAGATTTAGATTGAAATTATCTGACAACGTGGGCTGCAATAAAATCGTCATAACATGTGATACATGACTCTGTTTCAAGACCATAGCTAAGAAAACGGATACTTTAAATAAGGATTAATTTTATCTAGGCAAACATTGGTCAAAAGCGACTAAACCTGATAAAAAATTGATGCAAATCGACAATAAACAGCCAAAACGTTGTCGTAACCGGCTAAAATCATCCAAACATAAGAAAAAACATCTAAAATTATTTCTATTCCATATGGACCACATAGAAACCAGTCAAAATGTTTTCGCCCGGATTGTAGATGGATGAAACACGTATATGTATTTTCTTTGTTTAGTTTTTTTCATGTTTTACCAAGTATAAAAGTTGGTCAGCTAGTATTTGAGGTAGTTGAGAATGAACTAGACAAAGAGCATCTCGACGACACATTATAATATAAAGGTCAAGATATGAGTGTGGTCTAACAACACGTTGTGTTATTTGACCATGAAAACAATGATATTGTTTATCCTTGTGAAGCCTACACAAGTGAATAATATGCAAAACAAGGACAAGTATTTTTTGACATTTCATGTAGGAGGATCATGCTTCTGTATTATATGACTCTAAAATATTTGATTCCCTATTTGATTCTATTTAAATTTAGACCCGTCAAGAAATAGAGTGACAAACATAATCGCTAACATATAAAAACAGATTTAGATTGAAATTATCTAACAACGTGGGCTGCGATAAAATCGTCATAACATGTGATACATGACTCCGTTTCAAGACCACAACTAAGAAAATGGATCCTTGAAATATGGATTAATTTTATCTAGGCAAAGATTGGTCAAAAGCAACTAAACCTCATAAAAAACCTGATGCAAATCTACAATAAAAAGACAAAACATTGCCGTAACCGGATGAAATCATCCAAACATAAGAAAAACATCTAAATTTATTTCTAGTCCATATGGAACACATAGAAACCGGTCAAAATGTTTTCTCCTGGATTCTAGATGGATGAAACACGTATATTTATTTTCTTTGTTTAGTTTTGGTCGTGTTATACCTAGTATAAAAGTTGGTCAACTAGTATTTGAGGTAGTTGAGAATGCACTAGACAAAGAGCATCTCGACGACACATTATAAAATAAAGGTCAAGATATGAGTGTGGTCTAACAGCATGTTGTGTTATTTGACCAAGAAAACAATGATATTCTTTATTCTTGTGAAGCATACACAGGTGAATAATATACATAAAAAGGACAAGTATTTTTTGACATTTCATGTAGGAGGATCATTCTTCTTTATTATATGACTCTGAAATATTTGATTCCATATTTGATTCTATTTAAATTGAGACCCGTCAGGAAATAGAGTGCCAAACATAATCGCTAACATATAAAAACAGATTTATATTGAAATTATCTGACAACGTGGGCTGCAATAAAATCGTCATAACATGTGATACATGACTCCGTTTCAAGACCACAGCTAAAAACACGGATCCTTGAAATAAGGATTAATTTTATCAAGGAAAACATTGGTCAAAAGCGACTAAACCTGATAAAAATTTGATGCAAATCGACAATAAATAGCCAAACATTGTCGTAACCGGCTAAAATCATCCAAACATAAGAAAAAACATCTAAAATTATTTCTAGTCCATATGGACCATATAGAAACCAGTCAAAAATTTTTTGCCCGGATTCTAGATGGATGAAACACATATATGTATTTTCTTTGTTTAGTTTTGGTCGTGTTTTACCTAGTATAAATGTTGGTCAGCTAGTATTTGAGGTAGTTGAGAATGCACTAAACAAAGAGCATCTCGATGACACATTATAATATAAAGGTCAAGATATGAGTGTGGTCTAACAACACGTTGTGTTATTTGACCAAGAAAACAATGATATTTTTTATTCTTGTGAAGCATACACAGGTGAATAATATGCAAAAAAAGGACAAGTATTTTTTGACATTTCATGTAGGAGGATCATTCTTCTGTATTATATGACTCTGAAATATTTGATTCCATATTTGATTCTATTTAAATTGAGACCCGTCAGGAAATAGAGTGCAAAACATAATCGCTAACATATAAAAACAGATTTATATTGAAATTATCTGACAACGTGGGCTGCAATAAAATCGTCATAACATGTGATACATGACTCCGTTTCAAGACCACAGCTAAGAAAACGGATCCTTGAAATAAGGATTAATTTTATCTAGGCAAACATTGGTCAAAAGCGACTAAACTTGATAAAAAAACTGATGCAAATCGACAATAAATAGCCAAAACATTGCCGTAACCGGCTAAAATAATCCAAACATAAGAAAAAACATCTAAAATTATTTCTAGTCCATATGGACCACATAGAAACCGGTCAAAATGTTTTCGCCCGGATTCTAGATGGATGAAACACGTATATGTATTTTCTTTGTTTAGTTTTGGTCGTGTTTTACCTAGTGTAAAAGTTGGTCAGCTAGTATTGAGGTAGTTGAGAATGCACTAGACAAAGAGCATCTCAATGACACATTATAATATAAAGGTCAAGATATGAGTTTGGTCTAACAACACGTTGTGTTATTTGACCAAGAAAACAATGATATTGTTTATCTTTGTGAAGCCTACACAAGTGAATAATATACAAAAAAGGACAAGTATTTTTTGACATTTCATGTAGGAGGATCATGCTTCTGTATTATATGACTCTAAAATATTTGATTCCATATTTGATTCTATTTAAATTGAGACCCGTCAAGAAATAGAGTGACAAACATAATCGCTAACATATAAAAACAGATTTAGATTGAAATTATCTGACAACGTGGGCTGCAATAAAATCGTCATAACATGTGATACATGACTCCGTTTCAAGACCACAACTAAGAAAATGGATCCTTGAAATACGAATTAATTTTATCTAGGCAAAGATTGGTCAAAAGCAACTAAACCTCATAAATAACCTGATGCAAATCGACAATAAACAGACAAAACATTGCCGTAACCGGATGAAATCATCCAAACGTAAGAAAAACAGCTAAATTTCTTTCTGTTCCATATGGAACACATAGAAACCGGTCAAAATGTTTTCTCCCAGATTCTAGATGGATGAAACACGTATATTTATTTTCTTGGTTTAGTTTTGGTCGTGTTTTACCTAGTATAAAAGTTGGTCAGCTAGTATTTGAGGTAGTTGAGAATGCACTAGACAAAGAGCATCTCGACGACACATTATAACATAAAGGTCAAGGTCTAACAACACGTTGTGTTATTTGAGAAAGAAACAATTCTTGTGAAGCATACACAGGTGAATAATATACATAAAAAGGACAAGTTTTTTTGACATTTCATGTAGGAGGATCATGCTTCTGTATTATATGACTCTGAAATATTTGATTCCATATTTGATTCTATTTAATTTGAGACCGTCAAGAAATAGAGTGCCAAACATAATCGCTAACATATAAAAACAGATTTAGATTGAAATTATCTGACAACGTGGGCTGCAATAAAATCGTCATAACATGTGATACATGACTCCGTTTCAAGACCATAGCTAAGAAAATGAATCCTTGAAATAAGGATTAATTTTATCTAGGCAAACATTGGTCAAAAGCGACTAAACCTGATAAAAAATTAATGCAAATCGACAATAAACAACAAAAACATTGCCGTAACCGGCTAAAATCATCCAAACATAAGAAAAAACATCTAAAATTATTTCTATTCCATATGGACCACATAGAAACCAGTCAAAATGTTTTCGCCCGGATTGTAGATGGATGAAACACGTATATGTATTTTCTTTGTTTAGTTTTGGTCATGTTTTACCAAGTATAAAAGTTGGTCAGCTAGTATTTGAGGTAGTTGAGAATGCACTAGACAAAGAGCATCTCGACGACACATTATAATATAAAGGTCAATATGAGTGTGGTCTAACAACACGTTGTGATATTTGACCAAGAAAACAATGATATTGTTTATCCTTGTGAAGCCTACACATGTGAATAATATGCAAAACAAGGACAAGTATTTTTTGACATTTCATGTAGGAGGATCATTCTTCTTTATTATATGACTATGAAATATTTGATTCCATATTTGATTCTATTTAAATTGAGACCCGTCAGGAAATAGAGTGCCAAACATAATCGCTAACATATAAAAAAAGATTTATATTGAATTTATTTGACAGCGTGGGCTGCAATAAAATCGTCATAACATGTGATACATGACTCCGTTTTAAGACCACAGATAAGAAAACGGATCCTTGAAATAAGGATTAATTTTATCTTGGCAAACATTGGTCAAAAGCGACTAAACCTAATAAAGAACTGATGCAAAACGACAATAAATAGCCAAAACATTGCCGTAACCGGCTAAAATCATCCAAACATAAGAAAAACCATCTAAAATTATTCTAGTCCATATGGACCACATAGAAACCGGTCAAAATGTTTTTGCCCGGATTCTAGATGGATGAAACACGTATATGTATTTTCTTTGTTTAGTTTTGGTCGTGTTTTACCTAGTATAAAAGTTGGTCAGCTAGTATTTGAGGTAGTTGAGAATGCACTAGACAAAGAGAATCTCGACGACACATTATAATATAAAGGTCAAGATATGAGTGTGGTCTAACAACACGTTGTGTTATTTGACCAAGAAAACAATGATATTGTTTATCCTTGTGAAGCCTGAACATGTGAATAATATGCAAAAAAAGGACAAGTATTTTTTGACATTTCATGTAGGAGGGTCATTCTTCTTTATTATATGACTCTGAAATATTTGATTCCTTATTTGATTCTATTTAAATTGAGACCCGTCAGGAAATAGAGTGCCAAACATAATCGCTAACATATAAAAAAAGATTTATATTGAAATTATCAGACAGCGTGGGCTGCAATAAAATCATCATAACATGTGATACATGACTCCATTTCAAGACCACAGCTAAGAAAACGGATCCTTGAAATAAGGATTCATTTTATCTAGGATAACATTTGTCAAAAGCGACTAAACCTGATAAAGAACTGATGCAAATCGACAATAAATAGCCAAAACATTGCCGTAACCGGCTAAAATCATCCAAACATAAGAAAAACATCTAAAATTATTTCTAGTCCATATGGACCACATAGAAACCGGTCAAAATGTTTTCGCCCGGATGCTAGATGGATGAAACACGTATATGTATTTTCTTTGTTTAGTTTTGGTTGTGTTTTACCTAGTATAAAAGTTGGTCAGCTAATATTTGAGGTAGTTGAGAATGCACTAGACAAAGAGCATCTCGACGACAAATTATAATATAAAGGTCAAGATATGAGTGTTGTCTAACAACACGTTGTGTTATTTGACCAAGAAAACAATGATATTGTTTATTCTTATGAAGCGTACACAGGTGAATAATATACACAAAAAGGACAAGTATTTTTTAACATTTCATGTAGGAGGATCATGCTTCTGTATTATATGACTCTGAAACATTTGACTCCATATTTGATTCTATTTTATTTGAGACCCGTCAAGAAACAGAGTGTGGAAACCTTGGTTTCCGGATCTTTGAAGCTACTAGGAATGATCATTGTTCATATGATTAAACAATCAAAGCGGAATTAGAACAAAAACCATTAACAAGGTGTTTAGGCACAATAGACATGAATTAAAACAAAAGGGATGTTCATTATATTAATAACAAACATCCACTAGACGTGTATACATTTAATCACACGTCAAGTGCACGAACGCTTTAGGTTTACATTGTATAGAAGTGAATGAATAAAACCTAAGACCCTTGTTCCTTTTATAGTGTAAGGAACAGAATCTACAAGAGATAATATCAAATAAACATCTAAATATTCTATTTAGATAAACTATATATTGTGTATATCATATATAATATACTCAATATATTCCCCAAATAGAATTCTCCATCAATCTGTAGACATCCATCAGCGTTTGACCTGGTTGACTGCGTTTGACTTCTGTCAACGCTTAAGTTACTCTTGTCAACGTCTGATTTACTCTTGACAACGCTTGAACAAATGTCTTCATGTTTTCTTTGATTTTGAGTTTCTGCCACATCAACTTTTTGACCCAACAATCTTCCCCTAGTTGATAGTGGCAAAACTCTATGTGTATCTCTTGTAAGTTATACATGATCTTCAAATTGCTTCCCCTCAAGTATAGCATGTATTTCTTCCCCTTTTTGTCACATCAACTAGGAAGTAAACAATGTATGCAATGTTGAAGATTCTCCAAAATTAGCTCTGTGTAATGATCTTGAAGAACAATTAATATAATATTTTTGATGTAGAAGTAGAATAACCCAACCTTGTGTTCCATGTCTTGTACTATCCATGTGATGAAGAACTTATACCCATAGCAAATTATAAGTAGACCTCGATCCCTTGTCAATATTCTCATCCTATGTGAGACACTGAGCATGATAATGTAACTCCTTTAAGTGTTATGACAAGCCTTCATCACCAACCATGTAAAGCACGAACAAGTTACCTTAAAAGTCAATGACTGGGAGTTCACGACTTTAAGATATGATAGAACACAAACTAGCGAAAATCTTCTTCAATCATCAAACTTACCATAAGAATTCTTCCCCTTAAGCTAACACCTCTTCATGACAAATCAATATCTTCATATGTAAAAGCAGTCAACGAATAACTCTTTCAAAAAGCTATCCCGATTACATAATCCAATAAAATTCTTCATGAACAGTTGCTAACTTACTTAAAAATCATTAATCTGTAACACCCCCAAATTTATACAACTCAGTACAGCGGAAGACTAGTTGGTGTTACGGGATAACACATTACTCACATCATAGACAACGCATACAAATCGCGTCGTTTGATAATAAATCATTTCCATTCATAAATATCAAAGTTACATCGGTCCCAAGTCATTACATTTCATACAAAGTTTTACAAAGTATTTGAATGGAAAATATTGTTTAAGTGCGGGCCATGAATTCTTGTTGTCTTCCCGAGAATTACCTTCAAGTACCTGAGATAAAACATGTTAAAAGAAAAGGTCAGCGATAACGCCGAGTGAATTCATAGAGTTTAATAAAATCCATTAATATAATATCAGTATAAAATTATTACTGAAAATCATCTTGTACAAATCATTTTAATAGGCCATAAAATAGCCAAAGTCATTTTATACAAATCTTTATCGAAAATCATAATATAGGCATTTGCCTTAAAAATCATTATACGAATCATTGTCGTTAAAAACACCATACAATACGTTTTGCAACGTTGTATAGATTAAATAAAACCGTTATATGAATATGGTTATAAAAACCAAAACACAAACATAATATCAATAGTATGACCCTGTATTGCTAGTCAGGCAATACTTCGTAATTCGGAGCGTCTATTAGTATTTTGTAAATTTTGGATTATTATAAGCCGCATGACATTGTTACCTTACTAAACCAACAACGGGTAGCTAATCCGATACCAATTTTGCCCATCTAAAGTAGCGTGTTGTCACAAAGGTCACGCTATGTAAATCTTCTCGTAAATAAAGTCGCTTACCAATCAATGTGGCACGACGGGGATCAACCGTCAAGGCGCGAACTGGGGTGATCGTCCCCAAATAGTACTATTAAATGCATAAGCGTCTACCAACTCCCGGTAGTTCACAATTCATGCTAATGGGACTTTTAGTGACATAACCTAATTTAATAATCCATTTAATTTCATCTATCGGGTCCATTAATCATTTATCAGGTCATACAATCGGGTCATTCAATCATTCGGGTCCAAAATCACAAACAAACAATCGGGACAAATGGTGTCCTATTTTATAAAAACTAACATGTTATCTCCCTCGCGGGTTTATAAAACATTCATAAAACATTTAAAAGAGTGCGAGGCTATGAACTCACGTTGATGTGGGAAAACGATTATCGGCGATTTGGATGTACGGTACGTGCTTCAATCACGGAAACCTAGACAAATAATAATCGGTCTTAGACGTTTGTCCAATGACTTTATAAAAATAACAACTATGTATACATATGATGATTTTATATATATGATGATCAAGTGGGTTTACATATCCTCATTTACTCATATTTGTGTTATGTGTTGATAACTTTTATACTAGTTTTCTCGTTTTACCCATTTACGTGTTTTAGGTCCAATAAGCCTATTATAAGTTCTTAAATTGTATTAATACTTGTTATACTTACATTATCAGTATCTACACTTTACAAGTTGGGCCTAAATGGGTTAAGCCCAATAAGTTCTTTTTACAAGTATTTATCTTATTAAGTCCAACTATTAGTCCAATATGTTTAGTTAGCTCGTAAATGTCCGTATATCTTATAGTTCGGGTTTTATCGGTTTTTACTTGTCTTAGTAACCTATACATAAGTATACGACTTTTCTAAACTTTACATTAGACGGGTTTGGTCGTCTAAGTTTTATTTGGCGAAAACGTTAATTTTACGGCGATAGCCGAAAAAGTCGTAAAAATCAAGTTTATAGTTTTTATTACTTATAAATATTATTTTACCACCATTTATATAATTTACCCATTTAATTAACCTTTTATACATTTATATAAATAAGTTTTATAAGTTAGTGGGTTTATATTTTTACATTTTATACATTATAATGTGAGTGCTTATATAATAATAATAAACATTATTTCCAAAAATCTGATTTTTAACTTCATGTTCACCATTTTTAACATATCTAGAGTTCTATAATGAATTAGAAGCTCATTTTTGGATGGCATGATCTTCATAATATGTGCTACATTTAACTTAGTTATAGCTACTGCCCATTTTGAGTTTAACTTGCCTTAACAGTCCCTACAAAACTGCTTATTCAGATTAGACCACCTAACTTGTTTTGATCATATCTCACTCATTATTTTGATTCCATTGCATGGCCAACTCTCACATGTGTACAAGACCCATAGCTTACTGTAAATACATTCTAATTCATCATTTTATCAGTCCATGACCTGTTTCTTTACTGTTTTATACAGCCATGTAAATTAATCAAGATTTTAACCTTGTTTCTTATAGTTTTCACCTTTTTAATCATATTTATCAACACCAAATCCCCACATAACATTTTTATCATCATATAATCATCATATACATATACAATAGGAAATAAAATACATGTTTACATAATCAAAATAACAAGAAGATGAGGAGGACAATCTTTATACCACCATGATGATGTAGGTTGTGATCAAAACATGGATTTTGATGGAGAAACTTGTGCATAGCCAACACCATCTTCAAGAACACCATTCTTCATAAACTCCTTGTGGAAAATCAGCCCTACTACTCCATGAAAACTCCTCCTTGGATGTTATAAGGACCACCAATCAATAGGGTTTCAAAAGGGCTTCAACATATGTGTATTTAACATAAGATTCCATGGTAAAATTTTGATGAAAATGGTGTTTTAGGGTGAGATATGGACGGCATAAGATGGAGAGTAGAGAGGTTTTGGAGTTGATTTGCATGTGTGAAATGGTGGAAGTGAAAACTAGTTGCTAGTTTTTGTGAGTTAGTGGGAAAGTGTGGCTTAAAATGTAAGCTAATGGACAAGTGTAGCTTGTAAGCTACAACTTGACACCTCATGGTGTTAAGTTGCTAATGTTGGCCGGTTTTGATGGGGGTGGGACAAGTGTCCCACTTGTCTCATCCCCATTTATTTACGGGTACTCCTCGATTCTAGTTTCCTCGATTTGCGTACCCTCGGGTCGTTTTACGAAAAACGTTTTTATAAATTATGAATCAACGTCACAAAATGAATCCAATATAAATTGTTTCATCAAAAACGGAGTTCGAAAACGTAAATACGTAATCCTAGGGTTTCCGGTTTAGTCGTAAAGGACGTTAAAATAAAATCGTAAGTCCTAATCTCTTCTCGTAAATTTGTGAGTTTATGAACTAACACAAATTTAAAACTCCAAAATAATATTTACGGATAAATTTATTTTCTAAAATGTCGGACTGTCACCAAAGACGGTGTATGTAAACGTAAGCACGTAACGTTGAATCCTCCGGTTTAGACGTAGTCAATGCTACTTCAAGACGTAAATACAAATTTCTTCCTAAAAATAAGTGAGTTCATATTGTAACATTAAAATAATGTTTTTAAATAATATTCGAGAATAAAATATCAACCATAAATTTGACGGAATGTCACAGCATTTACCCCTAAACAGGATCTTTGTCCTCAAAGATCATCTTACCTTACTACTCGCTTCTTATAGAGTTAAGGCCATGTGGGTATTTCCTCCACATTCGGTCCTTTCTCACAAGTGCAATTCATTACAATACGCGAGTTTCATCAAACATAACTACGGGAATAAGATCAGGCTTAATGTTGACTTACTTTCTCTATCCATGATGTTCACGGGTTTTTGATGAATGCAACTTTTCGCCGATCTAAGCTTTACTAAGAACAATCAGATTCTCACTTGATAGATATTCCATCAAGTTCGATATACGAAACATAATTCACGCAGTCTTTGAAGTCCTAGGGTAGATCCAGCTTATATGCCTTTCAAACCAATCTTTTACATCATCTCAATGGTCCCATACAACGGGGACTTATATCCCATGATTTGTCAGATCATGAATTCATTTTTCCAAAGTTAAAAATTTTGGCATAACTTCGCTACCCATTTGACACTTCAAGATCAACATTTCATATTCACATAACCTCCTGCCCACTATCGGCAGTTAATAATCAAATCCTAATTTCAACAATCATTTCAGATCTCGCGGGTCGGGTATATTTCAAGGATAGGTTCGCCATCATAGGAAACCTTAAACCTAAAAGACATGTCCAACTCACAATGGGTGTATGTCGGTTGTCTTCATCTCAACTCTTGCTCACAGATGCTCTAATTTCTAAATCTTTACAAGATTCGATCTCGATCCTAATTCGATGATTATCAATGATAATCTCTCCAAAGGAAAACGATTATACGGTCTATTACCAAAGGTCAATCATTCAAACATAAAACAACACTTATATTACCTTGTATCGTTACTTTACCTCGTCCCTTCGATTTGGGGTGGTACATAGTACTCTCGTCAAGGTTCGTTCTCAATGATTTCTGAGCAAATCTCTAGAAATTCGATGCGAAGCGAGGATCTTGATAAAGATGTTCGATACAGGCACACCATGTTTACATAACTCTTTTGCATTTATCATTAACGGGAATGATATTAGCAGATTTGGTCAGTCTGTCGACGATGACCCAAATCGAATCAAATTCAGATGATGACTTCTGAAATAGCTAGATGTTTTCTAATGTATGAGGCGATGTCTGCCTTCATAATTGTCATCAGTACAACTTCTTCAGACAAAGATACTTTTAGTCATAAATGACATAAATAAAATACTTATACTTACAAATTCCAACATACTATATCTCACAATCTCCATATTTAGACAATCACAAGTGGTCTTTTAAATATTTAACGCTATCGGCTTCATAATTTAATGGTTCACATTAGCCACGAACCTCTTTTATAATCTATATTATCCCTTCTTACAAACATCGTTTATATTTAAATTGTTCGGCAATTTATTTTGCACCTTCATTATTAAGAAATATATCCTAATTGGTTCTTTATCCTTTTTATATAATACGTCAGTATCTATATTCACTTCTCATGATGATGTGATTATCGTGTCCATAATTCACTCAGGTATTCTTTATATATTATGCGTCAGTAATTACGTTCACCTTCCTGATGAAATAAATATCACAACTGTATTTATTCAAAATTCTTTCTTCATATCTTCTATGTTTCAGTTTCTTCTCAACTATCATTTTTATCCGTTTTACTCAATCCGTCGTCTAAAGCGTCGATAATTATTATAATTAATTAAATAATTATTAGTTAATTTTTATGAAACGTAAACGTAAAAATTTTAAATTTCTTAGTTCGACCAATTATATAAAATGTTCAAAATAAATTTGAATTTAATTAACACGATTTTTGTTGATTTATCGAAAATATTTAATAAGATTTCGTAAATATTCGAAAAATCTTTGTTTATACTTTGGTCAAAGTTTTCTTAGTTTGAAAAGGAAAAATTGTCGTTTTAAGTTTTCAGGTTATGGTAATAATGGTTTTACTCAGTCCTTCTTAAGTTATCTTGAGGTATACACAAACATTTACCCCTAAACAGAAGTTTAGTTAAATGGTTTGTGTATAAGGGAATAATCCCTTTAAAAATCCTTTGTTAAAACATTTGTCAAAACATATTTCCATTTTTTTTTGGTAAAAATCCAAAGTCTTAAAAGGGCTCTTAATTTTTGAAGAGTCTATATGCATACATCTTACCATTACTAATCCAACGGTCATTTTATGTAAAGGATTAAGTTTTTAATCCCTAAGCGTTAATGGTTCTAATCTTTGAAAAGTCAATATAGCTTCCATTATCTATTAATCACACGGTTAAATCATGTAAAGGTTTAAGTCTTAAGTCTTATGTTAAATATTCAAAGTACATGTTTTTATCGTTCGGCCAATTCAGGTCAATCTATAATTAATTATTAACTCCTTTCTATTCTTATAAACAAATATATAGTCCTTACTGATCACGAGCATGAATTTATCAAATTACAGCCTACACACGTGATTCACAAAATTTATGAATGCTACATGTGTATTAGTCAATCCAAACGTCACCACGTGAAACTCATAATGTTCATTACAAGTACCGGATGTAGTGATTGGAATACATAATCTTTTCCGCAGATGTGAAGTTGATGATAACCATGCCGTGGATCAAATCTTTAAAACATACACTAGAACCTTGTAAATGATCGAACAAATCTTCCATTTCGAGTTATGGATATCGTTTTCGATTGTCAATTTACTCAGTTCACAGTAATCTATAAATATAAGGAATGATAACACCATAGTTCTTCATAATGACGAGCTTGGTAGAATAAAAGCTTTCTCCGACAACTCTCTCAGTTGTACGGTAATTCCTTTAATTCAGATGGTGCTGACGTACAGTGCACATGCCACAGATGCAGCACCGGGAATATACTCAATACCAATTTCAATCTGCCTTAATGGCAAAAGTCTAGGTAGTTCATTAACAAATACTTACTAAAGTTTCAAATAACAGAAACATCTTTTAATAAATTAATATTAGGTTCTTTCTAGATTATAATATCTATGACTAGTTCACAACTATTCACGGTATAGATTTCAAGTCTAAATGCAGGATACGATCATCCATCAAGAATTATTTAGATTACTTTTGATAATCAACATCTTATCATTTATGGGAATTCTACTCGAGTTCCCATCAATTAAGACAATGTCGTCATGTCATAATCAATCAATCCATTCTACTGGCACTATCAACATTCCAGTTGCATTGCCGTCGATAAGATGTGAACTTCTCAAAAGACTAATAATAACTCATAATCCTTCACAATTCAGGGATATTAGGATACACAACTACTATTAAAAGAGTAAGGTCAACGCATAATATATGCGAGAGAATTTCAAATCAGATACAGACGAAAACATTTAACGAATATAAATATATCCCATGTTTTCATAATTTGAGTACACATTCGAAAGCTCCTCGGATCGTTACCCAGGTCATTCAAATGAAATCAAATCAAAAGAAATGATAGGAACGTCGATACATCCAGTCGGGCATCAACACTCGGTAATCATATACTTTTCCTAAGAATCTCACTACGGGAGAATTGGACAAGAAAGAATTGTCAATTGTCAAATAAGACAATTTCCACTGATGAGTAAATTCGACTCAGAAGAATAAATGGTACGGGAACATATGTAGGTGTCCCTATCAATATGTCCCTATTTTTCACTTCTTGCAGATCTCTTAAAATTTTAATCTTTCACAATCTTCAAAGAAAATGTAGTGTTTATTCATTAGTTTTATGGTGACTACTAATTAGCCTTGCATAGTCCATTCCAAATTGTATGTAGGCGCGCAACTATATACAATTTCAAGATTAACGATGCAATACTCAGTTCGTCAAAATATTATCATCATGTTTATAATACAAACATTTTCACGCTTAATTCTTTAGATAAGAATCAAAAAAAATTTACAAAGATTTTCTTTGTTACGAAAACAATTAAGTTTTCCAATGTATTTCATAAACAACTTCATTTTGATAACAATCACTTATAAATCTCACTTTGAATAATCCTTATAGTGATGAAAATTAAATTTTTCTCAATGGATACGATTTTATCTTATAAAAACAATGAGTGATCTGCAAAAGAGTGATGAAGAGTTGTTCATCAAGAACTAACTACAATATGATATGAAATGAGCTTAGCCAAATAATCATGAGGTTCATGACCTGGATGGCACTCAGGAATACAAAGAGAATAATCTACAACGTAACTCAATTCGAGATGAGTACTTGTTCAATGGTTGCATCACTAATACGAGCATTAGGATGAAGCAATAAAAGATAGATAACATTGATACATGTAGAATTTAGCAATCAAAGGTATTCTTTTCATTAATCACAAACAAGTCAAAATTGTACCGTAACACATTACGTGTCACTATGTCATACAATTCTCAGAACTTATCCTACCAACTGATATCTCAGTTTAGTTAGGGATTTTTAAAAGATACCACAATGAATACTAATCTACAAGAGTCATTAGGTGTTCCACATGTCCCAGAAGATCCATCGGTCTCAATTCAGAAGAAGATTTCTTTAATTTATTTCTTGGACACTAGGCATCCTCGTCAGTGGACAATGGCCTAGGAACAACCCTTAATACAAACTAACAATCAATTAAAACCTTATAATTCAATCACAGGACTTAACGACTTCTATTAACAACCTCATATTCCATACAGGTTAAATTTTACTTTATTCAAGTTTCAATCAACTTGCACTCAATGCGATATCCTACTTCATTCTCCAATAGTTTCATCTTTATTCTTAGGCCTTAAAAGGGCAATAAAAGTTCAACACTTAATTTCCAATCCTATATCTCTTACAACAACAATTATCAAATGAGTCACAAGTATGAAATGACTTGATCATTCAACTAGACTTCTCGGAAATATACTAGTGCCATGAGGCTTTTGGGTAATGGTTCCAATGACAGCCTCAAGTGCAACATTCACCCTTTCGATTTCAATTTAAGAATTGGATGACAACGAATCAGATGACATCATCCTAGGTGGTAACATTTTGTCAAACTCCACTCTTATAAGGAAAGATCGTCATGACATCGATATCAGATTTAATCTCGCCAATTCTTTTTCAATATCGCAATCAACTAATATCTACATTTCTATGAATACCAACCATTTGTTGGGATGATAAATATCCACAACTTGGTTTAGATCTAGGATAGCTAGAATTCCTACGAGAATAGCTTCGATTAATTTACTAGGGGATTTAGGGTTTCTTGTGACAATCTACGTCGTATAAATACCTCGTATAAAAATCAAAATAATCATCAAACAATCATGTAATAAAATTAAATCATATATATATAATCTAAGTTATATATATATTAAAATAACACTTCTCAGTCTGGCCTTGTCGGTAACTCGGGAATTCTTCGGCACCGTTATAGTCAAAAGATTTTTAGACATTATTAGAAAAATGTTTTTAGTTTAAAGATTTTGAAAAGTTTTATTCAAAACCTTTGTTTTAAAAATCTTTCGTTCTCTATAACGAGAGCTCTGGTACCAAACTGTAACACCCCCAAATTTATACAACTCAGTACAGCGGAAGACTAGTTGGTGTTACGGGATAGCACATTACTCACATCATAGACAACGCATACAAATCGCGTCGTTTGATAATAAATCATTTCCATTCATAAATATTAAAGTTACATCGGTCCCAAGTCATTACATTTCATACAAAGTTTTACAAAGTATTTGAATGGAAAATATTGTTTAAGTGCGGGCCATGAATTCTTGTTGTCTTCCCGAGAATTACCTTCAAGTACCTGAGATAAAACATGTTAAAAGAAAAGGTCAGCGATAACGCCGAGTGAATTCATAGAGTTTAATAAAATCCATTAATATAATATCAGTATAAAATTATTACTGAAAATCATCTTGTACAAATCATTTTAATAGGCCATAAAATAGCCAAAGTCATTTTATACAAATCTTTATCGAAAATCATAATATAGGCATTTGCCTTAAAAATCATTATACGAATCATTGTCGTTAAAAACACCATACAATACGTTTTGCAACGTTGTATAGATTAAATAAAACCGTTATATGAATATGGTTATAAAAACCAAAACACAAACATAATATCAATAGTATGACCCTGTATTGCTAGTCAGGCAATACTTCGTAATTCGGAGCGTCTATTAGTATTTTGTAAATTTTGGATTATTATAAGCCGCATGACATTGTTACCTTACTAAACCAACAACGGGTAGCTAACTCGATACCAATTTTGCCCATCTAAAGTAGCGTGTTGTCACAAAGGTCACGCTATGGAAATCTTCTCATACATAAATTCGCTTACCAATCAATGTGGCACGACGGGGATCAACCGTCAAGGCGCGAACTGGGGTGATCGTCCCCAAATAGTACTATTAAATGCATAAGCGTCTACCAACTCCCAGTAGTTCACAATTCATACTAATGGGACTTTTAGTGACATAACCTAACTTTAATAATCCATTTAATTTCATCTATCGGGTCCATTAATCATTTATCAGGTCATACAATCGGGTCATTCAATCATTCGGGTCCAAAATCAATAAACAAACAATCGGGACAAATGGTGTCCTATTTTATAAAAACTAACATGTTATCTCCCTCGCGGGTTTATAAAACATTCATAAAACATTTAAAAGAGTGCGAGGCTATGAACTCACGTTGATGTGGGAAAACGATTATCGGCGATTTGGATGTACGGTACGTGCTTCAATCACGGAAACCTAGACAAATAATAATCGGTCTTAGACGTTTGTCCAATGACTTTATAAAAATAACAACTATGTATACATATGATGATTTTATATATATGATGATCAAGTGGGTTTACATATCCTCATTTACTCATTTTTGTGTTATGTGTTGATAACTTTTATACTAGTTTTCTCGTTTTACCCATTTACGTGTTTTAGGTCCAATAAGCCTATTATAAGTTCTTAACTTGTATTAATCCTTGTTATAATTACATTATCAGTATCTACACTTTACAAGTTGGGCCTAAATGGGTTAAGCCCAATAAGTTCTTTTTACAAGTATTTATCTTATTAAGTCCAACTATTAGTCCAATATGTTTAGTTAGCTCGTAAATATCCGTATTTCTTGTAGTTCGGGTTTTATCGGTTTTTACTTGTCTTAGTTACCTATACATCAGTATAGGACTTTTATAAACTTTACATTAGACGGGTTGGGTCGTCTAAGTTTTATTTGGCGAAAACGTTAATTTTACGGCGATAGCCGAAAAAGTCGTAAAAATCAAGTTTATAGTTTTTATTACTTATAAATATTATTTTACCACCATTTATATAATTTACCCATTTAATTAACCTTTTATACATTTATATAAATAAGTTTTATAAGTTAGTGGGTTTATATTTTTACATTTTATACATTATAATGTGAGTGCTTATATAATAATAATAAACATTATTTCCAAAAATCTGATTTTTAACTTCATGTTCACCATTTTAACATATCTAGAGTTCTATAATGAATTAGAAGCTCATTTTTGGATGGCATGATCTTCATAATATGTGCTACATTTAACTTAGTTATAGCTACTGCCCATTTTGAGTTTAACTTGCCTTAACAGTCCCTACAAAACTGCTTATTCAGATTAGACCACCTAACTTGTTTTGATCATATCTCACTCATTATTTTGATTCTATTGCATGGCCAACTCTCACATGTGTACAAGACCCATAGATTACTGTAAATACATTCTACTTCATCATTTTATCAGTCCATGACCTGTTTCTTTACTGTTTTATACAGCCATGTAAATTAATCAAGATTTTAACCTTGTTTCTTATAGTTTTCACCTTTTTAATCATATTTATCAACACCAAATCCCCACATAACATTTTTATCATCATATAATCATCATATACATATACAATAGGAAATAAAATACATGTTTACATAATCAAAATAACAAGAAGATGAGGAGGACAATCTTTATACCACCATGATGATGTAGGTTGTGATCAAAACATGGATTTTGATGGAGAAACTTGTGCATAGCCAACACCATCTTCAAGAACACCATTCTTCATAAACTCCTTGTGGAAAATCAGCCTTACTACTTCATGAAAACTCCTCCTTGGATGTTTTAAGGACCACCAATCAATAGGGTTTCAAAAGGGCTTCAACATATGTGTATTTAACATAAGATTCCATGGTAAAATTTTGATCAAAATGGTGTTTTAGGGTGAGATATGGACGGCATAAGATGGAGAGTAGAGAGGTTTTGGAGTTGATTTGCATGTGTGAAATGGTGGAAGTGAAAACTAGTTGCTAGTTTTTGTGAGTTAGTGGGAAAGTGTGGCTTAAAATGTAAGCTAATGGACAAGTGTAGCTTGTAAGCTACAACTTGACACCTCATGGTGTTAAGTTGCTAATGTTGGCCGGTTTTGATGGGGGTGGGACAAGTGTCCCACTTGTCTCGTCCCCATTTATTTACGGGTACTCCTCGATTCTAGTTTCCTCGATTTGCGTGCCCTCGGGTCGTTTTACGAAAAATGTTTTTATAAATTATGAATCAACGTCACAAAACGAATCCAATAAAAATTGTTTCATCAAAAACGGAGTTCGAAAACGTAAATACGTAATCCTAGGGTTTCTGGTTTAATCGTAAAGGACGTTAAAATAAAATCGTAAGTCCTAATCTCTTCTCGTAAATTTGTGAGTTTATGAACTAACACAAATTTAAAACTCCAAAATAATAACGGATAAATTTATTTTCTGAAATGTCGGACTGTCACCAAAGACGGTGTATGTAAACGTAAGCACGTAACGTTGAATCCTCCGGTTTAGACGTAGTCAATGCTACTTCAAGACGTAAATCCAAATTTCTTCCCAAAAATAAGTGAGTTCATATTGTAACATTAAAATAATGTTTTTAAATAATATTCGAGAATAAAATATCAACCATAAATTTGACGGATTGTCACATAATCCGTTTCAAAAATATCCGAGCCATAAATATCAAAATGATATTCTATATTAAAACGGAGATTCCATGTACCTTCGTGTGTATAATCCTCCTTTTTGTGTGCTCAAAACGTACCAATTTTCCAAACAGCAGCAATCATTGTGTTGTCCAATATCCTCTTCTGTCCAATATCTCTATCAGTTGTATTGTCCGATATCGGACAATACCTATCAGCGTTGGAATACCATATATCGGACAACACTATCAACCTATCAGCGTTGACTTATTCTGTCAGCGTCAAAACATACCTTGTCAGCGTCAATTTCACTCTTGTCAGCGTCTATTTTTGTCAACGGTACAATCAACCACTGACACAGCGACCAACGTGTATCCCTTGTCTTGATATGAATTCTATGTTGTAAGAATAACAAGAGTAGTATTTCAAACGTGTTTTATTAATAACACGTCTTATACCCTAAGTTTTAGGGATTCACCATGCATCACGTCCCTTATTAATTCCCACAATCCTCGTTCCTCCATCTCATATAAAAGGAAACAAGATATTTGAATCCATATCTCTCCAATATTCACGCACAAACATGCATTGGATTATCCCACGTGAAAAATAACTTGTTTTGGAAATATATACTCATCCCTAAAAATAGGTATTTCTTTCCTTATATCTCGTAATTACCCAAAATCAGGCACCATCATTGTAGGATATCACGTTTCTTTTTGGTCATTATCGGCTCTTTCTTTACTGTTTGAACAACAACGCATCATTCCTGAATTCACGTAACAACAAGTATATTTTGTCCTCATAACATACAGTATCAAATCTGGACGTGATTAGCCCATACCGTTTCTTCCTCAATGTCCAAATAATCATCACGTCACCATCTCTTCTTGATACAGTATTAACGAATCCCCATATATATACCAAGCTGTTGCGTTTTACATGAAGAACAGACCTAGGGTTTGGTAGAAACATACATATACCCAAAAATCACTTTCTTGACTGTTAAATCAAGAAAAACGAATTAGGGCACCTTCGTGGCTGTTAAATATCAAACAGTGGCTGCATCATCTAGGGTTTCAAACCCTAAATTCAAATCAACTTCAACATTCATGCTGCCCACTATTCTTCAAATCTTCAATTTTTCTGCTTTTAAATTGATTTAGAGTTTAAAGAAACCCTAATCATGATTTTATGTAAAAAACTTGAAAAACTGAAAATCACTCATCAGCCAACTTTGACGCCTAATAACTTTTGTCTAGGGATAAAACTCGACAATCCCTCCGGTGGATGTTTAGATATATGTATGTAGAACACACTTATAAAATTTCGTGACGATCCAACGGTTTAATCAAAAGTTATGACCTTCTGAATACTGTTGCGCACACAAAAACGTCCAGAAAAACCCTAGACGGATTTTTTTCTTTTCACCATACACGAACACCTTGTTGGTCCTAGCATCACGAGCCACGAGGCTCTGATACCAATTGTGGAAACCTTGGTTTCCGGATCTTTGAAGCTACTAGGAATGATCATTGTTCATATGATTAAACAATCAAAGCTGAATTAGAACAACAACCATTAACAAGGTGTTTAGGCACAATAGACATGAATTTAAACAAAAGGGATGTTCATTATATTAATAACAAACATCTACTAGACGTGTATACATTGAATCCCACGTCTAGTGCACACACGCTTTAGGTTTACATTGTATAGAAGTGAATGAATAAAACCTAAGACCATTGTTCCTTTTATAGTGTAAGGAACATAATCTACAAGAGATAATATCAAATAAACATCTAAATATTCTATTTAGATAAACTATATATTGTGTATATCATATATAATATACTCAATATATTCCCTAAATAGAATTCTCCATCAATCTGTAGACATCCTCAGTGTTTGACCTTGTTGACTGTGTTTGACTTCTGTCAACGCTTAAGGTACTCTTGTCAACGTCTGATTTACTCTTGACAACACTTGAACAAATGTCTTCATGTTTTCTTTGATTTTGAGTTTCTGCCACATCAACTTTTTGACCCAACATAGAGTGCCAAACATAATCGCTAACATATAAAAACAGATTTAGATTGAAATTATCTGACAACGTAGGGTGCAATAAAATCGTTATAACATGTGATACATGACTGCGTTTCAAGACCACAGCTAAGAAAACGGATCCTTGAAATAAGGATTCTTTTTATCTAGGAAAACATTGGTCAAAAGCGACTAAACCTGATAAAAAATTGATGCAAATCGACAATAAAGAGCCAAAACATTGTCGTAACCGACTAAAATCATCCAAACATAAGAAAAACATCTAAATTTATTTCTATTCCATATGGACCACATAGAAACCGGTCAAAATCTTTTCTCCCGGATTGTAGATGGATGAAACACGTATATGTATTTTCTTTGTTTAGTTTTGGTGATGTTTTACCTAGTATAAAAGTTGGTCAGCTAGTATTTGAGGTAGTTGAGAATGCACTAGACAAAGAGCATCTCGACGACACATTATAATATAAAGGTCAAGATATGAGTGTGGTCTAACAACACATTATGTTATTTGACCAAGAAAACAATGATATTGTTTATCCTTGTGAAGCCTACACAGGTGAATAATATGCAAAAAAAGGACAAGTATTTTTTGACATTTCATGTAGGAGAATCATTCTTCTTTATTATATGACTCTGAAATATTTGATTACATATTTGATTCTATTTAAATTGAGACCCGTTAGGAAATAGAGTGCCAAACATAATCGCTAACATATAAAAACGGATTTATATTGAAATTATCTGACAACGTGGGCTGCAATAAAATCGTTATAACATGTGATACATGACTCCGTTTCAAGACCACAGCTAAGAAAACGGATCCTTGAAATAAGGATTAATTTTATCTAGGCAAACATTGGTCAAAAGCGACTAAACCTGATAAAAAACTGATCAAATCGACAATAAATAGCCAAAACATTGCCGTAACCTGCTAAAATCATCCAAACATAAGAAAAAAACATCTAATATTATTTCTAGTCCATATGGACCACATAGGAACCAGTCAAAATGTTATCTCCTGGATTCTAGATGGATGAAACACGTATATGTATTTTCGTTGTTTAGTTTTGGTCGTGTTTTACCTAGTATAAAAGTTGGTCAGCTAGTATCTGAGGTAGTTGAGAATGCACTAGACAAAGAGCATCTCGACGACACATTATAATATAAAGGTCAAGATATGAGTGTGGTCTAACAACACGTTGTGTTATTTGACCAAGAAAACAATGATATTGTTTATCCTTGTGAAGCCTACACAGGTGAATAATATGCAAAAAAAGGACAAGTATTTTTTGACATTTCATGTAGGAGAATCATTCTTCTTTATTATATGACTCTGAAATATTTGATTCCATATTTGATTCTATTTAAGGTAAGACCCGTCAGGAAATAGAGTGCCAAACATAATCGCTAACATATAAAAACGGATTTATATTGAAATTATCTGACAACGTGGGCTGCAATAAAATCGTCATAACATGTGATACATGACTCCGTTTCAATGCCACAGCTAAGAAAACGGATCCTTGAAATAAGGATTAATTTTATCTAGGCAAAAATTGATCAAAAGAGACTAAACCTGATAAAAAAATGATCAAATCGACAATAAATAGCCAAAACATTGTCGTAACCTGCTAAAATCATCCAAACATAAGAAAAAACATCTAATATTATTTCTAGTCCGTATGGACCACATAGTAACCAGTCAAAATGTTTTCTCCTGGATTCTAGATGGATGAAACACATATATGTATTTTCGTTGTTTAGTTTTGGTCGTGTTTTACCTAGTATAAAAGTTGGTCAGCTAGTATCTGAGGTAGTTGAGAATGCACTAGACAAAGAGCATTTCGACGACACGTTATAATATAATAAGGTCAAGATATGAGTGTGGTCTAACAACACGTTTTGTTATTTGACCAAGAAAACAATGATATTGTTTATCCTTGTGAAGCCTACACAAGTGAATAATATACAAAAAAAGGACAAGTATTTTTTGACATTTCATGTAGGAGGATCATGCTTCTGTATTATATGACTCTAAAATATTTGATTCCATATTTGATTCTATTTAAATTGAGACCCGTCAAGAAATTGAGTGACAAACATAATCGCTAACATATAAAAACAGATTTAGATTCAAATTATTTGACAACGTGGGCTGCAATAATCGTCATAACATGTGATACATGACTCCGTTTGAAGACCACAGTTAAGAAAACGGATCCTTGAAATAAGGATTAATTTTATCTAGGCAAATATTGGTCAAAAGCGACTAAACTTGATAAAAAATTGATGCAAATCGACAATAAACAGCCAAAACATTGCCGTAACCGGCTAAAATCATCCAAACATAAGAAAAAACATCTAAATTTATTTCTAGTCCATATGGAACACATAGAAACCGGTCAAAAATTTTTCGCCCGGATTGTAGATGGATGAAACACGTATATGTATTTTCTTTGTTTAGTTTTGGTCGTGTTTTACCTAGTATAAAAGTTGGTCAGCTAGTATTTGAGGTTGTTGAGAATGCACTAGACAAAGAGCATCTCGACGACACATTATAATATAAAGGTCAAGATATGAGTGTGGTATAACAACACGTTGTTTTATTTGACCAAGAAAACAATGATATTGTTTATCCTTGTGAAGCCTACACAGGTGAATAATATGCAAAAAAAGGACAAGTATTTTTTGACATTTCATGTAAGAGGATCATGCTTCTGTATTATATGACTCTAAAATATTTGATTCCATATTTGATTTTATTATATTCAGACCCGTCAAGAAATAGAGTGCCAAACATAATCGCTAACATATAAAAACAGATTTTGATTGAAATTATCTAACAATGTAGGCTGCAATAAAATCGTCATAACATGTGATACATGACTCCGTTTCAAGACCACAACTAAGAAAATGGATCCTTGAAATACGGATTAATTTTATGTAGGCAAAGATTGGTCAAAAGCGACTAAAATTGATAAAAAACTGATGCAAATCGACAATAAACAGGCAAACAATTGCCGTAACCAGATGAAATCATCCAAACATAAGAAAAACTATTGACCCTTATATTTTTGATGATTAAATAAGGAAGAAAGAAAGAAAATACATGAAAAGACATGGATTCCTAGAGAGAGAAAGTAGTGAGACAAAGTAGAGAGAAGGATGATTAACTTGGAGAATATTAGATTGAGAAGTGAGAAAATGAACAACCAACCCTCCTAACATGCAAGGAGGGTAGTATATATAGTTCACCCACATGCGGGCTTTAATGGGCAATATACTGGGCCGGGCTTGTCTTTTGGACTTTAATTAGTTTAAATCCAAGCTCATAAACCACGACTAATTAACTACCTATTACAACGTTCTAACTAATGTTACAATAATAAATTATGACCGAGCATTCTTGTTTGACTCAATATTTTGAGGCTAACAATCTCCCCCAATGTGAGGTCATACCCTTTTGATATTTGGAGATCAATGGAGATTACGAATCTCGTTATAAATGAGTCTGGAACGTGTAACAGTAGTTTTGTTCCTTAATGCTATGATCTTTGAGCCTTTGTCATTGTCTTTCGACTTAGTCTTTTATCTTGAGATCTTCAAATTATTCTTGACTTGTCTTTGCCATCTTGTGATATTGTGTCTTTATCCACATGCTCACACTATTAATTGTTGAATAAGTCTTTGGGCATGAACATGTGGTTTTGAATCTTTGACTTTGCTGAGTACACCGTGACGCCACCTTCTCGAGACAAAACATAGACACAGACTGAATGGCTTTGACATTCGTCCTAAATCGGTAGCGTTTTACCTCCGGCCGGTGAACACCGTTATACGATATTAAATACCATACCTGTGATTAGGTATATACAGTTAAGAATCTCCTTGACAGGGTTTCGCGGCTGTACTAGCCGTTCTCTTTACTCGACCGTGTCAAAGCAAGGCTGCGAACATAAAGAGTGAATCAATTGGATAAATATCCGCTTGATTAAAGTCGTCAATTCAAATACATGGAACAAGTTTGATTCATTAAGAATCTTATCATTGTTGCTTTCCAGTTGACACAAGTTTGATTCATAGGAATCTCACAAGTCACCTACCGTAGCGCTGTTTGATGTTGACGCTAGAAGGATTTCCATTCGTCACCGTGAATATTAATGAATATCACTATGAATGTTCTGGCAAGACCATAAAGATATTGCGTAGAAACCTGAAACGAGTTTGAATCAATTCAGAATCAAACCACTGTTGCTTTTCAGTCTTACATATGTTCAATTCATAAAGAGTCTTACACATGACCTACCGTAGTGCTGTTTAATATTAGCACTGGAAGGATTTTCACTCATCATTGTGAATACTAAGTAGTATCACTCTGAGTGTTCTAGCAATATCACAAGGATATAGCGTCGGACTCTCTTGATCTTCATCCGTGTGTCCTAACGAGATTTGATTGATCTCTTGGCTCTAGACTCGATTTGTGCACTTTTAGTGGTTGGAGGATGGAGCAGATGCCACCTATTCAATATCAATTATCTCGAAGTGAGAAAGTCAATAGAAGTCATGTTGTTCTTTGTGACAATAAAACAAACTTCTTTTGAGAGAAGCCTGAGTAGCTAGGAAAGGGTTGTGCATTTATCACTGGGTCCATGATGAGTTGTCTTCATGATGTGTGGACCCGGTTTCTGTCTAAGTTGTATGGAGGGCTTCTTTCTTTAGACCCTTTATCTTTACATTTCTTTTTCATTCTTCAACCCCTTCAATGCTTACCAAGACATCATTACCCGCACCTTGTTGTGATTGTTCCAGTGCAAGCATCAGTACTTAGTCGGCATTCAGCTACGTTCACATTCTACTCCATCTTTCCTAAGGACTTCTAATAATCTATTGAATTGTCCCTGGGAAGATCCCTCCGGTTCTGGTTAGATCATAGGACTTAAACCTAACAACCCTTTTGACACCAAGAACATCGTGAATTAAAGATGTTGTGGGTATTTGATCGTAACCATGAAAACCACTTTAAATTCTAACACAGTGTTTGAAAAACATTTAACACCTTGCTAGTTTTGTCGTTTCAGAAATGCTCCCCCTTCACATGTGCATCGATAATCGAAAGTGTTTCGCACATGTAGGTAAAAGTTAAAGTGCTTGAGTCTTATATAAGATCACATTTTAATCACATTTTCTCCCCTATCTCTAATATATAAAATCTTTTGATATTACAGATACCAAATTTGATTAAAATATATTTTCAAAAATAGTCATGAAAATCTCCAGGAGAAAGATGTGTTAATCTTTTGCATGAAGTTAAAATTCCCCCCCCCCCCCCCCCCCCCCCGCTTAAAATTTTATCCAATTGGATTTTCATTGTGAGGATATGATCCACATTTCGATTTTTGAGGATAGGAGTTGTTGAACACACGAATTTTGGAAGATTTTGAATATCATTGAGAAATTCTTGAAAAAATCGTGTTCAACGCTTTTTGAAAAATCCTATTTCTTTTCGGCGAAGAGGTTTTTCTAAAGCATCAACTTGAGTTAATAGACGTTGAATGTCTTGACGAATCCACTCAAGTGTAAGAAGATTTCTCTTCTTTTGCTGAGGGTAAGGACAATAAAGCGTACACTCCCCCGTGAATATCGATCCGGGTTGCAATCTGAAAGTGATTACAAGCCATTGTTTTGAGCTCAAAACGTTGAATGTTTTGTGACAAGCTCAACCCGTGATATATTGCTCTACCCGTTAGTTAGGATGACCGAGAAAATTTTTGTTTCCCGTTCAGAGGATAAGTTATCATCGGGATGAACTTTCCTATGTTGTGAGCCCGGGTTACAGTCTGTGAGTTGACTATAAGCCATTGTGTTGAGCTTACTAGTGAAACCCCTGAGACACATATTTATCTGATATTTGTTTCTTCAGCAACCAAACTCTGAGAGTGTCTTTTGTTGAACGGTATGAATAAGGAAAACATTTATGTTCTTGTTGAAGCGTTACTTTATTACCTCCACTTTCATCAGTAGTTTGTATGCTTCGATGTGGGTTAGCGATATCTTGATGAGAACCATGTGGGGGTTTACTTTGAACCTTTTTTGTACTAGAGGGAAATATCTTTCTAGAAGGAACCCATTTAAGACCATTTGTTTTGAAGATTCTACTCGTTGGTATCCACTTTAGACAAGGTCTTAGAAACGTAGTTTTCTCATGCATAGTGGAAGACTTAATTGTAGAAAATCTATTTCCTATCGGGTTCCGTCCTTGAGATGCTCTAGCGTTTGGGTTAACCTTGTTAAGGACTTTTGTGATACAATCATCATGAATGGCATTAAACACGCATTTGTTACATTTCGTGCAAACAAAGTGCTTAGCATCTGAGGAGGATCTAGTGTTCCTACGATAGGATGATTTGGGCACATCATAGAATGGTCTAGAATTCCTAGATGTGTGATTAGCGCTCCTAGGTTTCGGTTGGGTCCTTTTTCTTGCTTGTGTCTTTATCTTAGCATCCTCTAGATAGATTTTATGACCCGTGCCATTTGAACTACTCTGAGGCCTGTTCTTGGAGTTATTCCTAGAGTTGCTTGAAGCATTCATGTGATTGGGTTTTGCATTGGTAAAATGTGTTAAGGTGGATCTAGATAGTGGAGTGACTGTTTTTGGAAAATTGCTACGCACGTCAACTTGGGATGCAAACCTCGAGTTCGATGTTTTGGGTCGTTCAGATTTAAACGCATTCGATTGTCTAGCAACTGAGCGGTTTCTGAATGGTTGAGTAGGAGGTTTCCACAAGATTGACTGAGTTGCTATCATAGTATCCACACTATTTCCTTTTAGCTTCCTTAATTCAGTTTTCACCGCTGTTAATGCAAAAACCTTTTCCAGAATCGGAGCTTTCAATTTCTCATTTTGTAGAAATAATTGAGCGACACGTTGTTCTAACTTAATGTTCATATTATCAGATATGTCGTTATCAGCATTTGCGTCATTACTATCTACAGTGTCGATAGGTTGCACATATATTTCACTTAATGAAGCAGGTGTTGGACTTAGATTTTGAGAAGCCAACTTTGATTCTAACAAGTTTATTTGTTTCACAAAATGTTCTTTTTCCGTATTAAAATCTTGAATCTTATGATCCAGTTTTTGTTCAAGAACAACGTTTGCTTTTTCAAGTTTTTTAAATTGGCCTTAAATTTGTGATTTTTCTTTGAAAAATTGAGTTTTGCATCCTTAAAATCTTTTGTCTTTTGAGCTAACATAGTTTCAAGGTCATGAATCTGAGAATCATACACAACAGTTAATTGTACCTCAGCCATTGGCTCTTCATCATAAATGGGTCCGATATCTGCATCATCGGCTGCTGGATCATTCCCTGAGTTGTGGATGGTTTGTTGCTGTTCTGATTCTATCCCACTGATTTCGGTGATAATCGAACAATCATTCAATGTTTGACCATCATCGACATTGATCTCGTTCGTCTGCATCAGTCTTTCATTCACACGTCTTTCAACTGGTAGTTTATGACGTGTTCTTTCGGCAATTAACTTCCTTACGTCTCTCATGTATTGAAGAAACGTCTCCTTGAATTCTTGAACTTCCAACCGAGTATATTTAAAGAAGTATTTGTTTATGAATTCTCGATCATAGTGTACAGACACATGTGTACCAATGAATTGCTGAAACTGATTTTCGAGAACCAAAACGGCATCTATGGATTCAACCTCTTGAAATTCATCGTTGGCAAGTTGTTGTTCAAGGCGAGCTGCGTTGAGTATCATTGTTCTTGTGAATGTCTCAACATCTTGACCAGTTAGTGACATGAATACCTGTTTGAATCCAAGTTCGACGCGAGTGCCTTTTAAATCATCATTTGAAATAAATTGAAGGTGTGACTAGAGTGATCTAAAGTGTGTCATGCATCGTTCTTTTGCAACCGACATCTTGGATTTGAGTGCATGCACATCTTGTGTTACGAAATCCATAATGGTGACACAGTTGATGAATTGACTTTGGTTGTTAAGTAGATATGGTGTGATTGTGTTGTGGTTGAAATTACGAAAATTGCAATTTTTCTTCAGCCCGACAATAAATTCACCAGTCCGACAAAACGGTAGACCAAAAATTTTGTAATCACCAAATTTTGAAATCGAGCTAGAAAAGTCCTAAAACTGGTATAGAAAAAATTTGAATTTACTTGTCTAGATGGTGGCCAAGTCTAAAAAATGCTCGAACAAAATTTGGCTAAACCGATCTCAATATCCTATCACAATGTTGTCCCATCGCAATGTAGCCCATCGCAATGTCTATCGCAATGTCTGTCGGAATGTCTGACCCCTGTCGCAATAAACCTATCGTGGAAACGATATTCCGAAACTAGTCTAGATGGTGGCTAAGTCTAAAAAATGCTCAAACAAAATTTGGCTAAACAGATCTCAATATCCCATCGCAATGTTGTCCCATCGTAATGTTGTCCCGTCGCAATGTCTGTCGCAATGTCTGTCACAATGTCTTTCGCAATGACCCCTGTCGCAATAACCCTCTCGTAATGACCCTGTCGCAATATTCCTATCGCAATGTCAGTCGTAATATCCAATCGCAATTCTCAATCGCAATATCCAATCACAATCTTCAATCGCAATAACCAATCGCATCTTCAATCACAATAACTGCTAATCGCAATCTCAATCGGAATGATAAACCCTAGCGTATTGCGATGGAAGGCAAGGGATTTCTGTCGCAATGTGGGTATTTTTTCCGAAACTTTAGGTAAAAAATGAGATTTTTCGCCAAGAAAAAACGTGATTTTACCAAAACTAAAGCAACCAAATCCCTACCACAACTATGTAGGAGATGTGTATCAAGATTTAGAGCATGGAAAATACACAAAAACTGAATTCATGAGTTGAGAAAGAGATTAAATCTTACGAATAAAAAAAACACAACCAATCACAATTCTACCCTGTGGCGATTGATACCAATTGTTGTCCCTTATATATGTGATGATTAAACAATGAAGAAAGAAAGAAAATAGATGAAAAGAGATGGATTCCTAGATAGAGAAAGTAGTGAGAGAAAGTAGAGAGAAGGATGATTAACTTGAAGAATATTAGATTGAGAAGTGAGAAAATGAACAACTAACCCTCCTAACATGCTAGGAGGGTAGTATATATAGTCCATCCAAATGCGGGCTTTAATGGGCTATATATTGGGTCGGGCTTGTCTTCTGGACTTTAATTAGTTTAAATCCAAGCCCGTAAACCACGACTAATTAACTACCTATTACAACGTTCTAACTAATTTTACAATAATAACCTATGACCAAGCATTCTTGTTTGACTCAATATTTTGAGGCTAACAAATACATCTAAATTTATTTCTAGTCCATATGGAACACATAGAAACCGGTCAAAATGTTTTCGCCCGGATTCTCGATGGATGAAACACGTATATTTATTTTCTTTGTTTAGTTTTGGTCGTGTTTTACCTAGTATAAAAGTTAGTCAGCTAGTATTTGAGGTAGTTGAGAATGCACTAGACAAAGAGTATCTCGACGACACATTATAATATAAAGGTCAAGATATGAGTGTGGTCTAAAAACACGTTGTGTTATTTGACCAAGAAAACAATGATATTGTTTATTCTTGTGAAGCCTACATAGGTGAATAATATACAAAAAGGACAAGTATTTTTTGACATTTCATGTAGGAGGATCATGATTCTATATTATATGACTCTGAAATATTTGATTCCATATTTGATTCTATTTAAATCGAGACCCGTCAAGAAATAGAGTGCCAAACATAATCACTAACATATAAAAACAGATTTAGATTGAAATTATCTGACAACGTGGGCTGCAATAAAATTGTCATAACATGTGATACATGACTCTGTTTCAAGACCACAACTAAGAAAACGGATCCTTGAAATAAGGATTAATTTTATCTAGGCAAAGATTGGTCAAATTAGACTAAACCTGATATAAAACTGATGCAGATCGACAATAAACAGCCAAAACATTGACGTAACCGGCTGAAATCATCCAAACATAAGAAAAAACATCTAAATTTATTTCTAGTCCATATGGACCACATAGAAACCGGTCAAAATGTTTTCGTCCGTATTCTAGATGGATGAAACACGTATATGTATTTTCTTTGTTTAGTTTTGGTCGTGTTTTACCTAGTATAAAAGTTGGTCAGCTAGTATTTGAGGTAGTTGAGAATGCACTAGACAAAGAGAATCTCGACGACACATTCTAATATAAAGGTCAAGATATGAGTGTGGTATAACAACACGTTGTGTTATTTGCCCAAGAAAACAATGATATTGTTTATCCTTGTGAAGCCTACACAGGTGAATTGTTAGCCTTAAAATGTGTGCGACTAACGGAATTACATTAGTTTCATAGCCGGGACATGCAGGGACTAATATTATCATATGTAAAGTCCAAGTCCCGTGCTATATAAACCCCTCCATACTTCCATATAGGGGTGAGGCTTATCATTTCATTCTTGTCATTCTCTCACTAGAATAAACACACTTTTATTATTACTTGTTTCTCTCTCTACTATGGCTAAACAACACTTCTATCCTCCCCGACCTCCAGATCAAACCCGTGTTCATAGTGAATCCAACTTAACAATTGGTATCAGAGCTAACCGGGGGTGTTTCGTGTTTTTGATTCGTGTGTGTGTTCGATTTCGTGTTTAATTAGTAGTTCGTACTATTCTGTTTGAATCTTTCTTTTAACTGATTTTATCACGTTTTGATATTAGATATTTCTCACTATCTAATAATGTTGTCGTAAATTTCTATTCCTCTTTCCATCTGTTACACGTTTTTTTCCCCAACATACATCATCAGATCATTTTTTTATTGGAAAAGGACAGAAAGAAAAAAAATAAAGAGGTGGCAGATCCATTTTTTTGGTATCTACAAAAAGGTGGTCAAAACCCTTTTCAGATGGTTATTACGATGCCTTTTTCAGATGGATATTGCGACGACTTTTTTTTCAGATTTATTCCGATGGGGGTTTTTTAAACATTCTGATGGGTAGGGCTGTATCTATTGCGATGGGACTCATTCCGATGGGTCTCATTGCGATGGGTGGCTTGATCCATCGCAATGGCATTCATGTCGTCATGCTGCGAAATTTTTTCCAACATTGCGATGAATTTTGGTTTATTCCGATGGATACAACATTATTGTGATGGAATGTATTAAAAAAATACATTGCGAAGGACTGAAAATACATATTGCGATGGTTTTTGTGAAAATTATTTCAATGGACAGGCACTGTTGACTTTACGATGGGTGTTTGGTTTCTATGAAAATCATTACGATGAGGGTTTATATCATCTAATATATAGAAAAAAATACAGATTTAGACTCATTTAAAACCTCCAAACCGAGTTCCATCCATTGAAAACAATAGACCCCATTTCTCATTCGAATCAATAACATCATCAAAATCTCAGATTCTTAGCCGTGGTCAACATGCATGAAAGATCTTTAAAGATCTCTACACACCACTTAGAATATCATCATCGATCGTTGTCGGTTGTAAACCCATTCTTGCTATACGAAATCAAAGAGAGATTAATAACTTGTATGTTATTATCAGGCTCTTTGTTCTTGTGAATGTCTCAACATCTTGACCAGTTAGTGACATGAATACCCGTTTGAATCCAAGTTCGACGCGAGTGCCTTTTAAATCATCATTTGAAATAACTTGAAGGTGTGACTGGAGTGATCTAAAGTGTGTCATGCATCGTTCTTTTGCAACCGACATCTTGGATTTGAGTGCATGCACATCTTGTGCTACGAAATCCATAATGGGTGACACAGTTGATGAATTGACTTTGGTTCTTAAGTAGATATGGTGTGATTGTGTTGTGGTTGAAATTCCGAAAATTACAATTTTTCTTCAGCCTGACAACAAATTCACCAGTCCGACAAAACGGTGACCAAAAATTTTGTAATCACCAAATTTTGAAATCGACCTAGAAAAGTCCTAAAACTAGTATAGAAAAAATTTGAATTTACTTGTCTATATGGTGGCTAAGTCTAAAAAATGCTCGAACAAAATTTGGCTAAACAGATCTCAATATCACATCGCAATGTTGTCCCATCACAATGTTGCCCATCGCAATGTCTGTCGCAATGTCTGTCGCAATGTCTGTCGCAATGACCCATGTCGCAATAACCCTATCGTGGAAACGATATTCCGAAACTAGTATAGATGGTGGCTAAGTCTAAAAATGCTCAAACAAAATTTTGCTAAACAGATCTCAATATCCCATCGCAATGTTGTCCCATCGCAATGTTGTCCCGTCGCAATGTCTGTCGCAATGTCTGTCACAATGTCTTTCGCAATGACCCCTGTCGCAATAACCCTCTCGTAATGACCCTGTCGGAATATTCCTGTCGCAATGTCAGTCGTAATATCCAATTGCAATCTTCAATCGCAATATCCAATCGCAATCTTCAGTCGCAATAACCAATCACATCTTCAATCGCAATAACTGCCAATCGCAATCTCAATCGGAATGATAAACCCTAGCGTATTGCGATGGAAGGCAAGGGATTTCTATCGCAGTGTGGGTATTTTTTCCGAAACTTTAGGTAAAAAATGAGATTTTTCGCCAAGAAAAAACGTGATTTTACCCAAACCAAAGCAACCGAATCCCTACCACAACTGTGTAGGAGATGTGTATCAAGATTTAGAGCATGGAAAACACACAAAAACTAAATTCGTGAGATGAGAAAGAGATTAAATCTTACGAATAAAAAAAACACAACCAATCAATTCAAGAAGACACAAGAGATGATTTGCAGCAGGGTTGTGTAATTAGTAGCAGCAAGAATAGGGTTTCATTCTAAACCCTAGATTCGTTTTATTATTGCAAGGAGCAGATTGAATTGCATTATAGGGTTTCAAAACCCTAGCTGTAATCTATGTTTGTAGCAGTAATGACGAATGGTGATAATTTGTGTTAGCAGCAACAATGGAGTCACAAGAATCTTGAACGTAAATAAGCAGCAGATAGTGGGGTTGAATCGTACACAGTAAGTTGTGGACAAACAATATTCTGTGTACATGTGAGGTTACAAGGGAGCAGATTGTTCATTCGTATGGGATTCAAAATAAGGAAAATATGTGACCCCAGTATATTGCTATTATCACGTGAAGGAATACAGGAGATACTACAAATTTGTGTATGCAGATAAATGTATTCGTAAGTTTTGGAGTACAAAGATTAATTCCTAATTTTTACGGATATTATGCTGAAATATTGGATGTGATGGGACATAGTTCACGTGGGTTTCAATATTAGTCTGTTTTCATTCGACATAAGAAGAACGTGTGAAGATCACGTACAAAGGTTAATTTCTGTGTTCACTTGGAGTTCTATTGGTCAAGATAAAATAGGTAATAGAATATGCAATCTATTTTGAATATGGAATATACTAGATGTTACATATTTTGAATGTGGAATGGATATCCACACCCGTATATTGCGTTCATTCTTTGAATAACATATTTTGTTTTCCTATTTTTGTGGGATACAGACGTGGGGTTTAATTCTCAAGTATTCAGCTATTTTAAATGGCATGAATATATTGCTATTTTATAGTTCACGTCTAAAAACAGTAACGTGGGAGACATGGAACAGCTTTGGATTTACTTTAGAGAAAGTGGCTGCAAAGTAAGGTTGCTGATTTTTAGGAAGAGATATATTGACTAAATCTTATTATCTGTTTTGCTGAACAAATACCCATGTGACGTCAGCTGCTATATAAAGGACAGGATATATTTGAGTCTTTAACGTGAAAATCAATGGTACTATTTTTATCATATAGAAAGAGACGTGATTTGCTACAAGAGAAGAAAAGGAGTGTTTCCTATTGGCTGCCATACATACATCACGTGGGATTCTACTAAGGCAAGTTATTATTTGGATTGTTTAAATCTCTCACCGATCAAATCGATTTGAATGGTGTACAGCAGACGAAGGTAAAGTAGGAAGGAGAATATATTTGCTAAAATATTGGGATCACATTCTGTGGTCTTCTTATTTTTGGACAATATATTGTCAAGACATGTGCATATCTTTTATACTTGTTGCTACGGGAATTAAGGAATTCACAAAAGAAAAGGTGCACGTGAGGAAGATATTGGCGCTGACGTTTGAAATTTTGACGCTGACGTGAATAAGTGTGACGCTGACAGAAATAGGCGTTGACATGAGTTGTCCGAGAAGTGTTTTGTTCCAACGTTGATAAGTATTGTCCGATATGTGACAATACACATGACAGATTTCTTGGATAAAGGAGTTTCTTGGATGACAAAAGAATATCTGCTGTTTGAGAAAATTGGACGTTTTGAGCACACAAAAAGGAAGATTATACACACGAAGGTACATGGAATCTCCGTTTTTATTCAGAGTATCATGGTGATATTTATGGCTCGGATATTTTGAAAGGGATTAATGATTTTAGTGCGAGTTAGCAACAATTCATGAAGTAATTTATTGGATTTGATTATGTAATCGGGGTAGCCTTGTAAAAGAGTTATCCGTCTTAATGCTTTTACATATGATATGAAGATTAAGATTCTTCATGAAGAGGTGTTATCTTAAGGGGAAGAATTCTTATGGTAAGTTTGATGATTGAAGAAGATTTTCGCGAGTTTGTGTTTTATCATATCTTTAAATTATGGAGGGATACCATTGGTTTGAAGATAACTTGTTCGTGCTTTACATGGTTGGTGATGAAGACTTGTCATAACACTTGAAGGAGTTACATTATCGTGCTCAGTGTCTCACAAAGGATGAGAATATTGACAAGGGATCGAGGTCTACTTATATTTAGTCATTTGTATAAGTTTTTCATCATGTGGATATTACAAGACATGGAACACAAGGTTGGGTTATTCTACTTCTACATCAAGAATACTTTATTAATTATTCTTCAAGATCATTACATAGAGCTACATATGGAGAATCTTCAAAGATTGCATACATTGTTTACTTCCTTGTTGATGTGACAAAAAGGGGAATAAATACGTGCTACACTTGAGGGGAAGCAATTTGAAGATCATGTATAACTTACAAGAGATACACATAGAGTTTTGCCACTATCAACTAGGGGAAGATTGTTGGGTCAAAAAGTTGATGTGGCAGAAACTCAAAAATGAAGAAAACATGAAGACATTGTCCAAGCATTGTCAAGAGTTAATCAAGCGTTGATAGCTCAAGAGTTGTCATGTACAATGTAAGCATTGTTACATGCAATTCAAGCATTGACAAAACGTAGACAAAGAAGCTTATGGAAGCTTCTATTTAGATAAACATGCAAAAGATATTCTGCATAAGTTTATTTAAATAGAAGATTTACTTGTTTATTCATTCTTATCTCTTGTAAACCCTAATCCTTACACTATAAAAGGAACCAAGGGTCATAGGTTTTAATTCATTCAATTCATTAACAATGTAAACCTAAAGTGTGTGTCGACTAGACGTGGGATTCAATGTATACACGTCTAGTGATTGTTAATTATTAATATAATTAGCAATCCATTTGTTTTTATTCATGTTCTTGTGCCCTAAACACCTTGTTAATGGTTGTTGTTCTAATTCCGCTTTGATTGTATAATCATATGAACAATGATCATTCCTAGTAGCTTAAAAGATCCAGAAATCAAGGTTTCCACAAAATCTACCCCGTGGCGATTGATACCAATTGTTGTCCCTTATATTTGTGATGATTAAACAAGGAAGAAAGAAAGAAAATAGATGAAAAGAGATGGATTCCTAGAGAGAGAAAGTAGTGAGACAAAGTAGAGAGAAGGATGATTAACTTGAAGAATATTAGATTGAGAAGTGAGAAAATGAACTACCAACCCTCCAAACATGCTAGGAGGGTAGTATATATAGAACACCCACATGCGGGCTTTAATGGGCTATATATTGGGTCGAGCTTGTCTTCTGGACTTTAATTAGTTTAAATCCAAGCCCGTAAACCACGACTAATTAACTACCTATTACAACGTTCTAACTAATTTTACAATAATAACCTATGACCGAGCATTCTTGTTTGACTCAATATTTTGAGGCTAACAAATACATCTAAATTTATTTCTAGTCCATATGGAACACATAGAAACCAGTCAAAATGTTTTCGCCTGGATTCTAGATGGATGAAACACGTATATTTATTTTCTTGGTTTAGTCTTGGTCGTGTTTTACCTAGTATAAAAGTTGGTCAGCTAGTATTTGAGGTAGTTGAGAATGCACTAGACAAAGAGTATCTCGATGACACATTATAATATAAAGGTCAAGATATGAGTGTGGTCTAACAACACGTTGTGTTATTTGACCAAGAAAACAATGATATTGTTTATTCTTGTGAAGCCTACACAGGTGAATAATATACAAAAAAGGACAAGTAACTTTTGACATTTCATGTAGGAGGATCATGATTCTATATTATATGACTCTAAAATATTTGATTTCATATTTGATTCTATTTAAATCGAGACCCGTCAAGAAATAGAGTGCCAAACATAATCGCTAACATATAAAAACATATTTAGATTGAAATTATCTGACAACGTGGGCTGCAATAAAATTGTCATAACATGAGATACATGACTCCGTTTCAAGACCACAACTAAGAAAACTGATGCAGAACGACAATAAACAGCCAAAACATTGCCGTAACCGGCTGAAATCATCCAAACATAAGAAAAAACATCTAAATTTATTTCTAGTCCATATGGACCACATAGAAACCGGTCAAAATGTTTTCGTCCGTATTCTAGATGGATGAAACACGTATATGTATTTTCTTTGTTTAGTTTGGTCGTGTTTTACCTAGTATAAAAGTTGGTCAGCTAGTATTTGAGGTGGTTGAGAATGCACTAGACAAAGAGCATCTCGACGACACATTCTAATATAAAGGTCAAGATATGAGTGTGGTCTAACAACACGTTGTGTTATTTGCCCAAGAAAATAATGATATTGTTTATCCTTGTGAAGCCTACACAAGTGAATTGTTAGCCTTAAAATGTGTGCGACTAACGGAATTACATTAGTTTCATAGCCGGGACTTGCAGGGACTAATATTGTCATATGTAAAGTCCAAGTCCCGTGCTATATAAACCCCTCCATACTTCCATGGAGGGGTGATGCTTATCATTTCTTTCTTGTCTTTCTCTCACTAGAATAAACACACTTTTTGTTTCTCTCTCTACTATGGCTAAACAACACTTCTATCCTCCCCGACCTCCAGATCGAACCCGTGTTCATAGTGAATCCAACTTAACAATTCGTATCAGAGCTAACCAGGGGTGTTTCGTGTTTTTGATTCGTGTGTGTGTTTGATTTCGTGGTTCGTACTATTCTTGTTGAATCTTTCTTTTAACTAATTTTATCACGTTTTGATATTAGATATTTCTCACTATCTAATAATGTTGTCGTAAATTTCTTGTCCTCTTTCTATCTATTACACATTTTTTTCCCAACATACATCATCAGATCATTTTTATATTGGAAAAGGACAGAAAAAAAAAGAGGTGGCAAATCCATTTTTTTGGTATCTACAAAAAGGTGGTCAAAACCCTTTTCAGATGGATATTACGATGCCTTTTTCAGATGGATATTGCGACGGATTTTTTTTCGGATTTATTCCGATGGGGGTTTTTAAACATTCTTGTGACAATCCGTCAATTTATTGTTGATATTTTATTCTCAAATATTATTTAAAAACATTATTTTAATGTTATATTATGAACTCACTTATTTTTGGGAAGAAATTTGGATTTACGTCTTGAAGTAGCATCGACTACGTCTAAACCGGAGGATTCAACGTTACGTGCTTACGTTTACATACACCGTTTTGGTGACAGTCCGACATTTCAGAAAATAAATTGTCCGTGAATATTAATTTGAGATTTTAAATTTGTGTTGGTTCATAAACTCACAAATTTACGAGAAGAGATTAGGACTTACGATTTTAATTTAACGTCCTTTACGACTAAACCGGAAACCTTAGGATTACGTATTTACGTTTTCGAACTCCGTTTTTGATGAGACAATTTTTATTAGATTCGTTTTGTGTCATTGATTCATAATTTATAAAAACGTTTTTCGTAAAACGACCCGAGGGCACACAAATCGAGGAAACTAGAATCGAGGAATACCCGTAAATTAGCGGGATGGGACAAAACAAGTTTATCCCACCCCACTCATATGGAAAGGCCAAAACTTGACACCACAACATGTGATGTGTCCAAGTTGTAGCTAGTTGCTTACACTTGTTAAGCAAAGCTTAACAAGTAAGCTACTTCTTCCACAAAACTAACAAAACCACTTCACTTTACTACTTGCTCTCATAAACACATGCAAACCGCTCATACTCTCATCCCTCTCTCTCTAACCATGAAATCATATGGTATTCACACATATGATGAAGCCCTTTTCAAGCTCTATTGATTGGTGGTGATTTTAACATCCAAGGAGAAGATTTGGTGATGTCCAAGGGCTGATTTCTACATGAAGTTTACAAGTATTGGTGGTCTTGAAGATTGGTGTTGATCTATCACAAGTTTTGCCATAAAAAATCCAAGCCTTGATCGTAAACTACACAACCTTGGTGGTATGGATATTGTTCTTCCTATCCTCTTGTTATTTTGATTATGTAATCTTATATTTTCTTTATTTATGTATATTTATATGATGATGAATGATGATTAAAAATATTATGTGGGGATTTGGTGTTGATAGATTTGATAAACATGGGTAAAAAGATGGAAAAACCACATGTAAAAATGGTTAAATCTTGCTTAATAAGATGGCTGTATAAAAACAGTAACTAACCAAATAATAAACTGATAAAATGGCATGATGGAATCAATTTACAGTAAGTATTAGATTTCATACACATGTGAGAGTTGGCCATGCAATGGAATCATCAAAATGAGTGAGATATGATCAAAACAAAATTAGTATACCAATCTGAATAGTCTGTTTTGTAGAGACTGTTAAGGATACGTAGACATGGATTGAGCAGTAGCTATAACTAACTTATTTGTAGCACATAAAATGAAGTTTATTCCATCCAAAAATGAGCTTCTATCTCCTTATAGAACTCAAGATATGATAAAAATGGTGAAGATGAAACTAAAAATCAGATTTTGAAGAATTAATGTTTAATAGTATTATATAAGCACTCAAACTAATATAGTATAAAATGTGAATTAAAACCCACTAACTTATAAATTTCATTATATAAATATGTATAAGGTTAAATAAATGGACAATTTATAAAATGGTAGTTGAATAAGATTTATAAGTTATAAAAATTATAAACATGATTTTTACGACTTTTTCGGCTATTACCGTAAAATTAACGTTTTTCGTCAATTAAAACTTAGACGGTTGGACCCGTCTAATGTAAACTTTTAAAAGTCATATACTGATATATAAGTATCTAATATAAGTTAACGTTACTGGACTAATAATACAACAAAATGGGCTAAAACACTTATAAACTTATTTATTGGGCTTAACCCATTTGGGCCCAACATGTAAAGTGTAAATACTGATAATAAAAGTATGAAATGGATTAATACAAGTTAAAGGACTTATAATAAGTTTATTGGACTTAAAATATGTAAATAGGTAAAACTAGTAAACTAGTCTAAAAGTTATCGACACATAACACTAAAATGAGTAAACGAGAATATATAAACCCACTTGATCATCATATATATAAGATCATCATATGTATACATAATTGTTATTTTTATAAAGTCATTGGACAAGAGTCTAAGACAGGTATTATTTGTCTAGGTTTCCGTGATTGAAGCACGTACCATACATCCGAATCGCCGATAACCGCCTTCCCACATCAACAAGAGTTCATAGCCTCGCACTGTTTTAAATGTTTTATAAATGTTTTATAAACCCGCGAGGGAGATAACATGTTAGTTTTTATAAAATAGGACACCATTTGTCCCGATTGTTTGTTTATTGATTTGGACCTGAATGATTGTATGACCCGACTATATGACCCGATAAATGATTAAATGACCCGATAGATGAAAATAAATGGATTATTAAAGTTAGGTTATGTCACTAAAAGTCCCATTAGAATGAATTGTGAACTATCGGGATTTGTTAGACGCTTATGCATATAATAGTACTATTTGGGGACGATCACCCCAGTTCGCGCCTTGACGGTTGATCCCCGTCGTGCCACATTGATTGGTAAGCGAATTTATGTATGAGAAGATTTCCATAGCGTGACCTTTGTGACGACACGCTAATTTAGATGGGCAAATTGAGTTTCGGGCTAGATACCCGTTGTTTGGTTTAGTAAGGTAACAATGTCATGCGGCTTATGATAATCCAGTTAACGAAATACTACTATACGCACCGAATTACGATGTATTGCCTGACTAGCAATACGGGGTCATACTATTGATATTATGTTTGTGTTTTGGTTTTCGTAACCATATTCATATAACGGTTTTTATTTAACTTTATACAACGTCATAAGACATATTGTATGATGTTTTTACGACATTGGCTCGTATAACGATTTTTAAGGCAAATGCCTATATTATGATTATTTGACAAGAATTTGTATAAAATGATTTTGGCTATTTTATGGCCTACTACATGGATTTGTATTAAATGATTTTCGGTAATAATTTTATACCGATATTATATTGATGGATTTTATTAAACTCTATGAATTCACTTGGCGTTATCGCTGACCTTTTCTTTTAACATGTTTTGTCTCAGGTACTTGAAGGTAATTCTCTGGAAGACAACAAGAATTTATGGCCCGCACTTAAATAATAATTTCCATTCAAATTCTTTGTAAAACTTGTATGAAATACAATGACTTGGGACCTATGTAAATTTGATATTTATGAATGGAAATGCTTTTATTATTAAATGACGCGATTTTTATGTGTTGTCTATGATGTGAGTAATGTGCTATCCCGTAACACCAACGAGTCTTCCGCTGTATTGAGTTGTATAAATTTGGGGGTGTTACAATTCTGATGGGTAGGGCTGTATCTATTGCGATGGGACTCATTCCGATGGGTCTCGTTACGATGGGTGGCTTGATCCATCGCAATGGCATTCATGTCGTCATGCTGCCAAAAATTTTCCAACATTGCGATGGATTTTGGTTTATTGCGATGGATACAGCATTACTGCGATGGAATGTATTAAAAAAAAATACATTGCGATGGACTGAAAATACATATTACGATGGTTTTTGTGAAAATTATTGCAATGGACAGACACTGTTGACTTTACGATGGGTGTTTGGTTTCTATGAAAATCATTACGATCGGGGTTTATATCATCTAATATAGAAAAACAGATTTAGACTCATTTAAAACCTCTAAACCGACTTCCATCCATTGCAAACAATAGACCCCATTTCTCATTCGAATCAATAGCATCATCAAAATCTCAGATTCTTAGTCGTTGTCAACATGCATGAAAGATCTTTAAAGATCTCTACACACGACTTAGAACATCATCATCGATCGTTGTCGGTCGTAAACCCATTCTTGCTATACGAAATCAAAGAGAGATTAATAACTTGTATATTATTATCAGGCTCTTTGTTTTCGGATTTAGACCCACTTCGAAAACCAAAAACAACATGCAATCAATTATTTCAAACCTACCCGAGACCCATATTCAGATCTTGATGACTTTACGTATTGGATCTTGTGTGATTCGATATGGACTGAGCAGGAACTTATAAGGGAGATTTGTTTGTCACTCGATTTAAGGGTTTTGTGTTAATACGATTTGATTCTAATTGATTGAAAGATTCATATTAATTCTGCTCCTCATCAGATGAAAATATTGAATACATAAGATGAGATGTATGATTTGTGTGATATTGGTTTGGATGAGTTTAGATAGATGGGAGCAGATCTTTGGGAGTATCGAAAGTAAGAAAGAGGCGGTTGTGAAAAGTGATTAGGTTTCTAAAGTTTAGGGTTTGTTAAACTATTTATATTCCTATCCCTATGTTAACCATTTGGACCGATTATTTCAAGTTTATTTGGGCCGGTAAATCATTAATACATTTTGGGCCGAAATTTAATGGACTTGGTTTATATGTTGTGATGCGTTAGAATGTTGGATGAAATAAATTGGGGTGTTTGATTTTATGATGGATATGGGATTTCATTATAAAAGTCAGACGAGATTTCTTGAGTTTCATATTCATTCAATCCGCGCATCAGTTGGGTGTATGATAGATTTTGGGCTTCAAAGTAAAGTTAGCAAGACCACGTTGACATCTTCTCATTCTTTCGTCATCGTTGGTTCTCAAGTTAACTACACTCTAACAAACTCAACAAACACGACACACATCAAACACGACAAAAACAAACAAACACCAAAACGATCCTTAAAGATTCACTAAAATTGTCAAAACGGCTAGTATTCGAGCAAGGTAATGTCAAGTGATCACGAAGTGGATTTGGTAATTATCATTTGTAGGTGAAGTGGAATATCACGAAGGCGTCTACTCAATTCATCATCGAGCCTCTTTCACCCAATTCTATCGATTGATGATTTGCTTCAGCATTTATGATTGAGACTTGATTTATCTAGTTTCCACTGTCAAGGGGTGGATGGTCGACGACATGGACAACTATCACTTAAGGTGTTTCGTAGTAGTGCTCAGTGTCACACTCACCGAGAGTTGTGGATACTTCAAGAGGTGTTCTACATCTTATACCTCTCTCTTTATGTATAAGATTCTAAGAGACGTTTCTCTGCACCGTTCTTCAATCAACACAGTGCTAAGCGTAAGTAACAAATTTGGGAGATTGTACTTCAGTTTCATGTTTGGAATATCAGGTTTACTTCACCAGTGGTCACTATAGATAACCGAAATAATACGAGGTTGGTAAGTTTAGCCAGAGAGTACAAGAGTAGAGATGTGATCAATAAACAATTCTCACGAGCAACTTGAGCTACAGAATGTCAACAAAGATTACTGCTTCAGACACGGACTTCTCACGATTCTGATTGTACTCGTTAGATGATGCTATCGAGTGTACTTAACCACCATACTTTTGACAAGAATGATACCGAGTGTTCTTAACCACCATACTTTTGACAAGAACGCTACCGAGTGTTCGTCACCATCATACATTCGATAAGAACATCTCACGATTTTGACCGTACACGTCAGATGATGCTTCCGAGAGTTCGTCACCATCATGGGGGAAGAACGTGTACTTTGGAGACTTAGTTCCCACTCTGGAGTACTTAGTTCAACTTCCAGGGGGAAGCATTCTACAAGCGTGAGAAGATTTGTTGCTGATTTCTTACATGTTCCCCCAAACACATAATCATGAAGACCAAAAATGTCAAGGTAGCAGTTACTTGGTGGGGTTTACTTCTTCTTCTACAAATTTCCGCTGTGCACTTTAAATGTCAAAGATAGAAGATTGATCAAGCTACAGATTCTGCTCAAGACATGGATTTTGGTTTGGGGGGAAGCTGATTCAGAAGCTTCGTCAAAAAGAAGTCTATGAAGAAAGGTTTTCAAGACATGTGGTGTGAATTAGGGGGAAGTTAATCCAGTTTGAAGGTCTACGATTTCTTAGGATTTGGTAATTAATGGATTGATCTATTGATTTAATGGTGGAGATGGGGAGGAAGGAGATGATGGTGTAGAGAGAGAAAGGAGAGAAAAGAAAAGTAGAGAGAGAAAGTGATTTTGATTAAATGAAAAGATATGAAAATGAGAAGAACCACCCCTCCTAACATGCTAGGAGGGGTATATATAGCCCACCCTACATGTGGGCTATATGGACCATATTGTTTACAAATGGATCACGAGCCCAATACTAGAATATATCTTTGTAGTGACCGATCCTTTCTAAATACGTAAAAACGTATTTCCAACAATCTCCCCCTAAGGGAGGTCACTCCAAGTTACAATGTCCTAAATAGTCTATAGCTCGTGATCTATGCTAAGAATGATGTAACCGAGACTTTCTTTGGGAAAACGTATTTCCAACAATCTCCCCCTAAGGGAGGTCACACCATTTTACAAAATCTTAAACCTAGCATACTATGCTTGAGTCTTCGATCTTGTTCTTGTGAATATGCTTGATTTGATCTTTGACTTTAGTCTTGAGCATGTTTCCTTGCCTTGACCTTGTGCATTCATCACTTGTGAAATTTGCCACTTGGTGACTTCATGTTCCACATACTTATACCTTTAAATTCTTGAAAGCTTCAGAGTTTGATACAACGGAAGACTTGACCTTCAGACTTTCTTGAATTTGTTGAAGTACTAAGTGTATGTAGTACAAGCATGTGGTGACGACTTCTTCTGGATTATACACCGCAATGCCACCTTCTTGTTATGCTGCATAAGACAGTTAGCAACAAACCATATACACGGATGAAATGGCCTTGAACATTTCATTCTAATTCGGTAGCATTTTACCTCCGGTCGGTGAAGACCGTTGGACGATATTATATATCGTACTTGTGACAGGTAGTTTCAATAAAGAACCTCCTTGACAAGATTTCGCGGGTAAACCCGTTCTCTTTACTCGACCGTCCAAAGCTGACTGCGAACGTAAAGAGTGAGTCATTTGGATAATATTATCCGCATGATTTGAAGCCGTCAATTCATGTTCCTGGAACAAGTGAAGTTCAATTAAGAACCGCACCATCGTTGCTTTCCAGTTGTCACTAGCTTGATTCATATAGAATCTTGCAAGTTACCTACCAAGTGCTGTTTGATGTTAACACTAGAAGGATTTCCATTCGTCACTGCAAATACTTAATAGTATTACTCTGAATGTTCTGGCAAGATCACTAAGATATTGCGTAGAGGCCTGGAACGTGTTTAAATTCATTTAAGAGTTTAAACCACTGTTGCTTTCCAGTTATCACATGTTTGATTCATAAAGAATCGCACAAGCACCTACCATGAGCTTTTTGACGTTCGCTCAAGAAGGATTTCCATCTTCATTGTAAATACTTTCGTATTACTCGGATGTTCAGGCAAGATCATGAAGATTTTGGGTAGGACTCTTAAGAACTTTCTTACTTTTCACAGTGTGTGAAGAAGCAAGTAAATATGAAAGTGTGTCCTAATGAGATATTTGATGATCTCAAATGGCTCTAGACTCGATCGTGCATTTTGGATTTTAGTGATCGGAGGCTGGAGAGGAGTGCCACCTTTTCAATACCAATTTATTCGGAGTGAATAAACCAATAGATAATGTGTTGATCTCCGTGTGATTAAAACAAATACCTTTTGAGAGATATTTGAGTTAGCTGGGAAGGGTTGTGCATTGCATCACTGGGTCCATGATGTCTTTCTTCAATATCAAGAATCATTAAAAATGATCTCAATAGCATATGAATTGACCCGGTTTCTGCCTAAGGTTGTAAGGAGGGCTTCTTTCTTTACACCCTTTATCTTTACAATTCTTTTTCATTCTTCAACCCCTTCAATGCTTACCAATACGTCATAACTAGCACCTTGTTGTGATTGTTCCAGTGCTAACTTAAGTACTTGGTCGGCATTCAGCTACGTTCACAATCTTTCTCCATCTTTCCTAAGGACTACTATTTCTAGCTATGGAATGTCCTTGTGAAGATTTCTCCGGTTCTAGAGAAATCATTGGACTTTAACCTATCCTACCATCCTTATGTCACCACAATCTTCACCGTCGTGAATAGAGATGTTTTGGGTAAGTATATGTCACCATGAAATCTATTTTGAAGTGCAAATCCATTTTGCTCCCCCTTAACATATGTCACGATATCCGAAAACATTTCGCACATGTCGGGATGAACTAACACATTAAGTCAAACCATTTGTGATTAATCATTTCCCATATTAAATCACATTTTCTCCCCCATATTAAAAATATTAACGCAATCGATGTTTTTAATATCAATTGATTTAATAGCATTTTAAGAAAATTTGGGAAGAAAGATGCAAATCTAGTTATCTTCATGATTTTAACAAGCTCCCCCTCAAATTAATGAGGGTGTACTTGAAACGTAAATTAAATACCTTTTAAACATAAGTGTAAGGTATTTATCACGTGCAAAGATCATATATGATAATGTATTCACAAGATTAGCAATTTACGAGGTTGGACCTGAATGATGGAGAACATCATATGAAAGATTCACATGGTTCTTGTTCACGAATGTTGGTCACCTCGTCACGTCTGAAGTTATCTCTTGACTCCATGTGTATGATTGATATCGTTGTCTTGACACCAATATGTGAACTTGGCACTCTCGGCATCAAGGATTCTGAATGCTGGACAATTGCTCCCCCTCAATTGTTGACCCGTGTTCTATTGAAAGAGTTGTAGTCACCGTTTGAGTAGTCGCATCGTCGAGTATGTAGATATCAATTGCAACGAACTTCGGATTGTGGAGTTGATAACTTCGGATTTTGGAGTCAAAGCTTTCTGGTGAAATGCTTGACTTCAATGTGAAAAGCGGGTTACTATTGGAAATAATAGCAAACCATATGGAGCATGTTTTAAATCTTTTAAACTTCTGCTCGAACTTTATTTACAACCCCGTGTCATTATTGAATGACATTTCTAGGTTCGTAAATATTATCGATTCTAGAAGACATGCTCGTTTTATCAAAACGTTTTTGAACACACAATTTTGAAAGATTTAGAAAAACCTTTTGAGAAATTCTTGAAAAATTGTGTTCAATGTTTTGAAAACCAATTACTTGAGCTTAAAATTTGGAATATCTTGGGAAAGCTCAAGTCCGAGAAGTTGTAAACTTCTCGTTGTAAGGATAAGTTATCATCGGCGATAAAATTTCCTTTTATCTGAAGGACGAGTCCTAAGCTTACATTTACTTAGAAGTCGTTTTCATGAGCTTGAATACTTTGACTGTTTTAACGGAAAGCTCATGACCGAGAAAGGTTAATTTCTCGTTATGAGGAAAAGTTCTCTTATTTAAAAGATACACTTTCCTTTCTGAGCTTAAAACTTCGAATGTTTTAATACAAGCTCATGACCGAGAAAGGTGAATTTCTCGTTAAGAGGATAAGTTTATCATTAATGATAAACTTTCCTTTATTTGAAGTTCGAGTTACAGTCTGACATTTAACTGTAAGTCATTGTGCATGAGCTTAAAAACCTCGAATGTTTTTAATTTTAGCTCATGCCCGAGAAAACTTAATTTCTCGTTGTTAGGATAAGTTTATCATCGGCGATAAACTTTCCTTTCTTTGATGCACGGGTTACCATCTGATATTTAATGATAAACCATTGTGCATGAGCTTAAAAACTTGGAATGTTTTTTGATATAAGCTCATGCCCGAGAAAAATGAATTTCTCGTTTTTAGGATAAGTTTACCATCGGCGATAAACTTTCCTTTCTTTGAAGATCGAGTTATAGTCTGTGATGTGACTATAAGTCCTGAGTGCAACTTAACCATGAATCCCCTGAGACATTTGTTTCTCCGATATCTGCTTCTTCAGCAACCAAACTCTAAGAGTGTCCTTAGTTGAACGGTATATAATGATTGGACCGCTTCGTTCTTTTGGAACATCAACTTTGGTACCTGCATTCTCATTAGGAGTTTGTATACTTTTGCATGGGTTAGAGATATCTATTTTAGAAGCACGTGGGGGTTCACGGTTGGCTTTACTTGTGTCAGAGGTGACCTGTGTTGTTCCCATTCAATCCATAACACAAGATTTAGAAGAGATATTTAGAGAGAGAAAGAGAAGAAAGGTAGAGAGAGAAAAAAGAGAGAATTTGGAAGGTTAATCACTTTTAGAGAGAGAAATAAAATGGTAACCAACACCCTCTTTCACATGTGAAAGAGGGTTAGATACCCCACGGCTCTAAGGCCTTTGTGGGCTTCATCTTGGGCCGGGCTTGGCTTAGTTTTGGGCTTACGCCCCTAACTTATACAATATTAGCTTAAAGTCCAAGCCCCGTTTTCCCGACTAACCTATTACAATACAAGACCTTTTAACGACTAAGATGACCTATTACATTCTTGTTCGACTATATAAATATAGGGCTAACAATCTCCCCCAATGTATCGGTCATCTTAAAAAGCTTAACAAGCATAAGATGATTGAGAGAATACATTCTTGTAGAGGAGATCTTCCTGCTTTGGTCTTGTATCTTGGTCTTGATCTTGTTTGTAACAGCTTTGTTCCTTCATGCTTTCGTGATCTTTATCTTGAGCCTTTGTCATTTGACTTTGAGTGCTTGAGATCTTCATCTGTACTCCTTGTGACTAAGATGACCTATTACATTCTTACATTCTTAGGTATCTTGATTATCGCCATCTTGTGCTCTTGTGACTTCTGAATCGACATCGGTTGCACAGCTACGCCACCTTCTTGATATGCAGCAACATATATAGACACAGATGAAATGGCTTTGAACATTTCACCCTAACTCCGGTCGGTGAAGACCGTTAAACGGTATTTAAATACCGTACCTGTGATCAGGTAGATTTGATTAAGAACCTCCTTGACAGGGTTTCCCGGCGGTAGTAGCCAGTTCTCTTTACTTGACCGTCTCAAAGCAGACTGCGAACGTAAAGAGTGAATCATAAGGATAAATTATCCGTCTGATTAGAGTCGTCAATTTAGATTTCCTGGAACAAGTTTGATTCTAAAAGAATCGCACCATTGTTGCTTTCCAGTTTGTCACAAGCTTGATTCATAGAGAATCTTGCGAGTTACCTACCGCAGTGCTGTTTGATGTTGACACTGGAAGGATTTCCATTCGTCACTGTGAACACTAATGAGTGTCACTCTGAATGTTCTGGCAAGATCACATGGATTTTGCGAAGAAACCTGGAATCAAGTTTGAATCAATTAAGAATCGAAACTTAGTTGCTTTCCAGTTCTCACAAGTTTGATTCGTGTAGAATCGCACAAGTTACCTACCATGAGCTTGTTTAATGCTGGCTCAAGCAGGATTTCCATCTTCATTGTGAATCGTATCACTCAGATGTTCTGGCAATATCACAAGGGTAATGCGTAGGACTCGATTATGTCCTAATGAGATGATAGATAGATCTCGTTTGGCTCTAGACTCAATAAGTGCATTTTTGGTAATCGGAGGCTGGAGCAGACTGCCACCTTTTCAATATTAACTGACTCGGAGTGAGAAAGTCAATAGATACGTGTTGATCTCCGTGACAATGAGACAAGTTTCTTTTGAGAGAAACTCGAATGGCTGGGGAAGGGTTGTGCATCGCATCACTGGGTCCATGACACTTGTCTTCAAAAGATGTGTTAACCCGGTTTCTACCTAAGTTGCATAGAATATTCAACTCCTTCAATGCTTACCGATACGTCATCATTAGCACCATGTTGTGATTGTTCTAGTGCTAACTTAAGTATTTGGTCCGCATTCAGCTTCATTCCACTCCATCTTTCCTAAGGACAACTATTTCTAGCTATGGAATGTGCTTGGGTAGATCCCTCCGGTTCTGGTTGGATCATAGGACTTAGTTTCCTATCCTAAACCACCTTTTGACTCCATCGTTCCGTCGTGGATAGTAGGTTGTTTTGGGTATAGATCGTAACCATTAAACCATTGAAAACCATTCAAAGTGTTTGATAAAAATCAAAACTTTTAACACTTGAAAGTTTTACATTTCCGAAAAGCTCCCCCTACACACATGCATCGATATACGAAATAGTTTGGCATGTGAAGGAAAGAGTTGCACTTGAGTCTTTAAGATCACATGTTGCGATATATTACATTTTAATCACATTTTCTCCCCCTATCTCTAATATAAAAATATAATATTAGAGATACCAATTGATTAAAATATGACATTTTCCGAAAAATCGATGGGAGAGAAACATGTGTGCACGCATGAATCATGGAACATGTTCAGTCGGGTCGCTCCCCCTCAACAATATATGTGTGTCTTGAGACAAAATTTGACAAAATTTTAGAAAAACGACACCACAAAATATGTTGAGGTACGGAGTTGAGATGTCTTTTCCGATATAATATATTACATTTGACAATTTCATATCATTTTCGGAATGTGTTGGATACATAAAATATGACAATTTTAGAGATGTACCCAACAACATTAAAAGGCTTGATTTTAAAACGCTCCCCCTCAAAAATTGATCAAAATAACATATGACAATTTTGAGATATAAAAATCACTTATGAGGAAGGGAGTGTTGAACACACAATTTTGAAAGATTTAGAAAAACCTTTTGAGAATTTCTTGAAAAATTGTGTTCAACGGTTTTAAAATAATCAGGATAGAAGACTTCTCTTCTATTGATAAGGGAAAGCGCACTGAAACGTACACTCTCCTTTCGGGTCCGTTTTTCATGAGCTCAAAACTTTGATTGTTTTGTGACTAGCTCATGACCGAGAAAAATAAATTTCCCGTTGTGAAGGATAAGTTATCATCCGTGAAAAACTTTCCTTAAGTTGAGGTCCGAGTCCTAAGCTGTGATGTGCTTAGAAGTCATAATGAGAGAATATCAAGCAGCTTCATTTGCCAAAACCTCCAAGTCTTCTGGAGTCATATACTTCATACCAAGACGGCCAACGAGATACGCAAACCTATCTTTCGATAGAGCTTTTGTAAACAAGTCTGCCAGCTGGTACTCAGTTCTGACAAAGTATAATTCCACGATGCCACGTTCCACTTGTTCCTTGATGAAGTGATATCTGACATCGATGTGCTTGGTGCAGGAGTGCTGAACCGGATTGCAAGATATGGCTATGGCCGACTTTGAGTCACAATACATAGATATTTTATCAAAGTGGAAGCCATAATCCTTGAGTTGAGTTCTCATCCAGAGGACTTGAGCACAACACGCGGATAGAGCCACATATTCTGCTTCAGCTGATGAGAGAGAAGTGCAATCCTGCTTCTTTGACGACCAGCTGACAAGCTTGTCTTCCCCTAGAAATTGTATGCTACCAGAAGTGCTTTTACGACTATCAAGACAACCTGCGTGATCAGAATCTGAAAAATCTGTTAGATGAAAACCGGTTTCCCTCGGATACCAGAGTCCCATGTGAATGGTATTCTTAAGGTACCAAAAGATCCGTTTAACCTCTTTGAGGTGCTTTTGAGTAGGTCTGGCTTGATATCGTGCACAATAGCATGTGGCATGATGAATATCAGGCCTGCTGGCTGTAAGGTACATAAGTGACCCGATCATACTGCGATATCGCGTTTGATCTACGGGATATGAGTACAAGTCAGCGTCTAGGGATGTGGTCGACAATGTTGTACCAACGCGAGCACATAAGGTCATACCATGCTTTTTAAGTATCTCTTGAGCATATTTAGCTTGGGTAATGAAGATACCACGTGGGGATTGATGAATCTGGAGGCCTAAAAAGAATTTTATCTCCCCCATCATTGACATTTCAAATCTGCTGTGCATTAATTTTTCAAAACGTTTTGAAAGTTTTGGGTTCGTGGAACCAAAAATAATGTCATCAACATAAACTTGCACCAGCATTATGTCATCCCCATATTTATTAGTAAAGAGAGTAGGATCAATAGAACCTTTGGAGAATCCTTTGGACACCAAGAAGTTTGAAAGTTCTTCGTACCATGCCCTTGGAGCTTGTTTAAGTCCATATACAGCCTTCTTGAGACGATAGACTTTGTCAGGATGATGAGGATCGATGAATCCTTCCGGCTGATTCACATACACTTCTTCCTTCAAATGACCATTGAGAAAAGCTGTTTTAACGTCCATCTGAAAAACCGTGAAGCCCTTATGTGCAGCATAAGCAAGGAATATCCTGACTGCTTCCAAACGAGCGACTGGAGCGAATGATTCATCGTAGTCTATGCCTTCTTGTTGACGGTATCCCTTAACTACAAGACGAGATTTGTTTTTGATGATGGTTTGTTCTTCATCCAGTTTGTTTTTCCAGATCCATTTGAAATCTAAAATTGACATTCCATAGGGTCGGTCAACATGTTCCCAAACATTTAGGCGTTCAAACTGATGAATTTCGTCTTGCATTGATTCAATCCACGCATGATCAGTCATGGCTTGTTTGATGTTTGTAGGTACAGTTGAACTCACGGTGAGTGCATACATACACACATCGCCATCGGTTTCGAGTTGTCTGCGTGTTCGAACCGGTTGTGAAGGATTTCCAATGACTTGCTCCAATGGATGATCACGTGTCCAATGGTGAGTGGATGGATATGGTTGGTAGAATGTATGCATGTTGGACGGATCAACATGTGGAGTAGAAGACTCTCCGACTTCGTGTACCGGTGTACCGAACGGATTGATAAATTCTTCTTCGTCAGGTTGTGCATCGACTGCTTGATTGTTGTTTTCTCCTTCAGCATTGACGGTTGGTGATGTTGGTTGTATGACAGTTTCTTGAGTTTGTTGAGTATCCACTGGAATTGTCTCTTGAGCAACGGTTGCTAAAGTAGATGCAGTTGTGTCTTGTTGACTTTGTTCGGGTGTATCAGCAGTATTGACAGCGGAAGGCTTTGACACAACTTGATTGTTTCCATAGTAATATTCATCAAACATAGGATCATATAAGTCAACCAACTCATTCATATGTGTCGTATCCGTCGAGTCTGCTGTAGGAGTACTTTGTTGACATTCTTGCACGGGACGTACACTGTTTTGTGTAGGTGCCATTGCTGGACATTGAGGTGTGGGACTTGAGCTGTTGTGATCAAGTACCATTTGTGGCAATTCGTCAAAGTTCACATGAATTGTTTCGACAATGATCTTTGTTCTCTTGTTATAGACCCGATATCCTTTCGACAATGTCGCATACCCCACAAAAATACATGCATCACCTTTTTCTTTCATCTTGTCGAGATTCTCACCGTCTTTAAGAATGTAGCATAAAGATCCAAATACGTGAAAGAATTTGACAGTAGGTTTCCTGCCATTGATGATGTGGTAAGGTGTCTTTTCATGTCTAGGGATAACGAGAGAACGATTCTGAGTATAACAGGCAGTTGCAATTGCTTCAGCCCAGAAGAATAGCGGTAATTTTGAAGCAGAAAGCATTGTTCGAGCAGCCTCAACCAAAGTACGGTTCCGTCTTTCGACAACGCCGTTTTGTTCAGGAGTTCGAGCAATAGAAGTTTGATGTTCGATGCCTTCTTCTTGAAAGTAAGATTGCAAGTTCTTGTTCAAAAATTCAGTACCCCTATCCGTTCTTACGGTTAAGACTTGAGCTTGAAGATTGCGTTGTATCATCTTGAGAAAGTTTTTGAGAACCTCTGGTGTTTCATCTTTGGATCTTAAGAAGAAAGTCCATGTGTATCTAGAGTAATCATCAACAATCACGAGAATATACTTTTTCCCGTTAATACTCTCTACACGCATGGGACCACATAAATCCATGTGTAGAAGTTCCAATCGTCCTTTTGAGCTTGGGGTAGTCTTTGTTTTGAAAGACTTCCGTTTTGCTTTCCCCAACTCACAAGAAGAACAAAGATGGTCTTTGATGAATTTCAACTTAGGAAGACCGGTCACAATATCATTCTTCGAAAGCAAGTTGATGGTGTCAAAGTTGAGATGTGACAATCGTTGATGCCATAACCATGCTTGAGATGATGAAGCTTTAGCCATTAAGCAAATCAGATTTGTTGAAGATGTGTCTTGAAGAGTTACTGTGTAGAGATCAGAACCACGAGAACCTGTAAGAAGGTCATTCCCATCGTAGTCTCTAACATAGCAAGTAGATTTCCGAAAAGCCACTTCCAAATCCGCATCACAAAATTGACCAACCGAGAATAAATTGTGATTCAGTCCCTCGACGTAATAAACCCGTTTTATAGTGATATTCCCTTGAACCAAGTCTCCATATCCGAGTATCGGTGCAAATTGATCATTTCCAAACCGTACCGTACCCAGAAACTTCTCCACGAAGTTAATGAGAAGCTTGAGATTGCCCGTCATGTGCTTTGTGCACCCGGAGTCCATTATGAATAGGATGAGTTCGACGAGCTGCAGAAGAATTAGAAGACAATGTAGCATTTGACAAATGGGAGCCCTTGATAGAAACGGGTTCCAAAATAGTAGTGGGCCTAGATGCAAAGTCTACAGGCAAGCTGATATTCCTAGACCCAATCACTAAAGTGGTTAACTTAGGTACCCATTTGTATCCGGGTGGTGTAAATCTCGAATACCCCCGTGTACATGTCCTAATCATGTTCTCATATAGCTTCTTTAATATGTTTTGTTTACGCAAAGTAGTGGAGTCTAACGCACTTAGTTTCTTAAGTGGTTGATCAGTGGATTGGTTCAAAGTTCTTGTGGGTTCTCTAGTACTAGTGGGCACAGGAATAGGCTTCCTAGTTCTAGTATTCACGCCATTATGATTAAGAGCACAAGCATCATGATTGAAAGTACGAACATATTTTCCACATTCAACACAAACAACTTCAACATTCGATGTCTTAGCATTTAAACTGTCATTACAAGCAGTTACAGACGTTTTATTCTTAGAAAACTTAAAATTCCTACGGTGATCTTCTACTTCCTTCTTCTTCCCTTGACTATTGTTAGGCATGACTCTATCTTCAATTCTAGTGCTCTTAAGCTGTGGTCCGCTAACACTAGTAGTGGGATTTACTCCTGTAGAAGAAGACACACGTTGATTAGTTTTCCTAGTATTCTGAGGTAACTGCGTAGTTCCAGTTTGAGTGGACCTAGTGTTAATCTTATACATTCCAGGTGCTATCACATTAGTGCTCTTATCATTTCCTATCTTAGGCAAAGTCTGTGGGGATTGTCCCAAAATAGATGATTTAGGGCATTTAACCGCATTCGGTTGACGAACAGCGGATGGTTTACCCAAAACAGACTTTCCTTTCATTTTCTCAATGAGTTTCTGTAACTCACTTATGGCAATGTCCCTTTCTTTTAGCTGAGCTTTCAAATCATTTATTTCGAAATCTTTTTCATTTAGTAGACGAAACGAAGAAGCTGACATTTCTTGACACTTTTTATGATTATGAGATTTTTTACCTTTTTGTAAAGCAAGTTCAAGAGAAATGGAGTGTTTCTCAAGTTGAGAAAAGCTTTTCGAAAGTTTGTTGTATGACTGAATTTGTTTTGAAAGCTCTACTTCAAGACTGCGAGTCCGATTCTGACACTAGACATGCTACATGACAATATTGATCAAGATCGGTATACACACCAAGTATAGCATTCATATGGTCAGCATAAAAATATTCCTTAGAAAGTCGATCAATTTCGTTAGAAAGTTGGTGTTCTTGTGTCTTTAATTTAATTTGAAGAAAATCAACTTCATCTTCAAGAGATTTAGAAGAGATATTTAGAGAGAGAAAGAGAAGAAAGGTAGAGAGATAAACAAGAGATAATTTGGAAGGTTAATCACTTTTAGAGAGAGAAATAAAATGGTAACCAACACCCTCTTTCACATGTGAAAGAGGGTTATATACCCCACGGCTCTAAGGCCTTTGTGGGCTTCATCTTGGGCCGGGCTTGGCTTAGTTTTGGGCTTACGCCCCTAACTTATACAATATTAGCTTAAAGTCCAAGCCCCGTTTTCCCGACTAACCTATTACAATACAAGACCTTTTAACGACTAAGATGACCTATTACATTCTTGTTCGACTATATAAATATAAGGCTAACAACCTGAGTAGATGATTCACTTATCTTAATTGGCAAATGTTTCCTTTTATAGAAAACTTTAAGTTCAGGCTTAAGTGATGTATCATCCTTTTCAATTTCCTCCCTAGTAGTCTTAGTAGAGTCGGAGATTATCCTAGTTAAAGGGCACTCGTTTCCTACAAGAGTTAAAGTTCTACCAGTGAGGCGCCACATTTTGCCAACGGGTTTGATTTTAGCTACCCACTGGGATTTAAGTCTAGCACGGGAGTTCACCTCATTAAGCAATTTTTTGATACAGGAATCATGATTTGCCGTAAAGACACATTTTCTACATGTTTTACAAGTAGCATATTTAATGTCCGAGTAAGATCTAGAATCCCTAGATGATTGATTGATGCTCCTAGGATTGGACATGCTACGGTTAGCAGTGTTGGGTAAACTAGAAGGCATCTGACTAGGTTTGACATTGCTATCTCTTACATGTGTCTTTTGCATAACTTTCCTTAGACCAGATTTATGGCCAACGTCATTTGAACTAGTTCTAGACGTGGTCTTGGTATTTTTAGGGAAACTAGAGGCAATCATATGATTTGGTCTTGCTAAAGCTGGAGTGATCACATAGGGCCTAGTTGCTGGAGTGTCTGGTCTAGAAAGATGAACCAAATCAACTTGGGAGGCAAACCGCGGTCTCGAGGATTGTGGTCGCTCGGATCTAAACGCAGTAGGTTGTCTAACGAACTGATTTGTAGGCGGTTTCCCCAAGATTGATGGTTTTTCAAGCTTAGCAAAGACCTTTTCCTGTACTTGAGCCTTTAATGTCTCATTCTCTTTAAGCACTCTATCTTGGGATGCCAATTTAGACTCTAGTAACTGAATTTGTTTCAAAAGATTATCCTTTTCAGCTTTAGAATCTAAAACTTTTTGATCCAATTTTCTTTCAAGAACAACGTTTGACTTTTCAAGTTTTTCAAAATATGTTTCAAATTTGTCCGTTTTCTTAGAAAATTCAAGTTTGACATCCTCAAGATCTTTAGATTGTTGAGCTACAATCGTTTCGAGCTCTCTAATCTTGGAATCAGAAACAGTCAATGAAGCAGTTATAGGACAATTATCATGATGTTTAGCATTTTGAACACTTTCTCCCCCATTATGACTCTCATCGGATGAATCAGAAGTGGTATTTCTATCACTCTTTTCCATCCCATGTTTGTCATAATTAGGTTCAAAATGCTCAATATGCGGCATGTCATCAGCATATACATCATAAATAACATTACATTGTACCATGTTTGCAGGCTCTGCATCATAAATGGGTAAAGTGTCATCAAGAGAAATCTAGTGAACATTCCCTGACGTGCCACTGGTATCATGTTGTCCTCCTGATTCTGTGCTCTTGCCATCGTTAGGCTCCAAGTTGTCAACCGTATGATCATTCTCCTCTTGCATCTGTGTCATTGATTCTTGCATTACATTATCATACGCTTGCTGAAGTTGTGATCGTTGATAAATCGAAGACGAGACCGATGTCATGAGTTTCAATATTGTATCACGGAAAACTTGAAGCTCGGTATGTGTATCTCGAAGAAATGATTGGCAAATCACTGAACTTTCAGGCTTGATGATATTGAATTGGAGGAAAGGCGTGAGGTGTGTCACAGGAGCCTTATATGCAAGTGTCGATGCAGAGTAATTAAAGTTGTTATGGTTGAGTTGCTCGGCGAGTTGGGTCAAAGTGGTGAAAATTGAGTCGATGAATATATGACGATCTTGTCCAAAGATTGTCACAAATTCGCTCCCTCCTTGAATCCTCGAAAGAGTGACAAGATGAGACTGAAGCAGTCGAAATGAAATAATGCCATTATCACTAACTTTGTCTTGCATTTTATGCGCTTCTCCCTTTTGACATGTCAAATCGAACGAATCCATTGAATATCGATTAAAAAATGACGTGGATGTTGTTAACAAAAAGTCACGGAATATGACAAAACAAACGAAACGATCCGTAAAGAAATTTGAAAAAAATCCTCGATTGTAGATAAAAACCTTCTTCACATACAAATAAGAATATCTGATTAAAAATCCGTAGCCTCGAAAAATAAAGCCTGTCACTTTGACTCGTCACTTTTGTTTTCAAATTCGGTCGCACAAACTTTTGATCCGTCAAATATTTTACGACTTTGATATTTTCAAAATACCCGCCTCACCACGATGTACCAAAGATTAATAAACAAAATTTACTAAACAAAAAAACAAAAGTGACAAATAAACTTTAAAATAAAAAAAATTAACTTAACTTAAAAAGAAATTAAAAATAAAATAAAGATGGAAAAACTGAAATTTTCAAAAGTGACGAGATATTTAAAAAATTAAAAACAAATAAAAAACTTTAACAACCGTAATATGACAACCCATCAAAAAACAGCGATTGTTTGACCAAGTACTCTAAAACGTGGCAAGTAGCGGGAGAACAGTACACTCCTTGAAACTTCCGCCCTATTAATTTGGTTATTAAAAAAACCCTACAATCTTATCACTTCCATCAAAAACTCCGTCTCTATTCTATATCCTACTATCTCTCTCTCACAGCCAACTACACCTCCGTCTCTATACTCTCTGTTATCCCCGCCCCCAACCTTGTATTCTCTCAAAAACTGCAGATCTAAATAATCTATACTCAAACCCACAACGACATACTCACTTCTCTCACAAATCCTCCAAAGAAAAGTTAACAGTCTCACCACTTGATAAGAAACCCACAAAATCAATTTCAACTAATAAACCGAATACGAGAGTTAAAGCACAAGAAACCAAATACGATTGATAATAAATTGAAGACGAGAGTTAAAGCACAAGACTTCAATATCCTTCAAAGGATCTTAGGTAGGTTAACTGTGATTGCATGTTGGTTTAATAAGTTGTTGAGTCGAGTCAAACTATCATCTGTAGAGTCCTTCTGTGATGTTTGTCTTTGATATGAGAGGTGAGTGTTGAGATTGTTGTTGGTGTGGGTGGGTCGAGATGATACAGTCGATATTTAAAAAAATGGTTTGTGATTAAAAAATGGTTTTTAGTGATGTGTAGGTGTGTCTGAGGGTGTTTGTTTAAGGAATCGAAAAAAAATAATGATCTTAACAAGTTTGTTAAAGATCTTTATTTAATTTCGTATATTAATACTGGGTTTAAAACCAAATACGAATCTATGATGATTGATTTCGATTTTTAAAGATCTATGAAAGTTCTATAAATCTTAAATCGATTTTCAAACTGAGATGTAGATGTGTATTTTGATTTCGAAGGTGTCGAGGGTGTGGGGAGTGAGACGAGAGTGGATTCACAAGTCTAGGTCTAGGTGTTGGGTTGGGTGTCCGAGAGTGTTTTTATTGGTCGAGTCTTATAAAAATGGAGTGTGTTTGGTTGTGTGTGTTAGTGAGTCGAGAGACGAGAGGGGAACCAGAGGATTTGTGATGTCCTAAGAGTGTTTGTCCGAAAGCTGTTGTTTGTAACAGTCTAATGTGAGGTCTTCAAGAGTATTGTGAGGATGTGAGTTCGAGGGTCGAGAGTATTGTGAGTCAGATGAGTCGAGTCGAGTTGAGATGTTCGAGGGTGTTCGAGTCTTGATTGGTAAAGTTGGTTGTTGAGTCTTGTTCGAGTCCGGTCCCGTTATATTTTTTCAGTCGAGAGTCTGTCTATTCCGAATAGTCTATTCGGAAAGCCTATTCGGAAAGCCGTCTATTCGGAAAACCGTCTATTCGGAAAGCCGTCTATTCGGAAAGCCGTCTATTCGGAAAGCCGTCTATTCGAAAAACCGTCTATTCGGAAAACCGTCTATTCGGAAAACCGTCTATTCGGAAAACCGTCTATTCGGAAAACCGTCTATTCGGAAAACCGTCTATTCGGAAAGTCGTCTATTCGGAAAGTCGTCTATTCGGAAAGTCGTCTATTCGGAAAGTCTTCTATTCGGAAAGTCGTCTATTCGGAAAGTCGTCTATTCGGAAAGTCGTCTATTCGGAAAGTCGTCTATTCGGAAAGTCGTCTATTCGGAAAGTCGTCTATTCGGAAAGTCGTCTATTCGGAAAGTCGTCTATTCCGAAAGTCGTCTATTCGGAAAGTCGTCTATTCGGAAAGTCGTCTATTCGGAAAGTCGTCTATTCGGAAAGTCGAGAAAACTGATATGAAAACTGATAGTTTTGGACAGGTTTGGAATGTTTTGACAGTTTTGACTTTGGACTGATATGAAAAAGAAGAAGAAAACTGATTAAAAAATTACTGTCACCCAGATAAAGAAAAACTGATTAAAAACATGATAAAAGTGATTAAAAACTGATAGATTCGGACTGTTGACAGTTTGGACAATTTTGGACAAAAGTTGATGGACAACAAACAACACTAACAGATGTAAAACCACGGAAGAATAAAACTAATAATAAAAAAATAAAATTGATAAAACTGAAATGGATAGAAAGAAAAATGAAAATTTTATAAAATTGATAAAATTGATAGAAAGGAAATAGATAACTTTATAAAATTGAAAATTTGTATAAAAAGAAAAAAAAAATTTACCACCAAATCAAAAGATAAAAAAAATGCAAATCCTAAGATTTAACCATGCTTCTGATACCAATTGAAGGTCTACGATTTCTTAGGATTTGGTAATTAATGGATTGATCTATTGATTTAATGGTGGAGATGGGGAGGAAGGAGATGATGGTGTAGAGAGAGAAAGGAGAGAAAAGAAAAGTAGAGAGAGAAAGTGATTTTGATTAAATGAAAAGATATGAAAATGAGAAGAACCACCCCTCCTAACATGCTAGGAGGGGTATATATAACTAACCCTACATGTGTGCTATATGGACCATATAGTTTACAAATGGATCACGAGCCCAATACTAGAATATATCTTTGGAGTGACCGATCCTTTCTAAATACGTAAAAACGTATTTCCAACAATCTCCCCCTAAGGGAGGTCACTCCAAGTTACAATGTCCTAAATAGTCTATAGCTCGTGATCTATGCTAAGAATGATGTGACCGAGACTTTCTTTGGGAAAACGTATTTCCAACACAGTTCATACATGATACAATGGTTCCTAAACAAGCAAAGACAAAGAAGATTCAAACTGGGGTATAAGTTTTTCTAGAAGACTTGAAGACAACGATGTCACCCTCAACATTTGAAGCAAACTTAATACTGTCATATTTTTGTTGTATTTGCATTTGTTAGGAACATTGTAAGTAATTCCATATGTCACCACATTGAGGAAAGATTGTTAGCCTTAAAATGTGTGCGACTAACGGAATTACATTAGTTTCATAGCCGGGACTTGCAGGGACTAATATTGTCATATGTAATGTCCAAGTCTCGTGCTATATAAACCCCTCCATACTTCCATGGAGGGGTGAGGCTTATCATTTCTTTCTTGTCTTTCTCTCACTAGAATAAACACACTTTTGTTCTTACTTTTTTCTCTCTCTACTATGGCTAAACAACACTTCTATCCTCCCCGACCTCCAGATCGAACCCGTGTTCATAGTGAATCCAACTTAACATGAATAATATACAAAAAAAGGACAAGTATTTTTTGACATTTCATGTAGGAGGATCATGCTTCTGTATTATATGACTCTGAAATTTTTGATTCCATATTTGATACTATTTAAATTGAGACCCGTCAAGAAATAGAGTGCCAAACATAATTGCTAATATATGAAAACATATTTAGATTGAAAATATCTGACAACGTGGGCTGCAATAAAATCGTCATAACATGTGATACATGACTCTGTTTCAAGACCACATCTAAGAAAACGGATGTTTGAAATAAGGATTAATTTTATCTAGGCAAACATTGGTCAAAAGCGAATAAACTGATAAAAATTTGATGCAAATCGACAATAAACAGTCAAAACATTGCCGTAACCGGCTAAAATCATCCAAACATAAGAAAAAACATCTAAATTTATTTCTAGTCCATATGGACCACATAGAAACCGGTCAAAATGTTTTAGCCCGGATTGTAGATGGATGAAACACGTATATTTATTTTCTTTGTTTAGTTTTGGTCGTGTTTTACCTAGTATAAAAGTTGGTCAGCTAGTATTTGAGGTAGTTGTGAATGCACTAGACCAAGAGCATCTCGACGACACATTATAATATAAAGGTCAAGATATGAGTGTGGTCTAACAACACGTTGTGTTATTTGACCAAGAAAACAATGATATTGTTTATCCTTGTGGAGCCTATACAGGTGAATAATATGCAAAAAAAAGGACAAATATTTTTGACATTTCATGTAGGAGGATCATTTTTTAATATATGACTCCGAAATATTTGATTCCATATTTGATTCTATTTAAATTGAGACCTGTCAAGAAATAGAGTGCCAAATATAATCGCTAACATATAAAAACAGATTTAGATTGAAATTATCTGACAACGTGGGCTGCAATAAAATCGTCATAACATGCGATACATGACTCCGTTTCAAGACCACATCTAAGAAAACGGATCATTGAAATAAGTATTAATTTTATCTAGGCAAACATTGGTCAAAAGCGACTAAACCTGATAAAAAATTGATGCAAATCGACAATAAACAACCAAAACATTACCGTAACCGGCTAAAATCATCTAAACATAAGAAAAAACATCTAAATTTATTTCTAGTCCATATGGACCACATAGAAACCGGTCAAAATGTTTTCGCCCGGATTGTAGATGGATGAAACACGTATATGTATTTTCTTTGTTTAGTTTTGGTCGTGTTTTACCTAGTATAAAAGTTGGTCAGCTAGTATTTGAGGTAGTTGTGAATGCACTAGACAAAGAGCATCTCGACGACACATTATAATATAAAGGTCAAGATATGAGTTTGGTCTAACAACACGTTGTGTTATTTGACCTAGAAAACAATGATATTGTTTATCCTTGTGAAGCCTATACAGGTGAATAATATGCAAAAAAAGGACAAGTATTTTTGACATTTCATGTAGGAGGATCATTATTCTTTATTATATGACTCCGAAATATTTGATTCCATATTTGATTCTATTTAAATTGAGACCCGTCAAGAAATAGAGTGCCAAACATAATCGCTAACATATAAAAACAAATTTAGATTTAAATTATCTGACAACGTGGGCTGCAATAAAATCGTCATAACATGTGATACATGACTCTGTTTCAAGACCACAACTAATAAAACAGATCCTTGAAATAAGGATTAATTTTATCTAGGCAAACATTGGTCAAAAGCGACTAAACCTGATAAAAAACTGATGCAAATTGACAATAAATAGCCAAAACATTGTCGTAACCGGCTAAAATCATCCAAACATAAGAAAAAACATCTAAATTTATTTCTAGTCCATATGGACCACATAGAAACCGGTCAAAATGTTTTCGCCCGGATTCTAGATGGATGAAACACGTATATGTATTTTCTTTGTTTAGTTTTGGTCGTGTTTTAACTAGTATAAAAGTTGGTCAGCTAGTATTTGAGGTAGTTTAGAATGCACTAGACAAAGAGCATCTCGACGACACATTATAATATAAAGGTCAAGATATGAGTGTGGTCTAACAACACGTTGTGTTATTTGACCAAGAAAACAAAGATATTGTTTATCCTTGTGAAGCCTACACAGGTGAATAATATGCAAAAAAAAGGGCAAGTATTTTTTGACATTTCATGTAGGAGGATCATTCTTCTTTATTATATGACTCTGAATTATTTGATTCCATATTTGATTCTATTTAAATTGAGACCCGTCAAGAAATAGAGTGCCAAACATAATCGCTAACATATAAAAACAGATTTAGATTGAAATTATCTGACCACGTGGGCTGCAATAAAATCGTCATAACATGTAATACATGACTCCGTTTCAAGACCACAACTAAGAAAATGGATCCTTGAAATACAGATTAATTTTATCTAGGCAAAGATTGGTCAAAAGCGACTAAACCTGATAAAAAAACTAATGCAAATCGATAATAAACAGGCAAAACATTGCCGTAACCGGATGAAATCATCCAAACATAAGAAAAACATATAAATTTATTTCTAGTCGATATGGAACACATAAAAACCGGTCAAAATGTTTTCGTCTGGATTTTAGATGGATGAAACACGTATATGTATTTTCTTTGTTTAGTTTTGGTCGTGTTTTACCTAGTATAAAAGTTGGTCAGCTAGTATTTGAGGTAGTTGAGAATGCACTAGACAAAGAGCATCTCGACGACACATTAAAATGTAAAGGTCAAGATATGAGTGTGGTCTAACAACACGTTGTGTTATTTGGCCAAGAAAACAATGATATTGTTTATTCTTGTGAGGCCTACACAGGTGAATAATATACAAAAAAAAGAAAAAGCATTTTTTGACATTTCATGTAGGAGGATCATGCTTCGGTATTATATGACTCTGAAATATTTGATTCCATATTTGATTCTATTTAATTGAGACCCATCAAGAAATAGAGTGCCAAACATAATCGCTAACATATAAAAACAGATTTAGATTGAAATTATCTGACAACGTGGGCTGTAATAAAATCGTCATAACCTGTGATACATGACTCCGTTTCATGACCACAACTAAGAAAACGGATCCTTGAAATAAGGATTAATTTTATCTAGGCAAAGATAGCCAAAACATTGTCGTAACCGGCTGAAATCATCCAAATATAAGAAAAAACATCTAAATTTATTTCTAGTCCATATGGACCACAAAGAAACCGGTCAAAATGTTTTCGCCCGGATTCTAGATGGATGAAACACGTATATGTATTTTCTTTGTTTAGTTTTGGTCTTGTTTTACCTAGTATAAAAGTTGGTCAGCTAGTATTTGAGGTAGTTGAGAATGCACTAGATAAAGAGCATCTCGACGACACATTCTAATATAAAGGTCAAGATATAAGTGTGGTCTAACAACATGTTTTGTTATTTGACAAACAAAACAATGATATTGTTTATCCTTGTGAACCCTACACAGGTGAATAATATACAAAAAAAGGACAAGTATTTTTCGACATTTCATGTAGGAGGATCAAGCTTCTGTATTATATGACTCTGAAATATTTGATTCCATATTTGATTCTATTTAAATTGAGACCCGTCAAGAAATAGAGTGCCAAACATAATCGCTAACATATAAAAACAGATTTACATTGAAATTATCTGACAACGTAGGCTGCAATAAAATCGTCATAACATGTGATTCATGACTCCGTTTCAAGACCACAGCTAAGAAAATGGATACTTGAAACAAACATTAATTTATCAAGGCAAGATTGGTCAAAAGCGACTAAACCTGATAAAAAACTGATGCAAATCGACAATAAACAACCAAAACATTGCTGTAACCGACTGAATCATCCAAACATAAGAAAAAACATCTAAATTTATTTCTAGTCCATATGGACCACGTAGAAACCGGTCAAAATGTTTTCGCCCGGATTCTAGATGGATGAAACACGTATATGTATTTTCTTTGTTTAGTTTTGGTCGTGTTTTACCAAGCATAAAAGTTGGTTACCTAGTATTTGAGGTAGTTGAGAATGCACTAGACAAAGAGCATCTCGACGAAACATTTATAATATAAAGGTCAAGATATGAGTGTGGTCTAACAACATGTTGTGTTATTTGACCAAGAAAACATTGATATTGTTTATTCTTGTGAAGCCTACACAAGTGAATAATATACAAAAAAAGGACAAGCATTTTTTGACATTTCATGTAGGAGGATCATGCTTCTATATTATATGACTCTGAAATATTTGATTCCATATTTTATTCTATTTAAATTGATACCCGTCAAGAAATAGAGTGCCAAACATAATCGCTAACATATAAAAGCAGATTTAGATTGAAATTATCTGACAACGTGGGCTGCAATAAAATCGTCATAACATGTGATACATTACTCCGTTTTAAGACCACAACAAAGAAAATGGAACCTTAAAATATGGATTAATTTTATCAAGGCAAGGATTGGTCAAAAGCGACTAAACCTGATAAAAAAACTGATGCAAATCGACAATAAACAGGCAAAACATTGCCGTAACCAGATGAAATCATCCAAACATAAGAAAAACATCTAAATTTATTTCTAGTCCATATGGAACACGTAGAAACCGGTCAAAATGTTTTCGCCCGGATTCTAGATGGATGAAACACGTATATGTATTTTCTTTGTTTAGTTTTGGTCGTGTTTTACCTAGTATAAAAGTTGGTCAGCTAGTATTTGAGGTAGTTTAGAATGCACTAGACAAAGAGCATCTCGACGACACATTATAATATAAAGGTCAAGATATGAGTGTGGTCTAACAACACGTTGTGTTATTTGACCAAGAAAACAATGATATTGTTTATCCTTGTGAAGCCTATACAGGTGAATAAAATGCAAAAAAAGGACAACTATTTTTGACATTTCATGTAGGAGGATCATTCTTCTTTATTATATGACTCTGAAATATTTGATTCCATATTTGATTCTATTTAAATTGAGACCCGTCAAGAAATAGAGTGCCAAACATAATCGCTAACATATAAAAACAGATTTAGATTGAAAGTATCTGACAACGTGGGCTGCAATAAAATCGTCATAACATGTAATACGTGACTCCGTTTCAAGACCACAACTAAGAAAATAGATCCTTGAAATACAGATTAATTTTATTTAGGCAAAGATTGGTCAAAAGCGACTAAACCTGATAAAAAACTGATGCAAATCGATAATAAACAGGCAAAACATTGCCGTAACCGGATGAAATCATCCAAACATAAGAAAAACATATAAATTTATTTCTAGTCGATATGGAACATGAAGAAACCGGTCAAAATGTTTTCGTCTGGATTTTAGATGGATGAAACACGTATATGTATTTTTTTTTTGGTCGTGTTTTACCTAGTATAAAAGTTGGTCAGCTAGTATTTGAGGTAGTTGAGAATGCACTAGACAAAGATCATCTCGACTACACATTAAAATGTAAAGGTCAAGATATGAGTGTGGTCTAACAACACGTAGTGTTATTTGACCAAGAAAACAATGATATTGTTTATTCTTGTGAAGCCTACACAGGTGAATAATATACAAAAAAGAAAAAGTATTTTTTGACATTTCATGTAGGAGGATCATGCTTCTGTATTATATGACTCTGAAATATTTGATTCCATATTTGATTCTATTTAAATTGAGACCCATCAAGAAATAGAGTGCCAAACATAATCGCTAACATATAAAAACAGATTTAGATTGAAATTATCTGACAACGTGGGCTGTAATAAAATCGTCATAATCTGTGATACATTACTCCGTTTCATGACCACAACTAAGAAAACGGATCCTTGAAATAAGGATTAATTTTATCTAGGCAAAGATTGGTCAAAAGCGACTAAACCTGATGTAAAATTGATGCAAATCGACAATAAATAGCCAGAACATTGCCGTAAACCAGCTGAAATAATCCAAACATAAGAAAAAACATCTAAATTTATTTCTAGTCCATATGGACCACATAGAAACCGGTCAAAATGTTTTAGCCCGGATTCTAGATGGATGAAACACGTATATGTATTTGAGGTAGTTGAGAATGCACTAGACAAAGAGCATCTCAACGACACATTCTAATATAAAGGTCAAGATATGAGTGTGGTCTAACAACACGTTTTGTTATTTGACCAACAAAACAATGATATTGTTTATCCTTGTGAAGCCTACACAAGTGAATAATATACAAAAAAAGGACAAGTATTTTTCGACATTTCATGTACGAGGATCATGCTTTTGTATTATATGACTCTGAGATATTTGATTCCATATTTGATTCTATTTAAATTGAGACCCGTCAAGAAATAGAGTGCCAAACATAATCGCTAACATATAAAAAAAAATTTAGATTGAAATTATCTGACAACGTGGGCTGCAATAAAATCGTCATAACATGTGATTCATGACTCCGTTCAAGACCACAACTAAGAAAATGGATACTTGAAATCAACATTAATTTTATCAAGGCAAATATTGGTCAAAAGCGACTAAACCTGATAAAAAACTGATGCAAATCGACATAAACAACCAAAACATTGCCGTAACCGGCTGAATCATCCAAACATAAGAAAAAACATCTAAATTTATTTCTAGTCCATATGGACCACATAGAAACTGATCAAAATGTTTTCGCCCGGATTCTAGATGTATGAAACACGTTTATGTATTTTCTTTGTTTCGTTTTGGTCGTGTTTTACCAAGTCTAAAAGTTGGTTACCTAGTATTTGAGGTAGTTGAAAATGCACTAGACAAAGAGCATCTCGACGACAAATTTATAATATAAAGGTCAAGATATGAGTGTGGTCTAACAACACGTTGTGTTATTTGACCAAGAAAACAATGATATTGTTTATTCTTGTGAAGCCTACACAGGTGAATAATATACAAAATAAGGACAAGCATTTTTGACATTTCATGTAGGAGAATCATGCTTCTATATTATATGACTCTGAAATATTTGATTCCATATTTTATTCGATTTAAATTGATACCCGTCAAGAAATAGAGTGCCAAACATAATCGGTAACATATAAAAGCAGATTTAGATTTAAATTATCTGACAACGTGGGCTGTAATAAAATCCTCATAACATGTGATACATTACTCCGTTTTAAGACCACAACAAAGAAAATGGATCCTTGAAATACGGATTAATTTTATCTAGGCAAGGATTGGTCAAAAGCGACTAAACCTGATAAAAACAGATGCAAATCGACAATAAACAGGCAAAACATTGCCGTAACCGGATGAAATCATCCAAACATAAGAAAAACATCTAAATTTATTTCTAGTCTATATGGAACACATAGAAACCGGTCAAAATGTTTTCGCCCGGATTCTAGATGGATGAAACACGTATATGTATTTTCTTCTTTTAATTTTGGTCATGTTTTACCTAGTATAAAAGTTGGTCAGCTAGTATTTGAGGTAGTTGAGAATGCACTAGACAAAGAGCATCTCGACGACACATTATAATAGAAAGGTCAAGATATGAGTGTAGTCCAACAACACGTTGTGTTATTTGACCAAGAAAACAATGGTATTGTTTATTCTTGTGAAGCCTACATAGGTGAATAATATACAAAAAAGGACAAGTATTTTTTGACATTTCATGTAGGAGGATCATGCTTCTGTATTATATGACTCTGAAATACTTGATTCCATATTTGATTCTATTTAAATTGATACCCGTCAAGAAATAGAGTGCCAAACATAATCACTAACATATAAAAAAAGATTTAGATTGAATTTATACGACAATGTGGGCTACAATAAAATCGTCATAACATGTGATACATGAATCTGTTTCAAGACCACAACTAAGAAAACGGATCCCTGAAATAAGGATTAATTTTATCTAGGCAAAGATTGTTCAAAAGTAACTAAACTTGATAAAAAACTGATGCAAATCGATAATAAACAGGAAAAACATTGCCATAACCGGATGAAATCATCCAAACATAAGAAGAACATATAAATTTATTTCTAGTCCATATAGAACACATAGAAACCTGTCAAAATGTTTTCACCTGGATTTTAGATGGATGAAACACGTATATGTATTTTCTTTGTTTAGTTTTGGTCGTGTTTTACCTAGTATAAAAGTTGGTCAGCTAGTATTTGAGGTAGTTGAGAATGCACTAGACAAAGAGTATCTCGATGACACATTCTAATATAAAGGTCAAGATATGAGTGTGGTCTAACAACACGTTTTGTTATTTGACCAACAAAACAATGATATTGTTTATCCTTGTGAAGCCTACACAGGTGAATAATATACAAAAAAAGGACAAGTATTCTTCGACATTTCATGTAGGAGGATCATGCTTGTGTATTATATGACTCTGAAATATTGGATTCCGTATTTGATTCTATTTAAATTGAGATCCGTCAAGAAATAGAGTACCAAACATAGTCCCTAACATATAAAAACAGATTTAGATTGAAATTATCAGACAACGTGGGCTGCAATAAAATCGTCATAGCATGTGATTCATGACTCCGTTTCAAGACCACAACTAAGAAAATGGATCCTTGAAATAAGGATTAATTTTATCAAGGCAAAGATTGGTCAATAGCGACTAAACCTGATAAAAAACTGATGCAAATTGACAATAAACAGCCAAAACATTGCCGTAACCGGCTGAATCATCCAAACATAAGAAAAAACATCTAAATTTATTTTTAGTCCATATGGACCACATAGAAACCGGTCAAAATGTTTTCGCACAGATTCTAGATGGATGAAACACGTATATCTATTTTCTTTGTTTCGTTTTGGTCGTGTTTTACCAAGTATAAAAGTTGGTCACCTAGTATTTGAGGTAGTTGAGAATGCAATAGACAAAGAGCATCTCGACGACACATTATAATATAAAGGTTAAGATATGAGTGTGGTCTAACAACACGTTGTGTTATTTGACCAAGAAAACAATGATATTGTTTATCCTTGTGAAGCCTACACAGGTGAATAATATACAAAAAAAGGACAAGCATTTTTTGACGTTTCATGTAGGAGGATCATGCTTCTATATTATATGACTCTGAAATATTTGATTCCATATTTTATTCTATTTAAATTGATACACGTCAAGAAATAAAGTGCCAAACATAATCGCTAACATATAAAAGCAGATTTAGATTGAAATTATCTGACAACGTGGGCTGCAATAAAATCGTCATAACATGTGATACATTAATCCGTTTTAAGACCACAACAAAGAAAATGGATCCTTGAAATACGGATTAATTTTAGCTAGGCATGGAATTGTCAAAAGCGACTAAACCTGATAAAAAACTGATGCAAATCGACAATAAACAGGCAAAACATTGTCGTAACCGGATGAAATCATCCAAACATAAGAAAAACATCTAAATTTATTTCTAGTCCATATAGAACACATAGAAACCGGTCAAAATGTTTTCGCCCAGATTCTAGATGGAAGAAACACATAGAAACCGGTCAAAATCGACCATAAACAGCCAAAACATTACCGTAGTCGGCTGTAATCATCCAAACATAAGAAAAAACATCTAAATTTATTTCTAGTCCATTTGGACCGCATAGAAACCGGTCAAAATGTTTTCACCCCGATTCTAGATGGATGAAACACGTATATGTATTTTCTTTGTTTAGTTTTGGTCGTGTTTTGCCTAGTATAAAAGTTGGTCAGCTACTATTTGAGGTAGTTGAGAATGCACTAGACAAAGAGCATCTCGACGACACATTATAATATAAAGGTCAAGATATGAGTGTAGTCTAACAACACGTTGTGTTATTTGACCAAGAAAAAAATGGTATTGTTTATTCTTGTGAAGCCTACACAGGTGAATAATATACAAAAAAAGGACAAGTATTTTTTGACATTTCATGTAGGAGGATCATGCTCCTGTATTAGATGACTCTGAAATACTTGATTCCATATGTGATTCTATTTAAATTGATACCCGTCAAGAAATAGAGTGCCAAACATAATCGCTAACATATAAAAAAAGATTTAGATTGAATTTATACGACAACGTGGGCTGCAATAAAATCGTCATAACATGTGATACATGAATCTGTTTCAAGACCACAACTAAGAAAACGGATCCTTGAAATAAGGATTAATTTTATCTAGGCAAAGATTGTTCAAAAGTAACTAAACCTAATAAAAAACTGATGCAAATCGATAATAAACAGGCAAAACATTGCCATAACCGGATGAAATCATCCAAACATAAGAAAAACATATAAATTTATTTCTAGTCCATATGGAACACATAGAAACCGGTCAAAATGTTTTCACCTGGATTTTAGATGGATGAAACACGTATATGTATTTTCTTTGTTTAGTTTTGGTCGTGTTTTACCTAGTATAAAAGTTGGTCAGCTAGTATTTGAGGTAGTTGAGAATGCACTAGACAAAGAGTATCTCGACGACACATTATAATGTAAAGTTCAAGATATGAGTGTGGTCTAACAACAGGTTGTGTTATTTGACCAAGAAAACAATGATATTGTTTATTCTTGTGAAGCCTACACAGGTGAATAATATACAAAAACAGAGAAAGTATTTTTTGACATTTCATGTAGGAGGATCATGCTTCTGTATTATATGACTTTGAAATATTTGATTCCATATTTGATTCTATTTAAATTGAGACCCATCAAGAAATAGAGTGCCAAACATAATCGCTAACATATAAAAACAGATTAAGATTGAAATAATCTAACAACGTGGGCTGCAATAAAATCGTCATAACATATGATACATGACTCTGTTTCATGACCACAACTAAGAAAACGGATCCTTGAAATAAGGATTAATTTTATCTAGGAAAAGATTGGTCAAAAGCGACTAAACCTGATGTAAAATTGATGCAAATCGACAATAAACAGCCAAAACATTGCTGTAACCGGCTGAAATCATCCAAACATAAGAAAAAACATCTAAATTTATTTCTAGTCCATATGGACCACATAGAAACCGGTCAAAATGTTTTCGCCCGAATTCTAGATGGATGAAACACGTATATGTATTTTCTTTGTTTAGATTTGTTCGTGTTTTACCTAGTATAAAAGTTGGCCAGCTAGTATTTGAGGTAGTTGAGAATGCACTAGATAAAGAGCATCTCGACGACACATTCTAATATAAAGGTCAAGATATGAGTGTGGTCTAACAACACGTTTTGTTATTTGACCAACAAAACAATGATATTGTTTATCCTTGTAAAGCCTACACAGGTGAATAATATACAAAAAAAGGACAAGTATTTTTTGACATTTCATGTAGGAGGATCATGCTTCTGTATTATATGATTCTGAAATATTGGATTCCATATTTGATTCTATTTAAATTGAGACCCGTCAAGAAATAGAGTACCAAACATAGTCGCTAACATATAAAAACAGATTTAGATTGAAATTATCTGACAACGTGGGCTGCAATAAAATCGTCATAGCATGTGATTCATGACCCCGTTTCAAGACCACAGCTAAGAAAATGGATCCTTGAAATAAGGATTAATTTTATCAAGGCAAAGATTGGTCAATAGCGACTAAACCTGATAAAAAACTGATGCAAATCGACAATAAACAGCCAAAACATTGCCGTAACCGGCTGAATCATCCAAACATAAGAAAAAACATCTAAATTTATTTCTAGTCCATATGGACCACATAGAAACCGGTCAAAATGTTTTCGCCCGGATTCTAGATGGATGAAACACATATATCTATTTTCTTTATTTCGTTTTGGTCGTGTTTTACCAAGTATAAAAGTTGGTCACCTAGTATTTGAGGTAGTTGAGAATGCACTAGACAAAGAGCATCTCGACGACATATTATAATATAAAGGTTAAGATATGAGTGTGGTCTAACAACACGTTGTGTTATTTGACCAAGAAAACAATGATATTGTTTATCCTTGTGAAGCCTACACAGGTGAATAATATACAAAAAAAGAACAAGCATTCTTTGACATTTCATGTAGGAGGATCATGCTTCTATATTATATGACTCTGAAATATTTGATTTCATATTTTATTCTATTTAAATTGATACCCGTCAAGAAATAAAGTGCCAAACATAATCGCTAACATATAAAAGCAGATTTAGATTGAAATTATCTGACAACGTGGGCTGCAATAAAATCGTCATAACATGTGATACATTACTCCGTTTTAAGACCACAACAAAAAAATGGATCCTTGAAATACGGATTAATTTTATCTAGGCATGGAATTGTCAAAAGCGACTAAATCTGATAAAAAACTGATGCAAATCGACAATAAACAGCCACAACATTGCTGTAACCGGATAAAATCATCCAAACATAAGAGAAACAGCTAAATTTATTTCTAGTCCATATAGAACACATAGAAACCGGTCAAAATGTTTTCGCCCCGATTCTAGATGGATGAAACACGTATATGTATTTTCTTTGTTTAGTTTTGGTCGTGTTTTACCTAGTATAAAAGTTGGTCAGCTAGTATTTGAGGTAGTTGAGAATGCACTAGACAAAGAGCATCTCGACGACACATTATAATATAAAGGTCAAGATATGAGTGTAGTCTAACAACACGTTGTGTTATTTGACCAAGAAAAAAATGGTATTGTTTATTCTTGTGAAGCCTACACAGGTGAATAATATACAAAAAAAGGACAAGTATTTTTTGACATTTCATGTAGGAGGATCATGATTCTGTATTATATGATTCTGAAATATTGGATTCCATATTTGATTCTATTTAAATTGAGACCCGTCAAGAAATAGAGTGCCAAACATAGTCGCTAACATATAAAAACTGATTTGGATTGAAATTATCTGACAACGTGGGCTGCAATAAAATCGTCATAGCATGTGATTCATGACCCCGTTTCAAGACCACAGCTAAGAAAATGGATCCTTGAAATAAGGATTAATTTTATCAAGGCAAAGATTGGTCAATAGCGACTAAACCTGATAAAAAACTGATGCAAATCGACAATAAACAGCCAAAACATTGCCGTAACCGGCTGAATCATCCAAACATAAGAAAAAACATCTAAATTTATTTCTAGTCCATATGGACCACATAGAAACCGGTCAAAATGTTTTCGCCCGGATTCTAGATGGATGAAACACATATATCTATTTTCTTTGTTTCGTTTTGGTCGTGTTTTACCAAGTATAAAAGTTGGTCACCTAGTATTTGAGGTAGTTGAGAATGCACTAGACAAAGAGCATCTCGACGACACATTATAATATAAAGGTTAAGATATGAGTGTGGTCTAACAACACGTTGTGTTATTTGACCAAGAAAACAATGATATTGTTTATCCTTGTGAAGCCTACACAGGTGAATAATATACAAAAAAAGAACAAGCATTTTTTGACATTTCATGTAGGAGGATCATGCTTCTATATTATATGACTCTGAAATATTTGATTTCATATTTTATTCTATTTAAATTGATACCCGTCAAGAAATAAAGTGCCAAACATAATCGCTAACATATAAAAGCAGATTTAGATTGAAATTATCTGACAACGTGGGCTGCAATAAAATCGTCATAACATGTGATACATTACTCCGTTTTAAGACCACAACAAAAAAATGGATCCTTGAAATACGGATTAATTTTATCTAGGCATGGAATTGTCAAAAGCGACTAAATCTGATAAAAAACTGATGCAAATCGACAATAAACAGGCAAAACATTGTCGTAACCGGATAAAATCATCCAAACATAAGAGAAACATCTAAATTTATTTCTAGTCCATATGGACCACATAGAAACCGGTCAACATGTTTTTGCCCCGATTCTAGATGGATGAAACACGTATATGTATTTTCTTTGTTTAGTTTTGGTCGTGTTTTACCTAGTATAAAAGTTGGTCAGCTAGTATTTGAGGTAGTTGAGAATGCACTAGACAAAGAGCATCTCGACGACACATTATAATATAAAGGTCAAGATATGAGTGTAGTCTAACAACACGTTGTGTTATTTGACCAAGAAAAAAATGGTATTGTTTATTCTTGTGAAGCCTACACAGGTGAATAATATACAAAAAAAGGACAAGTATTTTTTGACATTTCATGTAGGAGGATCATGCTTCTGTATTATATGACTCTGAAATATTTGATTCCATATCTGATTCTATTTAAATTGATTCCCGTCAAGAAATAGAGTGCCAAACATAGTCGCTAACATATAAAAACAGATTTAGATTGAAATTATCTGACAACGTGGGCTGGAATAAAATCGTCATAGCATGTGATTCATGACCCCCTTTCAAGACCACAGCTAAGAAAATGGATCCTTGAAATAAGGATTAATTTTATCAAGGCAAAGATTGGTCAATAGCGACTAAACCTAATAAAAAACTGATGCAAATCGACAATAAACAGCCAAAACATTGCCGTAACCGGCTGAATCATCCAAACATAAGAAAAAACATCTAAATTTATTTCTAGTCCATATGGACCACATAGAAACCGGTCAAAATGTTTTCGCCCGGATTCTAGATGGATGAAACACATATATCTATTTTCTTTGTTTCGTTTGGTCGTGTTTTACCAAGTATAAAAGTTGGTCACCTAGTATTTGAGGTAGTTGAGAATGCACTAGACAAAGAGCATCTCGACGACACATTATAATATAAAGGTTAAGATATGAGTGAGGTCTAACAACACGTTGTGTTATTTGACCAAGAAAACAATGATATTGTTTATCCTTGTGAAGCCTACACAGGTGAATAATATACAAAAAAAGAACAAGCATTTTTTGACATTTCATGTAGGAGGATCATGCTTCTATATTATATGACTCTGAAATATTTGATTTCATATTTTATTCTATTAAAATTGATACCCGTCAAGAAATAAAGTGCCAAACATAATCGCTAACATATAAAAGCAGATTTAGATTGAAATTATCTGACAACGTGGGCTGCAATAAAATCGTCATAACATGTGATACATTACTCCGTTTTAAGACCACAACAAAAAAATGGATCCTTGAAATACGGATTAATTTTATCTAGGCATGGAATTGTCAAAAGCGACTAAATCTGATAAAAAACTGATGCAAATCGACAATAAACAGGCAAAACATTGTCGTAAACGGATAAAATCATCCAAACATAAGAGAAACATCTAAATTTATTTCTAGTCCATATGGACCACATAGAAACCGGTCAAAATGTTTTTGCCCCGATTCTAGATGGATGAAACACGTATATGTATTTTCTTTGTTTAGTTTTGGTCGTGTTTTACCTAGTATAAAAGTTGGTCAGCTAGTATTTGAGGTAGTTGAGAATGCACTAGACAAAGAGCATCTCGACGACACATTATAATATAAAGGTCAAGATATGAGTGTAGTCTAACAACACGTTGTGTTATTTGACCAAGAAAAAAATGGTATTGTTTATTCTTGTGAAGCCTACACAGGTGAATAATATACAAAAAAAGGACAAGTATTTTTTGACATTTCATGTAGGAGGATCATGCTTCTGTATTATATGACTCTGAAATATTTGATTCCATATCTGATTCTATTTAAATTGATTCCCGTCAAGAAATAGAGTGCCAAACATAGTCGCTAACATATAAAAACAGATTTAGATTGAAATTATCTGACAACGTGGGCTGGAATAAAATCGTCATAGCATGTGATTCATGACCCCCTTTCAAGACCACAGCTAAGAAAATGGATCCTTGAAATAAGGATTAATTTTATCAAGGCAAAGATTGGTCAATAGCGACTAAACCTAATAAAAAACTGATGCAAATCGACAATAAACAGCCAAAACATTGCCGTAACCGGCTGAATCATCCAAACATAAGAAAAAACATCTAAATTTATTTCTAGTCCATATGGACCACATAGAAACCGGTCAAAATGTTTTCGCCCGGATTCTAGATGGATGAAACACATATATCTATTTTCTTTGTTTCGTTTGGTCGTGTTTTACCAAGTATAAAAGTTGGTCACCTAGTATTTGAGGTAGTTGAGAATGCACTAGACAAAGAGCATCTCGACGACATATTATAATATAAAGGTTAAGATATGAGTGAGGTCTAACAACACGTTGTGTTATTTGACCAAGAAAACAATGATATTGTTTATCCTTGTGAAGCCTACACAGGTGAATAATATACAAAAAAAGAACAAGCATTTTTTGACATTTCATGTAGGAGGATCATGCTTCTATATTATATGACTCTGAAATATTTGATTTCATATTTTATTCTATTTAAATTGATACCCGTCAAGAAATAAAGTGCCAAACATAATCGCTAACATATAAAAGCAGATTTAGATTGAAATTATCTGACAACGTGGGCTGCAATAAAATCGTCATAACATGTGATACATTACTCCGTTTTAAGACCACAACAAAAAAATGGATCCTTGAAATACGGATTAATTTTATCTAGGCATGGAATTGTCAAAAGCGACTAAATCTGATAAAAAAACTGATGCAAATCGACAATAAACAGGCAAAACATTGTCGTAACCGGATAAAATCATCCAAACATAAGAGAAACATCTAAATTTATTTCTAGTCCATATGGACCACATAGAAACCGGTCAAAATGTTTTTGCCCCGATTCTAGATGGATGAAACACGTATATGTATTTTCTTTGTTTAGTTTTGGTCGTGTTTTACCTAGTATAAAAGTTGGTCAGCTAGTATTTGAGGTAGTTGAGAATGCACTAGACAAAGAGCATCTCGACGACACATTATAATATAAAGGTCAAGATATGAGTGTAGTCTAACAACACGTTGTGTTATTTGACCAAGAAAAAAATGGTATTGTTTATTCTTGTGAAGCCTACACAGGTGAATAATATACAAAAAAAGGACAAGTATTTTTTGACATTTCATGTAGGAGGATCATGCTTCTGTATTATATGACTCTGAAATATTTGATTCCATATCTGATTCTATTTAAATTGATTCCCGTCAAGAAATAAAGTGTCAAACATAATCGCTAACATATAAAAACAGATTTAGATTGAAATTATCTGACAACGTGGGCTGCAATAAAATCGTCATAACATGTGATACATGACTCCGTTTCAAGACCACAACTAAGACAATGGATACTTGAAATAAGGATTAATTTTATCTAGGCAAAGATTGGTCAAAAGCGACTAAACCTAATAAAATACTGATGCAAATCGACAATAAACCGGAAAAACATTGCCGTAACCGGATGAAATCATCCAAATATAAGAAAAACATCTAAATTTATTTCTAGTCCATGTGTAACACATAGAAACCGGTCAAAATGTTTTCACCCGGATTCTAGATGGATGAAACACGTATATGTATTTTCTTTGTTTAGTTTTGGTCGTGTTTTACCTAGTATAAAAGTTGGTCAGCTAGTATTTGAGGTAGTTGAGAATGCACTAGACAAAGAGCATCTCGACGACATATTATAATATAAAGGTCAAGATATGAGTGTAGTCTAACAACACGTTGTGTTATTTGACCAAGAAAACAATGGTATTGTTTATTCTTGTGAAACCTACATAGGTGAATAATATACAAAAAAGGACAAGCATTTTTTGACATTTCATGTAGGAGGATCATGCTTCTATATTATATGACTCTGAAATATTTGATTCCATATTTTATTCTATTTAAATTGATACCCGTCAAGAAATAGAGTGCCAAACATAATCGCTAACATATAAAAGCAGATTTAGATTGAAATTATCTGACAACGTGGACTGCAATAAAATCGTCATAACATGTGATACATTACTTCGTTTTAAGACCACAACAAAGAAAATGGATCCTTGAAATATAGATTAATTTTATCTAGGCAAGGATTGGTCAAAAGCGACTAAACCTGATAAAAAAACTGATGCAAATCGACAATAAACAGGCAAAACATTGTCGTAACCAGATGAAATCATCGAAACATAAGAAAAAAATCTAAATTTATTTCTAGTCCATATAGAACACATAGAAACCGGTCAAAATGTTTTCGCTCGGATTCTAGATGGATGAAACACGTATATATATTTTCCTTGTTTAGTTTTGGTCATGTTTTACCTAGTATAAAAGTTGGTCAGCTAGTATTTGAGGTAGTTGAGAATGCACTAGACAAAGAGCATCTCGACGACACATTATAATATAAAGGTCAAGATATGAGTGTAGTCTAACAACAAGTTGTGTTATTTGACCAAGAAAACAATAGTATTGTTTATTCTTGTGAAGCCTAAACAGGTTGATAATATACAAAAAAAGGACAAGTATTTTTTGACATTTCATGTAGGAGGATCATGCTTCTGTATTATATGACTCTGAAATATTTCATTCCATATTTGATTCTATTTAAATTGATACCCGTCAAGAAATAGAGTGCCAAACATAATCGCTAACATCTAAAAACAGATTTAGATTGAATTTATATGACAACGTGGGCTGCAATAAAATCGTCATAACATGTGATACATGACTCCGTTTCAAGACCACAACTAAATAAACGGATCCTTGAAATAAGTATTAATTTTATCTAGGAAAAGATTGGTCAAAAGCGACTAAACCTGATATAAAACTGATGTAAATCGACAATAAACAGCCAAAACATTGCCGTAACCGACTGAAATCATCCAAACATAATAAAAAACATCTAAATTTATTTCTAGTCCATATGGACCACATAGAAACCGGTCAAAATGTTTTCGCCCGGATTCTAGATGGATGAAACACGTATATGATTTTCTTTGTTTAGTTTTGGTCGTATTTTACCTAGTATAAAAGTCGGTCAGTTAGTATTTGAGGTAGTTGAGAATGCACTAGACAAAGAGCATCTCGACGACACGTTCTAATATAAAGGCCTGGATATGAGTGTGGTCTAACAACACGTTTTGGTATTTGACCAAGAAAACAATGATATTGTTTATCCTTGTGAAGCCTACACAGGTGAATAATATACAAAAAAAGGACAAGTATTTTTTTGACATTTCATGTAGGAGGATCATGCTTCTGTATTATATGACTATGAAATATTTGATTCCATATTTGATTCTATTTAAATTGATTCCCGTAAAGAAATAGAGTGTCAAACATAATCGCTAACATATAAAAACAGATTTAGATTGAAATTATCTGACAACGTGGGCTGCAATAAAATCGTCATAACATGTGATACATGACTCCGTTTCAATACCACAACTAAGAAAATCGATACTTGAAATAAGGATTAATTTTATCTAGGCAAAGATTGGTCAAAAGCGACTAAACCTAATAAAAAACTGATGCAAATCGACAATAAATCGGAAAAACATTGCCGTAACCGGATGAAATCATCCAAACATAAGAAAAACATCTAAATTTATTTCTAGTCCATGTGGAACACATAGAATCCGGTCAAAATGTTTTCACCCGTATTCTAGATGGATGAAACACGTATATGTATTTTCTTTGTTTAGTTTTTGTCGTGTTTTACCTAGTATAAAAGTTGGTCAGCTAGTATTTGAGGTAGTTGAGAATGCACTAGACAAAGAGCATCTCGATGACATATTATAATATAAAGGTCAAGATATGAGTGTAGTCTAACAACACGTTGTGTTATTTGACCAAGAAAACACTGGTATTTTTTATTCTTGTGAAGCCTACACAGGTGAATAATATACAAAAAATTGACAAGCTTTTTTTTACATTTCATGTAGGTGGATCATGCTTCTATATTATATGACTCTGAAATATTTGATTCCATATTTTATTCTATTTAAATTGATACCCGTCAAGAAATAGAGTGCCAAACATAATCGCTAACCTATAAAAGCAGCTTTAGATTGAAATTATCTAACAACGTGGGCTGCAATAAAATCGTCATAACATGTGATACATTACTCCGTTTTAAGACCACAACAAAGAAAATGGATCCTTGAAATACGGATAAATTTTATCTAGGCAAGGATTGGACAAAAGCGACTAAACCTGATAAAAATTTGATGCAAATCGACAATAAACAGGCAAAACATTGTCGTAACCGGATGAAATCACCAAACATAAGAAAAACATCTAAATTTATTTCTAGTCCATATAGAACACATAGAAACCGGTCAAAATGTTTTCGCCCGGATTCTAGATGGATGAAACACGTATATATATTTTCCTTGTTTAGTTTTGGTCATGTTTTACCTAGTATAAAAGTTGGTCAGCTAGTATTTGAGGTAGTTGAGAATGCACTAGACAAAGAGCATCTCGACGACACTTTATAATATAAAGGTCAAGATATGAGTGTAGTCTAACAACACGTTGTGTTATTTGACCAAGAAAACAATGGTATTGTTTATTCTTGTGAAGCCTAAACAGTTGGATAATATACAAAAAAAGGACAAGTATTTTTTGACATTTCATGTAGGAGGATCATGCTTCTGTATTATATGACTCTGAAATATTTCATTCCATATTTGATTCTATTTAAATTGATACCCGTCAAGAAATAGAGTGCCAAACATAATCGCTAACATATAAAAACAGATTTAGATTGAATTTATCTGACAACGTAGGCTGCAATAAAATCGTCATAACATGTGATACATGACTCCGTTTCAAGACCACAACTAGGAAAACGGATCCTTGAAATACGTATTAATTTTATCTAGGCAAAGATTGGTCAAAAGCGACTAAACCTGATATAAAATTGATGCAAATCGACAATAAACAGCCAAAACATTGCCGTAACCGACTGAAATCATCCAAACATAATAAAAAACATCTAAATTTATTTCTAGTCCATATGGACCACATAGAAACCGGTCAAAATGTTTTCGCCCGGATTCTAGATGGATGAAACACGTATATGATTTTCTTTGTTTAGTTTTGGTCGTATTTTACCTAGTATAAAAGTCGGTCAGTTAGTATTTGAGGTAGTTGAGAATGCACTAGACAAAGAGCATCTCGACGACACGTTCTAATATAAAGGCCAGGATATGAGTGTGGTCTAACAACACGTTTTGTTATTTGACCAAGAAAACAATGATATTGTTTATCCTTGTGAAGCCTACACAGGTGAATAATATACAAAAAAAGGACAAGTATTTTTTGACATTTCATGTAGGAGGATCATGCTTCTGTATTATATGACTCTGAAATATTTGATTCTATATTTGATTCTATTTAATTTGATTCCCGTCAAGAAATAGAGTGTCAAACATAATCACTAACATATAAAAACAGATTTAGATTGAAATTATCTAACAACGTGGGATGCAATAAAATCGTCATAACATGTGATACATGACTCCGTTTCAAGACCACAACTAAGAAAATTGATACCTGAAATAAGGATTAATTTTATCTAGGCAAAGATTGGTCAAAAGCGAGTAAACCTAATAAAAAACTGATGCAAATCGACAATAAACCGGAAAAACATTGCCGTAACCGGATGAAATCATCCAAACATAAGAAAAACATCTAAATTTATTTCTAGTCCATGTGGAACACATAGAATCCGGTCAAAATGTTTTCACCCGGAATCTAGATGGATGAAACACGTATATGTATTTTCTTTGTTTAGTTTTGGTCGTGTTTTACCTAGTATAAAAGTTGGTCAGTTAGTATTTGAGGTAGTTGAGAATGCACTAGACAAAGAGCATCTCGACGACATATTATAATATAAAGGTCAAGATATGAGTGTAGTCTAACAACACGTTGTGTTATTTGACCAAGAAAACAATGGTATTGTTTATTCTTGTGAAGCCTACACAGGTGAATAATATACAAAAAAAGGACAAGCTTTTTTTGACATTTCATGTAGGAGGATAATGCTTCTATATTATATGACTCTGAAATATTTGATTCCATATTTTATTCTATTTAAATTGATACCCGTCAAGAAATAGAGTGCCAAACATAATCGCTAACATATAAAAGCAGCTTTAGATTGAAATTATCTGACAACGTGGGCTGCAATAAAATCGTCATAACATGTGATACATTACTCCGTTTTAAGACCACAACAAAGAAAATGGATCCTTGAAATACGGATAAATTTTATCTAGGCAAGGATTGGACAAAAGCGACTAAACCTGATAAAAAACTGATGCAAATCGACAATAAACAGGCAAAACATTGTCGTAACCGGATGAAATCATCCAAACATAAGAAAAACATCTAAATTTATTTCTAGTCCATATAGAACACATAGAAACCGGTCAAAATGTTTTCGCCTGGATTCTAGATGGATGAAACACGTATATATATTTTCCTTGTTTAGTTTTGGTCATGTTTTACCTAGTATAAAAGTTGCTCAGCTAGTATTTGAGGTAGTTGAGAATGCACTAGACAAAGAGCATCTCGACGACACATTATAATATAAAGGTCAAGATATGAGTGTAGTCTAACAACACGTTGTGTTATTTGACCAAGAAAACAATGGTATTGTTTATTCTTGTGAAGCCTAAACAGGTGGATAATATACAAAAAAAGGACAAGTATTTTTTGACATTTCATGTAGGAGGATCATGCTTCTGTATTATATGACTCTGAAATATTTCATTCCATATTTAATTCTATTTAAATTGATACCCGTCAAGAAATAGAGTGCCAAACATAATCTCTAACATATAAGAACAGATTTAGATTGAATTTATCTGACAACGTGGGCTGCAATAAAATCGTCATAACATGTGATACATGACTCCGTTTCAAGACCACAACTAAGAAAACGGATCCTTGAAATACGTATTAATTTTATCTAGGCAAAGATTGGTCAAAAGCGACTAAACCTGATATAAAACTGATACAAATCGACAATAAACAGCCAAAACATTGCCGTAACCGGCTGAAATCATCCAAACATAATAAAAAACATCTAAATTTATTTCTAGTCCATATGGATAGAAACCGGTCAAAATGTTTTCGCCCGGATTCTAGATGGATGAAACACGTATATGATTTTCTTTGTTTAGTTTTGGTCGTATTTTACTAGTATAAAAGTCGATCAGTTAGTATTTGAGGTAGTTGAGAATGCACTAGACAAAGAGCATCTCGACGACACGTTCTAATATAAAGGCCAGGATATGAGTGTGGTCTAACAACACGTTTTGTTATTTGACCAAGAAAACAATGATATTGTTTATCCTTGTGAAGCCTACACAGGTGAATAATATACAAAAAAAGGACAAGTATTTTTTGACATTTCATATAAGAGGATCATGCTTCTGTATTATATGACTCTAAAATATTTGATTCCATATTTTATTCTATTTAAAATTATTCCCGTCAAGAAATAGATTGAAATTATCTGACAACGTGGGATGCAATAAAATCGTCATAACATGTGATACATGACTCCGTTTCAAGACCACAACTAAGAAAATGGATACTTGAAATACGGTTTAATTTTATCTAGGCAAAGATTGGTCAAAAGCGACTAAACCTGATAAAAAACTGATGCAAATCGACAATAAACAGGAAAAACATTGCCGTAACCGGATGAAATCATCCAAACATAAGAAAACATCTAAATTTATTTCTAGTCCATATGGAACACATAGAAACCGATCAAAATGTTTTCACCCGGATTCTAGATGGATGAAACACGTATATGTATTTTCTTTGTTTAGTTTTGGTCGTGTTTTACCTAGTATAAAAGTTGGTCGGCTAGTATCTGAGGTAGTTGAGAATGCACTAGACAAAGAGCATCTCGACCACACATTATAATATAAAGGTCAAGATATGAGTGTAGTCTAACAACACGTTGTGTTATTTGACCAAGAAAACAATGGTATTGTTTATTCTTGTGAAGCCTACACAGGTGAATAATATACAAAAAAAGGACAAGTGTTTTTTGACATTTTAGGAGAATCATGCTTCTGTATTATATGACTCTAAAATATTTGATTCCATATTTGATTCTATTTAAATTGAGACCCGTCTAGAAATAGAGTGCCAAACATAATCGCTAACATATAAAAACAGATTTAGATTGAATTTATCTGACAACGTGGGCTGCAATAAAATTGTCATAACATGTGATACATGACTCCGTTTCAAGACCACAACTAAGAAAACGGATCCTTGAAATAAGGATTAATTTTATCTTGGCAAAGATTGGTTAAAAGCGACTAAACCTGATATAAAACAGATGTAAATCGACAATAAACAGCCAAAACATTGTCGTAACCGGCTGAAATCATCCAAACATAAGAAAAAACATCTAAATTTATTTCTAGTCCATATGGACCACATAGAAACCGGTCAAAATGTTTTCGCCCGGATTCTATATGGATGAAACACGTATATGTATTTTATTTGTTTAGTTTTGGTCGTGTTTTACCTAGTATAAAAGTTGGTCTGTTAGTATTTGAGGTAGTTGAGAATGCACTAGACAAAAAGCATCTCGACGAAACATTCTAATATAAAGGTCAAGATATGAGTGTGGTCTAACAACACATTGTGTTATTTGACCAAGAAAACAACGATAGTTTATCCTTGTGAAGCCTACACAGGTGAATAATATAGAAAAAAAGGACAAGTATTTTTTAAAATTTCATGTAGGAGGATCATGCTTCTGTATTATATGACTCTAAAATATTTGATTCCATATATGATTCTATTTAAATCGAGACCCGTCAAGAAATAGAGTGCCAAACGTAATCGCTAACATATAAAAACAGATTTAGATTGAAATTATCTAACAACGTGGGTTGCAATAAAATCATCATAACATGTGATACATGACTCCGTTTCAAGACCACAACTAAGAGAAATGGATCCTTGAAATAAGGATTAATTTTATCTAGGCAAACATTGGTCAAAAGCGACTAAACATGATAAAAAAACTGATGAAAATCAACAATAAACAGGAAAAACAATGCCGTAACTGGATGAAATCATCCAAACATAAGAAATATATCTAAATTTATTTGTAGTCCATATGGAACACACAGAAACCGGTCAAAATGTTTTTGACCGGATTCTAGATGGATGAAACACGTATATGTATTTTCTTTGTTTAGTTTTGGTCGTGTTTTACCTAGTATAAAAGTTGGTCAGCTAGTATTTGAGGTAGTTGAGAATGCACAAGAAAAAGAGCATCTCGACAACACATTATAATATAAAGGTCAAGATATGAGTGTGGTCTAACAACACGTTGTGTTATTTGACCAAGAAAACAATGGTATTGTTTATTCTTGTAAAGCCTACACAGGTGAATAATATACAAATAAAGGACATGTATTTTTTGACATTTCATGTAGGAGGATCATTCTTCTGTATTATATGACTCTATATTATTTGATTCCATATTTGATACTATTTAAATTGAGACCCGTCAAGAAATAGAGTGCCAAACATAATCGCTAACATATAAAAACAGATTTAGATTGAAATTACCTGACAACGTAGGCTGCAATAAAATCGTCATAACATGTGATACATGACTCCGTTTCAAGACCACAACTAAGAAAATGGATCCTTGAAATAAGGATTAATTTTATCTAGGCAAAGATTGGTTAAAAGCGACTAAACCTGATATAAAACATATGCAAATCGACAATAAACAACCAAAACATTGCCGTAACCGGCTGAAATCATCCAAACATAAGAAAAAACATCTAAATTTAATTCTAGTCCATATGGACCACATAGAAACTGGTCAAAATGTTTTCGCATGTATTCTATATGGATGAAACACGTATATGTATTTTCTTTGTTTAGTTTTGGTCGTGTTTTACCTAGTATAAAAGTTGGTCAGTTAATATTTGAGGTAGTTGAGAATGCACTAGACAAAGAGCATCTCGACGACACATTCTAATATAAAGGTCAAGATATGAGTGTGGTCTTACAACGCATTGTGTTAATTGACAAAGAAAACAACGATATTGTTTATCCTTGTGAAGCCTACACAGGTGAATAATATACAAAAAAAGGACAAGTATTTTTTGACATTTCATGTAGGAGGATCATGCTTCTGTATTATATGACTCTAAAATATTTTATTCCATATTTGATTCTATTTAAATTGAGACCCGTCAAGAAATAGAGTGCCAAACATAATCGCTAACATATAAAAACAGATTTAGATTGAAATTATCTAACAATGTGGGCTGCAATAAAATCGTCATAACATGTGATACATGACTCCGTTTCAAGACTACAACTAAGAGAAATGGATCCTTGAAATAAGGATTAGATTTATCTAGGAAAACATTGGTCAAAAGCGACTAAACATGATAAAAAACTGATGAAAATCGTCCATTAACAGCCAAAACATTGCCGTAACCGACTGAAATCATCCAAACATAAGAAAAAACATCTAAATTTATTTTTAGTCCATATGGACCACATAAAAACCGGTCAGAATGTTTTCGCCCGGATTCTAGATGGATGAAACACGTATATGTATTTTCTTTGTTTAGTTTTGGTCGTGTTTTACCTAGTATAAAAGTTGGTCAGCTAGTATTTGAGGTAGTTGAGAATGCACTAGACAAAGAGCATCTCAACAACACATTATAATATAAAGGTCAAGATATGAGTGTGGTCTAACAACACGTTGTGTTATTTGACCAAGAAAATAATGGTATTGTTTATTTTTGTGAAGCCTACACAGGTGAATAATATACAAAAAAAGGACAAGTATTTTTTGACATTTCATGTAGGAGGATCATTCTTCTGTATTATATGACTCTGAAATATTTGATTCCATATTTGACACTATTTAAATTGAGACCCGTCAAGAAATAGAGTGCCAAACATAAACGCTAACATATAAAAACAGATATAGATTGAAATTACCTGACAATGTGGGCTGCAATAAAATCGTCATAACATGTGATACATGACTCTGTTTCAAGACCACAACTAAGAAAACGGATCCTTGAAATAAGGATTAATATTATCTAGGCAAACATTGGTTAAAAGCGACTAAACCCGATATAAAACTGATGCAAATCGACAATAAACAACCAAAACACTGCCGTAACCGGATGAAATCATCCAAACATAAGAAAAATCATCTAAGTTTATTTCTAGTCCATATGGACCACATAGAAACCGGTCAAAATGTTTTCTCCCGGATTCTAGATGGATGAAACACGTATATGTATTTTCTTTGTTTAGTTTTTGTCGTATTTTACCTAGTATAAAAGTTGTTCAGTTAGTATTTGAGGTAGTTGAGAATGCACTAGACAAAGAGCATCTCAACAACACATTATAATATAAATGTCAAGATATGAGTGTGGTCTAACCACACGTTGTGTTATTTGACCAAGAAAACAATGATATTGGTTATCCTTGTGAAGCCTAAATAGGTGAATAATATACAAAAAAAGGACAAGTATTTTTTGACGTTTCATGTAGGAGGATCATGCTTCTGTATTATATGACTCTGAAATATTTGATTCCATATTTGATTCTATTTAAATTGAGACCCGTCAAGAAATAGAATGCCAAACATAATCGCTAACATATAAAAACATATTTAGATTGAAATTATCTAACAACGTGGGTTGCAATAAAACCGTCATAACATGTGATACATGACTCCGTTTCAAGACCACAACTAAGAAAATGGATCCTTGAAATAAGGATTAATTTTATCTAGGCAAACATTGTTCAAAACCTACTAAACATGATAAAAAAATTGATGAAAATCGACCATAAACAGCCAAAACATTGCCGTAACCGGCTAAAATCATCCAAAAATAATAAAAAATACATAAATTTATTTCTAGTCCATATGGACCACATAGAAACCGGTCAAAATGTTTTCGCCCGGATTCTAGATGGATGAAAAGCGTATATGTATTTTCTTTGTTTAGTTTTGGTCGTGTTTTACCTAGTATAAAAGTTGGTCAGCTAGTATTTGAGGTAGTTGAGAATGCACTAGACAAAGAGCATCTCGACGACACATTATAATATAAAAGTAAAGATATGAGTGTGGTCTAACAATACGTTGTGTTATTTGACCAAGAGAAAAATGATATTGTTTATCCTTGTGAAGCCTACACAGTGAATAATATACAAAAAAGGATAAGTATTTTTTAACATTTCATTTAGGAGGATCATGCTTCTGTATTATAAGACTCTGAAAAATTTGATTCCGTATTTGATTCTATTTAAATCGAGACACGTCAAGAAATAGAGTGCCAAACATAATCGCTATCATATAAAAACAAATTTAGATTGAAATTATCTGACAACGTAGGCTGCAATAAAATCGTCATAACATGTGATACATGACTCCATTTCAAGACCACAACTAAGAGAAATGGATCCTTGAAATAAGGATTAATTTTATCTAGGGAAACATTGGTCAAAAGCGACTAAACATGATAAAAAACTGATGAGAATCGTCCATTAACAGCCAAAACATTGCCGTAACCGACTGAAATCATCCAAACATAAGAAAAAACATCTAAATTTATTTCTAGACCATATGGACCACATAGAAACCGGTCAGAATGTTTTCGCCCGGATTCTAGATGGATGAAACATGTATATGTATTTTCTTTGTTTAGTTTTGGTCGTGTTTTACCTAGTATAAAAGTTGGTCAGCTAGTATTTGAGGTAGTTGAGAATGCACTATACAAAGAGCATCTCAACAACACATTATAATATAAATGTCAAGATATGAGTGTGGTCTAACAACACGTTGTGTTATTTGACCAAGAAAACAGTGATATTGGTTATCCTTGTGAAGCTTAAATAGGTGAATAATATACAAAAAAAGGACAAGTATTTTTTGACGTTTCATGTAGGAGGATCATGCTTCTGTATTATATGACTCTGAAATGTTTGATTCCATATTTGATTCTATTTAAATTGAGACCCGTCAATAAATAGAGTGCCAAACATAATCGCAAACATATAAAAACATATTTAGATTGAAATTATCTAACAACGTGGGTTGCAATAAAATCGTCATAACATGTGATACATGACTCCGTTTCAAGACCACAACTAAGAAAATGGATCCTTGAAATAAGGATTAATTTTATCTAGGCAAACATTGTTCAAAAGCTACTAAACATGATAAAAAACTGATGAAAATCGACCATAAACAGCCAAAACATTGCCGTAACCGGCTGAAATCATCCAAACATAATAAAAAACATCTAAATTTATTTCTAGTCCATATGGACCACATAGAAACCGGTCAAAATGTTTTCGCCTGGATTATGGATGGATGAAACGCGTATATGTATTTTCTTTGTTTAGTTTTGGTCATATTTTACCTAGTATAAAAGTTGGTCAGCTAGTATTTGAGGTAGTTGAGAATGCACTAGACAAAGAGCATCTCGACGACACATTATAATATAAAAGTCAAGATATGAGTGTGTTCTAACAATATGTTGTGTTATTTGACCAAGAGAACAATGATATTGTTTATCCTTGTGAAGCCTACACAGTGAATAATATACAAAAAAGGATAAGTATTTTTTAACATTTCATTTAGGAGGATCATGCTTCTGTATTATATGACTCTAAAATATTTGATTCTATTTAAATCGAGACACGTCAAGAAATAGAGTGCCAAACATAATCGCTAACATATTAAAACAGATTTAGATAGAAATTATCTGAATACGTGGGCTGCAATAAAATTGTCATAACATGTGATACATGCCTCCGTTTCAAGACCACAACTAAGAAAATGGATCCTTGAAACAAGGATTAATTTTATCTAGCCAAATATTGGTCAAAAGCGACTAAACCTGATAAAAACTGATGCAAATCGACAATAAACAGCCAAAACATTGCCGTAACCGGCTGAAATCATCCAAACATAAGAAAAAACATCTAAATTTATTTCTAGTCAATATGGACCACATAGAAACCGGTCAAAATGTTTTTGCCCGGATTCTAGATGGATGAAACACGTATATGTATTTTCTTTGTTTAGTTTTGGTCTTGTTTTACCAAGTATAAAAGTTGGTCAGCTAGTATTTGAGGTAGTTGAGAATGCACTAGACAAAGAGCATCTCGACGACACATTATAATATAAACGTCAAGATATGAGTGTGGTCTAACAACACGTTGTGTTTTTTGACCAAGAAAACAATAATATTGTTTATCCTTGTAAAGCCTACACGGGTGAATAATATACAATAAAAGGACAAGTATTTTTCGACATTTCATGTAGGAGGATCATGCTTCTGTATTATATGACTCTGAAATATTTGATTCCATATTTGATTCTATTTAAATTGAGACCCGTCAAGAAATAGAGTGCCAAACATAATCGCTAACATATAAAAACAGATTTAGATTAAAATTATCTGACAACGTGGGCTGCAATAGAATCGTCATAACATGTGATACATGACTCCGTTTCCAGACCACAACTAAGAGAAATGGATCCTTGAAATAAGGATTAATGTTATCTAGGAAAACATTGGTCAAAAGCGACTAAACATCATAAAAAACTGATGAAAATCGTCTATAAACAGCCAAAACATTGCCGTAACCGACTGAAATCATCCAAACATAAGAAAAAACATCTAAATTTATTTCTAGTCCATATGGACCACATAAAAACCGGTCAGAATGTTTTCGCACGGATTCTAGATGGATGAAACGCGTATATGTATTTTCTTTGTTTAGTTTTGGTCATATTTTACCTAGTATAAAAGTTGGTCAGCTAGTATTTGGGGTAGTTGAGAATGCACTAGACAAAGAGCATCTCGACAACACATTATAATATAAAAGTCAAGATATGAGTGTGTTCTAACAATATGTTGTGTTATTTGACCAAGAGAACAATGATATTGTTTATCCTTGTGAAGCCTACACAGTGAATAATATACAAAAAAAGGATAAGTATTTTTTATCATTTCATTTAGGAGGATCATGCTTCTGTATTTATGACTCTAAAATATTTGTTTCCATATTTGATTCTATTTAAATCGAGACACGTCAAGAAATAGAGTGCTAAACATAATCGCTAACATATTAAAACAGATTTAGATAGAAATTATCTGACAACGTGGGCTGCAATAAAATTATCATAACATGTGATACATGCTTCCGTTTCAAGACCACAACTAAGAAAATGGATCCTTGAAACAAGGATTAATTTTATCTAGGCAAAGATTGGTCAAAAGCGACTAAACCTGATAAAAACTGATGCAAATCGACAATAAACAGCCAAAACATTGCCGTGACCGGCTGAAATCATCCAAACATAAGAAAAAATATCTAAATTTATTTCTAGTCAATATGGACCACAAAGAAACCGGTCAAAATGTTTTTGCCCGGATTCTAGATGGATGAAACGCGTATATGTATTTTCTTTGTTTAGTTTTGGTCTTGTTTTACCAAGTATAAAAGTTGGTCAACTAGTATTTGAGGTAGTTGAGAATGCACTAGACAAAGAGCATCTCGACGACACATTATAATATAAAGGTCAAGATATGAGTGTGGTCTAACAACACATTGTGTTATTTGACCAAGAAAACAATAATATTGTTTATCCTTGTAAAGCCTACACGGGTGAATAATATACAATAAAAGGACAAGTATTTTTCGACATTTCATGTAGGAGGATTATGCTTCTGTATTATATGACTCTGAAATATTTGATTCCATATTTGATCCTATTTAAATTGAGACCCGTCAAGAAATAGAGTGCCAAACATAATCGCTAACATATAAAAACAGATTTAGATTGAAATTATCTGACAACGTGGGCTGCAATAGAATCGTCATAACATGTGATACATGACTCCGTTTCCAGACCACAACTAAGATAAATGGATCCTTGAAATAAGGATTAATTTTATCTAGGAAAACATTGGTCAAAAGCGACTAAACATGATAAAAAAACTGATGAAAATCGTCCATAAACAGCCAAAACATTGCCGTAACCGACTGAAATCATCCAAACATAATAAAAAACATCTAAATTTATTTCTAGTCCATATGGACCACATAGAAACCGGTCAGAATGTTTTCGCCCGGATTCTAGATGGATGAAACACGTATATGTATTTTCTTTGTTTAGTTTTGGTCGTGTTTTACCAAGTATAAAAGTTGGCCAGCTAGTATTTGAGGTAGTTGAGAATGCACTAGACAAAGAGCATCTCAACAACACATTATAATATAAATGTCAAGATATGAGTGTGGTCTAACAATACGTTGTGTTATTTGACCAAGAGAACAATGATATTGTTTATCCTTGTGAAGCCTACTCAGTGAATAATATACAAAAAAAGGATAAGTATTTTTTAACATTTCATTTAGGAGGATCATGCTTCTGTATTATATGAATCTAAAATATTTGATTCCATATTTGATTCTATTTATGTCGAGACACGTCAAGAAATAGAGTGCCAAACATAATCGCTAACATATTAAAACAGATATAGATAGAAATTATCTGACAACGTGGGCTGCAATAAAATTGTCATAACATGTGATACATGCCTCCGTTTCAAGACAACAACTAAGAAAATGGATCCTTGAAACAAGGATTAATTTTATCTAGGCAAAGATTGGTCAAAAGCGACTAAACCTGATAAAAACTGATGCAAATCGACAATAAACAGCCAAAACATTGCCGTAACCGGCTGAAATCATCCAAACATAATAAAAAACATCTAAATTTATTTCTAGTCCATATGAACCACATAGAAACCGGTCAAAAATGTTTTCGCCCGAATTCTAGATGGATGAAACGCGTATATGTATTTTCTTTGTTTAGTTTTGGTCGTGTTTTACCTAGTATAAAAGTTGGTCAGCTAGTATCTGAGGTAGTTGAGAATGCACTAGACAAAGAGCATCTCGACGAGACATTATAATATAAAAGTCAAGATATGAGTGTGGTCTAACAATACGTTGTGTTATTTGACCAAGAGAACAATGATATTGTTTATCCTTGTGAAGCCTACACAGTGAATAATATACAAAAAAAGGATAAGTATTTTTTAACATTTCATTTAGGGGGATCATGCTTCTGTATTATATGACTCTGAAGTATTTGATTCCATATTTGATTCTATTTAAATCGAGACACGTCAAGAAATAGAGTGCCAAACATAATCGCTAACATATAAAAAAGATTTAGATAGAAATTATCTGACAACGTGGGCTGCAATAAAATCGTCATAACATGTGATACATGCCTCCGTTTCAAGACCAAAACTAATAAAAAGGATTCTTGAAACAAGGATTAATTTTATCTAGGCAAAGATTGGTCAAAAGCGACTAAACCTGATAAAAAACTGATGCAAATCGACAATAAACAGCCAAAACATTGTCGTAACCGGCTGAAATCATCCAAACATAAGAAAAAACATCTAAATTTATTTCTAGTAAATATGGACCACATAGAAACCGGTCAAAATGTTTTTGCCCGAATTCTAGATGGATGAAACACGTATATGTATTTTCTTTGTTTAGTTTTGGTCTTGTTTTACCAAGTATAAAAGTTGGTCAGCTAGTATTTGAGGTAGTTGAGAATGCACAAGACAAAGAGCATCTTGACGACACATTATAATATAAAGGTCAAGATATGAGTTTGGTCTAACAACACGTTGTGTTATTTGACCAAGAAAACAATAATATTGTTTATCCTTGTGAAGCCTACACAGGTGAATAATATACAATAAAAGGACAAGTATTTTTCGACATTTCATGTAGGAGGATCATGCTTCTGTATTATATGACTATGAAGTATTTGATTCCATATTTGATTCTACTTAAATTGAGACCCGTCAAGAAATAGAGTGCCAAACATCATCACTAACATATAAAAACAAATTTAGATTGAAATTATCTGACAACGTGGGCTTCAATAAAAATGTCATAACATGTGATACTTGACTCCGTTTCAAGACCACAACTTAGAGAAATGGATCCTTGAAATAAGGATTAATTTTATTTAGGAAAACATTGGTCAAAAGCGACTAAACATGATAAAAACTGATGAAAATCGTCCATAAACAGCCAAAACATTGTCGTAACCGACTGAAATCATCCAAACATAAGAAAAAACATCTAAATTTATTTCTAGTCCATATGGACCACATAGAAACCGGTCAGAATGTTTTCGTCCGGATTCTAGATGGATGAAACACGTATATGTATTTTCTTTGTTTAGTTTTGGTCGTGTTTTACCTAGTATAAAAGTTGGTCAGCTAGTATTTGAGGTAGTTGTGAATACACTAGACAAAGAGCATCTCAACAAAAAATTATAATATAAATGTCAAGATATGAGTGTGGTCTAACAACACGTTGATATCTGTCAAGAAATAGAGTGCCAAACATAATCGCTAACATATAAAAACAGACTTAGATTGAAATTATCTGACAATGTGGGCTGCAATAAAATCGTCATAACATGTGATACATGACACCGTTTCAAGACCAAAACTAAGAAAATGGATCCATGAAATAAGGATTAGATTTATCTAGGCAAACATTGGTCAAAAGCGACTAAACATGATAAAAAAAGTGATGAAAATTGACCATAAATAGCCAAAAATAGCCAAATCATCCAGACATAAACATAAGAAAAAACATCTAAATTTATTTCTAGTCCATATGGTCCACATAGAAACCGGTCAAAATGTTTTCGCCTGGATTCTAGATGGTTGAAACACGTATATGTATTTTCTTTGTTTAATTTTGGTCGTGTTTTACCTAGTATAAAAGTTGGTCAGCTAGTATTTGAGGTAGTTGAGAATACACTAGACAAAGAGCATCTCGACGACACATTATAATATAAAGGTCAAGATATGAGTGTGGTCTAACAACACGTTGTGTTATTTGACCAAGAAAACAATGATATTGTTTATCCTTGTGAAGCCTACACAAGTGAATAATATATAAAAAAGGACAAGTATTTTTTGACATTTCATGTAGGAGGACCATGCCTCTTTATTATATGACTCTGAAATATTTGATTCCATATTTGATTCTATTTAAATTGAGACCCGTCAAGAAATAGAGTGCCAAACATAATCGCTAACATATAAAAACAGATTTAGATTGAAATTATCTTACAATGTAGGTTGCAATAAAATCATCATAACATGTGATACATGACTCCATTTCAAGACCACAACTAAGAAAATGGATCCTTGAAGTAATGATTAATTTTATCTAGGCAAACATTGGTCAAAAGCGACTAAACCTGATAAAAAATTGATGCAAATCGAAAATAAACAGCCAAAACATTGCCGTAACCGGCTAAAATCATCCAAACATAAGAAAAAACATCTAAATTTATTTCTAGTCCATATGGAACACATAGAAACCGGTCAAAATGTTTTTACTCAGATTCTAGATGGATGAAACACGTATATGTATTTTCTTTGTTTAGTTTTGGTCGTGTTTTACCTAGTATAAAATTTGGTCAGCTAGTATTTGAGGTAGTTGAGAATGCACTAGACAAAGAGCATCTCGACGACACATTATAATATAAAGGTCAAGATATGAGTGTGGTCTAACAACACGTTGTGTTATTTGACCAAGAAAACAATGATATTTTTTACCCTTTTGAAGCCTACGCAGGTGAATAATATACAAAAAAAGGACAAGCATTTTTTGACATTTCATGTAGGAGGATCATGCTTCTGTATTATATGACTCTAAAATATTTGATTCCATATTTGATTCTATTTAAATTAAGACCCGTCAAGAAATAGAGTGCCAAACATAATCGCTAACATATAAAAACAGATTTAGATTGAAATTATCTAACAACGTGGGCTGCAATAAAATCATCATAACATGTGATACATGACTCTGTTTCAAGAGCACAACTAAGAAAATGGATCCTTGAAGTAAGGATTAATTTTATCTAGGCAAACATTGGTCAAAAGCGACTAAACCTAATAAAAAATTGATGCAAAGAAAATAAACAGCCAAAACATTGCCGTAACCGGCTAAAATCATCCAAACATAAGAAAAAACATCAAAAATTATTTCTAGTCCATATGGAACACATAGAAACCGGTCAAAATGTTTTCGCTCAGATTCTAGATGGATGAAACACGTATATGTATTTTCTTTGTTTAGTTTTTGTCGTGTTTTACCTAGTATAAAAGTTGGTCAGCTTATATTTGAGGTAGTTGAGAATGCACTAGACAAAGAGCATCTCGACAACCCATTATAATATAAAGGTCAAGATATGAGTGTGGTCTAACAACACGTGTTATTTGACCAAGAAAACAATGATATTGTTTATCCTTTTGAAGCATACACAGGTGAATAATATACAATAAAAGCACAAGTATTTTTCGACATTTCATGTAGGAGGATCATGCTTCTATATTATATGACTCTGGAATATTTGATTCCATATTTGATTCTATTTAAATTTAGACCCGTCAAGAAATAGAGTGCCAAACATAATCGCTAACATATAAAAACAAATTTAGATTGAAATTATCTGACAACGTGGGCTGCAATAAAATCGTCATAACATGTGATACATGACTCCGTTTCAAGACCACAACTAAGAGAAATGGATCCTTGAAATAAGGATTAATTTTATCTAGGAAAACATTGGTCAAAAGCGACTAAACATGATAAAAAACTGATGAAAATCGTCCATAAACAGCCAAAACATTGCCGTAACCGACTGAAATCATCCAAACATAAGAAAAAACATTTAAATTTATTTCTAGTCCATATGGACCACATAGAAACCGGTCAGAATGTTTTCGCCCGGATTCTAGATGGATGAAACACGTATATGTATTTTCTTTGTTTAGTTTTGGTCGTGTTTTACCTAGTATAAAAGTTGGTCAGCTAGTATTTGAGGTAGTTGAGAATGCACTAGACAAAGAGCATCTCAACAAAAAATTATAATATAAATGTCAAGATATGAGTGTGGTCTAACAACACGTTGATATCTGTCAAGAAATAGAGTGCCAAACATAATCGCTAACATATAAAAACAGACTTAGATTGAAATTATCTGACAATGTGGGCTGCAATAAAATCGTCATAACATGTGATACATGACACCGTTTCAAGACCAAAACTAAGAAAATGGATCCATGAAATAAGGATTAGATTTATCTAGGCAAACATTGGTCAAAAGCGACTAAACATGATAAAAAAAGTGATGAAAATTGACCATAAATAGCCAAAAATAGCCAAATCATCCAGACATAAACATAAGAAAAAACATCTAAATTTATTTCTAGTCCATATGGTCCACATAGAAACCGGTCAAAATGTTTTCGCCTGGATTCTAGATGGTTGAAACACGTATATGTATTTTCTTTGTTTAATTTTGGTCGTGTTTTACCTAGTATAAAAGTTGGTCAGCTAGTATTTGAGGTAGTTGAGAATACACTAGACAAAGAGCATCTCGACGACACATTATAATATAAAGGTCAAGATATGAGTGTGGTCTAACAACACGTTGTGTTATTTGACCAAGAAAACAATGATATTGTTTATCCTTGTGAAGCCTACACAAGTGAATAATATATAAAAAAGGACAAGTATTTTTTGACATTTCATGTAGGAGGACCATGCCTCTTTATTATATGACTCTGAAATATTTGATTCCATATTTGATTCTATTTAAATTGAGACCCGTCAAGAAATAGAGTGCCAAACATAATCGCTAACATATAAAAACAGATTTAGATTGAAATTATCTTACAATGTAGGTTGCAATAAAATCATCATAACATGTGATACATGACTCCATTTCAAGACCACAACTAAGAAAATGGATCCTTGAAGTAATGATTAATTTTATCTAGGCAAACATTGGTCAAAAGCGACTAAACCTGATAAAAAATTGATGCAAATCGAAAATAAACAGCCAAAACATTGCCGTAACCGGCTAAAATCATCCAAACATAAGAAAAAACATCTAAATTTATTTCTAGTCCATATGGAACACATAGAAACCGGTCAAAATGTTTTTACTCAGATTCTAGATGGATGAAACACGTATATGTATTTTCTTTGTTTAGTTTTGGTCGTGTTTTACCTAGTATAAAATTTGGTCAGCTAGTATTTGAGGTAGTTGAGAATGCACTAGACAAAGAGCATCTCGACGACACATTATAATATAAAGGTCAAGATATGAGTGTGGTCTAACAACACGTTGTGTTATTTGACCAAGAAAACAATGATATTTTTTACCCTTTTGAAGCCTACGCAGGTGAATAATATACAAAAAAAGGACAAGCATTTTTTGACATTTCATGTAGGAGGATCATGCTTCTGTATTATATGACTCTAAAATATTTGATTCCATATTTGATTCTATTTAAATTAAGACCCGTCAAGAAATAGAGTGCCAAACATAATCGCTAACATATAAAAACAGATTTAGATTGAAATTATCTAACAACGTGGGCTGCAATAAAATCATCATAACATGTGATACATGACTCTGTTTCAAGAGCACAACTAAGAAAATGGATCCTTGAAGTAAGGATTAATTTTATCTAGGCAAACATTGGTCAAAAGCGACTAAACCTAATAAAAAATTGATGCAAAGAAAATAAACAGCCAAAACATTGCCGTAACCGGCTAAAATCATCCAAACATAAGAAAAAACATCAAAAATTATTTCTAGTCCATATGGAACACATAGAAACCGGTCAAAATGTTTTCGCTCAGATTCTAGATGGATGAAACACGTATATGTATTTTCTTTGTTTAGTTTTTGTCGTGTTTTACCTAGTATAAAAGTTGGTCAGCTTATATTTGAGGTAGTTGAGAATGCACTAGACAAAGAGCATCTCGACAACCCATTATAATATAAAGGTCAAGATATGAGTGTGGTCTAACAACACGTGTTATTTGACCAAGAAAACAATGATATTGTTTATCCTTTTGAAGCATACACAGGTGAATAATATACAATAAAAGCACAAGTATTTTTCGACATTGCATGTAGGAGGATCATGCTTCTATATTATATGACTCTGGAATATTTGATTCCATATTTGATTCTATTTAAATTTAGACCCGTCAAGAAATAGAGTGCCAAACATAATCGCTAACATATAAAAACAAATTTAGATTGAAATTATCTGACAACGTGGGCTGCAATAAAATCGTCATAACATGTGATACATGACTCCGTTTCAAGACCACAACTAAGAGAAATGGATCCTTGAAATAAGGATTAATTTTATCTAGGAAAACATTGGTCAAAAGCGACTAAACATGATAAAAAACTGATGAAAATCGTCCATAAACAGCCAAAACATTGCCGTAACCGACTGAAATCATCCAAACATAAGAAAAAACATTTAAATTTATTTCTAGTCCATATGGACCACATAGAAACCGGTCAGAATGTTTTCGCCCGGATTCTAGATGGATGAAACACGTATATGTATTTTCTTTGTTTAGTTTTGGTCGTGTTTTACCTAGTATAAAAGTTGGTCAGCTAGTATTTGAGGTAGTTGAGAATGCACTAGACAAAGAGCATCTCAACAAAAAATTATAATATAAATGTCAAGATATGAGTGTGGTCTAACAACACGTTGTGTTATTTGACAAAGAAAACAACGATATTGTTTATCCTTGTGAAGCCTAAATAGGTGAATAGTATACAAAAAAGGACAAGTATTTTTTGACGTTTCATGTAGGAGGATCATGCTTCTTTATTATATGACTCTGAAAAATTTGATTCCATATTTGATTCTATTTAAATTGATACATGTCAAGAAATAGATAGCCAAACATAATCGCTAACATTTAAAAACAGACTTAGATTGAAATTATCTGACAACGTGGGCTGCAATAAAATCGTCATAACATGTGATACATGACTCCGTTTCAAGACCAAAACTAAGAAAATGGATCCATGAAATAAAGATTAGATTTATCTAGGCAAACATTGGTCAAAAGCGACTAAACATGATAAAAAAAGTGATGAAAATCGACCATAAATAGCCAAAAATAGCCAAATCATCCAAACATAAGAAAAAAAATCTAAATTTATTTCTAGTCCATATGGACCACATAGAAACCGGTCAAAATGTTTTCGCCCGGATTCTAGATGGTTGAAACACGTATATGTATTTTCTTTGTTTAATTTTGGTCGTGTTTTACCTAGTATAAAAGTTGGTCAGCTAGTATTTGAGGTAGTTGAGAATGCACAAGACAAAGAGCATCTCGACGACACATTATAATATAAAGGTCAAGATATGAGTGTGGTCTAACAACACGTTGTGTTATTTGACAAAGAAAACAATGATATTGTTTATCCTTGTGAAGCGTACACAAGTGAATAATATATAAAAAAGGACAAGTATTTGTTTACATTTCATGTAGGAGGACCATGCCTCTTTATTATATGACTCTGAAATATTTGATTCCATATTTGATTCTATTTAAATTGAGATTCGTCAAGAAATAGAGTGCCAAACATAATCGCTAACATATAAAAACAGATTTAGATTGAAATTATCTAACAATGTAGGCTGCAATAAAATCATCATAACATCTGATACATGACTCCGTTTCAAGACCACAACTAAGAAAATGGATCCTTGAAGTAATGATTAATTTTATCTAGGCAAACATTGGTCAAAAGCGACTAAACCTGATAAAAAATTGATGCAAATAAAAAATAAACAGCCAAAACATTCCGTAACCGACTGAAATCATCCAAACATAAGAAAAAACATTTAAATTTATTTCTAGTCCATATGGACCACATAGAAACCGGTCAGAATGTTTTCGCCCGGATTCTAGATGGATTAAACACGTATATGTATTTTCTTTGTTTAGTTTTGGTCGTGTTTTACCTAGTATAAAAGTTGGTCAGCTAGTATTTGAGGTAGTTGAGAATGCACTAGACAAAGAGCATCTCAACAAAAAATTATAATATAAATGTCAAGATATGAGTGTGGTCTAACAACACGTTGTGTTATTGACCAAGAAAACAATGATATTGTTTACCCTTGTGAAGCCTAAATAGGTGAATAGTACACAAAAAAGGACAAGTATTTTTTGACGTTTCATGTAGGAGGATCATGCTTCTTTATTATATGACTCTGAAAAATTTGATTCCATATTTGATTCTATTTAAATTGATACCTGTCAAGAAATAGAGTGCCAAACATAATCGCTAACATTTAAAAACAGACTTAGATTGAAATTATCTGACAACGTGGGATGGAATAAAATCGTCATAACATGTGATACATGACTCCGTTTCAAGACCAAAACTAAGAAAATGGATCCATGAAATAAGGATTAGATTTATCTAGGCAAACATTGGTCAAAAGCGACTAAACATGAAAAAAAAAGTGATGAAAATCGACCATAAATAGCCAAAAATAACCAAATCATCCAAACATAAGAAAAACATCTAAATTTATTTCTAGTCCATATGGACCACATAGAAACCGATCAAAATGTTTTCGCCCGGATTCTAGATGGTTGAAACACGTATATGTATTTTCTTTGTTTAATTTTGGTCGTGTTTTGCCTAGTATAAAAGTTGGTCAGCTAGTATTTGAGGTGGTTGAGAATGCACAAGACAAATAGCATCTCGACGACACATTATAATATAAAGGTCAAGATATGAGTGTGGTCTAACAACACGTTGTGTTATTTGACCAAGAAAACAATGATATTGTTTATCCTTGTGAAGCCTACACAAGTGAATAATATATAAAAAAAGGACAAGTATTTTTTGACATTTCATGTAGGAGGACCATGCCTCTTTATTATATGACTCTGAAATATTTGATTCCATATTTGATTCTATTTAAATTGAGATTCGTCAAGAAATAGAGTGCCAAACATAATCGCTAACATATAAAAACAGATTTAGATTGAAATTATCTAACAATGTAGGCTGCAATAAAATCATCATAACATCTGATACATGACTCCTTTTCAAGACCACAACTAAGAAAATGGATCCTTGAAGTAATGATTAATTTTATCTAGGCAAACATTGGTCAAAAGCGACTAAACCTGATAAAAAATTGATGCAAATAAAAAATAAACAGCCAAAACATTGCCGTAACCGACTGAAATCATCCAAACATAAGAAAAAACATTTAAATTTATTTCTAGTCCATATGGACCACATAGGAACCGGTCAGAATGTTTTCGCCCGGATTCTAGATGGATTAAACACGTATATGTATTTTCTTTGTTTAGTTTTGGTCGTGTTTTACCTAGTATAAAAGTTGGTCAGCTAGTATTTGAGGTAGTTGAGAATGCACTAGACAAAGAGCATCTCAACAAAAAATTATAATATAAATGTCAAGATATGAGTGTGGTCTAACAACACGTTGTGTTATTGACCAAGAAAACAATGATATTGTTTACCCTTGTGAAACCTAAATAGGTGAATAGTACACAAAAAAGGACAAGTATTTTTTGACGTTTCATGTAGGAGGATCATGCTTCTTTATTATATGACTCTGAAAAATTTGATTCCATATTTGATTCTATTTAAATTGATACCTGTCAAGAAATAGAGTGCCAAACATAATCGCTAACATTTAAAAACAGACTTAGATTGAAATTATCTGACAACGTAGGATGCAATAAAATCGTCATAACATGTGATACATGACTCCGTTTCAAGAACAAAACTAAGAAAATGGATCCATGAAATAAGGATTAGATTTATCTAGGCAAACATTGGTCAAAAGCGACTAAACTTGAAAAAAAAAGTGATGAAAATCGACCATAAATAGCCAAAAATAGCCAAATCATCCAAACATAAGAAAAACATCTAAATTTATTTCTAGTCCATATGGACCACATAGAAACCGGTCAAAATGTTTTCGCCCGGATTCTAGATGGTTGAAACACGTATATGTATTTTCTTTGTTTAATTTTGGTCGTGTTTTACCTAGTATAAAAGTTGGTCAGCTAGTATTTGAGGTGGTTGAGAATGCAGAAGACAAAGAGCATCTCGACGACACATTATAATATAAAGGTCAAGATATGAGTGTGGTCTAACAACACGTTGTGTTATTTGACCAAGAATACAATGATATTGTTTATCCTTGTGAAGCCTACACAAGTGAATAATATATAAAAAAGGACATGTATTTTTTTACATTTCATGTAGGAGGACCATGCCTCTTTATTATATGACTCTGAAATATTTGATTCCATATTTGATTCTATTTAAATTGAGACCCGTCAAGAAATAGAGTGCCAAACATAATCGCTAACATATAAAAACAGATTTAGATTGAAATTATCTAACAATGTAGGCTGCAATAAAATCATCATAACATGTGATACATGACTTCGTTTCAAGACCACAACTAAGAAAATGGATCCTTGAAGTAATGATTAATTTTATCTAGGCAAACATTGGTCAAACGCGACTAAACCTGATAAAAAATTGATGCAAATCGAAAATAAACAGCCAAAACATTGCCGTAATCGACTGAAATCATCCAAACATAAGAAAAAACATTTAAATTTATTTCTAGTCCATATGGACCACATAGAAACCGGTCAGAATGTTTTCTCCCGGATTCTAGATGGATGAAACACGTATATGTATTTTCTTTGTTTAGTTTTGGTCGTGTTTTACCTAGTATAAAAGTTGGTCAGCTAGTATTTGAGGTAGTTGAGAATGCACTAGACAAAGAGCATCGCAACAAAAAATTATAATATAAATGTCAAGATATGAGTGTGGTCTAACAACACGTTGTGTTATTTGACCAAGAAAACAATGATATTGTTTATCCTTGTAAAGGCTAAATAGGTGAATAGTATACAAAAAAGGACAAGTACTTTTTGACGTTTCATGTAGGAGGATCATGCTTCTTTATTATATGACTCTGAAAAATTTGATTCCATATTTGATTCTATTTAAATTGATACTTGTCAAGAAATAGAGTGCCAAACATAATCGCTAACATTTAAAAACAGACTTAGATTGAAATTATCTGACAACGTGGGATGCAATAAAATCGTCATAACATGTGATACATGACTCCGTTTCAAGACCAATACTAAGAAAATGGATCCATGAAATAAGGATTAGATTTATCTAGGCAAACATTGGTCAAAAGCGACTAAACATGATAAAAAAAGTGATGAAAATCGACCATAAATAGCCAAAAATAGCAAAATCATCCAAACATAAGAAAAAACATCTAAATTTATTTCTAGTCCATATGGACCACATAGAAACCGGTCAAAATGTTTTCGCCCGGATTCTAGATGGTTGAAACACGTATATGTATTTTCTTTGTTTAATTTTGGTCGTGTTTTACCTAGTATAAAAGTTGGTCAGCTAGTATTTGAGGTGGTTGAAAATGCACAAGACAAAGAGCATCTCGACGACACATTATAATATAAAGTTCAAGATATGAGTTTGGTCTAACAACAAGTTATGTTATTTGACCAAGAAAACAATGATATTGTTTATCCTTGTGAAGCCTACACAAGTGAATAATATATAAAAAAAGGACAAGTATTTTTTGACATTTCATGTAGGAGGACCATGCCTCTTTATTATATGACTCTGAAATATTTGATTCCCTATTTGATTCTATTTAAATTGAGATTCGTCAAGAAATAGAGTGCCAAACATAATCGCTAACATATAAAAACAGATTTAGATTGAAATTATCTAACAATGTAGGCTGCAATAAAATCATCATAACATCTGATACATGACTCCGTTTCAAGACCACAACTAAGAAAATGGATCCTTGAAGTAATGATTAATTTTATCTAGGCAAACATTGGTCAAAAGCGACTAAACCTGATAAAAAATTGATGCAAATAAAAAATAAACAGCCAAAACATTGCCGTAACCGACTGAAATCATCCAAACATAAGAAAAAACATTTAAATTTATTTCTAGTCCATATGGACCACATAGAAACCGGTCAGAATGTTTTCGCCCGGATTCTTGATGGATTAAACACGTATATGTATTTTCTTTATTTAGTTTTGGTCGTGTTTTACCTAGTATAAAAGTTGGTCAGCTAGTATTTGAGGTAGTTGAGAATGCACTAGACAAAGAGCATCTCAACAAAAAATTATAATATAAATGTCAAGATATGAGTGTGGTCTAACAACACGTTGTGTTATTGACCAAGAAAACAATGATATTGTTTACCCTTGTGAAGCCTAAATAGGTGAATAGTATACAAAAAAGGACAAGTATTTTTTGACGTTTCATGTAGGAGGATCATGCTTCTTTATTATATGACTCTGAAAAATTTGATTCCATATTTGATTCTATTTAAATTGATATCTGTCAAGAAATAGAGTGCCAAACATAATCGCTAACATATAAAAACAGACTTAGATTGATATTATCTGACAATGTGGGCTGCAATAAAATCGTCATAACATGTGATACATGACACCGTTTCAAGACCTAAACTAAGAAAATGGATCCATGAAATAAGGATTAGATTTATCTAGGCAAACATTGGTCAAAAGCGACTAAACATGATAAAAAAAGTGATGAAAATCGACCATAAATAGCCAAAAATAGACAAATCATCCAGACATAAACATAAGAAAAAACATCTAAATTTATTTCTAGTCCATATGGTCCACATAGAAACCGGTCAAAATGTTTTCGCCTAGATTCTAGATGGTTGAAACACGTATATGTATTTTCTTTGTTTAATTTTGGTCGTGTTTTACCTAGTATAAAAGTTGGTCAGCTAGTATTTGAGGTAGTTGAGAATACACTAGACAAAGAGCATCTCGACGACACATTATAATATAAAGGTCAAGATATGAGTGTGGTCTAACAACACGTTGTGTTATTTGACCAAGAAAACAATGATATTGTTTATCCTTGTGAAGCCTACACAAGTGAATAATATATAAAAAAGGACAAGTATTTTTTGATATTTCATGTAGGAAGACCATGCCTCTTTATTATATGACTCTGAAATATTTGATTCCATATTTGATTCTATTTAAATTGAGACCCGTCAAGAAATAGAGTGCCAAACATAATCGCTAACATATAAAAACAGATTTAGATTGAAATTATCTAACAATGTAGGCTGCAATAAAATCATCATAACATGTGATACATGACTCCATTTCAAGACCACAACTAAGAAAATGGATCCTTGAAGTAATGATTAATTTTATCTAGGCAAACATTGGTCAAAAGCGACTAAACCTGATAAAAAATTGATGCAAATCGAAAATAAACAGCCAAAACATTGCCGTAACCGGCTAAAATCATCCAAACATAAGAAAAAACATCTAAATTTATTTCTAGTCCATATGGAACACATAGAAACCGGTCAAAATGTTTTTGCTCAGATTCTAGATGGATGAAACACGTATATGTATTTTCTTTGTTTAGTTTTGGTCGTGTTTTACCTAGTATAAAATTTGGTCAGCTGGTATTTGAGGTAGTTGAGAATGCACTAGACAAAGAGCATCTCGACGACACATTATAATATAAAGGTCAAGATATGAGTGTGGTCTAACAACACGTTGTGTTATTTGACCAATAAAACAATAATATTGTTTATCCTTTTGAAGCCTACGCAGGTGAATAATATACAAAAAAAGGACAAGCATTTTTTGACATTTCATGTAGGAGGATCATGCTTCTGTATTATATGACTCTAAAATATTTGATTCCATATTTGATTCTATTTAAATTAAGACCCGTCAAGAAATAGAGTGCCAAACATAATCGCTAACATATAAAAACAGATTTAGATTGAAATTATCTAACAACGTGGGCTGCAATAAAATCATCATAACATGTGATACATGACTCTGTTTCAAGAGAACAACTAAGAAAATGGATCCTTTAAATAAGGATTAATTTTATCTAGGCAAACATTGGTCAAAAGCGACTAAACCTAATAAAAAATTGATGCAAATCGAAAATAAACAGCCAAAACATTGCCGTAACCGGCTAAAATCATCCAAACATAAGAAAAAACATCTAAAATTATTTCTAGTCCATATGGAACACATAGAAACCGGTCAAAATGTTTTCGCTCAGATTCTAGATGGATGAAACACGTATATGTATTTTCTTTGTTTAGTTTTGGTCGTGTTTTACCTAGTATAAAAGTTGGTCAGCTTATATTTGAGGTAGTTGAGAATGCACTAGACAAAGAGCATCTCGACAACCCATTATAATATAAAGGTCAAGATATGAGTGTGGTCTAACAACACGTGTTATTTGACCAAGAAAACAATGATATTGTTTATCCTTTTGAAGTATACACAGGTGAATAATATACAATAAAAGGACAAGTATTTTTCGACATTTCATGTAGGAGGATCATGCTTCTATATTATATGACTCTGAAATATTTGATTCCATATTTGATTCTATTTAAATTGAGACCCGTCAAGAAATAGAGTGCCAAACATAATCGCTAACATATAAAAACAAATTTAGATTGAAATTATCTGACAACGTGGGCTGCAATAAAATCGTCATAACATGTGATACATGACTCCGTTTCAAGACCACAACTAAGAGAAATGGATCCTTGAAATAAGGATTAATTTTATCTAGGAAAACATTGGTCAAAAGCGACTAAACATGATAAAAAAACTGATGAAAATCATCCATAAACAGCCAAAACATTGCCGTAACCGACTGAAATCATCCAAACATAAGAAAAAACATTTAAATTTATTTCTATTCCATATGGACCACATAGAAACCGGTCAGAATGTTTTCGCCCGGATTCTAGATGGATGAAACACGTATATGTATTTTCTTTGTTTAGTTTTGGTCGTGTTTTACCTAGTATAAAAGTTGGTCAGCTAGTATTTGAGGTAGTTGAGAATGCACTAGACAAAGAGCATCTCAACAAAAAATTATAATATAAATTTCAAGATATGAGTGTGGTCTAACAACACGTTGTGTTATTTGACAAAGAAAACAATGATATTGTTTATCCTTTCTAAGCCTAAATAGGTGAATAGTATACAAAAAAGGACAAGTATTTTTTGACTTTTCATGTAGGAGGATCATGCTTCTTTATTATATGACTCTGAAAAATTTGATTCCATCTTTGATTCTATTTAAATTGATACATGTCAAGAAATAGATTGCCAAACAAAATCGCTAACATTTAAAAACAGACTTAGATTTAAATTATCTGACAACGTGGGCTGCAATAAAATCGTCATAACATGTGATACATGACTCCGTTTCAAGACCAAAACTAAGAAAATGGATCCATGAAATAAGGATTAGATTTATCTAGGCAAACATTGGTCAAAAACGACTAAACATGATAAAAAAGTGATGAAAATCGACCATAAATAGCCAAAAATAGCAAAATCATCCAAACATAAGAAAAAACATCTAAATATATTTCTAGTCCATATGGACCACATAGAAACCGGTAAAATGTTTTCACCCGGATTCTAGATGGTTGAAACACGTATATGTATTTTCTTTGTTTAATTTTTGTCGTGTTTTACCTAGTATAAAAGTTGGTCAGCTAGTATTTGAGGTAGTTGAGAATGCACTAGACAAAGGGCATCTCGACGACACATTATAATATAAAGTTCAAGATATGAGTTTGGTCTAACAACAAGTTGTGTTATTTGACCAAGAAAACAATGATATTGTTTATCCTTGTGAAGCCTACACAAGTGAATAATATATAAAAAAAGGACAAGTATTTTTTGACATTTCATGTAGGAGGACCATGCCTCTTTATTATATGACTCTGAAATATTTGATTCCATATTTGATTCTATTTAAATTGAGATTCGTCAAGAAATAGAGTGCCAAACATAATCGCTAACATATAAAAACAGATTTAGATTGAAATTATCTAACAATGTAGGCTGCAATAAAATCATCATAACATCTGATACATGAGTCCGTTTCAAGACCACAACTAAGAAAATGGATCCTTGAAGTAATGATTAATTTTATCTAGGCAAACATTGGTCAAAAGCGACTAAACCTGATAAAAAATTGATGCAAATAAAAAATAAACAGCCAAAACATTGCCGTAACCGACTGAAATCATCCAAACATAAGAAAAAACATTTAAATTTATTTCTAGTCCATATGGACCACATAGAAACCGGTCAGAATGTTTTCGCCCGGATTCTAGATGGATTAAACACGTATATGTATTTTCTTTGTTTAGTTTTGGTCGTGTTTTACCTAGTATAAAAGTTGGTCAGCTAGTATTTGAGGTAGTTGAGAATGCACTAGACAAAGAGCATCTCAACAAAAAATTATAATATAAATGTCAAGATATGAGTGTGGTCTAACAACACGTTGTGTTATTGACCAAGAAAACAATGATATTGTTTACCCTTGTGAAGCCTAAATAGGTGAATAGTATACAAAAAAGGACAAGTATTTTTTGACGTTTCATATAGGAGGATCATGCTTCTTTATTATATGACTCTGAAAAATTTAATTCCATATTTGATTCTATTTAAATTGATACCTGTCAAGAAATAGAGTGCCAAACATAATCGCTAACATTTAAAAACAGACTTAGATTGAAATTATCTGACAACGTGGGATGCAATAAAATCGTCATAACATGTGATACATGACTCCGTTTCAAGACCAAAACTAAGAAAATGGATCCATGAAATAAGGATTAGATTTATCTAGGCAAACATTGGTCAAAAGCGACTAAACATGATAAAAAAAGTGATGAAAATCGACCATAAATAGCCAAAAATAGCCAAATCATCCAAACATAAGAAAAAACATCTAAATTTATTTCTAGTCCATATGGACCACATAGAAACCGGTCAAAATGTTTTCGCCCGGATTCTAGATGGTTGAAACACGTATATGTATTTTCTTTGTTTAATTTTGGTCGTGTTTTACCTAGTATAAAAGTTGGTCAGCTAGTATTTGAGGTGGTTGAGAATGCACAAGACAAAGAGCATCTCGACGACACATTATAATATAAAGGTCAAGATATGAGTGTGGTCTAACAACACGTTGTGTTATTTGACCAAGAAAACAATGATATAGTTTATCCTTGTGAAGCCTACACAAGTGAATAATATATAAAAAAAGGACAAGTATTTTTTTACATTTCATGTAGGAGGACCATGCCTCTTTATTATATGACTCTGAAATATTTGATTCCATATTTGATTCTATTTAAATTGAGACCCGTCAAGAAATATAGTGCCAAACATAATCGCTAACATATAAAAACAGATTTAGATTGAAATTATCTAATAATGTAGGCTGCAATAAAATCATCATAACATGTGATACATCACTTCGTTTCAAGACCACAACTAAGAAAATGGATCCTTGAAGTAATGATTAATTTTATCTAGGCAAACATTGGTCAAACGCGACTAAACCTGATAAAAAATTGATGCAAATCGAAAATAAACAGCCAAAACATTGCCGTAACCGACTGAAATCATCCAAACATAAGAAAAAACATTTAAATTTATTTCTAGTCCATATGGACCACATAGAAACCGGTCAGAATGTTTTCGCCCGGATTCTAGATGGATGAAACACGTATATGTATTTTCTTTATTTTGTTTTGGTCGTGTTTTACCTAGTATAAAAGTTGGTCAGCTAGTATTTTAGGTAGTTGAGAATGCACTAGACAAAGAGCATCGCAACAAAAAATTTAGAATATAAATGTCAAGATATGAGTGTGGTCTAACAACACGTTGTGTTATTTGACCAAGAAAACAATGATATTGTTTATCCTTGTAAAGCCTAAATAGGTGAATAGTATACAAAAAAGGACAAGTATTTTTTGACGTTTCATGTAGGAGGATCATGCTTCTTTATTATATGACTCTGAAAAATTTGATTCCATATTTGATTCTATTTAAATTGATACCTGTCAAGAAATAGAGTGCCAAACATAATCGCTAACATTTAAAAACAGACTTAGATTGAAATTATCTGACAACGTGGGATGCAATAAAATCGTCATAACATGTGACACATGACTCCGTTTCAAGACCAAAACTAAGAAAATGGATCCATGAAATAAGGATTAGATTTATCTAGGCAAACATTGGTCAAAAGCGACTAAACATGATAAAAAAAAGTGATGAAAATCGACCATAAATAGCCAAAAATAGCAAAATCATCCAAACATAAGAAAAAACATCTAAATTTATTTCTAGTCCATATGGACCACATAGAAACCGGTCAAAATGTTTTCGCCCGGATTCTAGATGGTTGAAACACGTATATGTATTTTCTTTGTTTAATTTTGGTCGTGTTTTACCTAATATAAAAGTTGGTCAGCTAGTATTTGAGGTGGTTGAGAATGCACAAGACAAAGAGCATCTCGACGACACATTATAATATAAAGGTCAAGATATGAGTTTGGTCTAACAACAAGTTGTGTTATTTGACCAAGAAAACAATGATATTGTTTATCCTTGTGAAGCCTACACAAGTGAATAATATATAAAAAAAGGACAAGTATTTTTTGACATTTCATGTAGGAGGACCATGCCTCTTTATTATATGACTCTGAAATATTTGATTCCATATTTGATTCTATTTAAATTGAGATTCGTCAAGAAATAGAGTGCCAAACATAATCGCTAACATATAAAAACAGATTTAGATTGAAATTATCTAACAATGTAGGCTGCAATAAAATCATCATAACATCTGATACATGACTCCGTTTCAAGACCACAACTAAGAAAATGGATCCTTGAAGTAATGATTAATTTTATCTAGGCAAACATTGGTCAAAAGCGACTAAACCTGATAAAAAATTGATGCAAATAAAAAATAAACAGCCAAAACATTGCCGTAACCGACTGAAATCATCCAAACATAAGAAAAAACATTTAAATTTATTTCTAGTCCATATGGACCACATAGAAACCGGTCAGAATGTTTTTGCCCGGATTCTAGATGGATTAAACACGTATATGTATATTCTTTGTTTAGTTTTGGTCGTGTTTTACCTAGTATAAAAGTTGGTCAGCTAGTATTTGAGGTAGTTGAGAATGCACTAGACAAAGAGCATCTCAACAAAAAATTATAATATAAATGTCAAGATATGAGTGTGGTCTAACAACACGTTGTGTTATTGACCAAGAAAACAATGATATTATTTACCCTTGTGAAGCCTAAATAGGTGAATAGTATACAAAAAAGGACAAGTATTTTTTGACGTTTCATGTAGGAGGATCATGCTTCTTTATTATATGACTCTGTAAAAATTGATTCCATATTTGATTCTATTTAAATTGATATCTGTCAAGAAATAGAGTGCCAAACATAATCGCTAACATATAAAAACAGACTTAGATTGAAATTATCTGACAATGTGGGCTGCAATAAAATCGTCATAACATGTGATACATGACACCGTTTCAAGACCAAAACTAAGAAAATGGATCCATGAAATAAGGATAAGATTTATCTAGGCAAACATTGGTCAAAAGCAACTAAACATGATAAAAAAAGTGATGAAAATCGACCATAAATAGCCAAAAATAGACAAATTATCCAGACATAAACATAAGAAAAAACATCTAAATTTATTTCTAGTCCATATGGTCCACATAGAAACCGGTCAAAATGTTTTCGCCTGGATTCTAGATGGTTGAAACACGTATATGTATTTTCATTGTTTAATTTTGGTCGTGTTTTACCTAGTATAAAAGTTGGTCAGCTAGTATTTGAGGTAGTTGAGAATACACTAGACAAAGAGCATCTCGACGACACATTATAATATAAAGGTCAAGATATGAGTGTTGTCTAACAACACGTTGTGTTATTTGACCAAGAAAACAATGATATTGTTTATCCTTGTGAAGCCTACACAAGTGAATAATATATAAAAAAGGACAAGTATTTTTTGACATTTCATGTAGGAGGACCATGCCTCTTTATTATATGACTCTGAAATATTTGATTCCATATTTGATTCTATTTAAATTGAGACCCGTCAAGAAATAGAGTGCCAAACATAATCGCTAACATATAAAAATAGATTTAGATTGAAATTATCTAACAATGTAGGCTGCAATAAAATCATCATAACATGTGATACATGACTCCATTTCAAGACCACAACTAAGAAAATAGATCCTTGAAGTAACGATTAATTTTATCTAGGCAAACATTGGTCAAAAGCGACCAAACCTGATAAAAAATTGATGCAAATCGAAAATAAACAGCCAAAACATTGTCGTAACCGGCTAAAATCATCCAAACATAAGAAAAAACATCTAAATTTTTTTCTAGTCCATATGGAACACATAGAAACCGGTCAAAATGTTTTTGCTCAGATTCTAGATGGATGAAACACGTATATGTATTTTCTTTGTTTAGTTTTGGTCGTGTTTTACCTAGTATAAAATTTGGTCAGCTAGTATTTGAGGTAGTTGAGAATGCACTAGACAAAGAGCATCTCGACGACACATTATAATATAAAGGTCAAGATATGAGTGTGGTCTAACAACACGTTGTGTTATTTGACCAAGAAAACAATGATATTGTTTATCCTTTTGAAGCCTACGCAGGTGAATAATATACAAAAAAAGGACAAGCATTTTTTTGACATTTCATGTAGGAGGATCATGCTTCTGTATTATATGACTCTAAAATATTTGATTCCATATTTGATTCTATTTAAATTAAGACCCGTCAAGAAATAGAGTGCCAAACATAATCGCTAACATATAAAAACAGATTTAGATTGAAATTATCTAACAACGTGGGCTGCAATAAAATCATCATAACATGTGATACATGACTCTGTTTCAAGAGCACAACTAAGAAAATGGATCCTTGAAATAAGGATTAATTTTATCTAGGAAAACATTGGTCAAAAGCGACTAAACCTAATAAAAAATTGATGCAAATCGAAAATAAACAGCCAAAACATTGCCGTAACCGGCTAAAATCATCCAAACATAAGAAAAAACATCTAAAATTATTTCTAGTCCATATGGAACACATAGAAACCGGTCAAAATGTTTTCGCTCAGATTCTAGATGGATGAAACACGTATATGTATTTTCTTTGTTTAGTTTTGGTCATGTTTTACCTAGTATAAAAGTTGGTCAGCTTATATTTGAGGTAGTTGAGAATGCACTAGACAAAGAGCATCTCGACAACCCATTATAATATAAAGGTCAAGATATGAGTCTAACAACACGTTGTGTTATTTGACCAAGAAAACAATGATATTGTTTATCCTTTTGAAGCATACATAGGTGAATAATATACAATAAAAGGACAAGTATTTTTCGACATTTCATGTAGGAGGATCATGCTTCTATATTATATGACTCTGAAATATTTGATTCCATATTTGATTCTATATAAATTGAGACCCGTCAAGAAATAGAGTGCCAAACATAATCGCTAACATATAAAAACAAATTTAGATTGAAATTATCTGACAACGTGGGCTGCAATAAAATCGTCATAACATGTGATACATGACTCCGTTTCAAGACCACAACTAAGAGAAATGGATCCTTGAAATAAGGATTAATTTTATCTAGGAAAACATTGGTCAAAAGAGACTAAACATGATAAAAAACTGATGAAAATCGTCAATAAACAGCCAAAACATTGCCGTAACCGACTGAAATCATCCAAACATAAGAAAAAACATTTAAATTTATTTCTAGTCCATATGGACCACATATAAACCGGTCAGAATGTTTTCGCCCGGATTCTAGATGGATGAAACACGTATATGTATTTTCTTTGTTTAGTTTTGGTCGTGTTTTACCTAGTATAAAAGTTGGTCAGCTAGTATTTGAGGTAGTTGAGAATGCACTAGACAAAGAGCATCTCAACAAAAAATTATAATATAAATGTCAAGATATGAGTGTGGTCTAACAACACGTTGTGTTATTTGACAAAGAAAACAATGATATTGTTTATCCTTGTGAAGCCTAAATAGGTGAATAGTATACAAAAAAGGACAAGTATTTTTTGACTTTTCATGTAGGAGGATCATGCTTCTTTATTATATGACTCTGAAAAATTTGATTCCATATTTGATTCTATTTAAATTGATACATGTCAAGAAATAGATTGCCAAACATAATCGCTAACATTTAAAAACAGACTTAGATTGAAATTATCTGACGACGTGGGCTGCAATAAAATCGTCATAACATGTGATACATGACTCCGTTTCAAGACCAAAACTAAGAAAATGGATCCATGAAATAAGGATTAGATTTATCTAGGCAAACATTGGTCAAAAGCGACTAAACATGATAAAAAAAGTGATGAAAATCGACCATAAATAGCCAAAAATAGACAAATCATCCAGACATAAACATAAGAAAAAACATCTAAATTTATTTCTAGTCCATATGGTCCACATAGAAACCGGTCAAAATGTTTTCGCCTGGATTCTAGATGGTTGAAACACGTATATGTATTTTCTTTGTTTAATTTTGGCCGTGTTTTACCTAGTATAAAAGTTGGTCAGCTAGTATTTGAGGTAGTTGAGAATGCACTAGACAAAGAGCATCGCAACAAAAAATTATAATATAAATGTCAAGATATGAGTGTGGTCTAACAACACGTTGTGTTATTTGACAAAAAAAACAATGATATTGTTTATCCTTGTGAAGCCTAAATAGGTGAATAGTATACAAAAAAGGACAAGTATTTTTTGACGTTTCATGTAGGAGGATCATGCTTCTTTATTATATGACTCTGAAAAATTTGATTCCATATTTGATTCTATTTAAATTGATATCTGTCAAGAAATAAAGTGCTAAACATAATCGCTAACATATAAAAACAAACTTAGATTGAAATTATCTGACAATGTGGGCTGCAATAAAATCGTCATAACATGTGATACATGACACCGTTTCAAGACCAAAACTAAGAAAATGGATCCATGAAATAAGGATTAGATTTATCTAGGCAAACATTGGTCAAAAGCGACTAAACATGATAAAAAAAGTGATGAAAATCGACCATAAATAGCCAAAAATAGACAAATCATCCAGACATAAACATAAGAAAAAACATCTAAATTTATTTCTAGTCCATATGGTCCACATAGAAACCGGTCAAAATGTTTTCGCCTGGATTCTAGATGGTTGAAACACGTATATGTATTTTCTTTGTTTAATTTTGGTCGTGTTTTACCTAGTATAAAAGTTGGTCAGCTAGTATTTGAGGTAGTTGAGAATACACTAGACAAAGAGCATCTCGACGACACATTATAATATAAAGGTCAAGATATGAGTGTGGTCTAACAACACGTTGTGTTATTTGACCAAGAAAACAATGATATTGTTTATCCTTGTGAAGCCTACACAAGTGAATAATATATAAAAAAGGACAAGTATTTTTTGACATTTCATGTAGGAGGACCATGCCTCTTTATTATATGACTCTGTAATATTTGATTCCATATTTGATTCTATTTAAATTGAGACCCGTCAAGAAATAGAGTGCCAAACATAATCGCTAACATATAAAAACAGATTTAGATTGAAATTATCTAACAATGTAGGCTGCAATAAAATCATCATAACATGTGATACATGACTCCATTTCAAGACCACAACTAAGAAAATGGATCCTTGAAGTAATGATTAATTTTATCTAGGCAAACATTGGTCAAAAGCGACTAAACCTGATAAAAAATTGATGCAAATCGAAAATAAACAGCCAAAACATTGCCGTAACCGGCTTAAATCATCCAAACATAAGAAAAAACATCTAAATTTATTTCTAGTCCATATGGAACACATAGAAACCGGTCAAAATGTTTTTGCTCAGATTCTAGATGGATGAAACACGTATATGTATTTTCTTTGTTTAGTTTTGGTCATGTTTTACCTAGTATAAAATTTGGTCAGCTAGTATTTGAGGTAGTTGAGAATGCACTAGACAAAGAGCATCTCGACGACACATTATAATATAAAGGTCAAGATATGAGTGTGGTCTAACAACACGTTGTGTTATTTGACCAAGAAAACAATGATATTGTTTATCCTTTTGAAGCCTACGCAGGTGAATAATATACAAAAAAAGGACAAGCATTTTTTGACATTTCATGTAGGAGGATCATGCTTCTGTATTATATGACTCTAAAATATTTTATTCCATATTTGATTCTATTTAATATAAGACCCGTCAAGAAATAGAGTGCCAAACATAATCGCTAACATATAAAAACACATTTAGATTGAAATTATCTAACAACGTGGGCTGCAATAAAATCATCATAACATGTGATACATGACTCTGTTTCAAGAGCACAACTAAGAAAATGGATCCTTGAAATAAGGATTAATTTTATCTAGGAAAACATTGGTCAAAAGCGACTAAACCTAATAAAAAATTGATGCAAATCGAAAATAAACAGCCAAAACATTGCCGTAACCGGCTAAAATCATCCAAACATAAGAAAAAACATCTAAAATTATTTCTAGTCCATATGGAACACATAGAAACCGGTCAAAATGTTTTCGCTCAGATTCTAGATGGATGAAACAAGTATATGTATTTTCTTTGTTTAGTTTTGGTCGTGTTTTACCTAGTATAAAAGTTGGATTGAAATTATCTGACAACGTGGGCTGCAACATAATCGCTAACATTTAAAAACAGACTTAGATTGAAATTATCTGACAACGTGGGCTGCAATAAAATCGTCATAACATGTGATACATGACTCCGTTTCAAGACCAAAACTAAGAAAATGGATCCATGAAATAAGGATTAGATTTATCTAGGCAAACATTGGTCAAAAGCGACTAAACATTATAAAAAAGTGATGAAAATCGACCATAAATAGCCAAAAATAGCCAAATCATCCAAACATAAGAAAAAACATCTAAATTTATTTCTAGTCCATATGAACCACATAGAAACCGGTCAAAATATTTTCGCCCGGATTCTAGATGATTGAAACACGTATATGTATTTTCTTTGTTTAATTTTGGTCGTGTTTTACCTAGTATAAAAGTTGGTCAGCTAGTATTTGAGGTAGTTGAGAATGAACTAGACAAAGAGCATTTGGACGACACATTATAATATAAAGGTCAAGATATGAGTGTGGTCTAACAACACGTTGTGTTATTTGACCAAGAAAACAATGATATTGTTTATCCTTGTGAAGCGTATACAAGTGAATAATATATAAAAAAAGGACAAGTATTTTTTTACATTTCATGTAGGAGGACCATGCCTCTTTATTATATAACTCTGAAATATTTGATTCCATATTTGATTCTATTTAAATTGAGACCCGTCAATAAATAGAGTGCCAAACATAATAGCTAACATATAAAAACAGATTTAGATTGAAATTATCTAACAATGTAGGCTGCAATAAAATCATCATAACATGTGATACATGACTTCGTTTCAAGACCACAACTAAGAAAATGGATCCTTGAAGTAATGATTAATTTTATCTAGGCAAACATTGGTCAAAAGCGACTAAACCTGATAAAAAATTGATGCAAATCGAAAATAAACAACCAAAACATTGCCGTAACCGGCTAGAATCATCCAAACATAAAAAAACATCTAAATTTATTTCTAGTCCATATGTAACACATAGAAACTGGTCAAAATGTTTTTGCTCATATTCTAGATGGATGAAACACGTATATGTATTTTCTTTGTTTAGTTTTGGTCGTGTTTAACCTAGTATAAAATTTGGTCAGCTAGTATTTGAAGTAGTTGAGAATGCACTAGACAAAGAGCATCTCGACGACACATTATAATATAAAGGTTAAGATATGAGTGTGGTCTAACAACACGTTGTGTTATTTGACCACGAAAACAATGATATTGTTTATCCTTTTGAAGCCTACGCAGGTGAATAATATACAAAAAAAGGACAAGTATTTTTTGACATTTCATGTAGGAGGATCATGCTTCTGTATTATATGACTCTAAAATATTTGATTCCATATTTGATTCTATTTAAATTAAGACCCTTCAAGAAATACAGTGTCAAACATAATCGCTAACATATAAAAACAGAATTAGATTGAAATTATCTAACAATGTGGGCTACAATAAAATTATCATAACATGTGATACATGACTCTGTTTCAAGAGCACAACTAAGAAAATGGATCCTTCAAATAAGGATTAATTTTATCTAGGCAAACATTGGTCAAACGCGACTAAACCTGATAAAAAATTGATGCAAATCGAAAATAAACAGCCAAAACATTGCCGTAACCGGCTAAAATCATCCAAACATAAGAAAAAACATCTAAAATTATTTCTAGTCCATATGGAACACATAGAAACCGGTCAAAATGTTTTCGCTCAAATTCTAGATGGATGAAACACGTATATGTATTTTCTTTGTTTAGTTTTGGTCGTGTTTTACCTAGTATAAAAGTTGGTCAACTTATATTTGAGGTAGTTGAGAATGCACTAGACAAAGAGCATCTCGACAACCCATTATAATATAAAGGTCAAGATATGAGTGTGGTCTAACAACACGTTGTGTTATTTGACTAAGAAAACAATGATATTGTTTATCCTTTTGAAGCATACACATGTGAATAATATACAAAAAATAGACAAGTGTTTTTTTTACATTTCATGTAGGAGGATCATGCTTCTGTATTATATGAATCTTAAATATTTTATTCCATATTTGATTCTATTTAAATTAAGACCCGTCAAGAAATAGAGTGCCAAACATAATCGCTAACATATAAAAACAGAGTTAGATTGAAATTATCTGACAACATGGGCTGCAATAAAATCGTCATAACATGTGATACAGGACTCCGTTTCAAGACCACAACTAAGAAAATGGATCCTTGAAATAAGGATTAATTTTATATAGGCAAAGATTGGTCAAAAGCGAATAAACCTGATAAAAAAACTGATGCAAATCCACAATAAACAGCCAAAACAATGCCGTAACCGGCTGATATCCTCCAAACATAAGAAAAAACATCTAAATTTATTTCTAGTCCATATGGACCACATAGAAACCGGTCAAAATGGTTTCGCCCGGATTCTAGATGGATGAAATACGTATATGTATTTTCTTTGTTTAGTTTTGGTCGTGTTTTACCAAGTATAAAAGTCGGTCAGCTAGTATTTGAGGTAGTTGAGAATTCACTAGACAAAGAGCATCTAGACGACACATTATAATATAAAGGTCAAGATATGAGTGTGGTCTAACAACACGTTGTGTTATTTGACCAACAAAATAATGATATTGTTTATCCTTGTGAAGCCTACACAGGTGAATAATATACAAAAAAAGGACAAGTATTTTTTGACATTTCATGTATGAGGATCATGCTTCTGTATTATATGACTCAAAAATATTTGATTCTATTTAAATTAAGACCCGTCAAGAAATAGAGTGCCAAACATAATCGCTAACATATAAGAACAGATTTAGATTGAAATTATCTGACAACATGGGCTGCAATAAAATTGTCATAACATGTGATACATGACTCCGTTTCAAGACCAAAACTAAGAAAACGGATCCTTGAAATAAGGATTAATTTTATCTAGGCAAAGATTGGTCAAAAGCGACTAAACCTGATAAAAAAACTGATGCAAATCCACAATAAACAGCCAAAACATTGCCGTAACCGGCTGATATCATCCAAACATAAGAAAAAACATCTAAATTTATTTCTAGTCCATATGGACCACACAGAAACCGGTAAAAATTGTTTCACCCAGATTCTAGATGGATGAAACACGTATATGTATTTTCTTTGTTTAGTTTTGGTCGTGTTTTACCAAGTATAAAAGTCGGTCAGCTAGTATTTTAGGTAGTTGAGAATGCACTAGACAAAGAGCATCTCGACGATACATTATAATATAAAGTCAAGATATAAGTGTGGTCTAACAACACGTTGTGTTATTTGACCAACAAAACAATGATATTGTTTATCCTTGTGAAGCCTACACAGGTGAATAATATACAAAAAAAGGACAAGTATTTTTTGACATTTCATGTAGGAGGATCATGCTTCTGTATTATATGACTCTGAAATATTTGATTTCATATTTTTTTCTATTTAAATTGAGACCCGTCAAGAAATAGAGTGCCAAACATAATCGCTAACATATACAAACAGATTTAGATTTAAATTATCTGACAACATGGGCTGCAATAAAATCGTCATAACATGTGATACATGACTCCGTTTCAAGACCAAAACTAAGAAAATGGATCCTTGAAATAAGGATTAATTTTATCTAGGCAAAGATTGGTCAAAAGCGACTAAACCTGATAAAAAAACTGATGCAACTCGACAATGAACAACCCAAACATTACCGTAACCGGCTGATATCATCCAAACATAAGAAAAAACATCTAAATTTATTTCTAGTCCATATGGACCACATGGAAACCGGTCAAAATGGTTTCGCCCAGATTCTAGATGGATGAAACACGTATATGTATTTTCTTTGTTTAGTTTTGGTCGTGTTTTACCAAGTATAAAAGTCGGTCAGCTAGTATTTGAGGTAGTTGAGAATGCACTAGACAAAGTGCATCTCGAAGACACATTATAATATAAAGGTCAAGATATGAGTGTGGTCTAACAACACGTTGTGTTATTTGACCAACAAAACAATGATATTGTTTATCCTTCTGAAGCCTACACAGGTGAATAATATACAAAAAAGGACAAGTATTTTGTGACATTTCATGTAGGAGGATCATGCTTCTTTATTATATGACTCCGAAATATTTGATTTCATATTTTATTCAATTTAAATTGAGACCCGTGAAGAAATAGAGTGTCAAACATAATCGCTAACATATACAAACAGATTTAGATTGAAATTATCTGACAACGTGGGCTGCAATAAAATCATCATAACATGTGATACATGACTCTGTTTCATGACCACAACTAAGAAAATGGATCCTTGAAATAAGGATTAATTTTATCTAGGCAAATATTGGTCAAAAGCGACCATAAACAGCCAAAACATTGCCGTAACCGGCTGAAATCATCCAAAACATAAGAAAAAACAACCAAATTTATTTCTAGTCCATATGGTCCACATAGAAACCGGTCAAAATACTTTCGCCTGGATTCTAGATGGATGAAACACGTATATGTATTATCTTTGTTTAGTTTTGGTCGTGTTTTACCAAGTATAAAAGTTGTTCAGCTAGTATTTGAGGTAGTTGAGAATGCACTAGACAAAGAGCATCTCGACGACACATTATAATATAAAGGTTAAGATATGAGTGTGCTCTAACATCACTTTGTGTTATTTGACCACGAAAACAATGATATTGTTTATCCTTGTGAAGCCTACACAGGTGAATAATATACAAAAAAAGGACAAGTATTTTTTGACATTTCATGTAGGAGGATCATGCTTCTATATTATATGACTCTGAAATATTTGATTCCATATTTGATTCTTTTTAAATTGATACCCGTCAAGAAATAGAGTGCCAAACATAATCGCTAACATATAAAAACAGATTTTGGAAATTATCTGACAACGTATGCTGCAATAAAATCGTCATAACATGTGATACATGACTCCGTTTCAAGACCACAAATAAGAAAATGGATCCTTGAAATAAGGATTAGTTTTATCTACGCAAACATTGGTTAAAAGAGACTAAACATGATAAAAAAACCTGATGAAAATCGACCATAAATAGCCAAAACATTACCGTATCCGGCTGAAATCATCCAAACATAAGAAAAAACATCTAAATTTATTTCTTGTCCATATGGACCACATAGAAACCGGTCAAAATGTTTTTTCCCGGATTCTAGATGGATGAAACACGTATATGTATTTTCTTTGTTTAGTTTTGGTCGTGTTTTACCTAGTATAAAAGTTGGTCAGCTAGTATTTGAGGTAGTTGAGAATGCACTAGACAAATAGCATCTTGATGACACATTATAATATAAAGGTCAAGATATGAGTTGGGTCTAACAACACGTTATGTTATTTGACCAAGAAAACAATGATATTGTTTATCCTTGTGAAGCCTACATATGTGAATAATATACAAAAAAAGGACAAGTATTTTTTGATATTTCATTAGGAGGATCATGCTTTTGTAATGTATGACTATGAATATTTGATTCCATATTTGATTCTATTTAAATTGAGACCCGTCAAGAAATAGAGAGCCAAAAATAATCGCAAACATATAAAAACAGATTTAGATTGAAATTATCTGACAACATGGGCTGCAATAAAATCGTCATAACATGTGATACATGACTCCGTTTCAAGACCACAACTAAGAAAATGGATCCTTCAAATAAGGATTAATTATATAGGCAAACATTGGTCAAAAGCGACTAAACCTGATAAAAAATTGATGCAAATCAAAAATAAATAGCCAAAACATTGCCGTAACTGGCTAAAATCATCCAAACATAAGAAAAAACATCTAAATTTATTTCTAGTCCATATGGACCACATAGAAACCGGTCAAAATGTTTTCGCTCAGATTCTAGATGGATGAAACATGTATAAGTATTTTCTTTGTTTAGATTTGGTCGTGTTTTACCTAGTATAAAAGTTGGTCAGCTAGTACTTGAGGTAGTTGAGAATGCATTAGACAAAGAGCATCTCGACGACACATTATAATATAAAGGTCAAGATATGAGTGTGGTCTATCAACACGTAGTGTTATTTGACCAAGAAAACAATGATATTGTTTATCTTTGTGAAGCCTACACAGGTGAATAATATACAAAAAAAGGAAAAGTATTTTTTGATATTTCATGTAGGAGGATCATGCTTCTGTATTATATGATTCTAAAATATTTGATTCCATATTTGATTCTATTTAAATTAAGACCCGTCAAGAAATAGAGTGCCAAACATAATCGCTAACATATAAGTACTGATTTAGATTTAAATTATCTGACAACATGGGCTGCAATAAAATCGTCATAACATGTGATAAAAAGCCAAAACATTGCCGTAACTTGCTGATATCATTCAAACATAACAAAAAACATCTAAATTTATTTCTAGTCCATATGGACCACATAGAAACTGGTCAAAGTGGTTTCTCCCGGATTCTATATAGATGAAACACGTATATGTATTTTCTTTGTTTAGTTTTGGTCGTGTTTTACCAAGTATAAAAGTCGGTCAGCTAGTATTTGAGGTAGTTGATAATGCACTAGACAAAGAGCATCTCGACGACACATTATAATATAAAGGTCAAGATATGAGTGTGGTCTAACAACACGTTGTGTTATTTGACCAACAAAAAAATGATATTGTTTGTCCTTGTGAAGCCTACACAGGTGAATAATATACAAAAAAAGGACAAGTATTTTTTGACATTTCATGTAGGAGGATCATGCTTGTGTTTTACATGACTCTAAAATATTTGATTTCATATTTGATTCTATTTAAATTGAGACCCACCAAGAAATAGAGTGCCAAACATAATCGCTAACATATACAAACAGATTTAGATTGAAATTATCTTACAACGTAGGCTGCAATAAAATCGTCATAACATGTGATACATGACTCTGTTTCAGGACCACAACTAAGAAAATGGATCCTTGAAATAAGGATTAATTTTACCTAGGCGAATATTAGTCAAAAGCGACTAAACCTGATAAAAAAACTCATGCAAATCGACCATAAACAGCCAAAACATTGCCATAACCGGCTGAAATCATCCAAACATAAGAAAAATCAACTAAATTTATTTCTAGTCCATATGGTCCACATAGAAACCGGTCAAAATACTTTCGCCCGAATTCTAGATGGATGAAACATGTATATGTATTTTCTTTGTTTATTTTTGGTCGTGTTTTACCAAGTATAAAAGTTGTTCAGCTAGTATTTGAGGTCGTTGAGAATGCACTAGACAAAGAGCATCCCGACGACACATTATATTATAAAGGTCAAGATATGAGTGTGGTCTAACAACACGTTGTGTTATTTGACCAAGAAAACAATGATATTGTCTATCCTTGTAAAGCCTACACAGGTGAATAATATACAAAAAAAAGGACAAGTATTTTTTGACATTTCATGTAGGAGGATCATGCTTCTGTATTATATGACTCTAAAATATTTGATTCCATATTTGATTCTATTTAAATTGAGACTCGTCAAGAAATAGAGTGCCAAACATAATCGCTAACATATACAAACAGATTTAGTTTGAAATTATCTGACAACGTTGGCTGCAATAAATTCGTCATAACATGTGATACATGACTCTGTTTCAGGACCACAACTAAGAAAATGGATCCTTGAAATAAGGATTAATTTTATCTAGGCAAATATTGGTCAAAAGCGACTAAACCTGATAAAAAACTGATGAAAATCGACCATAAACAACCAAAACATTACCGTAACCGGCTGAAATCATCCAAACATAAGAAAAAACATCTAAATTTATTTCTAGTCCATATGGACCACATAGAAACCAGTCAAAATGTTTTTGTCCGGATTCTAGATGGATGAAACACGTATATGTATTTTCTTTGTTTAGTTTTGGTCGTGTTTTACCTAGTATAAAAGTTGGTCAGCTAGTATTTGAGGTAGTTGAGAAAGCACCAGACAAAGAGCATCTTGACGACACATTATAATATAAAGGTCAAGATATGAGTGTGGTCTAACAAAACGTTGTGTTATTTGACAAAGAAAACAATGATATTGTTTATCCTTGTGAAGCATACACAAGTGAATAATATATAAAAAAGGACAAGTATTTTTTGACATTTCATGTAGGAGGATCATGCTTCTGTATTATATGACTCTGAAATATTTGATTCCATATTTGATTCTATTTAAGTTGAGACCCGTCAAGAAATAGAGTGCCAAACATAATCGCTAACATATAAAAACAGATTTAGATTGAAATTATCTGACAACATGGGCTGCAATAAAATCGTCATAAGATGTGATACATGACTCCGTTTCAAGACCACAACTAAGAAAATGGATCCTTGAAATAAAGATTAATTTTATCTAGACAAAGATTGGTCAAAAGCGACTAAACCTGATAAAAACTGATGCAAATCGACAATAAACAGCCAAAACATTGCCGTAACTTGCTGATATCATTCAAACATAAGAAAAAACATCTAAATTTATTTCTAGTCCATATGGACCACATAGAAACCAGTCAAAATGTTTTCGCTCAGATTCTAGATGGATGAAACACGTATATGTATTTTCTTTGTTTAGATTTGGTCGTGTTTTACCTAGTATAAAAGTTGGTCAGCTAGTATCTGAGGTAGTTGAGAATGCACTAGACAAAGAGCATCTCGACGACACGTTACAATATAAAGGTCAAGATATGAGTGTGGTCTATCAACACGTTGTGTTATTTGACCAAGAAAACAATGATATTGTTTATCCTTGTGAATCCTACACAGGTGAATAATATACAAAAAAAGGACAAGTATTTTTTGATATTTCATGTAGGAGGATCATGCTTCTGTATTATATGATTCTAAAATATTTGATTCCATATTTGATTCTATTTAAATTAAGACCCGTCAAGAAATAGAGTGCCAAACATAATCGCTAACATATAAGTACTGATTTAGATTAAAATTATCTGACAACATGGGCTGCAATAAAATCGTCATAACATGTGATACATGACTCCGTTTCAAGACCACAACTAAGAAAATGGATCCTTGAAATAAAGATTAATTTTATCTAGACAAAGATTTGTCAAAAGCGACTAAACCTGATAAAAAAACTGATGCAAATCGATAATAAACAGCCAAAACATTGCCGTAACTTGCTGATATCATTCAAACATAAGAAAAAACATCTAAATTTATTTCTAGTCCATATGGACCACATAGAAACCGGTCAAAATGGTTTCTCATGGATTCTATATGGATGAAACACGTATATGTATTTTCTTTGTTTAGTTTTGGTCGTGTTTTACCAAGTATAAAAGTCGGTCAGCTAGTATTTGAGGTAGTTGATAATGCACTAGACAAAGAGCATCGCGACGACACATTATAATATAAAGGTCAAGATATGAGTGTGGTCTAACAACACGTTGTGTTATTTGACCAACAAAAAAATTATATTGTTTGTCCTTGTGAAGCCTACACAGGTGAATAATATACAAAAAAAGGACAAGTATTTTTTGACATTTCATGTAGGAGGATCATGCTTCTGTTTTACATGACTCTAAAATATTTGATTTCATATTTGATTCTATTTAAATTGAGACCCACCAAGAAATAGAGTGCCAAACATAATCGCTAACATATACAAACAGAATTAGATTGAAATTATCTTACAACGTGGGCTGCAATAAAATCGTCATAACATGTGATACATGACTCTGTTTCAGGACCACAACTAAGAAAATGGATCCTTGAAATAAGGATTAATTTTATCTAGGAGAATATTGGTCAAAAGCGACTAAACCTGATAAAAAAACTCATGCAAATCGACCATAAACAGCCAAAACATTGCCATAACCGGCTGAAATCATCCAAACATAAGAAAAATCAACTAAATTTATTTCTAGTCCATATGGTCCACATAGAAACCGGTAAAAATACTTTCACCCGGATTCTAGATGGATGAAACATGTATATGTATTTTCTTTGTTTATTTTTGGTCGTGTTTTACCAAGTATAAAAGTTGTTCAGCTAGTATTTGAGGTCGTTGAGAATGCACTAGACAAAGAGCATCTCGACGACACATTATAATATAAAGGTCAAGATATGAGTGTGGTCTAACAACACGTTGTGTTATTTGACTAAGAAAACAATGATATTGTCTATCCTTGTAAAGCCTACACAGGTGAATAATATACAAAAAAAGGACAAGTATTTTTTGACATTTCATGTAGGAGGATCATGCTTCTGTTTTACATGACTCTAAAATATTTGATTTCATATTTGATTCTATTTAAATTGAGACCCACCAAGAAATAGAGTGCCAAACATAATCGCTAACATATACAAACAGAATTAGATTGAAATTATCTTACAACGTGGGCTGCAATAAAATCGTCATAACATGTGATACATGACTCTGTTTCAGGACCACAACTAAGAAAATGGATCCTTGAAATAAGGATTAATTTTATCTAGGAGAATATTGGTCAAAAGCGACTAAACCTGATAAAAAAACTCATGCAAATCGACCATAAACAGCCAAAACATTGCCATAACCGGCTGAAATCATCCAAACATAAGAAAAATCAACTAAATTTATTTCTAGTCCATATGGTCCACATAGAAACCGGTAAAAATACTTTCACCCGGATTCTAGATGGATGAAACATGTATATGTATTTTCTTTGTTTATTTTTGGTCGTGTTTTACCAAGTATAAAAGTTGTTCAGCTAGTATTTGAGGTCGTTGAGAATGCACTAGACAAAGAGCATCTCGACGACACATTATAATATAAAGGTCAAGATATGAGTGTGGTCTAACAACACGTTGTGTTATTTGACTAAGAAAACAATGATATTGTCTATCCTTGTAAAGCCTACACAGGTGAATAATATACAAAAAAAGGACAAGTATTTTTTGACATTTCATGTAGGAGGATCATGCTTCTGTATTATATGACTCTAAAATATTTGATTCCATATTTGATTCTATTTAAATTGAGACCCGTCAAGAAATAGGGTGCCAAACATAATCGCTAGCATATACAAACAGATTTAGTTTAAAATTATCTGACAACGTGGGCTGCAATAAATTCGTCATAACATGTGATACATGACTCTGTTTCAGGACCACAACTAAGAAAATGGATCCTTGAAATAAGGATTAATTTTATCTAGGCAAATATTGGTCAAAAGCGACTAAACCTGATAAAAAACTGATGCAAATCGACCATAAACAGCCAAAACATTGCCGTAACCGGCTGAAATAATCCAAACATAAGAAAAAACAAATAAATTTACTTCTACTCCATATGGTCCACATAGAAACCAGTCAAAATACTTTCGCCCGGATTCTAGATGGATGAAACATGTATATGTATTTTCTTTGTTTAATTTTGGTCGTGTTTTACCAAGTATAAAAGTTGTTCAACTAGTATTTGAGGTCGTTGAGAATGCATTAGAGAAAGAGCATCTCGACGACACATTATAATATAAAGGTCAAGATATGAGTGTGGTCTAACAACACGTTGTGTTATTTGACCAAGAAAACAATGATATTGTCTATCCTTGTAAATCCTACACAGGTGAATAATATACAAAAAAAAGGACAAGTATTTTTTGACATTTCATGTAGGAGGATCATGCTTCTGTATTATATGACTCTAAAATATTTGATTCCATATTTGATTCTATTTAAATTGAGACCCGTCAAGAAATAGAGTGCCAAACATAAACGCTAACATATACAAACAGATTTAGTTTGAAATTATCTGACAACGTGGGCTGCAATAAAATCGTCATAACATGTGATACATGACTCTGTTTCAAGACCACAACTAAGAAAATGGATCCTTGAAATAAGGATTAATTTTATCTAGGCCAATATTGGTCAAAAGCGACTAAACCTGATAAAAAACTAATGCAAATCGACCATAAACAGCCAAAACATTGCCGTAACCGGCTGAAATCATCCAAACATAAGAAAAAACAACTAAATTTATTTCTAGTCCATATGGTCCACATAGAAACCGGTCAAAATACTTTCGCCCGGATTCTAGATGGATGAAACACGTATATGTATTTTCTTTGTTTAGTTTTGGTCGTGTTTTACCAAGTATAAAAGTCGGTCATCTAGTATTTGAGGTAGTTGAGAATGCACTAGTGATACTAGCATTTGCAATGGGTTCTAATTTTACTCTCGATATCCTCTCGAATTGATCTCGGCCTTAAGTGGAATGATTTGTTCTTGGTTACTAAAAAGGAGTTGGTTTGTTTATCTATTTTTAAACTAATAACAATTAAATGTAAATGACGTTGAGTAACTTAAAACTTTGGAAGATTAACTAAATTGACAAGTTAAAATTGAGTGCTTGAAAACGTAAAGGAAAGATTAGAAAATTACTTTGAAAACTTAATTGAATTAATGCTTAAAAACTTGTTCTTATCGGAATGTTGAAAATTACTACTATCGGAATGCAATTAAAATGACCCATCGGAATATCTCACGTGAAAGTTCATCGGAATGTTTCTAACAATCACCATCGGAATAATCTAAAATCAAGCTGTCGGAATGAGGCTATCGGAATGCCCCAGATCGGAATATTAGTTCTATCGGAATATGGAAGACAAAAATTGGCCAGAGTTTCGACTAGAAAATAGACCTAAACCCGTCGGAATGTGCGATCGCAATATGCGATAGCAATCCCAGATCGGAATAGGGGGACTTACACCCTATCGCAAAGTAAAACCCCTTTTTGGGTTATTGCGATACCAAGCAACGAAGATCCGTCGGAATGTGTTAAAACCCCTCTTTTGCGATGGAATGAAGGAAGTTCCGAATATGGTGGTAAGCAAGAATTTCAATAAGCAAACACAAAAAGCCACCTTAACCGAAACTTTAAATAACTCCAAAAGCTTAAATTTGACAACTTATAAAAACGAAAATCATTAACTTAATGAAAGGAACTTTTGAAAGATCAAAACTTATATGAAATCCGAAATCAATAAGCTTAAACAAGCAATAAGCCAATAAGCATGGAGAGCTTATGGCTTATTCACGTAGAGCTTTAAGAAGAAACGAGAAAGATTAAACTTTTAACACGAACTAATCCACTAAATTCAAAACGTATGGATTTCAACAATCGGATCAAGGATTTTGACAAATCAAGAAAAGTAGGAAAAGCTTAAAGAACTTAAAAGCATAAACTTGATTAAGATTAATGAAATCAAAAGTACAAGAAAGCTTGAATTAAAAGATGAAAAACAAAGGAAAAGTTTAGTGAGAGAAAGTATGGAACTTTCTCTCTCTAGAAACTAGAGAAAAATGAAAAGCTAAAGACTAGCTAAAAACTAAGTGTGTGAAATTTTGTGAGGTGAAGGCTTTATATAGGCGTGTGTATGGTGTTGATGGGCTTTTGATTGGGCTTTTGATTTGGGCTTCTTTTTCTTCTTTCTTCTTAAGTCTTCATGCGTCTTTTAAATAAACGTTTCCGACTTGGATTTGAGAAGTGTCGGTGAATAATTCCAACTCGTCTTATAATCTTTTGTTTAATAGACTCGAGTTCTTCGACATAAATGAATCTTCCATCTTTGGCTCTATTCTTCGATAAATCTTCAAATAGGCACAATGACTTCAAATCTTTTGCACCTTTTGGACAATAGACTTCGTCTTGAGCCCTTTTCTTCGATAAAACCCGTGCAATCCCATGTTTTCTTCAATATTCACCCGGTCGACTCTGAAAACACAATAAACACAAAAACCACGCATAATTCCAAACAAATGATATTAAATACGTGTTTTGGTCTCGTTTTAGCCCGATTTAAGTGGTAAAAGGATGGGTGTTTTCACACCTATCAAATCCCCTACACTTAACCATTGCCATGCCCTCATGCAATGCTTAGTGACAAAGCACAATTACACTTTTCTCATTATCAATTAACCTTGGCCTTATTAAAATACTACTAAATAAAAATTTAAAGTACTAAGAAATTAAAATTTTAATGTAAACAAAAGGATAGAAAATAACTTATGTGGTAATAACTTGGAAAGAGATCGAGGACTTACATTAGGGCTTCGGTGCTGCGAAGATTTATCACCCTCAAGTTTCACGTTCCCCAAACTAAGCTTAAAAACGAGATCATTGTTATTATAAGTTAGTAATTCAAACACTCACACACATGGCTTAATTAAATGCTTAAACTCCCTTATTCCTAGGTGTATCTCTTATATTTTATTTTTGTCTTAGAATGATCATGAAGATGCATTTTTGGACTTATTTCGATAGTTTATTAGGGCTGAAAGCAAAGTAGGACGATTTGATCAATAGTTAGCTAAAGGACAAAATCTTTTAAAACTGCTTCTCGGGATATCAAAAAGTTCATATCTTGGCATAACTTGGTTCGCGATTTGAGACCTTTATCGGGCCGATATTTGGCATGTACTTCATACTTCATATCTTGAGAGACGTTCTTGAGATAATGGCCTTCTCATCGTAATAGAGTTTCTTCACTTGGAGACTTTTGAGGGGTACTCCAACTTTGTTGACCACGACTTCATGATTATTCTTCAATCTCTAATTGGGATTTTGAGATACAACGATCCGCCTCCTTTTCGGACTTGGATCTATTTATCCTCATACCTTGTTAGGGTCTTTTCGGATAGATTTCTCCATGATCTTTATGGGAGTTGATTGCTTTTCGTCGTGAGTCTTGATCCTTCATATTGATTTAGGGAATAATGCTTTTCACATCACTTTGGATCTTCAGCAACAAAATTGAATCCTCATGCCTTGTTAGGGCCTTTTCGGACTCACCAATCTTCGCGCCCCGCTTCATAAGTTATGCCTTGGCTATGAACTCTCGTCATTACCGAGCAACTTTTAAACGATCTTGAGCTAGAAGCTAAGTAACTTTTCAAATCGTAAGACCTTACTTATTGCAGATAAATTATTAGCAAGTGATGGGAGAATAGGCAAATAATTACACCAAGTGAGCTTGCGCAAGAACACCGACTTATAATTGACTCTATCATCTCTCGTCCTCCACAATTTAAAATCTCAAGTAATGAGACTCGTGGACACTTAGCCTAGTAAACCAATTAAGGTCTACATGGTTAAGGATACTAGCTAGAATAAACTTGGATAAGTCTATTCGGGTTGAGTCAAAATACACGCAACGGGCCTAATATGTCAAAGATTTCTAAACTAGCTACACCACTTATTAATATTTTTGACCTAATTGCGGGATATATACATATGAAAGCAACGATAAAAATTTAAAAATTACGACTAAATGGCCAAAGTTAATTAAAAATTTGAAAAATGTTGAAAAAGATGATTTTCCGGTTAAATGAAGGCATTTTCATGGAAAAGTCCACTTAAAACTTCGATAGAAGTCCCCCCTACACTTAAGATAAACATTGTCCTCAATGTTTAAGCATGTGGGAAAAGTCTCCCCTACACTTATGACATTGTGCACGTTGGTTAACTCAAGTTAAGGAAGAGACGACTAAAGTGATCAATTTCAAATGTGAGTATGAAGAAAATTAAATCACGATAGTTGAGAGATAGAACCGGATTTCGGATAACACGGGAGCACGGTTCTTTAAAAACTTCCAAGAGTGCACTAATCCCTGTAATCACATCACCACATATAGAAGTCCCCCCTACACTTAGGGGATTAAAACATAAACGGATAGATACTCGGGCTGCCTCCCGAGGAGCGCTTGTTTTTGATAACCGAGTCACGAGCCTGACTCGACCCAAAATTAGTTCATGGGGAACGTGGTGAGGGATGGAATCATCTCCTGAGAGATGTCCTCACCAAAGTACAGCTTCAGACGCTGGCCATTCACCTTGAAATTGGGCCCATTTGGCTGAGAAAGCTCAATGGTCCCATATGGAAAGACGTTGGCGACGGTGAATGGACCAGACCAGCGGCTCTTCAACTTGCCAGAGAAGATCTTCAACCGTGAGTTAAAAAGTAAGACTTGATCACCAACGTGGAACTCTCGGTTCTTGATTTTTGCGTCATGGAGGATCTTCGTCTTCTCTTTGTAGATCAGCGAGTTCTCATAAGCTTCATTCCTCAGTTCATTGAGCTCGTTGAGTTGAATCTTACGATGATCACCGGCTTTGTTGATGTCGAAGTTAGCCCACTTTAAGGCCCAGTGCGCCTTATGCTCCAGCTCGATGGGAAGGTGGCATGCTTTCCCGTACACAAGACGATAAGGTGTACAACCGATCGGGGTCTTGTAAGCAGTACGGAAAGCCCACAGAGCATCATCTAACTTATCGGCCCACGCAGCACGATGCTCTCCCACAGTACGCTCCAAAATTCGCTTCAATCCACGATTGGATATCTCGGCTTGCCCATTGGTTTGGGGATGATAGGCGGTGGAAAGACGGTGATTGACACCATACTTTGCCATGACTCTTGCAAATTGATCGTTGCAAAAATGAGTCCTGCGGTCACTGATAATGGCACGAGGAACGCCGAATCGAGCGAACAGCGATTTCAAAAAGTTACAAACCACCCTTGCATCATTAGTAGGTAAATCTTTGGCTTCAACCCACTTGGAGACGTAGTCAACGGCAACAAGGATGTATTTGTTTCCTTTAGATGAAGGAAATGGCCCCATAAAGTCGATACCCCAAACATCAAAGATTTCACATTCTTGAATGAAATTCTGAGGCATCTCGTCTTTATGTGTGATCGTGCCTTGTTTCTGGCAAGCATCACATTTTTTAACCATATCGTGAGCGTCACGATAAATGGAGGGCCAATAAAATCCTGAATCAAACACTTTTTTGGCGGTGTAGTTGGGACCAAAGTGACCACCAGTGGTTCCTTTGTGGCAAGCATCAAGGATTTCGAAAGCTGCCGGTCCATCAACACATCGGCGAATAATCAAGTCAGCACATTGTTTGAAAAGATACGGGTCATCCCAGAAGTAAGTCTTTATGTCTTTGATGAACTTCTTCTTTTGCTGGGATGTTAACCCGTCAACGAGGATTCCACCTGCTAAGTAGTTTGCAATGTCTGCGAACCACGGGGTTTCGTCAGCAGTTGAGTTGATAGACATTAAGGTCTCCAGGGGAAAAGAATCATTGATTTCTTTGTTCGGATGATCCCCTTGGTAAGGATCCTCAAGTCTACTGAGATGATCCGCGGCTAGGTTTTCTGCTCCTTTTTTATCGCGAATTTCGATTTTAAATTCCTGGAGCAGCAAAACCCAGCGAAGAAGTCTTGGTTTGGAATCTTGCTTTGTCAACAAGTACTTCAGCGCGGAATGATCGGTGTACACAATGGAGGTAGAAAGGACAAGATAGGGGCGGAATTTTTCAAAAGCATAGACAACAGCTAAAAGCTCTTTTTCGGTTGTCGTATAATGCAATTGTGCCCCTGTCATTGTCTTGCTAGCGTAATGGGTTGGTTGGAAGTGTTTGTTCACTCTTTGTCCAAGAACCGCTCCAATAGCAAAATCACTAGCATCGCACATCAACTCAAAAGGCAGCTCCCAATTAGGGGTAACTAAGACGGGTGCCTTAGTAAGCTTATCCTTAAGTGAGTCAAAGGCTTCAAGACACTCTTTGGAGAAGATAAAAGGAGTATCTTTTTCCAAGAGGTGGGTCATTGGGCGAGCGATTTGAGGAAAATCTTTGATGAATCGACGGTAGAAGCCCGCATGACCCAGAAAACTTCTCACACCCTTCACAGTTGAAGGTGGAGGTAACTTGGCGATAATATCAACTTTAGCACGGTCTACTTCAAGACCGGCTTTAGAAATTTTATGTCCTAGCACGATGCCCTCTTTTACCATAAAATGGCATTTTTCCCAATTAAGAACAAGGCGAGTGTCTTCACACCGCTTAAGAATACGTTCTAAATTGGCAAGGCACGCAGAGAATGAATCGCCATAGACCGAGAAATCATCCATGAATACTTCCATAGTGTCCTCCACCATGTCATGGAAGATAGCCATCATGCACCTTTGGAATGTCCCAGGAGCATTACATAAACCAAAAGGCATGCGTTTGTAAGCAAATGTTCCATAGGGATAAGTGAATGTGGTTTTTTCTTGGTCCTTGGGATCGATGGGAATTTGAAAATACCCGGAGAAGCCATCTAAAAAGCAGTAATAATCATTACCCGCAAGACACTCGAGCATTTTATCCATGAAAGGAAGAGGAAAGTGGTCTTTTCTCGTGGAGTCATTGAGCTTGCGATAATCAATACAAACTCTCCACCCAGTAACGAGACGAGTGGGAATCAACTCGTTGTGTTCATTGGGAACAACGGTTATTCCGCCCTTCTTGGGCACACAATGGACGGGACTTACCCACGGCGAATCCGAAATAGGGTAGATCAAGCCGGCATCTAAAAGTTTGATAACCTCTTGTTTGATGACGTCATGAATTTTAGGATTAACCCTTCTTTGGCTCTGGATTGTGGGTTTGAAGTCATCTTCCATGAGAATCTTGTGAGTACAAAAGTTCGGATCAATTCCGCGGATATCGGAAATTTTCCAAGCAATTGCCTTCTTATGAGCTTTAAGCACATCGATGAGACGAGTTTTCTCTTCTTCTTATAAGTCCTTAGCGATAATGACGGGTGACTTCTTCTCTGCTTCAAGGAACGCATACTCGAGATGGGGCGGCAACTCCTTAAGTTCCAAATCCGGAGGATTTTCAACGGGAGGCGTTTTCAAAGTCGTGGCATCGATAGCAATAACCGTGGGAGATGGAGGTGAAGGATTGTCTTCGGTGAGAAGATTGTCAAAGAAATTCATGTCTTCATCCCCATCGATAGGAGAATCATTAGTAGCTAAATTCGCATCTCCCATGGTATCTTCAAGATTGTTCCATAATAAATCACTATCTCCAAATAGAGACAACGATGAATCAATGGAGGACACGGTCTCAACAGTGGGAAGAGAGGTAGGAATACTTTTGCAAGCATCATTAAAGTGTTCTTCACAAGCCTCATCAAGAACGTCAATACAATTAACACTCTTATATGAATAAGGCTGTTTAGAAAACTTTCCCATGTTGAAGACTACTTTATCGTCACCCACTCTCATGATAAGCTCGCCGGCTTCAACATCGATGAGAGTGCGACCGGTCCTCAAGAATGGACGACCAACAATGAGTGGCACACGGGGGTCCATCTCGTAGTCGACGACAACAAAATCGGCAGGGAAGGTGAATTTGTCGACTCCCACAATGATATCTTCGGCTATCCCCACTGGATAAGCAACCGTACGGTTGGCCAATTCCAAAGTCATCTTGGTGGGGACTAGCTCTGGGAGAGATAATTGCTTCCAAACACTTAGAGGCATGAGATTAATACTGGCACCTAGATCGGCTAGGGCCATGCAATTCTCTACTCCCGGGAAATTGCAAGGGATAAGAAAACGACCCGGATCACCAAGCTTGGTTGGCAATTTCCTTAAGAGCACTGCAGAGCAGTTCTCATTAAGTTGGGTGTTGGCGAGATCGAGGAGCTTTTCCTTGTCGCTCAGAAGATCTTTAAACATTTTTGCATATTTAGGCATGTGAGCGAGAGCCTCAGCGAATGAGATATTGAAATTCAGTTGTTTGAACATTTTAAGGAAGTTCGAGACCTGAATATCGTCCTTGCTTTTGAGCTTCTCTTTCCTCAACCTAGATGGATAAGGTATATTGGAGGAAGAGTAAGGTTTTGTAAGAATAGGATCACTCACATCCTTGGGTGGAAGAGGGGTAGGAGGAAGAGGTGGAGAAATTGGGGAAGGAGAAGGATGAGGAATAGGAGCAGGTGACTCGTTCTCCTTAGTCACAACCATCGGTGGAGGTATAGGAAGCTCGGGTTCCTGGGTACCTTTGCCACTTCAAGTAGTGATTGCTTTCATCTCCCCTCTTGGGTTCGCAACGGTGTTACTCGGAAGAGTACCCGAAGAAGAGGGTTGATTACCTTGGAAGAAGCTAGCCATCATGTTCCTCAGATCATTGGTTTGGCTATCCAACGTAGTTCTCATATCGGCTCTCAAATCATTTCCTTGCTTGACCAAGTCTGCTTTCAAATTACGCACTTCCTCTTGGAGATTTCGCACTATCACATCATTTGTCCTCATATAAGTTGCAACCTCTTGATGTAATGCAGTGGTGGCTTGATTAGGAGGAGCATTGTATGCAGGTGGTTGGTAAGCAGGTTGTTGGTAGACTTGATTGTTACGTTGAGGTGGTTGTTGTTGCTTGTGAGGTGGGATGTATGGTTGTCGAGGTTGTTGTTGTTGAGGAGGGCGGTTAAGGTTTTGTTGTTGGTTTGGGTTGGTAGGAGGTAAACCAGGTGGTGAAAGATAGTTGTTGCTGCGGTTGCTAAGCAAGTTACGATCACCTTGAGGTCTAGCTTGATAAGCAGGTTGTTGGTAGGTGCCATATGCCGCATTCACATTCTCAGCAGGGTAATCGTGGGTGGCGGTACAAGTTGTGTAAGAGTGAGGACCACCGCATATCTCACAAGGTTGGCTAACAGCGTTCACTTGTGCGTTTTTGGCGTTGTTGCTGTTGTTGTTGCTGACGGTGTGGGTGACAAGCGATTCAAGAAGCGTGGTGATTTTGTCTAGTCGCTTGTCGCTGTCATTAGTGCTAGCACTAGCAACATTGGTCCTAACACTCTTGGTTTGCACACGAGATTTGTTCTCAATGATATCCCAAGCAGCATTGGAAGTCTTAGCCAATAGATTACCCCCCGAGGAACTGTTCAGTGAATCTTGGTCACTCATGCTTAAACCATTGTAAAAAGTATTGATTTGATGTACTTTGGTAAAACCATGTTGTGGGCATTTTCTTAAAAGATCTTTAAAGCGATCCCAAGATTCACTGAATGACTCATCGTACTTTTGTTCAAAATTTATGATCTCATTCCGCAAAGCGGTAGTACGAGAGGGTGGAAAAAAATAATTGATGAACTTTGTTTCCAAATCCGTCCACGAGAGAATACTCTGTGGCGGTTCCTTAGCAAGCCAATGCCTGGCTTGTCCCTCTAAAGAAAAGGGAAAAAGTTGTAACCTTATAACCTCTTGTGGAACTCCATTGAACTTGACCGTGTTGGTGAGTTGCAAGAATCTCTTGATATGGTCGTGTGGATCGTCAATAGTTCGTCCCAAGAATGGTTGAGCGGAGACCATCTGGATAAAGCCTGATTTTAGCTCAAAGTTGTTGGCGGCAATTGGAGGTATGACAATTGGATCCGTGTTGCCATCAACATGAGCTTGCAGCAATTCAATCATCGGGCGATTATCCGGAAGGGGCTCATTGTTGTTGTTATTATTCATGTTGTTGAATGGTGGGTTATTGTTGTTATTATTGTTTGGAGGTGGTATGTTATTGTTGTTTTGTACACCAGCCATGTCTAAGTTATCGAGAGGCTCGGGCTCTTGATAAGACGTGGATCGAGTGCGCATATACCTGCAAAAGAACGAACAAAGAAAAACAAAGCAAAAATATTTTTGGTTTTTATGTTTTTTACTTTTTAGGATTTTTGAAAATTTTATATTTTTTTAGTGTTTTTGAAAATTTTTATGAAAAAGTAACGTTCACGGGGAACGGATCCCAAAATCCAAGTTCTCTCAAAAAACTTTTGATCTTAACGAGAAGAGCCGGCAGCGGCGCCATTTGATACTAGCATTTGCAATGGGTTCTAATTTTACTCTCGATATCCTCTCGAATTGATCTCGGCCTTAAGTGGAATGATTTGTTCTTGGTTACTAAAAAGGAGTTGGTTTGTTTATATATTTTTAAACTAATAACAATTAAATGTAAATGACGTTGAGTAACTTAAAACTTTGGAAGATTAACTAAATTGACAAGTTAAAATTGAGTGCTTGAAAACGTAAAGGAAAGATTAGAAAATTACTTTGAAAACTTAATTGAATTAATGCTTAAAAACTTGTTCTTATCGGAATGTTGAAAATTACTACTATCGGAATGCAATTAAAATCACCCGTCGGAATATCTCACGTGAAAGTTCATCGGAATGTTTCTAACAATCACCATCGGAATAATCTAAAATCAAGCTGTCGGAATGAGGCTATCGGAATGCCCCAGATCGGAATATTAGTTCTATCGGAATATGGAAGACAAAAATTGGCCAGAGTTTCAACTAGAAAATAGACCTAAACCCGTCGGAATGTGCGATCGCAATATGCGATCGCAATCCCAGATCGGAATAGGGGGACTTACACCCTATCGCAAAGTAAAACCCCTTTTTGGGTTATTGCGATACCAAGCAACGAAGATCCGTCGGAATGTGTTAAAACCCCTCTTTTGCGATGGAATGAAGGAAGTTCCGAAAATGGTGGTAAGCAAGAATTTCAATAAGCAAACACAAAAAGCCACCTTAACCGAAACTTTAAATAACTCCAAAAGCTTAAATTTGACAACTTATAAAAACGAAAATCATTAACTTAATGAAAGGAACTTTTGAAAGATCAAAACTTATATGAAATCCGAAATCAATAAGCTTAAACAAGCAATAAGCCAATAAGCATGGAGAGCTTATGGCTTATTCACGTAGAGCTTTAAGAAGAAACGAGAAAGATTAAACTTTTAACACGAACTAATCCACTAAATTCAAAACGTATGGATTTCAACAATCGGATCAAGGATTTTGACAAATCAAGAAAAGTAGGAAAAGCTTAAAGAACTTAAAAGCATAAACTTGATTAAGATTAATGAAATCAAAAGTACAAGAAAGCTTGAATTAAAAGATGAAAAACAAAGGAAAAGTTTAGTGAGAGAAAGTATGGAACTTTCTCTCTCTAGAAACTAGAGAAAAATGAAAAGCTAAAGACTAGCTAAAAACTAAGTGTGTGAAATTTTGTGAGGTGAAGGCTTTATATAGGCGTGTGTATGGTGTTGATGGGCTTTTGATTGGGCTTTTGATTTGGGCTTCTTTTTCTTCTTTCTTCTTAAGTCTTCATGCGTCTTTTAAATAAACGTTTCCGACTTGGATTTGAGAAGTGTCGGTGAATAATTCCAACTCGTCTTATAATCTTTTGTTTAATAGACTCGAGTTCTTCGACATAAATGAATCTTCCATCTTTGGCTCTATTCTTCGATAAATCTTCAAATAGGCACAATGACTTCAAATCTTTTGCACCTTTTGGACAATAGACTTCGTCTTGAGCCCTTTTCTTTGATAAAACCCGTGCAATCCCATGTTTTCTTCAATATTCACCCGGTCGACTCTGAAAACACAATAAACACAAAAACCACGCATAATTCCAAACAAATGATATTAAATACGTGTTTTGGTCTCGTTTTAGCTCGATTTAAGTGGTAAAAGGATGGGTGTTTTCACACCTATCAACTAGACAAAGAGCATCTCGACGACACATTATAATATAAAGGTCAAGATATGAGTGTGGTCTAACAACACGTTGTGTTATTTGACCACGAAAAAAATGATATTGTTTATCCTTGTGAAGCCTATACAAGTGAATAATATATAAAAAAGGACAAGTATTTTTTGACATTACATGTAGGAGCATCATGCTTCTGTATTATATGACGCTGAAAATAATTGATTCCATATTTGATTCTATTTAACTTGATACACGTCAAGAAATAGAGTGCCAAACATAATCGCTAACATATAAAAACAGATTTAGATTGAAATTATCTGACAACGTAGGATGCAATAAAATCGTCATAACATGTGATACATGACTCCGTTTCAAGACCACAACTAAGAAAATGGATCCTTGAAATAAGGATTAATTTTATCTAGGCAAACATTGGTTAAAAGCGACTAAACATGTTAAAAAAACTGATGAAAATCGACCATAAACAGTCAAAACATAAGAAAAAACATCTAAATTTATTTCTAGTCCATATGGACCACATAGAAATCGGTCAAAATGTTTTCGCCCGGATTCTTGATGGAATGAACACGTATATGTATTTTCTTTGTTTAGTTTTAGTCGTGTTTTACCTAGTACAAAAGTTGGTCAGCTAGTATTTGAGGTAGTTTAGAATGCACTAGACAAAGAGCATCTCAATGACACATTATAATATAAAGGTCAAGATATGAGTGTGGTCTAACAACACATTGTGTTATTTGACCAAGAAAACAATGATATTGTTTATCCTTGTGAAGCCTACACATGTGAATAAAATACAAAAAAGGACAAGTATTTTTTGACATTTCATGTAGGAGGATCATGCTTCTGTATTATATGACTCTGAAATATTTGATTCCATATTTGATTCTATTTAAATTGAAACCCGTCAAGAAATAGAGTACCAAACATAATCGCTAACATATAAAAACAAGATTTAGATCGAAATTATCTGACAACGTGGGCTGCAATAAAATCGTCATAACATGTGATACATGACTCCGTTTCAAGACCACAACTAATAAAATGGATGCTTATAATAAGGATTAATTTTATCTAGGCAAACATTGGTCAAAAGTGACTAAACATGATAAAAAAACTGATGAATATCGACCATAAATAGCCAAAACATTGCTGTAACCGGCTGAAATCATCCAAACATAACAAAAAACATCTAAATTTATTTCAAGTCTATATGGACCACATAGAAACCGGTCAAAATGTTTTCACCCGGATTCTAGATGGATGAAACACATATATGTATTTTCTTTGTTTAGTTTTGGTCGTGTTTTACCTAGTATAAAAGTTGGTCAGTTAGTATTTGAGGTAGTTGAGAATGCACTAGACAAAGAGCATCTCAACGACACATTATAATATGAAGGTCAATATATGAGTGTGGTCTAACAACACGTTGTGTTATTTGACCAAGAAAACAATGATATTGTTTATCCTTATGAAGCCTACACATGTGAATAATATACAAAAAAAGGACAAGTATTTTTTGACATTTCATGTAGGAGGATCATGCTTCTGTATTATATAACTCTAAAATATTTGACTCCATATTTGATTCTATTTAAATTGAAAACCGTCAAGAAATAGAGTGTCAAACATAATCGCTAACATATAAAAAACAGATTTAGATTGAAATTATTTGACCATGTGGGCTGTAATTTTAACTAGGCAAACATTTGTCAAATGTGACTAAACATGATAAAAAAAAACTGATAAAAATCGACCATAAATAGCCAAAACATTGCCGTAACCGGCTAAAATCATCCAAACATAAGAAAAAACATCTAAATTTATTTCTAGTCCATATGGACCACACAGAAACCGGTAAAAATGTTTTCGCCCGGATTCTAGATGGATGAAACACGTATATGTATTTTCTTTGTTTAGTTTTGGACGTGTTTTACCTAGTAAAAAAGTTGGTCAGCTAGTATTTGAGGTATTTGAGAATGCACTAGACAAAGATCATCTCAACGACACATTATAACATAAAGGTCAAGATATGAGTGTGGTCTAACAACACGTTGTGTTATTTGACCAAGAAAACAATGATATTGTTTATCCTTGTGAAACCTACACAGGTGAATAATATACAAAAAAAGGACAAGTATTTTTTGACATTTCATTAGGAGGATCATGCTTCTGTATTATATGACTCTGAAATATTTTATTCCATATTTGATTCTATTTAAATTGAGACCCGTCAAGAAATAGAGTGCCAAACATAATCGCTAACATATAAAAACAGATTTAGGGTGAAATTATCTGACAACGTAGGCTGCAATAAAATCGTCATAACATGTGATCCATGACTCCGTTTCAAGAACACAACTAAGAAAATGGATCCTTGAAATAAGGATTAATTTTATCTAGGCAAACATTGATCAAAAGCGACTAAACCTGATAAAAAAACTGATGAAAATCGACCATAAACAGCCAAAACATAGTCGTAACCGGCTGAAATCATCCAAACATAAGACAAAAACATCTAAATTTATTTCTAGTCCATATGGACCACATAGAAACCGGTCAAAATGTTTTTGCCCAGATTCTAGATGGATGAAACACGTATATGTATTTTCTTTGTTTAGTTTTGGTCGTGCTTTACCTAGTATTAAAGTTGGTCAGCTAGTATTTGAGGTAGTTGAGAATCCACTAGACAAAGAGCATCTCGACGACATATTATAATATAAAGTTCAAGATATGAGTGTGGTCTAACAACGCATTGTGTTATCTGACCAAGAATGTTGATCCCAAACTTAGATCGATTAAGCTTTGTGTATACGAGATTAGATCAAGTAATACACGTAGAGAAACCTTTGCTTGTGAATAAAGTAACTAAGTGTTATGCGGAATTAACACTTAATCTAAAACACAAAGATGTTAAACAAACTTTCACTTGCATTAGAATAATCAAACTTGATTACAATGAAAGAGGTTTAACAGTCGAATACTTGTGAAAACTTATTATAACCGATGATCAACATTAACCTAAAAGATCTTCTTTTATAGATTAAGAAGTCTTGTACTATAAGCTACGAATCAACTATTCTAGGTAAAGATAATAATGAAAAATACAATGTCGAACTTATCTTTACCATATACAAATATAGAAACAAATAAACAAAAAGATTTGTATGAAGATATATTCCATCAGTGCTAGTCTTCAAGGCTGTCAGCGTTGACTTCTTCAAATGTCAACGCTTGGCTGTCAGCGTCCAATGTCATCTTATCAGCGCTTGAATTCTTCTTATCAGCGTCTAGTGAACTGACCCATAATTTATTCCCAACAATCCTCCCCTAAACTTGATATCTATTCCAATGATCAAGTTTCTGAATAAATACTTAAGGCTTAGGAGGAATCTTACAAAAACTTCTTATGTTGGTGATAAACATATCTAATCAAGTCTTTGGCCACGTCACTAGTGTAATCAATCTCCAAGGGTGTTTCCTTCATCCTCTCTAGTACTTCTTTGGACAAGAAATAGTCAGCATCCACAAGTAGATACTCTGAAAACTTTGTAGAGCTCAAATGAAATACACCACAAGTAGAATAAAGCCTCCAATGAAGACCACTGAGGTCATCTTCAAGATCCTTCCATACAGCAGGATCTGCTTCCCTTGGACCACACAAAGTCAAAAATGTGTGCCATAGTCTTATTCCATTTGCTGAAGTAGGTGCTTCAGCCGTATACTTGGCCTCTATCAATCTCCATAGATGCACCAAGTCTTCTCTGTCTATGCTTGCAAAGATAGAAATAATCGAAGTGAAAGTGTGTACCTCCTTCCCAAATCTGCCAATCTTCCAAAATCCACACTCATCTTCATCAAAACTTATGATTGGATTTCTGGCATCTAGAGATACTACATTAACCAAATCTGAAGCTTCCAATGGAGAAAGCTTGAGATGCTTCCTTATGACAGTTTCATTTGGATAATACACATCCATATCTTTGGGAAATTGGAGAGGATCTCCTTTCTTCATTGGTCTTTGAGCAATCCTCATCTCCTTTTCAATCTGCATTTCCTCAGCAAGCTCCTGTTTCCTTTCTTCTGAAAGAAACCGTAAGACATTATTTTCTTGCACATGCCTCCAAATAGGATGTGCCCTGTACTCTAGCTCCTCAAAAGATAAAGCCAGCAACTTCTTGTATGTCCATCCAGGTTGATGGCATCTAAGCAACTTGTAATACAATTGCCTCCTATCTCTTCTAAGCCAAGTCTTGACCTCTTGTGCATTATACCTCAAAATCACCTTTATATCATCTTGTACCCTGAGAAGAATTTCCAACCCCCAAATTTGATCTGATAAGCTCATCCCTGGGTTGTCAAATACCTTATCTTCCCAAGCATGGTACATTCTGGTGATTTCTGGAAGTTCAAAATCAACCTGCTTCTTCAAATCACTCAATCTTTCTTTTGCCAACTCATCCCCATATTCAAGTCTTTCTGGATCTTCAATGATTTGAACACTTGAATCTGAGCTAGCTCCTTCTTTTTCATCATCACTCTCTTCCTCACTTTCAGAAGTGGCAACAAATGGTGATGTCCCACTTCTCTTCAAATCTTGCTCCAAAAGTTGTGCAGCCAACTGTTCATCAAATGCAATTTGTGCTGCATCTTTCTTTGGAACATCTTCTTCAACCATAAGCCCTTACCCTTGTCTTTTGAATCAATAATTGGTAAGGTAGAAGAAGAAACCTGTGTGGACACATCTTTGATGATTATTGATGACTGGAATACATCAACACCACCTGCAACTTTGTCAGCGTTCAAGTTACCTTTATCAGCGCCCCGATTACCTTTGTCAGCGCTGGATGTGTCAGCGTTCAAACTCTTGTCAACGCCAAGATTACTTGTGACAGCGCCCTGTGTAAAATGTTCCATCACTGCTGTAAATGACCCATCCAAATTCAAAGGGGTTACCTTGGATGTATCAATGACATGGTGCTTCTTCAAGTTGGTGAGTGCTTCAGCAACATTTAAAGATTCACTAAATTGTGAACTCTTCTCACTGGCTGTATGAATCAGCTCATCCTCTTCATCCTCCCCTTTGGAAGATTCCTCTAGTCTACTCTTGCTACTAGGATTCTCCAAAACAGTTACTCGCTCCCTCAATGCTTGGAGTTCACGGCCCTGATTATTGACAATTTGTACAAGGCTGACATTTTGCTTTTGCAAGCTAATGACAGCAGCCGTCAATTCATTCAATGTCATAGGTTCCAATCTGCCCTCAGCTAGAATGGGGATTTGACCTCCCAAAATAGAATCATAGGGCATGGATGAGGTCTTATCAATGTTGGACCTGTCTTGGCCAGCTTCTAAGCTTGTACCAATAGGTCCAGCCTCACCCATGTCACCAGCCACACTTGTGGAGGTGGTTCTCTCTGCTACTTGGCTAGGACCACTAGAGGAGAACAATCCAACAGTCCTTTGGCGTTTTCTCAACCTAGATTGTAAGGGGGTGGAAGATGAAGTAGATTGTGTGGGTGTGGGTTGGTTAAGGAGTGTTTGGGATTGTTCAGGGATGTCATCAGTGTTGGGATTGGCTGTGTCAGCGCCAACATTTTGAGTGTCAGCGTTGACATTGGCTTGGTCAACGTCCATTTGTTCAGGTGAAGGTAATGGTTCAAGGACAGGCTCAAGTTGAGGTGTAGGGTCTGGTTGTGGTTGGGCAGCCTGAATTACTTCAAGCATGGCTTGGGTGAGAGGTATAGGTCTGTTTGTGGAGATCATTTTGTCAAAAATGGTTTTCTTTTGCTTAGGGATCTCATAAAAATGGTCATGATCCCTAAGACAATATTCTTGTAAATCAAACACCATTTGCAAAAATCTTGGGTAAGCCAAAGTCATTTTACTTCCCTTATTTTTACACATCCCTTCAAAAATCATTTTTGAAAAATTATACCTAAGCCCACGTGACATACAAACCAAAGCACTTGCAATGGAGCTGTTTATTTCATTAAAAGCAGTACATTTTGGACTTAAGCATTAAAGAAGGACATGTATCAAATATTTCCAATCTGAGGGAAATTCCTACTTATGATATTTATTTAATGTTTTATCAGCAGGAATAGGATAACCCAATTCCCTAAGACCTTGTTCTATTGTTGCAATGGCAAGGGTAGTCACACCATCAGCGTCATTAAGACGCAAAGCTTGGCGAACCAAAGCTTCAGTGACCACCCATGTTCTTCCATGAACAGTAGATGTTAATGTAGTCACTCCATTAGCTGTTGTGGAACTTACATTATTCCAAAACTGTCTAATGTGTGCGACAGGGACTAGTGGTTCATGAGAAAGTGCATACCTTATGGAGGATGCATTTAAAAATGCCACCATTTGTGAATACTGAGGGAACAAATCATTATCAGCGTCCAAGTAAGCTACCATATTATGTTGGCTCTTGAACTCCAATGTCAGTTTGTTTGAGTTGAACTTTGGTGCCATGTTGAAAGCTGTTTAGGTTATGTGATATGGGAAAAATCTCGGAGAAAAATGTTAGACAAGAAAATATGAATACCCAGAATGAAAAGTTAGCCAAATTTATAGGAGAGATGCATGATTATGATTGGTCAAAAATGAGGCAGTTATATTCAAAGTGTAATGATGAAAATATTGAATCAAATATAACTTATCTCATGCATTAATTAAAAGTAAAAACTCCCCAAAAATTACGGCCAAAGATTAGTCAAAAATAACAACTGGGTAGGTCCCACTAGGTGTCAACGGTCAAAAATAGGCCATCAACGCCCAACGGCTATATTTTCTTGTCAGCGTTTGCCTAAAGCCTTGTCAGCGTCACGATTGGTCGTAACAGCGTTTGGAGAAAAACTTGTCAGCGTCTAAAAATAAAAATATTTAAAAAGAAAAAGACCTTAACAAAGTAATTTATCCTAAGGGAAATATCTTGCAAGTTGATAATAATTACTGGGCGGCAAGCACTGTCCACTTATGCACACTTGCTTAAGCAAGATAGACACAAATGTCCTCAAGTGTCCCTTGCTAACCAAAATACCTACCAACAAAGTTATTTCATAAAATCCTTTGTAACTCCCAGGTAAACCCATAACAAAAATATTCCCAAGTCTCCCAACAGACCACAACCAATTCTAGGCCAAAAATGTCTTGGCAGCATGCATAGTTTGTCAACTTTGCATGCTACAGTGCCTCATGGTTTAGTAAAACTAACCCATACTCACCTGTGGACACAATCTAGAATTGTGATAAGAGTATTATAAGAATACCCAAGTGTCCTAAAGGTTCCTTAAACCTCCCCTTAAACTATGATACATGAGTTTCTCAAAATATATATGAACATTAAAAATTTATGTCAAGATAGGAATATAAATATTCCAACCATCATCCATAAACAAAAACATGTCCAAGTAGCTCTTCAAAGATCCATAAGCAACTCTGTATCCAATGGCATAAAGCTAACACCACCTACACATTTAGATTGAAAACCACAAAACTAACATTGTTGCTGACAGCGCCCCGACAACACTTATCAGCGTTGAAGGAACTCTTGTCAGCGTTAGACAATAATATCTCTAACAACGGCAAAATAACACTTGTCAGCGTTAAAGTTACCTTTGTCAGTGTTAGAAAAATAAAGTGGAAAAATCTAAATCATCACAAAGACCAATAACAATGCATTATCCTGTACATACTTTTACAAAAAGGTTCCAAAACACATATTAAGTGAGATTAACCATTCCAATATTTGTTACCAAATATTGAAATCTTCCAGTATCAAAAGGTTTAGTTAATAAATCAGCCACATTATCTTCTGTGTCTACCCTATCTGGTTGTATTAAACCTTTCTCAAAGCAATCTCTTATAAAATGATGCCTAATTTCTATGTGTTTGGTTTTAGAATGATGTACATGATTTTTAATAATGCATAAAGTACTGTTATTGTCTACAAAAATCTTGGTATGCATGAAATTATACCCATAATCCAACAGCTGGTTCTGAATCCATAAGACTTTTCCACAACAAGCAGCTACAGCCACATATTCAGCTTCAGTTATAGAGTTTGCCACCACTGTTTGTTTCTTGCATTGCCAAGATATCAATCTACTCCCAAGAAATTGAAATCCACCAGTTGTGGATTTTCTATCAAACTTGTCACCACCATAGTCACTGTCCGAATATGCAATAAGCTCCAATGGAGAATCTTTTGGGTACCATAAGCCAAGATCTGGATAACATCTTAGGTACCTAAAGATTCTTTTCACAGCAAAAAGGTAGCATTCTTTGGGATTCACTTGATGGCGTGCACAAGCACACACAGCAAACATGATGTCAGGTCTTGAGGCTGTAAGATACATCAATGAGCCAATCATTGATCTATAGTGCCTAACATCCACATCTTTTCCAGCTCCAATTTTTCCCCAAGGGTGTTCCCTATCCATAGGAGTGGAAGCACTCTTTTCATGTGGAGAAAAACCAAATTTCTTCAAGATTTCAGCTACATATTTGTCTTGGGAGATGAAGATACCATCTTCTTTCTGCTGAACTTGTAATCCTAGAAAGAAGTTCATCTCACCCATTGCACTCATCTTGAATTTATCTGTCATAATCTTGGAAAAGTCTTCACTCATCTTTGGATTGGTAGATCCAAAAATGATATCATTAACATAGACCTGAACAAGTAAGACATCCTTACCTTTCTTCTTTGTAAACAATGTCTGATCTATGGTGCCCCTTTTAAAACCATTTTCCACCAAGTAGGTGGACAATGTACCATACCATGCTCTTGGGGCCTGATGAAGTCCATACATAGCTTTCTTCACTCTATAAACCTTGTCTGAATTCTCAGGATCCTCAAAACCAGGAGGTTGCATGACATATACCTCCTCAACAATTGTTCCATAGAGGAAAGCACTCTTCACATCCATTTGATAAACAGTGAAGTTCATACAAGAGGCATAAGCTAGGAAAATTCTTATAGCTTCAATTCTTGCAACAGGAGCAAAGACCTCTTCATAATCTATTCCTTCCTCTTGTGTATATCCCTGAGCTACCAAACGTGCCTTGTTTCTGACCACAATACCCCTTTCATCTTTCTTGTTCCTTAGAACCCATCTTGTCCCAATTGGTCTCACATATCTAGGACAATCAACCAGCTCCCAAACATCCTGTATAGCAAATTGGTGAAGCTCATCCTGCATTGCTTCCACCCAACTAGGTTCTTTGAGAGCATCAAAAATCTTCTTAGGTTCGTGTTGTGACAGAAAACAGGCAAACAAACATGCTTGTACAAGAGGGGTATCAACCTTCTTGTGGATATTAGCAATGAAGCTATCATGAGTCTGGTGAGATCTTCTAGTTTGAACAGGAGTCATGATATTCCCAATGATTTGAGAGGGAGGATGATTCTTCAAAGTAGATCTAGGAATTCCATTTTCAAGAATTCTATTGTCTTCAATATCATCCTCCATGTTGCTAATATCTTCTTCACTCTCTTCCATCTTGAACCTCTTCATTTATTCTTGAAGGTTCACCTTGTTCAAAATTGGAAGATACGAAATGCTCATGAGTGTTGTCAGCGCTGGAATTACTCTTGTCAGCGCCAGAATCATTGTTGTCAACGTTTGAGCCATCAACGTCTAAATTTGTCTTGTCAGCGCTTGAATTGTTCTTGTCAGCGCCTGAATGACCATGCATGTTATCAACTAGTGGTATTGAAGAACCACCTTTATCCTTTCTAGCAGCAGCAGCAGCAGCATAATACACATCTGTCCATATAGGAAATGTAACATATTCTTGTGTGGGAGATGACTCAACTGTTGGTGGTCCATCCTTCTTAGCAACCTGTGTACCTGAAACATTACCAATTCTCTTTTCCAAAACACTTGAAATTACCTTCACAATGTATGGATTAGTAACAGGCATATAATTTAAAGCTCTAGATAAAGGATCCAAGTCAAACAACCAATTTGGACCACTTTCAGGATCACTAGGTTTACTCTCTAAAAACCTAACATGTACTTTTTCAAGTATACGTTTTTCCTTTTTAATGTAAACCCTATATCCTTTGCTCTGCACTGAATAACCCATGAAATAGCCTTCATCACCTTTTGCATCAAATTTACCTAGGGCATCACTAGTTTCTAAAACAACTACATGACAACCAAAAGGCTTAAGCAAGCCAATATTTGGCTTCCTTCCCCAAAGTAACTCATAAGGTGTCTTATTGTGTATTTTGTTGACCAATGCCCTATTTTGAACATAACAAGCTGTGTTAACAGCTTCAGCCCAAAAGGCTATAGGAAAGTGGGCATCAGCCAACATGGTTCTGGCTGCTTCAATTAGGGTTCTATTCTTCCTTGCAGCAACCCCATTTTGCTGCGGGGTTATAGCTATGCTAAACTGCCTAGTAATCCCTTTCTTGGCACAAAAATCATCTAACAATTGATTTCTAAACTCACCCCCATTGTCACATCTAAGAATTTTGACCTCATTACCACTCTTCTTTTCAATCTGGGTAATGAAATCAATCAACATTTGGGCAGTTTCACTTTTCTTGGCTAAAAAGAAAGTCCATGTAAACCTGGAAAAATCATCAGTGATGACAAAACAATATGATTTACCCTTCAAACTTTCTATATTAGTTGGACCAAAGAGGTCCATATGCAATAAGTGAAGTGGTTTAGAACTAGAGTGCACCTGTTTAGATTTGAATGAGACCTTGTGCTGCTTGCCATTAAGACATGCAACACAAGAGTGGTCATTGTGGAAAGCCTTTTCAGGCAAACCATCAACTAAACCAAGTCTCACAAGTCTATTGATATTTTTAAAGTTTATGTGCCCTAATCTCCTATGCCAAAGATTACTTTCATCTACTGAAGCTTTAGCATAAAAACATGACATTTTATTATTCATCTTAATTCCATTAAGATTCACATTATATATGTCTTTATGCCTTGGTGTTCTAAATTCTATGTATTTCTCCTCAGGGAGCTTGTAATCTTTGCTTAACACCAAGCATTCAGTATCAGTAGAAAGAACTTTGTTCTTGCTATCACACACCTGTGATACACTAAAAAGATTATAGTCAAGTTCTTTTACGAGAAATACGTTTTCAAAACGTAAGTTGTTGGTGAGAAGAGTTCCTTTGCCTGTGATAGTTCCATATCCGCCACCAAAGAGAACCTTATCACCATCTTCAATGGGAGTGAAGTTACTCAAGTAATCTTCTTTCCCAATCATGTGCCTAGAGCATCCACTGTCCCAATATCCATAGTCATTAACATGTTTTTGAATGCCCTGCACATAAGAAAACAAATTAGTTTTCTTTGGGAACCCAAGACTTAGAAGACTTGGATTCATCTGGTTGTTCAACAAGAACAGACTTGGTTCTCATAACAACCCCATTTTCATCCCTTTTTGGATGAAATGCCCAGTTAACCCCAATTGGTCTTGACATGACCTTTGAAATATAATGAAACCTGTTGCATGTCATAGAAAGACCAGTAGAATTAGGGTTTTGGTCTTGTTTTGGTCTCCATGTTAAGCTAGTAGAAGCTTTAGACCCCTTTCCCTATGGTTGCAAATACCTAGGTTTGGCAGTGTGTCTGTCAGCGCTGAAATTGTTCTTGTCAGCGCCCCGATTGCCTTTATCAGCGTTGATCCTAGGGTTTGCTACAGGAACCCATTGCCTATTGGACCAAGTGTTTGTCTTTTGGAAAGGTCTTAGGCAATGTGTGTTAGACCCTCTAGTAAAGAATGGGGCTGGTCTAACAACTTGTGAACTTTTGTTCACAAAGGTTTTGGGTCTGACAGTGTTTGACCTATGTTGACTTTTGTCAGCGCTGAAATGGTTCTTGTTAGCATTGACATTTGAAGCGTTGACACATTTGTATGCCAAATGTGAAAAGCTACCACAAGTGTAACAGGCTTTTCTAGACATGGTCTTAGGTCTAGAAGCAAAGAAGCCTGTTCCATGGTTACTAACTTGGCTTTTTGGTGACCTAGTATTCCTATACATCTCTACATACTTAACACTAGGTTTTCTAACAGTTTGTGAGCCAAGGTCAACAGCTTTGCCAGTGGTTGGATGTGTGATTTTGATAGGGGTAGGTTCTTGTGTTGTGATAGGGGTGGGGTCATTAGGACTTTCACACAACAAACCTCCCTTAACAAACAAAGTATGGTTAGCTTTCTTCCATTCCTCTAGGTCAGTCAGTTTTTGTTTATACTCTTCAACTGGGGAAGTCACTCTAGGTGGAGGAATGAATTCCTTCTCTTGGAGTTCTGGCAAGCCAGTCCAAGATAAGTCCTTTGATTGGACACCATAGAAATCCCCAGCTGGTGGTGGAACACCAGTATAATCTTTCACCCCAATCCCACTCATGTCCTTAGAGTCTCTTTGTTTACTAACACACTCTCCTAGGGTTTGTGTGGCCTTATCAAATCTCTGGATTTTAAGACTCACATTATCTTTATTTTTGTTAGCCTCATCTAACTTAGCTATCAAATCAAGATTAACCCTGTTTGTGATATCTTGAATATCTTTACTTTGATGTAACTCATGTTTTAAGATATTTATTTTATCCTTTAAATTAAACTCCATTTTCTTATACTCAGCTACTGTCCTTTCTGTTTGGGTGAGAGCAATTTGATAATTAGATACTTTGCATCTTTCAGCACTTGCCTCATCTAATAATTTTACTATCTCTTGATTTAGTTTTTCAGTATTTAAACGACAACCCATAGAACAGAAAGCATCATCATATACCTCATTATCTGATGAAGAGGAGGAGTGTGCCATGAGAGCATATTCAACATGCTCTTCTTTAACTTCAGCAACCAATGCTTTGTCCTCTTCCTCATCCTTAGCCAAAAAGTTCCAGCTCCAGTCCCATCCTCCAACACCATCAATTTGTAGCAAAACAGGAGCAGGAGGTTGTTCTGAGCCAGACATGATGTTTTTAGGGTTTTGAGAAATTTAGGGTTTCGTTGTTTTAGGGTTTTTGGTGTTTTAGGGTTCTTGCGTTACTTAAAGATCAAAAGTTTCTCAACAAGCTCTGATACCACTTGTTGATCCCAAACTTAGATCGATTAAGCTTTGTGAATACGAGATTAGATCAAGTAATACACGTAGAGAAACCTTTGCTTATGAATAAAGTAACTAAGTGTTATGCGGAATTAACACTTAATCTAAAACACAAAGATGTTAAACAAACTTTCACTTGTATTAGAATAATCAAACTTGATTACAATGAAAGAGGTTTAACAGTCGAATACTTGTGAAAACTTATTATAACCGATGATCAACATTAACCTAAAAGATCTTCTTTTATAGATTAAGAAGTCTTGTACAATAAGCTACGAATTAACTATTCTAGGTAAAGATAATAATGAAAAATACAATGTCGAACTTATCTTTACCATATACAAATATAGAAACAAATAAACAAAAAGATTCGTATGAAGATATATTCCATCAGTGCTAGTCTTCAAGGCTGTCAGCGTTGACTTCTTCAAATGTCAACGCTTGGCTGTCAGCGTCCAATGTCATCTTATCAGTTCTTGAATTCTTCTTATCAGCGTCTAGTGAACTGACCCATAATTTATTCCCAACAAAGAAAACAATGATATTGTATATCCTTGTGAATCCTACACAGGTGAATAATATACAAAAAAAAGACAAGTATTTTTTGACATTTCATGTAGGAGGATCATGCTTCTGTATTATATGACTCTGAAATATTTGATTTCATATTTGATTCTATTTAAATTGAGACCCATCAAGAAATAGAGTGCCAAACATAATCGCTAACATATACAAACAGATTAAGATTGAAATTATCTGACAACGTGGGCTGTAATAAAATCGTCATAACATGTGATACATGACTCTGTTTCAAGACCACAACTAAGAAAATGGATCCTTGAAATAAGGATTAATTTTATCTAGGCAAATATTGGTCAAAAGCGATTAAACCTGATAAAAAACAGATGCAAATCGACCATAAACAGCCAAAACATTGCCGTAACCGGCTGAAATCATCCAAACATAAGAAAAAACAACTAAATTTATTTCTAGTCCATATGGTCCACATAGAAACCGGTCAAAATACTTTCGCCCGGATTCTAGATGGATGAAACACATATATGTATTTTCTTTGTTTAATTTTGGTCGTGTTTTACCAAGTATAAAAGTTGTTCAGCTAGTATTTGAGGTAGTTGAGAATGCACTAGACAAAGAGCATCTCGACGACACATTATAATATAAAGGTCAAGATATGAGTGTGGTCTATCAACACGTTGTGTTATTTGACCACGAAAACAATGATATTGTTTATCCTTGTGAAGCCTACACAGGTGAATAATATACAAAAAAAGGACAAGTATTTTTTGACATTTCATGTAGGAGGATCATGCTTCTGTATTATATGACTCTAAAATATTTGATTCCATATTTGATTCTATTTAAATTGATACCCGTCAAGAAATAGAGTGCCAAACATAATCGCTAACATATAAAAACAGATTTAGATTTAAATTATTTGACAATGTGGGCTGCAATAAAATCGTCATAACATGTGATACATGACTCCGTTTCAAGACCACAACTAAAAAATGGATCCTTATAATAAGGATTAATTTTATCTAGGCAAACATTTTTCAAAAGTGAATAAACATGATAAAAGAACTGATGAAAATCGACCATAAATAGCCAAAACATAGCGGTAACCGGCTAAAATCATCCAAACATAAGAAAAAACATCTAAATTTATTTCTAATCCATATGGACCACATAGAAGCCGGTAAAAATGTTTTCGCCCGGATTCTAGATGGATGAAACACGTATATGTATTTTCTTTGTTTAGTTTTGGACGTGTTTTACATAGTATAAAAGTTGGTCAGCTAGTATTTGAGGTAGTTGAGAATGCACTAGACAAAGATCATCTCAACGACACGTTATAACATAAAGGTCAAGATATGAGTGTGGTCTAACAACACGTTGTGTTATTTGACCAAGAAAACAATGATATTGTTTATCCTTGTGAAACCTACACAGGTGAATAATATACAAAAAAAGGACAAGTATTTTTTGACATTTCATTAGGAGGATCATGCTTCTGTATTATATGACTCTAAAATATTTTATTCCATATTTGATTCTATTTAAATTGAGACCCGTCAAGAAATAGAGTGCCAAACATAATCGGTAACATATAAAAACAGATTTAGATTTAACTTATCTGACAACGTAGGCTGCAATAAAATCGTCATAACATGTGATACATGACTCCGTTTCAAGAACACAACTAAGAAAATGGATCCTTTAAATAAGGATTAATTTTATCTAGGAAAACATTGGTCAAAAGCGACTAAACCTGATAAAAAAACTGATGAAAATCGACCATAAACAGCCAATACATTGCCGTAACCGGCTGAAATCATCCAAACATACGAAAAAAACATCTAAATTGATTTCTAGTCCATATGGACCACATAGAAACCAGTTAAAATGTTTTCGCCCGGATTCTAGATGGATGAAACACGTATATGTATTTTCTTTGTTTAGTTTTGGTCGTGTTTTACCTAGTATTAAAGTTGGTCAGCTAGTATTTGAGGTAGGTGAGAATCCACTAGACAAAGAGCATCTAGACGACATATTATAATATAAAGTTCAAGATATGAGTGTGTTCTAACAACAAGTTGTGTTATTTGACCAAGAAAACAATGATATTGTTTATCCTTGTGAAGCCTACACAGGTGAATAATATACAAAAAAAGGACAAGTATTTTTTGACATTTCATGTAGGAGGATCATGCTTCTGTATTATATGACTCTGAAATATTTGATTTCATATTTGATTCTATTTAAATTGAGACCCATCAAGAAATAGAGTGCCAAACATAATCGCTAACATATACAAACAGATTTAGATTGAAATTATCTGACAACGTGGGCTGCAATAAAATCGTCATAACATGTGATACATGACTCTGTTTCAAGACCACAACTAAGAAAATGGATCCTTGAAAAAAGGATTAATTTTATCTAGGCAAATATTGGTCAAAAGCGACTAAACCTGATATAAAACTGATGCAAATCAACCATAAACAGCCAAAACATTGCCGCAACCGGCTGAAATCATCCACACATAAAAAAAACAACTAAATTTATTTCTAGTCCATATGGTCCACATAGAAACTGGTCAAAATACTTTCGCCCATATTCTAGATGGATGAAACACATATATGTATTTTCTTTGTTTAGTTTTGCTCGTGTTTAAACAATTATAAAAGTTGTTCAGCTAGTATTTGAGGTAGTTGAGAATGCACTAGACAAAGAGCATCTCGACGACACATTATAATATAAAGGTCAAGATACGAGTGTGGTCTAACAACACGTTGTGTTATTTGACCACGAAAACAATGATATTGTTTATCCTTGTGAAGCCTACACAGGTGAATAATATACAAAAAAAGGACAAGTATTTTTTTACATTTCATGTAGGAGGATCATGCTTCTGTATCATATGACTTTGAAATATTTGATTCCATATTTGATTCTATTTAAATTGATACCCGTCAAGAAATAGAGTGGCAAACATAATCGCTAACATATAAAAACAGATTTAGATTGAAATTATCTGACAACGCAGGCTGTAATAAAATCGTCATAACATGTCATACATGACTCCGTTTCAAGACCACAACTAAGAAAATGGATCTTTGAAATAAGGATTAATTTTATCGAGGCAAACATTGGTTAAAAGCGACTAAACATGATAAAAAAACTGTTGAAAATCGACCATAAACAGCCAAAACATAAGAAAAAACATCTAAATTTATTTCTAGTCCATATGGACCACATAGAAACCGGTCAAAATGTTTTCGCCCGGATTCTAGATGGATAAAACACGTATATGTATTTTCTTTGTTTAGTTTTGGTCGTGTTTTACCTAGTATAAAAGTTGGTCGGCCAGTATTTGAGGTAGTTTAGAATGCACTAGACAAAGAGCATCTCAATGACACATCATAATATAAAGGTCAAGATATGAGTATGGTCTAACAACACGTTGTGTTATTTGACCAAGAAAACAATGATATTGTTTATCCTTGTGAAGCCTACACATGTGAATAAGATATAAAAAAGGACAAGTATTTTTTGACATTTCATGTAGGAGGATCATGCTTCTGTATTATATGACCTAAAATATTTGATTCCATATTTGATTCTATTTAAATTGAAACCCGTCAAGAAATAGAGTGCCAAACATAATCGCTAACATATTAAAACAGATTTAGATTGAAATTATCTGACAACGTGGGCTGCAATAAAATCTTCATAACATGTGATACATGACTCCGTTTCAAGACCACAACTAAGAAAATGGATGCTTATAATAAGGAATAATTTTATATAGGCAAACATTGGTCAAAAGTGACTAAACATGATAAAAAAACTGATGAAAATCGACCATAAATAGCCAAAACATTGCTGTAACCGGCTGAAATCATCCAAACATAACAAAAAACATCTAAATTTATTTATAGTCCATATGGACCACATAGAAACCGGTCAAAATGTTTTCACCCAGAATCTAGATGGATGAAACACGTATATGTATTTTCTTTGTTTAGTTTTGGTTGTGTTTTACCTAGTATAAAAGTTGGTCAGCTAGTATTTGAGGTAGTTGAGAATGCACTAGACAAAGAGCATCTGGACGACACATTATAATATAAAGGTCAAGATATGAGTGTGGTCTAATAACACGTTGTGTTATTTGACCAAGAAAACAATTATATTGTTTATCATTGTGAAGCCTACAAAGGTGAATAATCTACAAAAAAGGACAAGTATTTTTTGGCATTTCATTAAGAGGATCATGCTTCTGTATTATATGACTCTGAAATATTTGATTCCATATTTGATTCTATTTAAATTGAGACCCGTCAAGAAATAGAGTGCCAAACATAATCGCTAACATATAAAAACATATATAGATTGAAATTATCTGACAACGTGGGCCGCAATAAAATCGTCATAACATGTGATACATGACTCTGTTTCAAGAACACAACTAAGAAAATGGATCCTTGAAATAAGGATTAATTTTATCTAGGCAAACATTGGTCAAAAGCGACTAAACCTGATAAAAATCGACCATAAACAGCCAAAACATTGCCATAACCGGCTGAAATCATCCAAACATAAGAAAAAACATATAAATTTATTTCTAGTCCATATGGACCACATAGAAACCGGTCAAAATGTTTTCGATCGGATTCTAGATTGATGAAACACGTATATGTATTTTCTTTGTTTAGTTTTGGTCGTGTTTTACCGAGTATTAAAGTTGGTCAGCTAGTATTTGAGGTAGTTGAGAATCCACTAGACATAGAGCATCTCGACGACATATTATAATATAAAGTTCAAGATATGAGTGTGGTCTAACAACACGTTGTGTTATTTGACCAAGAAAACAATGATATTGTTTATCCTTGTGAACCCTACACATGTGAATAATATACAAAAAAAGGACAAGTATTTTTTGACATTTCATGTAGGAGGATCATGCTTCTGTATTATATGACTCTGAAATATTAGATTCCACATTTGATTCTATTTAAATTGATACCCGTCAAGAAATAGAGTGCCAAACATAATCGCCAACATATAAAAACAGATTTAGATTGAAATTATCTAACAACGTGGGCTGCAATAAAATCATCATAACATGTGATATATGACTCCGTTTCAAGACCACAACTAAGAAAATGGAGCTTTGAAATCAGGATCAAATTTATATAGGCAAACATTGGTCAAAAGAGACTAAACCTAATAAAAAACTGATGAAAATCGACCATAAACAGCCAAAACATTGCCGTAATCGGCTGAAATCATCCAAACATAAGAAAAAACATCTAAATTTATTTCTAGTCCATATGGACCACATAGAAACCGGTCAAATTGTTTTCGCCTGGATTCTAGATGGATGAAACATGTATATGTATTTTCTTTGTTTTGTTTTGCTCGTGTTTTACCTAGTATAAAAGTTGGTCAGCTAGTCTTTGAGGTAGTTGAGAATCTACTAGACAAAGAGCATCTCGACGACACATTATAATATAAAGGTCAAAATATGAGTGTGATCTAACAACACGTTGTGTTATTTGACCAAGAAAACAATGATATTTTTTATCCTTGTGAAGCCTACACATGTGAATAATATACAAAAAAGGACAAGTATTTTTTGACATTTCATTAGGAGGATCATGCTTCTGTATTATATGACTCTGAAATATTTGATTCTAGATTTGATTCTATTTAAATTGAGACCCTCAAAAAATAGAGTGCCAAATATAATCGCTAACATATAAAAAGCAGATTTAGATTGAAATTATCTGACAACATGGGCTGCAATAAAATCGTCATAACATATGATACATGACTCCGTCTCAAGACCACAACTAAGAAAATGGATCCTAGAAATAAGGATTAATTTTATCTAGGCAAACATTGGTCAAAAGTGACTAAAACTGATAAAAAAAACTGATGAAATCGACCATAAACAGCCAAAACATTGCCGTAACTGGCTGAAATCATCCAAACATAAGAAAAAACATCTAAACTTATTTCTAGTCCATATGGACCACATAGAAACCGGTCAAAATGTTTTCGCCCGGATTCTAGATGGATGAAACATGTATATGTATTTTCTTTGTTTAGTTTTGGTCGTGTTTTACCGAGTATTAAAGTTGGTCAGCTAGTATTTGAGGTAGCTGAGAATCCACTAGAAAAAGAGCATCTCAACGACATATTATAATATAAAGTTCAAGATATGAGTGTGGTCTAACAACACGTTGTGTTATTTGACCAAGAAAACAATGATATTGTTTATCCTTGTGAACCCTACACATGTGAATAATATATAAAAAAGGACAAGTATTTTTTGACATTTCATGTAGGAGGATCATGCTTCTGTATTATATGACTCTGAAATATTTGATTCCACATTTGATTCTATTTAAATTGATACCCGTCAAGAAATAGAGTGCCAAACATAATCGCCAACATATAAAAACAGATTTAGATTGAAATTATCTAACAACGTGGGCTGCAATAAAATCGTCATAACATGTGATATATGACTCCGTTTCAAGACCACAACTAAGAAAATGGAGCTTTGAAATAAGGATTAATTTGATATAGGAAAACATTGGTCAAAAGAGACTAAACCTAATAAAAAACTGATGAAAATCGACCATAAACAGCCAAAACATTAACGTAATCGGCTGAAATCATCCAAACATAAGAAAAAACATCTAAATTTATTTCTAGTCCATACGGACCACATAGAAACCGGTCAAATTGTTTTCTCCTGGATTCTAGATGGATGAAACATGTATATGTATTTTCTTTGTTTAGTTTTGCTCATGTTTTACCTAGTATAAAAGTTGGTCAGCTAGTCTTTGAGGTAGTTGAGAATCCACTAGACAAAGAGCATCTCGACGACACATTATAATATAAAGGTCAAAATATGAGTGTGATCTAACAACACGTTGTGTTATTTGACCAAGAAAACAATGATATTTTTTATCCTTGTGAAGCCTACACATGTGAATAATATACAAAAAAAGGACAAGTATTTTTTGACATTTCATGTAGAAGGATCATGCTTCTGTATTATATGACTCTGAATTATTTGATTCCATATTTGATTCTATTTAAATTGATACCCTTCAAGAAATAGAGTGTCAAACATAATCGCCAACATATAAAAACAGATTTTGATTGAAACTATATTACAACGTGGGTTGCAATAAAATCGTCATAACATGTGATGCATGACTCTGTTTCAAGACCACAACTAAGAAAATGGATCTTTGAAATAAGGATTAATTTTATATAGGCAAACATTGGTCAAAAGAGACTAAACCTAATAAAAAACTGATGAAAATCGACCATAAACAGCCAAAACATTGCCGTAATCGGCTGAAATCATCCAAACATTATAAAAAACATCTAAATTTATTTCTAGTCCATATGGAACACATAGAAACCGGTCAAATTTTTTTCGCCTGGATTCTAGATGGATGAAACATGTATATGTATTTTCTTTGTTTAGTTTTGCTCGTGTTTTACCTAGTATAAAAGTTAGTCAGCTAGTCTTTGAGGTAGTTGAGAATCCACTAGACAAAGAGCATCTCGACGACACATTATAATATAAAGGTCAAAATATGAGTGTGATCTAACAACACGTTGTGTTATTTGACCAAGAAAACAATGATATTTTTTATCCTTGTGAAGCCTACACATGTGAATAATATACAAAAAAAGGACAAGTATTTTTTGACATTTCATTAGGAGGATCATGCTTATGTATTATATGACTCTGAAATATTTAATTCCAGATTTGATTCTATTTAAATTGAGACCCTAAAAAAATAGAGTGCCAAATATAATCGCTAACATATAAAAAGCAAATTTAGATTGAAATTATCTTACAACATGGGCTGCAATAAAATCATCATAACATATGATACATGACTCCGTCTCAAGACCACAACTAAGAAAATGGATCCTTGAAATAAGGATTAATTTTATCTAGGCAAACATTGGTCAAAAGTGACTAAAACTGATAAAAAAACTGATGAAAATCGACCATAAACAGCCAAAACATTGCCGTAACTGGCTGAAATCATCCAAACATAAGAAAAAACATCTAAATTTATTTCTAGTCCATATGGACCACATAGAAACCGGTCAAAATGTTTTCACCCGGAATCTAGATGGATGAAATACGTATATTTATTTTCTTTGTTTAGTTTTGGTCGTGTTTTACCTAGTATAAAAGTTTGTCAGCTAGTATTTGAGGTAGTTGAGAAATCACTAGACAAAGAGCATCTCGACGACACATTATAATATAAAGGTCAAGATATGAGTGTGGTCTAACAACACGTTGTGTTATTTGACCAAGAAAACAATTATATTGTTTATCCTTGTGAAGCCTACACAGGTGAATAATATACAAAAAAGGACAAGTATTTTTTGGCATTTCATTAAGAGGATCATGCTTCTGTATTATATGACTCTGAAATATTTGATTCCATATTTGATTCTATTTAAATTGAGACCCGTCAAGAAATAGAGTGCCAAACATAATCGCTAACATATAAAAACAGATTTAGATTGAAATTATCTGACAACGTAGGCTGGACTAAAATCGTCATAACATGTGATACATGACTCCGTTTCAAGAACACAACTAAGAAAATGGATCCTTGAAATAAGGATTAATTTTATCTAGGCAAACATTGGTCAAAAGCGACTAAACCTGATAAAAAAACTGATGAAAATCGACCATAAACAGCCAAAACATTGTCGTAACCGGCTGAAATCATCCAAACATAAGAAAAAACATCAAAATTTATTTCTAGTCCATATGGACCACATAGAAACCGGTCAAAACGTTTTCGCTCAGATTCTAGATGCATGAACACGTATATGTATTTTCTTTGTTTAGTTTTGGTCGTGTTTTACCGAGTATTAAAGTTGGTCAGCTAGTATTTGAGGTAGTTAAGAATCCACTAGACATAGAGCATCTCGGCACATATTATAATATAAAGTTCAAGATATGAGTGTGGTCTAACAACACGTTGTGTTATTTGACCAAGAAAACAATGATATTTTTTATCCTTGTGAACCCTACACATGTGAATAATATATAAAAAAGGACAAGTATTTTTTGACATTTCATGTAGGAGGATCATGCTTCTGTATTATATGACTCTGAAATATTTGATTCCACATTTGATTCTATTTAAATTGATACCCGTCAAGAAATTGAGTGCCAAACATAATCGCCAACATATAAAAACAGATTTAGATTGAAATTATCTAACAACGTGGGCTGCAATAAAATCGTCATAACATGTGATATATGACTCCGTTTCAAGACCACAACTAAGAAAATGGAGCTTTGAAATAAGGATTAATTTGATATAGGCAAACATTGGTCAAAAGAGACTAAACCTAATAAAAAACTGATGAAAATCGACCATAAACAGCCAAAACATTAACGTAATCGGCTGAAATCATCCAAACATAAGAAAAAACATCTAAATTTATTTCTAGTCCATATGGACCACATAGAAACCGGTCAAATTGTTTTCTCCTGGATTCTAGATGGATGAAACATGTATATGTATTTTCTTTGTTTAGTTTTGCTCGTGTTTTACCTAGTATAAAAGTTGGTCAGCTAGTCTTTGAGGTAGTTGAGAATCCACTAGACAAAGAGCATCTCGACGACACATTATAATATAAAGGTCAAAATATGAGTGTGATCTAACAACACGTTGTGTTATTTGACCAAGAAAACAATGATATTTTTTATCCTTGTGAAGCCTACACATGTGAATAATATACAAAAAAAGGACAAGTATTTTTTGACATTTCATGTAGGAGGATCATGCTTCTGTATTATATGACTCTGAATTATTTGATTCCATATTTGATTCTATTTAAATTGATACCCTTCAAGAAATAGAGTGTCAAACATAATCGCTAACATATAAAAACAGATTTTGATTGAAACTATATTACAACGTGGGTTGCAATAAAATCGTCATAACATGTGATACATGACTCCGTTTCAAGACCACAACTAAGAAAATGGATCTTTGAAATAAGGATTAATTTTATATAGGCAAACCATGGTCAAAAGAGACTAAACCTAATAAAAAACTGATGAAAATCGACCATAAACAGCCAAAACATTGCCGTAATCGGCTGAAATCATCCAAACAATAGAAAAAACATCTAAATTTATTTCTAGTCCATATGGAACACATAGAAACCGGTCAAATTTTTTTCGCCTGGATTCTAGATGGATGAAACATGTATATGTATTTTCTTTGTTTAGTTTTGCTCGTGTTTTACCTAGTATAAAAGTTGGTCAGCTAGTCTTTGAGGTAGTTGAGAATCCACTAGACAAAGAGCATCTCGACGACACATTATAATATAAAGGTCAAAATATGAGTGTGATCTAACAACACGTTGTGTTATTTGACCTAGAAAACAATGATATTTTTTATCCTTGTGAAGCCTACACATGTGAATAATATACAAAAAAAGGACAAGTATTTTTTGACATTTCATTAGGAGGATCATGCTTATGTATTATATGACTCTGAAATATTTAATTCCAGATTTGATTCTATTTAAATTGAGACCCTAAAAAAATAGAGTGCCAAATATAATCGCTAACATATAAAAAGCAGATTTAGATTGAAATTATCTTACAACATGGGCTGCAATAAAATCATCATAACATATGATACATGACTCCGTCTCAAGACCACAACTAAGAAAATGGATCCTTGAAATAAGGATTAATTTTATCTAGGCAAACATTGGTCAAAAGTGACTAAAACTGATAAAAAAACTGATGAAAATCGACCATAAACAGCCAAAACATTGCCGTAACTGGCTGAAATCATCCAAACATAAGAAAAAACATCTAAATTTATTTCTAGTCCATATGGACCACATAGAAACCGGTCAAAATGTTTTCTCCCGGATTCTAGATGGATGAAACATGTATATGTATTTTCTTTGTTTAGTTTTGGTCGTGTTTTACCTAGTATTAAAGTTGGTCAGCTAGTATTTGAGGTAGCTGAGAATCCACTAGACAAAGAGCATCTCGACGACACATTATAATATAAAGTTCAAGATATGAGTGTGGTCTATCAACACGTTGTGTTATTTGACCAAGAAAATAATGATATTGTTTATCCTTGTGAAGCCTACACATGTGAATAATATACAAAAAAGGAGAAGTATTTTTTGACATTTCATGTAGGAGGATCATGCTTCTGTATTATATGACTCTGAATTATTTGATTCGTATTTTATTATATTTAAATTGATACCCTTCGAGAAATAGAGTGCCAAACATAATCGCCAATATATAAAAACAGATTTAGATTGAAACTATCTTACAACATGGGCTGCAATAAAATCATCATAACATGTGATACATGACTCCGTTTCAAGACCACAACTAAGAAAATGGATCCTTATAATAAGGATTAACTTTATCTAGGCAAACATTGGTCAAAAGCGACTAAACCTGATAAAAAAACTGATGAAAATCGACCATAATCAGCCAAAACATTGCCGTAATATAAAGGTCAAGATATGAGTGTGGTCTAACAACACGTTGTGTTATTTGACCAAGAAAACAATGATATTGTTTATACTTGTGAAACCTACACATGTGAATAATATAAAAAAAGGACAAGTATTTTTTGACATTTCATGTAGGAGGATCATGCTTCTGTATTATATGACTCTGAAATATTTGATTCCATATTTGATTCTATTTAAATTGAAAACCATCAAGAAATAGAGTGCCAAACATAATTGCTAACATATAAAAACAGATTTTGATTGAAATTATCTGACTACGTGGGCTGCAATAAAATCGTTATAACATGTGATACATGACTCCGTTTCAAGACCACAACTAAGAAAATGGATCTTATAATAAGGATTAATTTTATCTAGGCAAATATTTGTCAAACTGAATAAACATGATAAAAAAACTGATGAAAATCGACCATAAATAGCCAAAACATTGTCGTAACCGACTGAAATCATCCAAACATATGAAAAAACATCTAATTTATTTCTAGTCCATATGGACCACATAGAAACCGGTAAAAAAATTTTCGCCCAGATTCTAGATGGATGAAACACGTATATGTATTTTCTTTGTTTAGTTTTGGTCGTGTTTTACCTAGTATAAAAGTTGGTCAGCTAGTATTTGAGATAGTTGAGAATGCACTAGAAAAAGATCATCTCAACGACACATTATAATATAAAGGTCAAGATATGAGTGTGGTCTAACAACACGTTGTGTTATTTGACCAAGAAAACAATGATATTGTTTATCCTTGTGAAGCCTACACAGGTGAATAATATACAAAAAAAGGACAAGTATTTTTTTGACATTTCATTAGGAGGATCATGCTTCTATATTATATGAATCTCAAATATTTTATTCCATATTTGATTCTATTTAAATTGAGACCCATCAAGAAATAAAGTGCCAAACACAATCGCTAACATATAAAAACAGATTTAGATTGAAATTATCTGACAACGTGGGCTGCAATAAAATCGTCATAACATGTGATACATTTTATCTGGTCAAACATTGGTCAAAACGACTAAACCTGATAAAAAAACTGATGAAAATCGACCATAAACAGCCAAAACATTGCCGTAACAGGCTAAAATCATCCAAACATAAGAAAAAACATCTAAATTTATTTCTAGTCCATATGGACCAAATAGAAACCGGTCAAAATGTTTTCGCCCGGATTCTAGATGGATGAAACACGTATATGTATTTTCTTTGTTTAGTTTTGGTCGTGTTTTACCTAGTATTAAAGTTGGTCAGCTAGTATTTGAGGTAGTTGAGAATTCACTAGACAAAGAGCATCTCGACAACATATTATAATATAAATTTCAAGGTATGAGTGTGGTCTAACAACACGTTGTGTTATTTGACCAAGAAAACAATGATATTGTTTATCCTTGTGAAGCCTACACATTTGAATAATATACAAAATAGGACAAGTATTTTTTGACATTTCATGTAGGAGGATCATGCTTCTGTATTATATGACTCTAAAATATTTGATTCCATATTTGATTCTATTTAAATTGATACCCGTTGATAGGTGTGAAAACACCCATCCTTTTACCACTTACTTATAATAATAACCAAGCCAAAACGTTTATTGTATGTAGTAAATGTCGGAATTATGCGTGGTTTGTGTTTTTATTGTGTTTTAGGAGCAAAAGATGAAAAAGGAAGATAACACGGGCTTTCTAGGGCTTTTATCGAAGAAAACGAGAAAAGACAAAGTCAAAAGATCAAGACTGCAAAAAGAACGGATGTCCAAGGCCTATTCTGAAGATTTATCAAAGAAAAAGTCTAAAGACGGAAGTTTAATGAAGTCGGAGAACTCAAGTCTAATTATTGAAGAAATTATAAGACAAGTTCAATTTATATCGACAAATCCTGAGACGATGTCAAGAAAGACAAAGAAATTAAATCGAGTCGAGACAAGAAGAAAGAGAGAAGAAAGCATCAACCATACTTCCACTCCTCCTATAAATACCCCCTAATATGTCATAAGGAGGTGGTTAGTCAATTTAGGAGTATATTAGTTTAGGATTAGGAGTTGCTTAATACTTTCTCTCTCTAGTTTTTCAAGCTTTTTCATTAATCTTGTAATTTGAATCTTTAATCATCTTAATTTCAAGCTTTTTAAATGAATCATTCTCATTCTTCCTTTCTTTATTATTAATCTTGTGTTGATTTAGATGATCATGTTGTTGCTTAATCTTGATGTTTATTGATTTATTGATGCGTTTGGTTGATTGTGTTTATGGGTTTTTATGTGTTTGATTTTGAAAGCTTATGGTGTTTGATGCTTATTGTTTGATTTTGCTTATTTTTAATTATGTGTTTTTAGTTTATTTTAGTAAAAGTTGATTTTTATTATTTAGATTAATTAGTGTTTTTAAAGTTTTTGATTTGTGGTTAAATTAGTTTTTCTTAAAAGTGTTTTAGATTAAGTTCTGGTAGATTGCTTATTTGATTTTAGCTTATTCGTGGCTTATTTTATTATTTTTAGTGTTACTGTATCCTTGATTTTTCAAGTTTTCGGATTAGGGTTAATTATTCCGAAATTTCTATTTTCTCTGAATTTATGCCCTTATTCTAAAGATATCATTTTCTATGAATTTGTCATTTTTCAGAATTTGCCTCTTTTTCTGAAATTTTCCTTTTCTCTGAATTTATTGTTTTTCCGAAGATTTTTCTGAAAACCACTAATTCTGAAAAAGTAATTTTTCCGAAGATTTCTATGAAAATGCAAGTATTCTGAAATAGCAATTTTTCTGAAAAGTCCTGTAGCTTTTTTCCGAAGAAACAATTTTTCTGAAAAACACAGTATTCCAAAATTTTTTCTGAAATACATTGTAGCAAGCGTAGAGAATTGTCATGAGTGCTTGGCTGCTTACATTAATTTGGCGCCAAATTGAGGTGCTTGGCTGGGAGCTTCCAGCTGCCTGCCTGCTAGCTTGTTTATTTATTAGTATTGTTCCGCAATTGTTTAGTTTAATCTGAATGTTGTTCCGATTTTAATTTTGAAAGTTACGTATTTTTAGTTGAATTTTTCGTCTATTTTTAAAATTAATATTTTTTCGTAAAGTTCAAATTTTATCTTTTATTTAGTACCCGCTTTAGGTTTTGCCTCGTTTAGCTTTAAAGTACCATTTTAGTTGTATTCTCTCCTTTTTCATTAAGTAAACATTATTTTAGAATCGATAGTTAATTTCGTCTTTTAGATTTATTTTTATTAATTGTTTCGTTTTAATTTCACGTTTTATTATTTATATTGTTTTGTTTTTATTAGTTAATCGCTTTTAGCTTATTGTTATTATTTTGCGCATTTACCTTTTGAGTAGAATAGATAACCAAACCATTTTATTTTCCAACAAGAACGACTGAGTCACACTTTTAACCAGAAATCAATTCGAATTGAATCAAGACGAACAAATTTTCATACTTGGCAAAAACCTTGTATTAAATGGCGCCGCTGCCGGCTCTTTTCGTGAAGATTAACGGTTTTTTGTGAGAGACGCGTTGGATTTTGGGATCCGTTCACTCGTGAACGTTATTTTTTGTGTCAAAAATTGTCAAAAATAAAAAAAATTTAAAATCCAAAAACATTAAAAAAAATCATAAAAAGCATTTCTTTTTCAAAAGTTTTGCGCCAAAAATAATCTTCTTGCTTATCTATTGTTCTTCATGGATTCTTATGTCCATTACGTAGGGTGTGGGAGACGATTATATCGGTGTGAATCATGGCAATGGTGTTCATGCGAGCAATGCGGCAAAGACCTTCCACCTATTTCAATCAATTCACAATTGGGATTTTGTCCATCTTGCAATTCGACTAATTCGTCCTTTTCTAATCCACCTCCTATCCCCCTTGCATATATTGTGGAAGCGATTCTCATTGGCATGCTTCGTGTCCAATTCGATACCCGCCTCATGGCGAGCAAGAACTGGGTTACAATTACGACAATGGTAATAGCTATCTACATGAAGCACCGGGTTTTTCTCAATACCCGTGTTGTAATCATTGTGGGGGCCCTCACGATTCTTCTTCTTGTCAACCGATGAATATCTTTGAGCCAATTCCGTGCTATGATTCCGGTTTGTATAACATTGAGCCCCCACATCACACCCTCAATCATCAATCCTCTCAGGGAATTAGTCTTGACCAACAAGTCACTACTTTGAATGTCATTCTTGAAAGTTTAGCTCAACTCTGAGCTGACTTGCATCAGGAAAGGCAACCTTTGCTTGATGGTGACCAAATCTTGAAATCCACCTACACCTTTTTGAGCCAATTTGGTTGTTTTCCCTTCTTTTCTACACAAAAATGTTAACTTACAGTGTGGGATAGAATGGGTTTAATTGAACATACTCAGGGAGATGATCAACAGAAATTGCTTCATGAGCTTCTTAAAGATGTGGAGGTTATCAAAGAGGAGTTAGTGGACGATATCACTCCTAACTGGAATGGTCCAGTCTATTATGATGATGATGACGAGGATGATATCTATAATCTCAACCCGTCTTATGAGATTACTACTCCTACTCTTAATATCCCTAATACGTCTAAGGATTGTGATACATCGAGTGAGATTAGTGATTTTGGTCTTGATAAATACTTTAATGAGGTTTGTGATATGCTAACTTTTGAGGAGCTTACGGAAGAGGTCGCTCTTAATGATGATGACTCTTCTCCATGCTATGAGAATTTTACTTTTGAAATATCTCCTTCTCCTCCGGGCGATGAAGGCGATGTTGATTTATTCTCTCCGACTTATGACAAGTTCACCCCTGAACTTGGTCTTGTAGATGAGGTGGAAGAAGTTATTCTTCACGACAAATTACTGAAAGTTCATCTTCTGATTGCTAAAATTGAAGTGTTGAATTCTCATCCTATTAAAGAATCTTTACCTCAGTCTATTACACCCGTTGAGTATAATGACCCATTGCTGGAAGAAATCGACATTCACTCAATACCTCCGGGTTTTGATGATGATGACACGGAGGGGGAAATTATTTTTTATAATTTGCTGCAGGAAGTTATTGTCCCAAGTACCCCTCCCGAGCACCTTTCATCCACTACTTTTAATACCATTACGGAGGATGAGTGCTTTGACCTGGGAGGTAACATTGACAGTTCTATGATTGACACCTTTACGGCTTTGCCACTTTCTGAGCATCAATTGTCTTTGGAAGATGACAATTTGCCTACTTTACCCACCACACCTCCCGTGGATCATGATCTCACATACTTTTCGTATGTTGAGAGGACCTTTCTACCTTTTAAGACTTATCCTCCAGCCTCCCCTGTTGTATTTTCCTCCAGGAACGAGGACAAAGTCTTTGATCCCAGTATTACATTTGAGGCTTCCCCATGGACCATTTAATTCGGGGACGAGTCAGGCTCGCGACTCGGTTAACAAAATCAAGCGCTTCTCGAGAGGCAACCCGATTATGTATCTATCTTTATCTGTTTTTATAATAAGTGTAGGTGGAGATCCTTGTATGTGTTTGTTGTTTTCTTTCTTATCATGTGCAGGGATTCAAGCTTTAAAAGATACATTCTTGATGACTTTTGACGAACCGTGATCCCGTGTGCCCTTCTTCCAGGTTCTATCCTAAACTCTTTTGATTCTCTATTTTATATTCTTTGATATTAAAATAGGAATTAATTTAGTTGTCTCTTCCTTAGAAAGATTTAAACAAAGTGCACAATGTCCTAAGTGTAGGAGAGTTTACTCCCACATGTTTAAACATTGAGGACAATGTTTATATTAAGTGTAGGGGGGACTTCTATCGAAGTTAAGTGGGCTTTTCATTGTATTTGTCCTCATTTTAACCGGAAAATTTGATTTTTCGACATTTTTCAAATTTTTTAATCTATTTTGGCCTAGTTGTATAGTAGTATTTTCCTTTGTTATAGTTATTTTCCTTCCTTGCTAGAATAAATTTTAATAAAGTGGTTTTAATTTTCAAACGTTATGAAACTTTTGACTCAACCCGGGTTTACTTATCTAAGTTTACTCTAGCTAGTATCCTTAACGTGTTTAAGTCATGTTTTGCTAGGCTTTTATATAGGGAGCTTTAAAACGCGAAAGTCTTAACTCTGACGGGTTAAGAACAAGAACTTTTCGCAAGTTCCTATAATTGATCCTAGAGAGTCGTTTATCAAGGGAGCTTTAAAATGCGGATTTTAAAACTTGAAAAAGTCTAAGAGTTTTGCAAGATCCTATAGATGACTCGAAACCCAAAACTTTGATTTAATAGGCTAAGCATCCACGAGTCTCATTCCTTGAGATTTTAAATTGTCGAGGACGAGAGATGATAGAGTCAATTATAAGTTCGGTATTCTTTCATGAATTTATGTGAGTTAATTATGAGCTTTTTCTCCCATCGCTGGTTAATAAACTTAATTGCTATAAATAAGGTTGTACGATTTAAAAAGTTACTTAGCTTCTAGCACAAGATCGTTTGAAAGTTGCTCGGTATTAATTAGAGTTCATAGCCAAGGCATAACTTATTGAAGCGGGATGCGAAGATTGGCGAGTCTGAAAAGGCCCTAACAAGGCATGAGGGCTACATTTTGTTGATAAAGATCCAAAAGTGATGTGAAGAATCATTTGTCAAAAATCAATATGAAGGATCGAGACACACGACGAAAAGCAAATACTCCCGTAAAGATCATGGAGAAGTCTATCCAAAAAGGCCCTAACAAGCTATGAGGATAAATAGATCCAAGTCGTAAAAGAAGGCAGATCTTTGTATATCAAAATCCCAAATAAAGATTGGAGAAATATAAAGAAGTCGTGGTCTAAATATGAAGAATCTCTCAAAAAGTTCAAGTGAAGAAATTCCTATTATGAATAGAAGACCATTATTTCATGAACGTCTCTCAAGATTTGAAGTGTGAAGTCGCTGCCAAATATCGGTCCGAGAAAGGTCTCAAATCGTGAAGCGAGTTATTCCAAGATATGAACTTTATGAGGTCCTGGGAAGCAGTTTTAAAAGATTTTGTCCTTTAGCTAACTATTGATTAAATCGTCCTACTTTATTTTCGGCCTAATAAACTATCAAAATAACTCAACCATGCATCCTCGGGATCATTCCAGACAATAATAAAATACAAGAGATACACCTAGGAATAAGGGAGTCTAATTGAATAATTGGGTCACATGAGTTTGTGATAGTTTGCTAACTTAACAATGATCTCGTTTTTAAGCTTGGCATGGGGAACACGAAACTTGAGGATGATGAACATTCATGACAGCCAAAACCCCAATGTATGTCTTTGATTTCTTTACGTGTTTTGTATATATTTCTATCTTTTTAATAAAGGCCAAGGTGGGTTAATTATGATGAAAAATGTAAAACATGCTTTGTAATTAATGCATTGCATGAGGGCATTGCAATGGTCAAGTGTAGGGGATTTGATAGGTGTGAAAACACCCATCCTTTTACCACTTATTTATAATAATAACCAAGCCAAAACATGTATTTTATGTCGTAAATGTCGGAATTATGTGTGGTTTGTGTTTTTATTGTGTTTTAGGACCAAAAGATGAAAAAGGAAGAAACCACGGGCTTTTATCGAATAAAACGAGAAAAGACGAAGTCAAAAGATCAAGAGTGCAAAAAGAACGGATGTCCAAGGCCTATTCTAAATATTTATCGAAGAAAAAGTCTAAAGACGGAAGTTTAATGAAGTCAAAGAACTCAAGTCTAATTATTGAAGAAATTATAAGACAGGTTCAATTTATATCGACAAATCCCGAGACGACGTCGAGAAAGACAAAGAAATTAAATCGAGTCGAGACAAGAAGAAAGAGAGAAGAAAGCATCAACCATACTTCTAGTCCTCCTATAAATACCCCCCTAATATGTCATTAGGAGGTGGTTAGTCAATTTAGGAGTAGATTTAGGATTAGGAGTAGCTTAATACTTTCTCTCTCTAGTTTTTCTTAATGTTTTTCAAGCTTTTTCATTAATCTTGTAATTTGAATCTTTAATCATCTTAATTTCAAGCTTTTTAAATTAATCATTCTCATTCTTCCTTTCTTTATTATTAATCTTGTGTTGAATTAGATGATCATGTAGTTGCTTAATCTTGATGTTTATTGATTTATTGATGTGTTTGGTTGATTGTGTTTATGGGTTTTTATGTGTTTGATTTTGATAGCTTATGGTGTTTGATGCTTATTGTTTGATTTTGCTTATTTTTAATTAAGTATTTTTATTAGTTTATTTTATTAAAAGTTGATTTTAATTATTTAGATTAATTAGTGTTTTTAAAGTTTTTGATTTGTGGTTAAATTAGTTTTTCTTAAAAGTGTTTTAGATTAAGTTTTGGTAGATTGCTTATTTGATTTTAGCTTATTCGTGGCTTGTTTTATGATTTTTAGTGTTATTGTATCCTTGATTTTTCTAATTTTCGGATTAGGGTTAATTATTCCGAAATTTCTATTTCTCTGAATTTATGCCCTCATTCCGAAGATATCATTTTCTATGAATTTGTCATTTTTCTGAATTTGCCTCTTTTTCTAAAATTTTCCTTTTCTCTGAATTTATTGTTTTTCTGAATATTTTTCTGAAACCACTTATTCCGAAACGTAATTTTTCTGAAGATTTCTATGAAAATGCAAGTATTCCGAAATAGCAATTTTTTTGAAAATGCAAGTATTCTAAAATAGCAATTTTACTGAAAAGTCTTGTAGCTTTTTTACCGAAGAAACTATTTTTCTGAAAAACACAGTATTCCGAAATTTTCTCTGAATTCACTGTAGCAAGCGTAGAGAATTGTCATGAGTGCTTGGCTGCTTACATTAATTTGGCGCCAAATTGAGGTGCTTGGCTGGCAGCTTCCAGCTGCCTGCCTGCTAGCTTGTTTATTTATTAGTATTGTTCCGTAATTGTTTAGTTTAATCTGAATGTTGTTCCGATTTTAATTTTGAAAGTTACGTATTTTTAGTTGAATTTTCGTCTATTTTTAAAATTAATATTTTTTTGTAAAGTTCAAGTTTTATCTTTTATTTAGTACCCGCTTTAGGTTTTGCCTCGTTTAGCTTTAAAGTACCATTTTAGTTGTATTCTCTCCTTTTTCATTAAGTAAACATTATTTTAGAATCGATAGTTAATTTCGCCTTTTAAATTTATTTTTATTAATTGTTTCATTTTAATTTCACGTTTTATTATTTATATTGTTTTGTTTTTATTAGTTAATCGCTTTTAGCTTATTGTTATTATTTTGCGCATTTACCTTTTTAGTAGAATAGATAACCAAACCATTTTATTTTCCACCAAGAACGACTAAGTCACACTTTTAACCAGAAATCAATTCGAATTGAATCGAGACGAACAAATTTTTATACTTGGCAAAAACCTTGTATTAAATGGCGCCGGTGCCGGCTCTTTTGTGAAGATTAACGGTTTTTTGTGAGAGACGCGTTGGATTTTGGGATTCGTTCACTCGTGAACGTTATTTTTCATGTCAAAAGTTTTCTATTTCAAAAGTTTTGCGCCAAAAATAATCTTCTTGCTTATCTATTGTTCTTCATGGATTCTTATGTCAATTGCGTAGGGTATGGGAGACGATTATATGGGTGCGAATCATGTCAATGGTGTTCATGCGAGCAATGCGGAAAAGACCTTCCACCTATTTCAATCAGTTCACAATTGGGATTTTGTCCATCGTGCAATTCGACTAATTCGTCCTTTTCTAATCCACCTCCTATCCCCCTTGCATATATTGTGGAAGCGATTCTCATTGTCATATTTCGTGTCCAATTCGATACCCGCCTCATGGCGATCAAGAACTGGGTTACAATTACGACAATGGTAATAGCTATCTACATTAAGCACCAGGGTTTTCTCAATACCCGTGTTGCAATCATTGTGGGAGCCCTCATGATTCTTCTTCTTGTCAACCGATGAATATCTTTTAGCCAATTCCGTGCTATGATTTCGGTTTGTATAACATTGAGCCCCCACATCACACCCTCAATCATCAATCCTCTCACGGAATTAGTCTTGACCAACAACTCACTACTTTGAATGTCATTCTTGAAAGTTTAGCTCAACTTTGAGCTGACTTGCATCAAGAAAGGCAACCTTTGCTTGACGGTGACCAAATCTTGAAATCCACCTACACCTTTTTGAGCCAATTTGGTCGTTTTCCCTTCTTTTCTACACCAAAATGTTTACTTACAGTGTGGGATAGAATGGGTTTAATTGAACATACTCAGGGAGATGATCAACATAATTGCTTCATGAGCTTCTTAAAGATGTGGAGGTTGTCAAGGAGGAGTTAGTAGACTATATCACTCCTAACTGGAATGGTCCAGTCTATTATGATGATGATGACGAGGATGATATCTACAATCTCAACCCATCTTCTCAGATTACTACTCCTACTCTTAATATCCCTAATACGTCTAAGGATTGTGATACATCGAGTGAGATTAGTGATTTTGGTCTTGATAAATTCTTTGATGAGGTTTGTGATGTGCTAACTTTTGAGGAGCTTACGGATGAGGTCGCTCTTAATGATGATGATTCTTCTACATGCTATGAGAATTTCACTTTTGAAATATCTCCTTCTCCTCCGGGCGATGAAGGCGATGTTGATTTATTCTCTCCGACTTATGAGAACTTCACCTCTGAACTTGGTCTCTTATATGAGGTGGAAGACGTTATTCTTCGCGACAAATTACTGAAAGTTCATATTCTGATTGCTAAAATTGAATCGTTGAGTCACACTTTATTTTCCAGCAAGAACGACTAAGTCACACTTTCAATTAGAAATCAATTCGAATTGATTCGAGACGAACAAATTTTCATACTTGGCAAAAACCTTGTATTACCCGTCAAGAAATAGAGTGCCAAACATAATTGCCAACATATAAAAACAGATTTAGATTGAAATTATCTAACAACGTGGGTTGCAATAAAATCGTCATAACATGTGATACATGACTCTGTTTCAAGAAAACAACTAAGAAAATGGATCTTTGAAATAAGGATTAATTTTATCTAGGCAAACATTGGTCAAAAGCGACTAAACCTAATAAAAAACTGATGAAAATCGACCATAAACAGCCAAAACATTGCCGTAATCGACTGAAATCATCCAAACATAAGAAAAAACATCTAAATTTATTTCTAGTCCATATGGACCACATAGAAACCGGTCAAAATGTTTTCGCCCGGATTCTAGATGGATGAAACACGTATATGTATTTTCTCTGTTTAGTTTTGGTCGTGTTTTACCTAGTATTAAAGTTGGTCAGCTAGTATTTGAGGTAGCTGAGAATCCACTAGACAAAGAGCATCTCGACGACACATTATAATATAAAGTTCAAGATATGATTGTGGTCTATCAACACGTTGTGTTATTTGACCAAGAAAACAATGATATTGTTTATCCTTGTGAAGCCTACACATGTGAATAATATACAAAAAAAGGACAAGTATTTTTTGACATTTCATGTAGGAGGATCATGCTTCTGTATTATATGACTCTGAATTATTTTATTCCATATTTGATTCTATTTTAATTGATACCCGTCAAGAAATAGAGTGCCAAACATAATCGCCAACATATAAAAACAGATTTAGATTGAAATTATCTAACAACGTGGGCTGCAATAAAATCGTCATAACATGTGTTACATGACTCCGTTTCAATGCCACAACTAAGAAAATGGATCCTTGAAATAAGTATTAATTTTATCTAGGCAAACATTGGTCAAAAGTGACTAAACCTGATAAAAAACTGATGAAAATCAACCATAAACAGCAAAAACATTGCCGTAATCGGCTGAAATCATCCAAACATAAGAAAAAACGTCTAAATTTATTTTTACTCCATATGGACCACATAGAAACCGGTCAAAATGTTTTTGTCCGGATACTAGATGGATGAAACACGTATATGTATTATCTTGGTTTAGTTTTGGTCGTGTTTTACCTAGTATAAAAGTTGGTCAGCTAGTATTTGAGGTAGTTGAGAATCCACTAGACAAAGAGTATCTCGACGACACATTATAATATAAAGGTCAAGATATGAGTGTGGTCTAACAACACGTTGTCTTATTTGACCAAGAAAACAATGATATTGTTTATCCTTGTGAAGCCTACACATGTGAATAATATACAAAAAAAGGACAAGTATTTTTTGACATTTCATGTAGGAGGATCATGCTTCTGTATTATATGACTCTGAAATATTCGATTCCATATTTTATTCTATTTAAATTGATACCCGTCAAGAAATAGAGTGCCAAACACAATCGCCAACTTATAAAAACAGATTTAGATTGAAATTATCTGACAACGTGGGCTGCAATAAAATAGTCATAACATGTGATACATGACTCCGTTTCAAGACCACAACTACGAAAATGGATCCTTGAAGTAAGGATTAATTTTATCTAGGCAAACATTGGTCAAAAGCGACTAAACCTGATAAAAATCTGATGAAAATCGACCATAAACAGCCAAAACATTGTCGTAATCGGCTGAAATCATCCAAACATAAGAAAAAACATCTAAATTTATTTCTAGTCCATATGGACCACATAGAAACACGTATATGTAATTTCTTTGTTTAGTTTTGGTCGTGTTTTACCTAGTATAAAAGTTGGTTAGCTAGTATTTGAGGTAGTTGAGAATGCACTAGACAAAGAGCATCTCGACGACACATTATAATATAAAGGTCATGATATGAGTGTGGTCTAACAACACGTCGTGTTATTTGACCAAGAAAACGATGATATTGTTTATCCTTGTGAAGCCTACACAGGTGAATAATATACAAAAAAAGGACAAATATTTTTTGACATTTCATGTAGGAGGATCATGCTTTTGTATTATATGACTCTGAAATATTTGATTCCATATTTGATTCTATTTAAATTGAGACCCGTCAAATAGAGTGCCAAACATAATCGCTAACATATAAAAAGCAGATTTAGATTGAAATTATCTGACAACGTGGGCCGCAATAAAATCGTCATTACATGTGATACATGACTCCGTTTCAAGACCACAACTAAGAAAATGGATCCTTGAAATAAGGATTAGTTTTATCTAGGCAAACATTGATCAAAAGCGACTAAACCTGATAAAAAACTCATGAAAATCGACCATAAATAGCCAAAACATCGCCGTAACCGGCTGAAATCATCCAAACATAAGAAAAAAACATCTAAATTTATTTCTAGTCCATATGGACCACATAGAAACCGGTCAAAATGTTTTCGCCCGTATTCTAGATGGATGAAACACGTATATGTATTTTCTTTGTTTAGTTTTGGTCGTGTTTTACCTAGTATTAAAGTTGGTCAGCTAGTATTTGGGGTAGCTGAGAATCCACTAGACAAAGAGCATCTCGAAGACACATTATAATATAAAGTTCAAGATATGAGTGTGGTATATCAACACGTTGTGTTATTTGACCAAGAAAACAATGATATTGTTTATCCTTGTAAAGCCTACACATGTGAATAATATACAAAAAAGGACAAGTATTTTTTGACATTTCATGTAGGAGGATCATGCTTCTGTATTATATGACTCTGAATTATTTGATTCCATATTTGATTCTATTTAAATTGATACCCATCAAGAAATAGAGTGCCAAACATAATCGCCAACATATAAAAACAGATTTAGATAGAAATTATCTGACAACGTGGGCTGCAATAAAATCATCATAACATGTGATACATGACTCCGTTTCAAGACCAAAACTAAGAAAATGGATCCTTGAAATAAGGACTAATTTTATCTAGGCAAACATTGGTCAAAAGCGACTAAAACTGATAAAAAAACTGATGAAAATCGACCATAAATAGCCAAAACATTGTCGTAATCGGCTGAAATCATCCAAACATAAGAAAAAGCATCTAAATTTATTTCTAGTCCATATGGACCACATAGAAACACGTATATGTATTTTCTTTGTTTAGTTTTGTTCGTGTTTTACCTTGTATAAAAGTTGGTTAGCTAGTATTTGAGGTAGTTGAGAATGCACTAAACAAAGAGCATCTCGACGACACATTATAATATAAAGGTCAAGATATGAGTGTGGTCTAACAACACGTCGTGTTATTTGACCAAGAAAACAATGATATTGTTTATCCTTGTGAAGCCTACACAGGTGAATAATATACAAAACAAGGACAAGTATTTTATGACATTTCATGTAGGAGGATCATGCTTCTGTATTATATGACTCTGAAATATTTGATTCCATATTTGATTCTATTTAAATTGAGACCCGTCAAAAAATAGAGTGCCAAACATAATCGCTAACATATAAAAAGCATATTTAGATTGAAATTATCTAACAACGTGGGCTGCAATAAAATCGTCATTACATGTGATACATGACTCCATGTCAAGACCACAACTAAGAAAATGGATCCTTGAAATAAGGATTAATTTTATCTAGGCAAACATTGGTCAAAAGCGATTAAACCTGATAAAAAACTGTTGAAAATCGACCATAAACAGCCAAAACATTGCCGTAACCGGCTGAAATCATCCAAACATAAGAAAAAACATCTAAATTTGTTTCTAGTCCATATGGACCACATAGAAACCGGTCAAAATGTTTTCGCCCGTATTCTAGATGGATGAAACACGTATATGTATTTTCTTTGTTTAGTTTTGGTCGTGTTTTACCTAGTATTAAATTTGGTCAGCTAGTATTTGAGGTAGCTGAGAATCCACTAGACAAAGAGCATCTCGAAGACACATTATAATATAAAGTTCAAGATATTAGTGTGGTCTATCAACACATTGTGTTATTTGACCAAGAAAACAATGATATTGTTTATCCTTGTAAAGCCTACACATGTGAATAATATAAAAAAAGGACAAGTATTTTTTGACATTTCATGTAGGAGGATCATGCTTGTGTATTATATGACTCTGAATTATTTGATTCTATTAAAATTGATACCCGTCAAGAAATAGAGTGCCAAACATAATTGCCAACATATAAAAACAGATTTAGATTGAAATTATCTGACAACGTGGGCTGCAATAAAATCATCATAACATGTGATACATGACTTCGTTTCAAGATCGCAACTAAGAAAATGGATCCTTGAAATAAGGATTAATTTTATCTAGGCAAACATTGGTCAAAAGCGACTAAACCTGATAAAAAACTGATGAAAATCGACCATAATAGCCAAAACATTGCCGTAATCGGCTGAAATCATCCAAACATAAGAAAAAACATCTAAATTAATTTCTAGTCCATATGGACCACATAGAAACACGTATATGTATTTTCTTTGTTTAGTTTCGGGAGTGTTTTACCTTGTATAAAAGTTGGTTAGCTAGTATTTGAGGTAGTTGAGAATGCACTAAACAAAGAGCATCTCGACGACACATTATAATATAAAGGTCAAGATATGAGTGTGGTCTAACAACACGTCGTGTTATTTGACCAAGAAAACAATGATATTGTTTATCCTTGTGAAGCCTACACAGGTGAATAATATACAAAAAAAGGACAAGTATTTTATGACATTTCATGTAGGAGGATCATGCTTCTGTATTATATGACTCTGAAATATTTGATTCCATATTTGATTCTATTTAAATTGAGACCCGTCAAAAAATAGAGTGCCAAACATAATCGCTAACATATAAAAAGCAGATTTAGATTGAAATTATCTAACTACGTGGGCTGCAATAAAATCGTCATTACATGTGATACATGACTCCATGTCAAGACCACAACTAAGAAAATGGATCCTTGAAATAAGGATTAATTTTATCTAGGCAAACATTGGTCAAAAGCGATTAAACCTGATAAAAAACTGTTGAAAATCGACCATAAACAGCCAAAACATTGCCGTAACCGGCTGAAATCATCCAAACATAAGAAAAAACATCTAAATTTGTTTCTAGTCCATATGGACCACATAGAAACCGGTCAAAATGTTTTCGCCCGTATTCTAGATGGATGAAACACGTATATGTATTTTCTTTGTTTAGTTTTGGTCGTGTTTTACCTAGTATTAAATTTGGTCAGCTAGTATTTGAGGTAGCTGAGAATCCACTAGACAAAGAGCATCTCGAAGACAGATTATAATATAAAGTTCAAGATATGAGTGTGGTCTATCAACACGTTGTGTTATTTGACCAAGAAAACAATGATATTGTTTATCCTTGTAAAGTCTACACATGTGAATAATATACAAAAAAAGGACAAGTATTTTTTGACATTTCATGTAGGAGGATCATGCTTCTGTATTATATGACTCTGAATTATTTGATTCCATATTTGATTCTATTTAATATGATACCCGTCAAGAAATAGAGTGCCAAACATAATCGCCAACATATAAAAACATATTTAGATTGAAATTATCTGACAACGTGGGCTGCAATAAAATCGTCATAACATGTGATACATGACTCCGTTTCAAGACCGCAACTAAGAAAATGGATCCTTGAAATAAGGATTAATTTTATCTAGGCAAACATTGGTCAAAAGCGACTAAACCTGATAAAAAACTGATGAAAATCGACAATAAATAGCCAAAACATTGCCGTAATCGGCTGAAATCATCCAAACATAAGAAAAAACATCTAAATTTATTTACAGTCCATATGGACCACATAGAAACACGTATATGTATTTTCTTTGTTTAGTTTCGGTCGTGTTTTACCTTGTATAAAAGTTGGTCAGCTAGTATTTGAGGTAGCTGAGAATCCACAAAAACAAAGATCATCTCGACGACATGTTATAATATAAAGGTCAAGATATGAGTGTGGTCTAACAACACGTCGTGTTATTTGACCAAGAAAACAATGATATTATTTATCCTTGTAAAGCCTACACATGTGAATAATATACAAAAAAAAGGACAAGTATTCTTTGACATTTCATGTAGGAGGATCATGCTTATGTATTATATGACTCTGAATTATTTGATTCCATATTTGATTCTATTTAAATTGATACCCATCAAGAAATATAGTGCCAAACATAATCGCCAAGATATAAAAACAGATTTAGATTGAAATTATCTGACAACGTGGGCTGCAATAAAATCGTCATAACATGTGATACATGACTCCGTTTCAAGACCGAAACTAAGAAAATGGATCCTTGAAATAAGGACTAATTTTATCTAGGCAAACATTGGTCAAAAGCGACTAAAACTGATAAAAAACTGATGAAAATCGACCATAAATAGCCAAAACATTGCCGTAATCGGCTGAAATCATCCAAACATAAGAAAAAGCATCTAAATTTATTTATAGTCCATATGGACCACATAGAAACACGTATATGTATTTTCTTTGTTTAGTTTTGTTCGTGTTTTACCTTGTATAAAAGTTGGTTAGCTAGTATTTGAGGTAGTTGAGAATGCACTAAACAAAGAGCATCTCGACGACACATTATAATATAAAGGTCAAGATATGAGTGTGGTCTAACAACACGTCGTGTTATTTGACCAAGAAAACAATGATATTGTTTATCCTTGTGAAGCCTACACAGGTGTATAATATACAAAAAAGGACAAGTATTTTTTGACATTTCATGTAGGAGGATCATGCTTCTGTATTATATGACTCTGAAATATTTGATTCCATATTTGATTCTATTTAAATTGAGACCCGTCAAAAAATAGAGTGCCAAACATAATCGCTAACATATAAAAAGCAGATTTATATTGAAATTATCTAACAACGTGGGCTGCAATAAAATCGTCATTACATGTGATACATGACTCCATGTCAAGACCACAACTAAGAAAATGGATCCTTGAAATAAGGATTAATTTTATCTAGGCAAACATTGGTCAAAAGCAATTAAACCTGATAAAAAACTGTTGAAAATCGACCATAAACAACCAAAACATTGCCGTAACCGGCTGAAATCATCCAAACATAAGAAAAAACATCTAAATTTGTTTCTAGTCCATATGGACCACATAGAAACCAGTCAAAATGTTTTCGCCCGTATTCTAGATGGATGAAACACGTATATGTATTTTCTTTGTTTAGTTTTGATTGTGTTTTACCTAGTATTAAATTTGGTCAGCTAGTATTTGAGGTAGCTGAGAATCCACTAGACAAAGAGCATCTCGAAGACACATTATAATATAAAGTTCAAGATATGAGTGTGGTCTATCAACACATTGTGTTATTTGACCAAGAAAACAATGATATTGTTTATCCTTGTAAAGCCTACACATGTGAATAATATACAAAAAAAGGACAAGTATTTTTTGACATTTCATGTAGGAGGATCATGCTTCTGTATTATATGACTCTGAATTATTTGATTCCATATTTGATTCTATTAAAATTGATACCCGTCAAGAAATAGAGTGCCAAACATAATCGCCAACATATAAAAACAGATTTAGATTGAAATTATCTGACAACGTGGGCTGCAATAAAATCATCATAACATGTGATACATGACTCCGTTTCAAGACCGCAACTAAGAAAATGGATCCTTGAAATAAGGATTAATTTTATCTAGGCAAACATTGGTCAAAAGCGACTAAACCTGATAAAAAACTGATGAAAATCGACCATATTAGCCAAAACATTGCCGTAATCGGCTGAAATCATCCAAACATAAGAAAAAACATCTAAATTTATTTCTAGTCCATATGGACCACATAGAAACACGTATATGTATTTTCTTTGTTTAGTTTCGGTCGTGTTTTACCTTGTATAAAAGTTGGTTAGCTAGTATTTGAGGTAGTTGAGAATGCACTAAACAAAGAGCATCTCGACGACACATTATAATATAAAGGTCAAGATATGAGTGTGGTCTAACAACACGTCGTGTTATTTGACCAAGAAAACAATGATATTGTTTATCCTTGTGAAGCCTACACAGGTGAATAATATATAAAAAAGGACAAGTATTTTTTGACATTTCATGTAGGAGGATCATGCTTCTGTATTATATGACTCTAAAATATTTGATTCCATATTTGATTCTATTTAAATTGAGACCTGTCAAAAAATAGAGTGCCAAACATAATCGCTAACATATAAAAAGCAGATTTAGATTGAAATTATCTAACAACGTGGGCTGCAATAAAATCGTCATTACATGTGATACATGACTCCATTTCAAGAAAACAACTAAGAAAATGGATCCTTGAAATAAGGATTAATTTTATGTAGGCAAACATTGGTCAAAAACGACTAAACCTGATAAAAAACTGATGAAAATCGACCATAAACAGCCAAAACATTGTCGTAACCGGCTGAAATCATCCAAACATAAGAAAAAACATCTAAATTCATTTCTAGTCCATATGGACCACATAGAAACCGGTCAAAATGTTTTCGCCCGTATTCTAGATGGATGAAATACGTATATGTATTTTCTTTGTTTAGTTTTGGTCGTGTTTTACCTAGTATTAAAGTTGGTCAGCTAGTAATTGAGGTAGCTGAGAATCCACTAGACAAAGAGCATCTCGAAGACAGATTATAATATAAATTTCAAGATATGAGTGTGGTCTATCAGCACGTTGTGTTATTTGACCAAGAAAACAATGATATTGTTTATCCTTGTAAAGCCTACACATGTGAATAATATACAAAAAAAGGACAAGTATTTTTTGACATTTCATGTAGGAGGATCATGCTTCTGTATTATATGACTCTGAATTATTTGATTCCATATTTGATTCTATTTAATATGATACCCGTCAAGAAATAGAGTGCCAAACATAATCGCCAACATATAAAAACAGATTTAGATTGAAATTATCTGACAACGTGGGCTGCAATAAAATCGTCATAACATGTGATACATGACTCCGTTTTAAGACCGCAACTAAGAAAATGGATCCTTGAAATAAGGACTAATTTTATCTAGGCAAACATTGGTCAAAAGCGACTAAAACTGATAAAAAAACTGATGAAAATCGACCATAAATAGCCAAAACATTGCCGTAATCGGCTGAAATCATCCAAACATAAGAAAAAACATTAAATTTATTTCTAGTCCATATGGACCACATAGAAACATGTATATGTATTTTCTTTGTTTAATTTTGTTCGTGTTTTACCTTGTATAAAAGTTGGTTAGCTAGTATTTGAGGTAGTTGAGAATGCACTAAACACAGAGCATCTCGACGACACATTATTATATAAAGGTCAAGATATGAGTGTGGTCTAACAACACGTCGTGTTATTTGACCAAGAAAACAATGATATTTTTTATCCTTGTGAAGCCTACACAGGTGAATAATATACAAAAAAAGGACAAGTATTTTTTGACATTTCATGTAGGAGGATCATGCTTCTGTATTATATGACTCTGAAATATTTGATTCCATATTTGATTCTATTTAAATTGAGACCCGTCAAAAAATAGAGTGCCAAACATAATCGCTAACATATAAAAAGCAGATTTATATTGAAATTATCTAACAACGTGGGCTGTAATAAAATCGTCATTACATGTGATACATGACTCCATGTCAAGACCACAACTAAGAAAATGGATCCTTTAAATAAGGATTAATTTTATCTAGGCAAACATTGGTCAAAAGCAATTAAACCTGATAAAAAACTGTTGAAAATCGACCATAAACAGCCAAAACATTACCGTAACCGGCTGAAATCATCCAAACATAGGAAAAAACATCTAAATTTGTTTCTAGTCCATATGGACCACATAGAAACCGGTCAAAATGTTTTCGCCCGTATTCTAGATGGATGAAACACGTATATGTATTTTCTTTGTTTAGTTTTGGTCGTGTTTTACCTAGTATTAAATTTGGTCAGCTAGTATTTGAGGTAGCTGAGAATCCACTAGACAAAGAGCATCTCGAAGACACATTATAATATAAAGTTCAAGATATGAGTGTGTTCTATCAACACATTGTGTTATTTGACCATGAAAACAATGATATTGTTTATCCTTGTAAAGCCTACACATGTGAATAATATAGAAAAAAAAGGACAAGTATTCTTTGACATTTCATGTAGGAGGATCATGCTTCTGTATTATATGACTCTGAATTATTTGATTCCATATTTGATTCTATTTAAATTGATACCCATCAAGAAATATAGTGCCAAACATAATCGCCAACATATAAAAACAGATTTAGATTGAAATTATCTGACAACGTGGGCTGCAATAAAATCGTCATAACATGTGATACATGACTCCGTTTCAAGACCGAAACTAAGAAAATGGATCCTTGAAATAAGGACTAATTTTATCTAGGCAAACATTGGTCAAAAGCGACTAAAACTGATAAAAAAACTGATGAAAATTGACCATAAATAGCCAAAACATTGCCGTAATCGGCTGAAATCATCCAAACATAAGAAAAAGCATCTATATTTATTTATAGTCCATATGGACCACATAGAAACACGTATATGAATTTTCTTTGTTTAGTTTTGTTCGTGTTTTACCTTGTATAAAAGTTGGTTAGCTAGTATTTGAGGTAGTTGAGAATGCACTAAACAAAGAGCATCTCGACGACACATTATAATATAAAGGTCAAGATATGAGTGTGGTCTAACAACACGTCGTGTTATTTGACCAAGAAAACAATGATATTGTTTATCCTTGTGAAGCCTACACAGGTTTATAATATACAAAAAAGGACAAGTATTTTTTGACATTTCATGTAGGAGGATCATGCTTCTGTATTATATGACTCTGAAATATTTGATTCCATATTTGATTCTATTTAAATTGAGACCCGTCAAAAAATAGAGTGCCAAACATAATCGCTAACATATAAAAAGCAGATTTATATTGAAATTATCTAACAACGTGGGCTGCAATAAAATCGTCATTACATGTGATACATGACTCCATGTCAAGACCACAACTAAGAAAATGGATCCTTGAAATAAGGATTAATTTTATCTAGGCAAACATTGGTCAAAAGCAATTAAACCTGATAAAAAACTGTTGAAAATCAACCATAAACAGCCAAAACATTACCGTAACCGGCTCAAATCATCCAAACATAAGAAAAAACATCTAAATTTGTTTCTAGTCCATATGGACCACATAGAAACCAGTCAAAATGTTTTCGCCCGTATTCTAGATGGATGAAACACGTATATATATTTTCTTTGTTTAGTTTTGATTGTGTTTTACCTAGTATTAAATTTGGTCAGCTAGTATTTGAGGTAGCTGAGAATCCACTAGACAAAGAGCATCTCGAAGACACATTATAATATAAAGTTCAAGATATGAGTGTGGTCTATCAACACATTGTGTTATTTGACCAAGAAAACAATGATATTGTTTATCCTTGTAAAGCCTACACATGTGAATAATATACAAAAAAAGGACAAGTATTTTTTGACATTTCATGTAGGAGGATCATGCTTCTGTATTATATGACTCTGAATTATTTGATTCCATATGTAACACCCCCACAATTGTTATGCGCAGCGGAACTACAACAATGGGTGCTACACAGTATTCATTGCACACAAGAGATATCAAACGACGCTAAAAAGACGTCATCTTAAAAATTGAAATTTAAAGTTGTTAAATAATACATGTCCACAGTTTTTCCAACCCCAAATAGTGCACAGAGTTTAGCGTTTCGGTCCCCAAGAATCTCAACCCCAAAAACTTCAGTTTTACAACCACATGACATTAAACATAAAAATTGTTTAAGTAGAAAAGGAGGGAAAAACAAGCGGACACCAAGCCGATCACACAACATCCATCCCATGCATGCTCCATCCTACTGCTCAGCGGTTACCTGAAATACATGCCAAAATTTTGGTCAACGAAAACGTTGAGTGGAATTCATAGGTTTTTCAATCCATTTGAACGTATATATATTAAAACCATTCGTGATCATTTATAGTCTTGTCGATCAAACAAACTATAATCAGGATACTGACAATTGTGTTTAAGCTCATGACACTAATCCGTTAACTCAATCACCCGCGTAAATATACCGGCATGATTCAGATGAAACCAGTGCCCCTCTAAAGGCATCAGTTGCAATTATACCTTATTTCTCATACAAAATAATCTACCGCAGAACTTACTATAAGTACAGCTTCTCGGCTAGCATTGGGTCGTTAACCCCGTAGTACTACAAATTGCATAAGCGGCTATTTCCCCCTACTCGAGGGCAAGACAATAGTTAATAGTTCATGAATTTAGGGACTTTGGCAACTTTGGTACTCAACACAATTTCTAAGGCAACTTTCGGGTCTAACAATCATTCATGATATACGTTCCTTTTTTTTAAAAACTAGCATGCATTTCCCTCGCGAGTAAAACAATTTGAAATAATATAAGCGAGGCTATAAATTCACACCTTAGATATTAAGTAGTCGGTAGTTCGAGGAGTGTTCACTGACGATGTTACGGATGCCCGGGTAATTCAACACCTATCACAAATAACGCGTAATGAGTAATCTCATTTAAATACTTACGGTACTGTATAAAATACATATATATAAGTCACTTAAGACCAATATAACTCACGCCAAAAACAAAAACAACAAGTATCATTCATTTTATTCCATTCGTTCTTATAACCTACGTTGTCCATTTTTACTCGTTCTCGCCGGTACTTGACTAAAGTACGGGCTGTTTTAACTTATTAAACCATGCTTATAAAATTTGATAAAATTTCCAAAAATCCTATATGACCTGTAGATAACATGTTTTTAAGCCCAACAAAAGTTTTCACTTTTACGACCCGTTACGCAACTCATTTCCACGACTACATTTTACGGGCTGAAATTGCGCTTCGACCAATTTTGACCACTTTGACCTATATGAAAAATACCTTTGACTTTCTTGACTCATAAGTCAACATATAGACTCATTTGTACAGGTTAGGGACCAAGTTTTGACCCTTGATCATTCACCAAATTATACTTGTGACCCTCGGGATTTGACTAAAACTTTACACAAATCCGGATTGTGAAAGTCCTCGTCTCCCGGTACCCGATCTTTAAAATGTCATAACTTTTAGCTCGTTTTGAGTCACGGGCTCTACCTTATACCAAATCAAAGCTAGAAAAACCCTCTATCACTATATTTAGTTTTCAAGACTTGAAACAAAAATCATTTTTCCAAAATAGACCAAATGTTTCTGCCTAAAAATGACTATACCAAAAACATGCTTAGACTCGATTCCAAGACTTCTAACCAACACTAAACATCATCCTAAGACTTCCCAAACATATCCTAGCATCAAACTTCCATCCTACCCCTATTGATCAACCAATCTCAATATCAAAATCAAAGAAAAATACACATGCAAGTAGTAACACCTATGTAAATCATCATAAAACAAATAACCAAACACAATAATAACATGCATGATCAACAACCACCATGGCTCCCCAAACACCCCCATTGCCGTGGGGTTTGGGTGACCAAATCACCACAACCAAATTAATTTTGGTGGGTTTTCATGGTGTTTATACTTCCATAACACTCAAAATTAACATGCATTAGCTCAAATAGCCACAAAAACGAATTTTGGATCATATGAAAAATCTTGAAAAATTTTTATCAATGCATGTTGGATTTGATTACATGAATAGGTGGGTAATGACCAAACTAAGCGTGGTCTAACCTTAGATTTTTGAAAAATCAAGTAGAAAAGATTTTTGGTGGATTTTTGTGTGTTCTTGGGGTGACCGTGGGTTTAGAGAGACAAGGGAGGGAGTGTTTGATTTTTCTTGTAAATTTTTGTATGTGTTTGTGTGTTTGTCCACTTTGCCCCTTTTTGTTAGTTAGGAGGGACCTAAATGCAATTTTGGGCTTCTTTTGTCCTTAAATAGAAAACAACCTCAAAACTTTGCGGGTTTGACCCATTTGTCAATTTTGAAAATTTTACGGGAGTCGGAAATCTTCCCGAATGCTCCAAAATATTTTTGGGATACTTTAAATGTACTTGGAAGGCTATAAAACTCACACGACTCGACTTAACACGAACCGTAAATAAAATTCTCGAAAAATTACATTATCGATAAATCGTCAAAAATTATATAAAATTGGGCATCTCTCGGGATCGTAATCGTCATCGTCCTTCTCAAAACGTCAACCGTAAAAATTATAACCTCGAACATCGGCTCTAACCAAAATACTTATAATTATAGAAATTATAATTTATCAAAAATTTCAAAAATTAGCGTAATTTAGGGTATCGTTAATGACCTCGATTCTAGGGTGTCACATCCACCCCTCCTTAAAGAGAGCGACGTCCCGGCGCTCGCCTCTCCTTGGGCTCACATTTCGTCTTACTGGAACAAATGAGGATACCTTTCCTTGAAAAAGTCCTCACGTTCCCAGGTGTATTCCGGTCCACGCTTAGAATTCCATCGGACCTTCACAATAGGAATCCTACTATGCTTCAACCGCTTGACCTCCCGGTCCATGATTTCCACAGGTTCTTCCACAAAGTGCATTTTGTCGTCTAGTCGAATCTCGTCCAAAGGAATCACCAATTCCTTGTCCGCCAAACTCTTCTTCAGGTTCGATACGTGAAACGTGTCATGAATAGCACTAAGCTCGGTCGGCAATTCTAACTTGTACGCTACTGGTCCAATTCGTTCAACGATCTTAAACGGTCCAATATACCTCGGACTCAACTTTCCTTTCTTCCCAAAACGAATCACACCCTTCCATGGCGATACCTTGAGCATAACCATATCTCCAACTTCAAACTCCAACGGTTTCCTTCGGTTATCAGCATAACTTTTCTGTCGGCTTCTCGCAGCAAGTAGTCGGTTCTTGATCTGCACGATCTTCTCTGTCGTTTCTAAAACCATTTCGGGTCCAGTCAATTGACTTTCCCCTACTTCACTCCAACACACGGGCGATCTACACTTCCTTCCATACAATGCTTCGAACGGTGCCGCTTTGATACTCGCATGATAACTATTATTGTACGAAAATTCCACCAGAGGCAAGTGGCGTTCCCAACTTCCTCCAAAATCAATCACGCACGCTCGGAGCATGTCCTCCATCGTTTGAATCGTTCGTTCACTCTGGCCGTCAGTTTCCGGGTGATAAGCCGTGCTTAAACTCAGTTCAGTGCCCATCGCACGTTGAAGCGATCTCCAAAATTCCGACGTAAATCTACTGTCGCGATCCGAAATGATCGATAACGGCACTCCATGTCTACAGACGATCTCCTTCACGTACACGCTGGCGAGTCTTTCCATGCTGTCCGTCTTCTTCATAGGTAAGAAATGAGCAGATTTCGTCAACCTGTCCACAATTACCCATATCATATCGCATCCACTAGGAGTCCTAGGTAAACCCGTCACAAAATCCATTGCGATTTTCTCCCATTTCCATTCTGGGATTTCCGGTTGTACCAACAATCCAGATGGTTTCTTATGTTCTGCCTGAACCTTCGCGCAAGTCAAACACTTACTGACGTAACGAGCAATATCTGCCTTCATATTCGGCCACCAATAAACTTTCTTCAGGTCGTGGTACATCTTATCCGATCCAGGATGTATCGAATACCTCGACTTATGCGACTCATTCATAACCAATTCTCGAACTCCAGGCTTTCCTTCCTCAGATGAACACAATGGTAACCAAATTCGATTCTCAAAATATCTTAGTCCGTCAGACCTAATCACGAAAAGAGGTTTCAACATTCGTCCCAAATTCTCGGCTTCAACATTCCCTTTCATCAATCCTCTCTCCTGAGCCTTCAGTATGGTTTCGGTTAAGTCAACGCTCTCACTCATCACTAAAGCTCTAACCCTCAAAGGTTTCTCCCGCTCCTTCCTACTCAATGCATCCGCTACAACATTCGCCTTCCCAGGGTGATAGCGAATTTCACAGTCGTAATCACTCAATAGTTCAACCCATCGTCTTTGTCGCATATTCAACTCCTTTTGATCTAAAATGTGCTGCAAACTCTTGTGATCAGTGAATACAACACACTTTGTCCCATACAGATAGTGTCTCCACAGCTTCAACGCAAAAACTACCGCTCCTAATTCCAAATCGTGCGTCGTGTAGTTCTCCTCGTTCTTCCTTAATTGCCTCGACGCGTAAGCTATCACCTTTTCACGTTGCATTAATACTGCTCCGTAACCCTTACGAGACGCATCACAATACACCACGAAGTCTTCGGTTCCTTCAGGCAATGATAAAATCGGCGCGGAACATAACTTATCCTTGAGCGTTTCGAAAGCAAGCTCTTCCTCAATTCCCCATTCATACACCCTATTCTTCTCGGTAAGCCGCGTCAATGGTTTCGCAATCAACGAAAATCCTTCAATAAACCTTCTATAGTACCCAGCTAAACCCAAAAATTGTCGAACTTCAGTCGGCGTCGTCGGTGCTGACCATTCCCTGATTGCTACGATCTTAGCAGGATCTACACGAACTCCTTCCTTATCAATCACATGCCCTAGAAACTGCACTGATTCCAACCAAAACTCACACTTAGAGAATTTTGCATACAGCTTCTCCTTCCTTAACAACTCCAAAATCTTTCTCAGGTGCTTCTCGTGCTCCTCCTTACTCTTAGAGTAAATAAGTATGTCGTCGATGAAAACAATAACAAACTTATCTAGATACGGCTTGCACACGCGATTCATAAGATCCATGAATACAGCAGGCGCGTTTGTCAACCCAAACGGCATCACTCGAAATTCAAAGTGTCCATACCGCGTACGAAAGGCGGTTACAGGAATATCCTCCTCTCTTACACGCAGTTGATGATACCCTGATCTTAAATCGATCTTAGAGTACACACTGGAACCTTGTAATTGATCGAACAAATCATCAATCCTCGGTAATGGGTACCGATTCTTAACCGTCAGCTTATTGAGTTCTCTATAGTCAATACACATTCTAAACGAACCATCCTTCTTCTTTACGAACAACACTGGCGCTCCCCAAGGTGATGAGCTCGGCCTAATAAATCCTTTGTCCATCAATTCCTTCAGTTGATCCGATAACTCCTTTAACTCAGATGGTGCTAAACGATAAGGTGCACGTGCAACCGGCGCAGCTCCTGGCAACTCGTCTGGAAAAACGTCCGGATACTCGCGAATAACTGGTACCTCTTCAATCCTCGCCTCTACATCACCATCGTTCGAAACCTGTGCCAAAAACACATCGCATCCGCTCTCTACGTACTTCATCATCTTCAAACACGAAATCACCTTCAAACGAGAAGTGCATTCGTCTCCCTTTACCGTCAAAACCCTATTCCTCAGCGGAATCTGCACCAATCTCTCACCACAGACGATTGTAGCACTATGCGCCATTAGCCAATCCATTCCCACGATCACGTCAAACGATCCTAGCTCTATAGGCATCAAGTCGATTTTAAAAGCGTAGTTTCCTAACTTCAAGGTACACCCTTTCAGTATAGAATTCGTACTAACAATTTTTCCATCGGCTAATTCAACATTATAACTAGTCGTTAACAATACCGGTTCTCTATCGATATGACGACTAAATCTAACGTCTACAAAACTCTTGTCGGAGCCAGAATCAAATAAAATACTAGCATAACAAGCGTCTAGCAAAAACGTACCGGTAACCACATTGGGACCTTGTGGTTTATCAGCAGTTCCCACTTGATACACAGCTGCCGCATTATTTCCTCCCCGTCTGTTCCCTGTCTTCGGGCAATTCGCTTGCACATGCCCCCTTTCTCCACAGCTATAACATCCTCTCATCCTGATAGCATTAGCCCCAGTGGCTACTCCTCCCATTCGACAACTAGCAGTCCTATGACCTGCCTTTCCACACTTGCCGCATGCCTGCGGGCAGTTTCCAACATGATACAAGTTGCACTTTCCACAATGGGGGTTCACTTTCACACCTCTAGGGTTCGTCACGGCCCTCATCCCTTCGTTCCTTCTCTGATTAAACTGCTGATTACGGTTCGGCCCTTGGTTGTTTCGATTTCCTCCTCGGTTCTGGCCTTGGGATTGATTACTTTGTGCTGCCTCCCATTTCCTTTTGTTGCCTTCAGCAATGTAATTCTGCTTATCCTGATGCTTAACGTCCATCAAAGCGTGTGCCATTTGAACCGCTTCGTCAAACGTTCCAGGTTTCGACGAAGTTGTTTCACCCTTGATGTTGCTAGATAAACCCTTAATATACTGCTTCATTTTCTTGGCGTCATTGGCAAATATGTCCGGACACAAAAGACTTAACTCATTGAATCTCCTGGTGTAAGCAGCTATATCGTTGTTCCTTAAGGTCAAATGTCTCAATTCGTCCTCCAATTGCCCCAATTCCTCCTCTGGGCAGAACTTCTTGGTCAACAAAGCTTTGGTCGCATTCCACGTTCTCGCATTTGCCACAGCCAATCCCACCGTAGCTACCTGGGTGTTCCACTAGCTTAACGCATCATCTAGAAATGTAGCTGCTGCAAACTTTACTTTATCCGCCTCTACACAACCACTGATTTCAAACGTACTCTCAACTTTTTCCAACCATCGCCTAAGTTCTAGGGCTCCACCTGATCCACGGAACTGCGTAGGACCGCACTTCATAAAGCTTGAATAGGTACACACTCTCGGGGCTGGTTGTCTCCCCGCGTTCCTTCCTGGATCCTGATTTCTCCCAGCTCGGTCTGCTTCCAACGCATTAGCTATCGCTTCCTGAATCATGTTGTTAACACGATCGGCAGTCAACTTTGGAGGCATTGTTTTATCGAATATCTCTTTCTGCAAGACAAGAAAAATAGAAAAACAATGTAAGTATTCATGTCAAGTTTCCCAGACATAAAATACATACAACGACACATCACTACGGAGTTACTAATATTCATCAATTCACACCACAAAAGATCAAATTTAAGACATATCACAGATCATGAAAGGTAACATAGATTGTATTGATAGTTAACCAAAATCGTGACAAGTAATGCCACTACAATCATTCACCACAAAACATCAAGTACTTGAGTTTCTCGTCATAATACCATCATACAAAGGTCTAAAATAGTTCTATTACAATGATCAAAGAAAAATACAAAACAAGTAACTAGGCATGTGGTGATCCACACGGCCTCTTGGATGGCGGCTCGTCGTCGTCCTCGGTTTCCTCATCACTCACGTCCTCGTCCACATCATCCACTTTTCCCTTTCCTTTCTCATCTGGCCCACATTCTGTTTCCTTTTTCGTCCCTGATGTGGATCCATGCTCAATCGCTCCTTGACTTCCCACCGAAATACAAGCACCTCCAGTAGGCGGCTGAACCATGAAGTCATTCGCCTCCATCTCCACATCGTCCACGAATCTCCAATCCGGGGGCAATGAATCCCTCACACGATGCTCCCAACTCTGCATCCTCGACAACCTCATCTGGTCTTCCCTCACACGGTCAAGACTAGCACTTAAATTCGCAACCATTGATTTCAAACTGTTGATGGCACTTGTGTTCATCATCCCATCATACGCAATCCTTGAAGTCCTTTCCAACAATCTTTCGTCCGCCTTGTCATTCTCGTCGAATCTACTGACCACCCTTGATTCCACTACATACCTCATGCACATCGATCCTTCCAACCCTCTCACAGTCCGTCGCACGTCATGATAATTCCTCGGTCCGGGACAGCAATTTCTTGGGATGCCTTGATGAAGAGAATTTGCGCTCATTGCACCTTCGGCTCTTCTGGGAATATCTGGTACACCAACCAGATGGGAAGTACGCATAGGCGTGGGACAAGTAGTTCTCCTTGAGTCGGGGTCCTGGGCTCGTACATCGTTACCGTTATCGTTGGGCGGTACCTCGGCCATTCCTGCAATAACAGCGAATTTCGGAGGGTACATAAGTAATTATACAATAATTATAAATATATGCATGCAAATGCAATGCAAAGGTGGTACATATGCCCGAAATGTAATAATATGATGCTCATGCATGATTAATACAAAAATTACGATGTCGGATATTTCACGTAAAATTTAACGTCTACATATAGTAATTCCATACTTATATAATAATTACCCACATATATACTTTACTCAAAAGTATACGTCAAATGCCATAAATACAACAATAAATCTTACCGGAGCCATGCAGGATAGTTGTGTGTGCTTGGACCCTTTCTTACAACACCAAAAGTTATAGTTTAGGATTTTCAAAAACGACCTAGTTCTCTATAACTCGTGGCTCTGATTACCAATCTGTAACACCCCCACAATTGTTATGCGCAGCGGAACTACAACAATGGGTGCTACACAGTATTCATTGCACACAAGAGATATCAAACGACGCTAAAAAGACGTCATCTTAAAAATTGAAATTTAAAGTTGTTAAATAATACATGTCCACAGTTTTTCCAACCCCAAATAGTGCACAGAGTTTAGCGTTTCGGTCCCCAAGAATCTCAACCCCAAAAACTTCAGTTTTACAACCACATGACATTAAACATAAAAATTGTTTAAGTAGAAAAGGAGGGAAAAACAAGCGGACACCAAGCCGATCACACAACATCCATCCCATGCATGCTCCATCCTACTGCTCAGCGGTTACCTGAAATACATGCCAAAATTTTGGTCAACGAAAACGTTGAGTGGAATTCATAGGTTTTTCAATCCATTTGAACGTATATATATTAAAACCATTCGTGATCATTTATAGTCTTGTCGATCAAACAAACTATAATCAGGATACTGACAATTGTGTTTAAGCTCATGACACTAATCCGTTAACTCAATCACCCGCGTAAATATACCGGCATGATTCAGATGAAACCAGTGCCCCTCTAAAGGCATCAGTTGCAATTATACCTTATTTCTCATACAAAATAATCTACCGCAGAACTTACTATAAGTACAGCTTCTCGGCTAGCATTGGGTCGTTAACCCCGTAGTACTACAAATTGCATAAGCGGCTATTTCCCCCTACTCGAGGGCAAGACAATAGTTAATAGTTCATGAATTTAGGGACTTTGGCAACTTTGGTACTCAACACAATTTCTAAGGCAACTTTCGGGTCTAACAATCATTCATGATATACGTTCCTTTTTTTAAAAAACTAGCATGCATTTCCCTCGCGGGTAAAACAATTTGAAATAATATAAGCGAGGCTATAAATTCACACCTTAGATATTAAGTAGTCGGTAGTTCGAGGAGTGTTCACTGACGATGTTACGGATGCCCGGGTAATTCAACACCTATCACAAATAACGCGTAATGAGTAATCTCATTTAAATACTTACGGTACTGTATAAAATACATATATATAAGTCACTTAAGACCAATATAACTCACGCCAAAAACAAAAACAACAAGTATCATTCATTTTATTCCATTCGTTCTTATAACCTACGTTGTCCATTTTTACTCGTTCTCGCCGGTACTTGACTAAAGTACGGGCTGTTTTACCTTATTAAACCATGCTTATAAAATTTGATAAAATTTCCAAAAATCCTATATGACCTGTAGATAACATGTTTTTAAGCCCAACAAAAGTTTTCACTTTTACGACCCGTTACGCAACTCATTTCCACGACTACATTTTACGGGCTGAAATTGCGCTTCGACCAATTTTGACCACTTTGACCTATATGAAAAATACCTTTGACTTTCTTGACTCATAAGTCAACATATAGACTCATTTGTACAGGTTAGGGACCAAGTTTTGACCCTTGATCATTCACCAAATTATACTTGTGACCCTCGGGATTTGACTAAAACTTTACACAAATCCGGATTGTGAAAGTCCTCGTCTCCCGGTACCCGATCTTTAAAATGTCATAACTTTTAGCTCGTTTTGAGTCACGGGCTCTACCTTATACCAAATCAAAGCTAGAAAAACCCTCTATCACTATATTTAGTTTTCAAGACTTGAAACAAAAATCATTTTTCCAAAATAGACCAAATGTTTCTGCCTAAAAATGACTATACCAAAAACATGCTTAGACTCGATTCCAAGACTTCTAACCAACACTAAACATCATCCTAAGACTTCCCAAACATATCCTAGCATCAAACTTCCATCCTACCCCTATTGATCAACCAATCTCAATATCAAAATCAAAGAAAAATACACATGCAAGTAGTAACACCTATGTAAATCATCATAAAACAAATAACCAAACACAATAATAACATGCATGATCAACAACCACCATGGCTCCCCAAACACCCCCATTTCCGTGGGGTTTGGGTGACCAAATCACCACAACCAAATTAATTTTGGTGGGTTTTCATGGTGTTTATACTTCCATAACACTCAAAATTAACATGCATTAGCTCAAATAGCCACAAAAACGAATTTTGGATCATATGAAAAATCTTGAAAAATTTTTATCAATGCATGTTGGATTTGATTACATGAATAGGTGGGTAATGACCAAACTAAGCGTGGTCTAACCTTAGATTTTTGAAAAATCAAGTAGAAAAGATTTTTGGTGGATTTTTGTGTGTTCTTGGGGTGACCGTGGGTTTAGAGAGACAAGGGAGGGAGTGTTTGATTTTTCTTGTAAATTTTTGTATGTATTTGTGTGTTTGTCCACTTTGCCCCTTTTTGTTAGTTAGGAGGGACCTAAATGCAATTTTGGGCTTCTTTTGTCCTTAAATAGAAAACAACCTCAAAACTTTGCGGGTTTGACCCATTTGTCAATTTTGAAAATTTTACGGGAGTCGGAAATCTTCCCGAATGCTCCAAAATATTTTTGGGATACTTTAAATGTACTTGGAAGGCTATAAAACTCACACGACTCGACTTAACACGAACCGTAAATAAAATTCTCGAAAAATTACATTATCGATAAATCGTCAAAAATTATATAAAATTGGGCATCTCTCGGGATCGTAATCGTCATCGTCCTTCTCAAAACGTCAACCGTAAAAATTATAACCTCGAACATCGGCTCTAACCAAAATACTTATAATTATAGAAATTATAATTTATCAAAAATTTCAAAAATTAGCGTAATTTAGGGTATCGTTAATGACCTCGATTCTAGGGTGTCACACCATATTTGATTCTATTAAAATTGATACCCGTCAAGAAATAGAGTGCCAAACATAATCGCCAACATATAAAAACAGATTTAGATTGAAATTATCTGACAACGTGGGCTGCAATAAAATCATCATAACATGTGATACATGACTCCGTTTCAAGACCGCAACTAAGAAAATGGATCCTTGAAATAAGGATTAATTTTATCTAGGCAAACATTGGTCAAAAGCGACTAAACCTGATAAAAAACTGATGAAAATCGACCATAATAGCCAAAACATTGCCGTAATCGGCTGAAATCATCCAAACATAAGAAAAAACATCTAAATTTATTTCTAGTCCATATGGACCACATAGAAACACGTATATGTATTTTCTTTGTTTAGTTTCGGTCGTGTTTTACCTTGTATAAAAGTTGGTTAGCTAGTATTTGAGGTAGTTGAGAAGCACTAAACAAAGAGTATCTCGACGACACATTATAATATAAAGGTCAAGATATGAGTGTGGTCTAACAACACGTCGTGTTATTTGACCAAGAAAACAATGATATTGTTTATCCTTGTGAAGCCTACACAGGTGAATAATATACAAAAAAAGGACAAGTATTTTTTGACATTTCATGTAGGAGGATCATGCTTCTGTATTATATGACTCTAAAATATTTGATTCCATATTTGATTCTATTTAAATTGAGACCTGTCAAAAAATAGAGTGCCAAACATAATCGCTAACATATAAAAAGCAGATTTAGATTGAAATTATCTAACAACGTGGGCTGCAATAAAATCGTCATTACATGTGATACATGACTCCATTTCAAGAAAACAACTAAGAAAATGGATCCTTGAAATAAGGATTAATTTTATGTAGGCAAACATTGGTCAAAAACGACTAAACCTGATAAAAAAACTGATGAAAATCGACCATAAACAGCCAAAACATTGTCGTAACCGGCTGAAATCATCCAAACATAAGAAAAAACATCTAAATTCATTTCTAGTCCATATGGACCACATAGAAACCGGTCAAAAGTTTTTCGCCCGTATTCTAGATGGATGAAACACGTATATGTATTTTCTTTGTTTAGTTTTGGTCGTGTTTTACCTAGTATTAAAGTTGGTCAGCTAGTAATTGAGGTAGCTGAGAATCCACTAGACAAAGAGCATCTCGAAGACAGATTATAATATAAATTTCAAGATATGAGTGTGGTCTATCAGCACGTTGTGTTATTTGACCAAGAAAACAATGATATTGTTTATCCTTGTAAAGCCTACACATGTGAATAATATACAAAAAAAGGACAAGTATTTTTTGACATTTCATGTAGGAGGATCATGCTTCTGTATTATATGACTCTGAATTATTTGATTCCATATTTGATTCTATTTAATATGATACCCGTCAAGAAATAGAGTGCCAAACATAATCGCCAACATATAAAAACAGATTTAGATTGAAATTATCTGACAACGTGGGCTGCAATAAAATCGTCATAACATGTGATACATGACTCCGTTTCAAGACCGCAACTAAGAAAATGGATCCTTGAAATAAGGATTAATTTTATCTAGGCAAACATTTGTCAAAAGCGACTAAACCTGATAAAAAACTGATGAAAATCGACCATAAATAGCCAAAACATTGCCGTAATCGGCTGAAATCATCCAAACATAAGAAAAAACATCTAAATTTATTTATAGTTCATATGGACCACATAGAAACACGTATATGTATTTTCTTTATTTAGTTTCGGTCGTGTTTTACCTTGTATAAAAGTTGGTTAGCTAGTATTTGAGGTAGTTGAGAATGCACTAAACAAAGAGCATCTCGACGACACATTATAATATAAAGGTCAAGATATGAGTGTGGTCTAACAACACGTCGTGTTATTTGACCAAGAAAACAATGATATTGTTTATCCTTGTAAAGCCTACACATGTGAATAATATACAAAAAACGGACAAGTATTTTTTGACATTTCATGTAGGAGGATCATGCTTCTGTATTATATGACTCTGAATTATTTGATTCCATATTTGATTCTATTTAAATTGATACCCATCAAGAAATAGAGTGCCAAACATAATCGCCAACATATAAAAACAGATTTAGATTGAAATTATCTGACAACGTGGGCTGCAATAAAATCGTCATAACATGTGATACATGACTCCATTTCAAGACCGAAACTAAGAAAATGGATCCTTGAAATAAGGACTAATTTTATCTAGGCAAACATTGGTCAAAAGCGACTAAAACTGATAAAAAAACTGATGAAAATCGACCATAAATAGCCAAAACATTGCCGTAATCGGCTGAAATCATCCAAACATAAGAAAAAACATTAAATTTATTTCTAGTCCATATGGACCACATAGAAACACGTATATGTATTTTCTTTGTTTAGTTTTGTTCGTGTTTTACCTTGTATAAAAGTTGGTTAGCTAGTATTTGAGGTAGTTGAGAATGCACTAAACACAGAGCATCTCGACGACACATTATAATATAAAGGTCAAGATATGAGTGTGGTCTAACAACACGTCGTGTTATTTGACCAAGAAAACAATGATATTTTTTATCCTTGTGAAGCCTACACAGGTGAATAATATACAAAAAAAGGACAAGTATTTTTTGACATTTCATGTAGGAGGATCATGCTTCTGTATTATATGACTCTGAAATATTTGATTCCATATTTGATTCTATTTAAATTGAGACCCGTCAAAAAATAGAGTGCCAAACATAATCGCTAACATACAAAAAGCAGATTTATATTGAAATTATCTAACAACGTGGGCTGCAATAAAATCGTCATTACATGTGATACATGACTCCATGTCAAGACCACAACTAAGAAATTGGATCCTTGAAATAAGGATTAATTTTATCAGGCAAACATTGGTCAAAAGCAATTAAACCTGATAAAAAACTGTTGAAAATTGACCATAAACAGCCAAAACATTGCCGTAACCGACTGAAATCATCCAAACATAAGAAAAAACATCTAAATTTGTTTCTAGTCCATATGGACCACATAGAAACCGGTCAAAATGTTTTCGCCCGTATTCTAGATGGATGAAACACGTATATGTATTTTCTTTGTTTAGTTTTGGTCGTGTTTTACCTAGTATTAAATTTGGTCAGCTAGTATTTGAGGTAGCTGAGAATCCACTAGACAAAGAGCATCTCGAAGACACATTATAATATAAAGTTCAAGATATGAGTGTGTTCTATCAACACATTGTGTTATTTGACCATGAAAACAATGATATTGTTTATCCTTGTAAAGCCTACACATCTGAATAATATAGAAAAAAAAGGACAAGTATTTTTTGACATTTCATGTAGGAGGATCATGCTTCTGTATTATATGACTCTGAATTATTTGATTCCATATTTGATTCTATTAAAATTGATACCCGTCAAGAAATAGAGTGCCAAACATAATCGCCAACATATAAAAACAGATTTAGATTGAAATTATCTGACAATGTGGGCTACAATAAAATCATCATAACATGTGATACATGACTCCATTTCAAGACCGCAACTAAGAAAATGGATCCTTGAAATAAGGATTAATTTTATCTAGGCAAACATTGGTCAAAAGCGACTAAACCTGATAAAAAACTGATGAAAATCGACCATAATAGCCAAAACATTGCCGTAATTGGCTGAAATCATCCAAACATAAGAAAAAACATCTAAATTTATTTCTAGTCCATATGGACCACATAGAAACACGTATATGTATTTTCTTTGTTTAGTTTCGGTCGTGTTTTACCTTGTATAAAAGATGGTTAGCTAGTATTTGAGGTAGTTGAGAATGTACTAAACAAAGAGCATCTCGACGACACATTATAATATAAAGGTCAAGATATGAGTGTGGTCTAACAACACGTCGTGTTATTTGACCAAGAAAACAATGTTATTGTTTATCCTTGTGAAGCCTACACAGGTGAATAATATACAAAAAAAGGACAAGTATTTTTTGACATTTCATGTAGGAGGATCATGCTTCTGTATTATATGACTCTGAAATATTTGATTCCATATTTGATTCTATTTAAATTGAGACCAGTCAAAAAATAGAGTGCCAAACATAATCGCTAACATATAAAAAGCCGATTTAGATTGAAATTATCTAACAACGTGGGCTGCAATAAAATCGTCATTACATGTGATACATGACTCCATTTCAAGACCACAACTAAGAAAATGGATCCTTGAAATAAGGATTAATTTTATGTAGGCAAACATTGGTCAAAAGCGACTAAACCTGATAAAAAACTGATGAAAATCGACCATAAACAGCCAAAACATTGCTGTAACCGGCTGAAATCATCCAAACATAAGAAGAAACATCTAAATTCATTTCTAGTCCATATGGACCACATAGAAACCGGTCAAAATGTTTTCGCCCGTATTCTAGATGGATGAAACACGTATATGTATTTTCTTTGTTTAGTTTTGGTCGTGTTTTACCTAGTATTAAAGTTGGTCAGCTAGTAATTGAGGTAGCTGAGAATCCACTAGACAAAGAGCATCTCGAAGACAGATTATAATATAAAGTTCAAGATATGAGTGTGGTCTATCAACATGTTGTGTTATTTGACCAAGAAAACAAAGATATTGTTTATCCTTGTAAAGCCTACACATGTGAATAATATACAAAAAAAGGACAAGTATTTTTTGACATTTCATGTAGGAGGATCATGCTTATGTATTATATGACTCTGAATTATTTGATTCTATATTTGATTCTATTAAAATTGATACCCGTCAAGAAATAGAGTGCCAAACATAATCGCCAACATATAAAAACAGATATAGATTGAAATTATCTGACAATGTGGGCTGCAATAAAATCATCATAACATGTGATACATGACTCCGTTTCAAGACCGCAACTAAGAAAATGGATCCTTGAAATAAGGATTAATTTTATCTAGGCAAAGATTGGTCAAAAGCGACTAAACCTGATAAAAAACTGATGAAAATCGACCATAATAGCCAAAACATTGCCGTAATCGGCTGAAATCATCCAAACATAAGAAAAAACATCTAAATTTATTTCTAGTCCATATGGACCACATAGAAACACGTATATGTATTTTCTTTGTTTAGTTTCGGTCGTGTTTTACCTTGTATAAAATTTGGTTAGCTAGTATTTGAGGTAGTTGAGAATGTACTAAACAAAGAGCATCTCGACGACACATTATAATATAAAGGTAAAGATATGAGTGTGGTCTAACAACACGTCGTGTTATTTGACCAAGAAAATAATGTTATTGTTTATCCTTGTGAAGCCTACACAGGTGAATAATATACAAAAAAAGGACAAGTATTTTTTGACATTTCATGTAGGAGGATCATGCTTCTGTATTATATGACTCTGAAATATTTGATTCCATATTTGATTCTATTTAAATTGAGACCTGTCAAAAAATAGAGTGCCAAACATAATCGCTAACATATAAAAAGCAGATTTAGATTGAAATTATCTAACAACGTGGGCTGTAATAAAATCGTCATTACATGTGATACATGACTCCATTTCAAGACCACAACTAAGAAAATGGATCCTTGAAATAAGGATTAATTTTATGTAGGCAAACATTGGTCAAAAGCGACTAAACCTGATAAAAAACTGATGAAAATCGACCATAAACAGCCAAAACATTGCTGTAACCGGCTGAAATCATCCAAACATAAGAAGAAACATCTAAATTCATTTCTAGTCCATATGGACCACATAGAAACCGGTCAAAATGTTTTCGCCCGTATTCTAGATGGATGAAACACGTATATGTATTTTCTTTGTTTAGTTTTGGTCGTGTTTTACCTAGTATTAAAGTTGGTCAGCTAGTAATTGAGGTAGCTGAGAATCCACTAGACAAAGAGCATCTCGAAGACAGATTATAATATAAAGTTCAAGATATGAGTGTGGTCTATCAACATGTTGTGTTATTTGACCAAGAAAACAAAGATATTGTTTATCCTTGTAAAGCCTACACATGTGAATAATATACAAAAAAGGACAAGTATTTTTTGACATTTCATGTAGGAGGATCATGCTTATGTATTATATGACTCTGAATTATTTGATTCTATATTTGATTCTATTAAAATTGATACCCGTCAAGAAATAGAGTGCCAAACATTATCGCCAACATATAAAAACAGATTTAGATTGAAATTATCTGACAATGTGGGCTGCAATAAAATCATCATAACATGTGATACATGACTCCGTTTCAAGACCGCAACTAAGAAAATGGATCCTTGAAATAAGGATTAATTTTATCTAGGCAAACATTGGTCAAAAGCGACTAAACCTGATAAAAAACTGATGAAAATCGACCATAATAGCCAAAACATTGCCGTAATCGGCTGAAATCATCCAAACATAAGAAAAAACATCTAAATTTATTTCTAGTCCATATGGACCACATAGAAACACGTATATGTATTTTCTTTGTTTAGTTTCGGTCGTGTTTTACCTTGTATAAAATTTGGTTAGCTAGTATTTGAGGTAGTTGAGAATGTACTAAACAAAGAGCATCTCGACGACACATTATAATATAAAGGTCAAGATATGAGTGTGGTCTAACAACACGTCGTGTTATTTGACCAAGAAAATAATGTTATTGTTTATCCTTGTGAAGCCTACACAGGTGAATAATATACAAAAAAAGGACAAGTATTTTTTGACATTTCATGTAGGAGGATCATGCTTCTGTATTATATGACTCTGAAATATTTGATTCCATATTTGATTCTATTTAAATTGAGACCTGTCAAAAAATAGAGTGCCAAACATAATCGCTAACATATAAAAAGCAGATTTAGATTGAAATTATCTAACAACGTGGGCTGCAATAAAATCGTCATTACATGTGATACATGACTCCATTTCAAGACCACAACTAAGAAAATGGATCCTTGAAATAAGGATTAATTTTATGTAGGCAAACATTGGTCAAAAGCGACTAAACCTGATAAAAAACTGATGAAAATCGACCATAAACAGCCAAAACATTGCTGTAACCGGCTGAAATCATCCAAACATAAGAAGAAACATCTAAATTCATTTCTAGTCCATATGGACCACATAGAAACCGGTCAAAATGTTTTCGCCCGTATTCTAGATGGATGAAACACGTATATGTATTTTCTTTGTTTAGTTTTGGTCGTGTTTTACCTAGTATTAAAGTTGGTCAGCTAGTAATTGAGGTAGCTGAGAATCCACTAGACAAAGAGCATCTCGAAGACAGATTATAATATAAAGTTCAAGATATGAGTGTGGTCTATCAACATGTTGTGTTATTTGACCAAGAAAACAAAGATATTGTTTATCCTTGTAAAGCCTACACATGTGAATAATATACAAAAAAAGGACAAGTATTTTTTGACATTTCATGTAGGAGGATCATGCTTATGTATTATATGACTCTGAATTATTTGATTCTATATTTGATTCTATTAAAATTGATACCCGTCAAGAAATAGAGTGCCAAACATAATCGCCAACATATAAAAACAGATATAGATTGAAATTATCTGACAATGTGGGCTGCAATAAAATCATCATAACATGTGATACATGACTCCGTTTCAAGACCGCAACTAAGAAAATGGATCCTTGAAATAAGGATTAATTTTATCTAGGCAAAGATTGGTCAAAAGCGACTAAACCTGATAAAAAACTGATGAAAATCGACCATAATAGCCAAAACATTGCCGTAATCGGCTGAAATCATCCAAACATAAGAAAAAACATCTAAATTTATTTCTAGTCCATATGGACCACATAGAAACACGTATATGTATTTTCTTTGTTTAGTTTCGGTCGTGTTTTACCTTGTATAAAATTTGGTTAGCTAGTATTTGAGGTAGTTGAGAATGTACTAAACAAAGAGCATCTCGACGACACATTATAATATAAAGGTAAAGATATGAGTGTGGTCTAACAACACGTCGTGTTATTTGACCAAGAAAATAATGTTATTGTTTATCCTTGTGAAGCCTACACAGGTGAATAATATACAAAAAAAGGACAAGTATTTTTTGACATTTCATGTAGGAGGATCATGCTTCTGTATTATATGACTCTGAAATATTTGATTCCATATTTGATTCTATTTAAATTGAGACCTGTCAAAAAATAGAGTGCCAAACATAATCGCTAACATATAAAAAGCAGATTTAGATTGAAATTATCTAACAACGTGGGCTGTAATAAAATCGTCATTACATGTGATACATGACTCCATTTCAAGACCACAACTAAGAAAATGGATCCTTGAAATAAGGATTAATTTTATGTAGGCAAACATTGGTCAAAAGCGACTAAACCTGATAAAAAACTGATGAAAATCGACCATAAACAGCCAAAACATTGCTGTAACCGGCTGAAATCATCCAAACATAAGAAGAAACATCTAAATTCATTTCTAGTCCATATGGACCACATAGAAACCGGTCAAAATGTTTTCGCCCGTATTCTAGATGGATGAAACACGTATATGTATTTTCTTTGTTTAGTTTTGGTCGTGTTTTACCTAGTATTAAAGTTGGTCAGCTAGTAATTGAGGTAGCTGAGAATCCACTAGACAAAGAGCATCTCGAAGACAGATTATAATATAAAGTTCAAGATATGAGTGTGGTCTATCAACATGTTGTGTTATTTGACCAAGAAAACAAAGATATTGTTTATCCTTGTAAAGCCTACACATGTGAATAATATACAAAAAAGGACAAGTATTTTTTGACATTTCATGTAGGAGGATCATGCTTATGTATTATATGACTCTGAATTATTTGATTCTATATTTGATTCTATTAAAATTGATACCCGTCAAGAAATAGAGTGCCAAACATTATCGCCAACATATAAAAACAGATTTAGATTGAAATTATCTGACAATGTGGGCTGCAATAAAATCATCATAACATGTGATACATGACTCCGTTTCAAGACCGCAACTAAGAAAATGGATCCTTGAAATAAGGATTAATTTTATCTAGGCAAACATTGGTCAAAAGCGACTAAACCTGATAAAAAACTGATGAAAATCGACCATAATAGCCAAAACATTGCCGTAATCGGCTGAAATCATCCAAACATAAGAAAAAACATCTAAATTTATTTCTAGTCCATATGGACCACATAGAAACACGTATATGTATTTTCTTTGTTTAGTTTCGGTCGTGTTTTACCTTGTATAAAATTTGGTTAGCTAGTATTTGAGGTAGTTGAGAATGTACTAAACAAAGAGCATCTCGACGACACATTATAATATAAAGGTCAAGATATGAGTGTGGTCTAACAACACGTCGTGTTATTTGACCAAGAAAATAATGTTATTGTTTATCCTTGTGAAGCCTACACAGGTGAATAATATACAAAAAAAGGACAAGTATTTTTTGACATTTCATGTAGGAGGATCATGCTTCTGTATTATATGACTCTGAAATATTTGATTCCATATTTGATTCTATTTAAATTGAGACCTGTCAAAAAATAGAGTGCCAAACATAATCGCTAACATATAAAAAGCAGATTTAGATTGAAATTATCTAACAACGTGGGCTGCAATAAAATCGTCATTACATGTGATACATGACTCCATTTCAAGACCACAACTAAGAAAATGGATCCTTGAAATAAGGATTAATTTTATGTAGGCAAACATTGGTCAAAAGCGACTAAACCTGATAAAAAACTGATGAAAATCGACCATAAACAGCCAAAACATTGCTGTAACCGGCTGAAATCATCCAAACATAAGAAGAAACATCTAAATTCATTTCTAGTCCATATGGACCACATAGAAACCGGTCAAAATGTTTTCGCCCGTATTCTAGATGGATGAAACACGTATATGTATTTTCTTTGTTTAGTTTTGGTCGTGTTTTACCTAGTATTAAAGTTGGTCAGCTAGTAATTGAGGTAGCTGAGAATCCACTAGACAAAGAGCATCTCGAAGACAGATTATAATATAAAGTTCAAGATATGAGTGTGGTCTATCAACATGTTGTGTTATTTGACCAAGAAAACAAAGATATTGTTTATCCTTGTAAAGCCTACACATGTGAATAATATACAAAAAAAGGACAAGTATTTTTTGACATTTCATGTAGGAGGATCATACTTATGTATTATATGACTCTGAATTATTTGATTCTATATTTGATTCTATTAAAATTGATACCCGTCAAGAAATAGAGTGCCAAACATAATCGCCAACATATAAAAACAGATTTAGATTGAAATTATCTGACAATGTGGGCTGCAATAAAATCATCATAACATGTGATACATGACTCCGTTTCAAGACCGCAACTAAGAAAATGGATCCTTGAAATAAGGATTAATTTTATCTAGGCAAACATTGGTCAAAAGCGACTAAACCTGATAAAAAACTGATGAAAATCGACCATAATAGCCAAAACATTGCCGTAATCGGCTGAAATCATCCAAACATAAGAAAAAACATCTAAATTTATTTCTAGTCCATATGGACCACATAGAAACACGTATATGTATTTTCTTTGTTTAGTTTCGGTCGTGTTTTACCTTGTATAAAATTTGGTTAGCTAGTATTTGAGGTAGTTGAGAATGTACTAAACAAAGAGCATCTCGACGACACATTATAATATAAAGGTCAAGATATGAGTGTGGTCTAACAACACGTCGTGTTATTTGACCAAGAAAATAATGTTATTGTTTATCCTTGTGAAGCCTACACAGGTGAATAATATACAAAAAAAGGACAAGTATTTTTTGACATTTCATGTAGGAGGATCATGCTTCTGTATTATATGACTCTGAAATATTTGATTCCATATTTGATTCTATTTAAATTGAGACCTGTCAAAAAATAGAGTGCCAAACATAATCGCTAACATATAAAAAGCAGATTTAGATTGAAATTATCTAACAACGTGGGCTGCAATAAAATCGTCATTACATGTGATACATGACTCCATTTCAAGACCACAACTAAGAAAATGGATCCTTGAAATAAGGATTAATTTTATGTAGGCAAACATTGGTCAAAAGCGACTAAACCTGATAAAAAACTGATGAAAATCGACCATAAACAGCCAAAACATTGCTGTAACCGGCTGAAATCATCCAAACATAAGAAGAAACATCTAAATTCATTTCTAGTCCATATGGACCACATAGAAACCGGTCAAAATGTTTTCGCCCGTATTCTAGATGGATGAAACACGTATATGTATTTTCTTTGTTTAGTTTTGGTCGTGTTTTACCTAGTATTAAAGTTGGTCAGCTAGTAATTGAGGTAGCTGAGAATCCACTAGACAAAGAGCATCTCGAAGACAGATTATAATATAAAGTTCAAGATATGAGTGTGGTCTATCAACATGTTGTGTTATTTGACCAAGAAAACAAAGATATTGTTTATCCTTGTAAAGCCTACACATGTGAATAATATACAAAAAAAGGACAAGTATTTTTTGACATTTCATGTAGGAGGATCATGCTTATGTATTATATGACTCTGAATTATTTGATTCTATATTTGATTCTATTAAAATTGATACCCGTCAAGAAATAGAGTGCCAAACATAATCGCCAACATATAAAAACAGATTTAGATTGAAATTATCTGACAATGTGGGCTGCAATAAAATCATCATAACATGTGATACATGACTCCGTTTCAAGACCGCAACTAAGAAAATGGATCCTTGAAATAAGGATTAATTTTATCTAGGCAAACATTGGTCAAAAGCGACTAAACCTGATAAAAAACTGATGAAAATCGACCATAATAGCCAAAACATTGCCGTAATCGGCTGAAATCATCCAAACATAAGAAAAAACATCTAAATTTATTTCTAGTCCATATGGACCACATAGAAACACGTATATGTATTTTCTTTGTTTAGTTTCGGTCGTGTTTTACCTTGTATAAAATTTGGTTAGCTAGTATTTGAGGTAGTTGAGAATGTACTAAACAAAGAGCATCTCGACGACACATTATAATATAAAGGTCAAGATATGAGTGTGGTCTAACAACACGTCGTGTTATTTGACCAAGAAAATAATGTTATTGTTTATCCTTGTGAAGCCTACACAGGTGAATAATATACAAAAAAAGGACAAGTATTTTTTGACATTTCATGTAGGAGGATCATGCTTCTGTATTATATGACTCTGAAATATTTGATTCCATATTTGATTCTATTTAAATTGAGACCTGTCAAAAAATAGAGTGCCAAACATAATCGCTAACATATAAAAAGCAGATTTAGATTGAAATTATCTAACAACGTGGGCTGCAATAAAATCGTCATTACATGTGATACATGACTCCATTTCAAGACCACAACTAAGAAAATGGATCCTTGAAATAAGGATTAATTTTATGTAGGCAAACATTGGTCAAAAGCGACTAAACCTGATAAAAAACTGATGAAAATCGACCATAAACAGCCAAAACATTGTTGTAACCGGCTGAAATCATCCAAACATAAGAAGAAACATCTAAATTCATTTCTAGTCCATATGGACCACATAGAAACCGGTCAAAATGTTTTCGCCCGTATTCTAGATGGATGAAACACGTATATGTATTTTCTTTGTTTAGTTTTGGTCGTGTTTTACCTAGTATTAAAGTTGGTCAGCTAGTAATTGAGGTAGCTGAGAATCCACTAGACAAAGAGCATCTCGAAGACAGATTATAATATAAAGTTCAAGATATGAGTGTGTTCTATCAACATGTTGTGTTATTTGACCAAGAAAACAAAGATATTGTTTATCCTTGTAAAGCCTACACATGTGAATAATATACAAAAAAAGGACAAGTATTTTTTGACATTTCATGTAGGAGGATCATGCTTCTGTATTATATGACTCTGAATTATTTGATTCCATATTTGATTCTATTTAATATGATACCCGTCAAGAAATAGAGTGCCAAACATAATCGCCATCATATAAAAACAGATTTAGATTGAAATTATCTGACAACGTGGGCTGCAATAAAATCGTCATAACATGTGATACATGACTCCGTTTCAAGACCGCAACTAAGAAAATGGATCCTTGAAATAAGGATTAATTTTATCTAGGCAAACATTGGTCAAAAGCGACTAAACCTGATAAAAAACTGATGAAAATCGACCATAAATAGCCAAAACATTGCCGTAATCGGCTGAAATCATCCAAACATAAGAAAAAACATCTAAATTTATTTATAGTCCATATGGACCACATAGAAACACGTATATGTATTTTCTTTGTTTAGTTTCGGTCGTGTTTTACCTTGTATAAAAGTTGGTTAGCTAGTATTTGAGGTAGTTGAGAATGCACTAAACAAAGGGCATCTCGACGACACATTATAATATAAAGGTCAAGATATGAGTGTGGTCTAACAACACGTCGTGTTATTTGACCAAGAAAACAATGTTATTGTTTATCCTTGTGAAGCCTACACAGGTGAATAATATACAAAAAAAGGACAAGTATTTTTTGACATTTCATGTAGGAGGATCATGCTTCTGTATTATATGACTCTGAAATATTTGATTCCATATTTGATTCTATTTAAATTGAGACCTGTCAAAAAATAGAGTGCCAAACATAATCGCTAACATATAAAAAGCAGATTTAGATTGAAATTATCTAACAACGTGGGCTGCAATAAAATCGTCATTACATGTGATACATGACTCCATTTCAAGACCACAACTAAGAAAATGGATCCTTGAAATAAGGATTAATTTTATGTAGGCAAACATTGGTCAAAAGCGACTAAACCTGATAAAAAACTGATGAAAATCGACCATAAACAGCCAAAACATTGCTGTAACCGGCTGAAATCATCCAAACATAAGAAGAAACATCTAAATTCATTTCTAGTCCATATGGACCACATAGAAACCGGTCAAAATGTTTTCGCCCGTATTCTAGATGGATGAAACACGTATATGTATTTTCTTTGTTTAGTTTTGGTCGTGTTTTACCTAGTATTAAAGTTGGTCAGCTAGTAATTGAGGTAGCTGAGAATCCACTAGACAAAGAGCATCTCGAAGACAGATTATAATATAAAGTTCAAGATATGAGTGTGGTCTATCAACATGTTGTGTTATTTTACCAAGAAAACAAAGATATTGTTTATCCTTGTAAAGCCTACACATGTGAATAATATACAAAAAAAGGACAAGTATTTTTTGACATTTCATGTAGGAGGATCATGCTTCTGTATTATATGACTCTGAATTATTTGATTCCATATTTGATTCTATTTAATATGATACCCGTCAAGAAATAGAGTGCCAAACATAATCGCCATCATATAAAAACAGATTTAGATTGAAATTATCTGACAAAGTGGGCTGCAATAAAATCGTCATAACATGTGATACATGACTCCGTTTCAAGACCGCAACTAAGAAAATGGATCCTTGAAATAAGGATTAATTTTATCTAGGCAAACATTGGTCAAAAGCGACTAAACCTGATAAAAAACTGATGAAAATCGACCATAAATAGCCAAAACATTGCCGTAATCGGCTGAAATCATCCAAACATAAGAAAAAACATCTAAATTTATTTATAGTCCATATGGACCACATAGAAACACGTATATGTATTTTCTTTGTTTAGTTTCGGTCGTGTTTTACCTTGTATAAAAGTTGGTTAGCTAGTATTTGAGGTAGTTGAGAATGCACTAAACAAAGAGCATCTCGACGACACATTATAATATAAAGGTCAAGATATGAGTGTGGTCTAACAACACGTCGTGTTATTTGACCAAGAAAACAATGTTATTGTTTATCCTTGTGAAGCCTACACAGGTGAATAATATACAAAAAAAGGACAAGTATTTTTTGACATTTCATGTAGGAGGGTCATGCTTCTGTATTATATGACTCTGAAATATTTGATTCCATATTTGATTCTATTTAAATTGAGACCTGTCAAAAAATAGAGTGCCAAACATAATCGCTAACATATAAAAAGCAGATTTAGATTGAAATTATCTAACAACGTGGGCTGCAATAAAATCGTCATTACATGTGATACATGACTCCATTTCAAGACCACAACTAAGAAAATGGATCCTTGAAATAAGGATTAATTTTATGTAGGCAAACATTGGTCAAAAGCGACTAAACCTGATAAAAAACTGATGAAAATCGACCATAAACAGCCAAAACATTGCTGTAACCGGCTGAAATCATCCAAACATAAGAAGAAACATCTAAATTCATTTCTAGTCCATATGGACCACATAGAAACCGGTCAAAATGTTTTCGCCCGTATTCTAGATGGATGAAACACGTATATGTATTTTCTTTGTTTAGTTTTGGTCGTGTTTTACCTAGTATTAAAGTTGGTCAGCTAGTAATTGAGGTAGCTGAGAATCCACTAGACAAAGAGCATCTCGAAGACATATTATAATATAAAGTTCAAGATATGAGTGTGGTCTATCAACATGTTGTGTTATTTGACCAAGAAAACAAAGATATTGTTTATCCTTGTAAAGCCTACACATGTGAATAATATACAAAAAAAGGACAAGTATTTTTTGACATTTCATGTAGGAGGATCATGCTTCTGTATTATATGACTCTGAATTATTTGATTCCATATTTGATTCTATTTAATATGATACCCGTCAAGAAATAGAGTGCCAAACATAATCGCCATCATATAAAAACAGATTTAGATTGAAATTATCTGACAAAGTGGGCTGCAATAAAATCGTCATAACATGTGATACATGACTCCGTTTCAAGACCGCAACTAAGAAAATGGATCCTTGAAATAAGGATTAATTTTATCTAGGCAAACATTGGTCAAAAGCGACTAAACCTGATAAAAAACTGATGAAAATCAACCATAAATAGCCAAAACATTGCCGTAATCGGCTGAAATCATCCAAACATAAGAAAAAACATCTAAATTTATTTATAGTCCATATGGACCACATAGAAACACGTATATGTATTTTCTTTGTTTAGTTTCGGTCGTGTTTTACCTTGTATAAAAGTTGGTTAGCTAGTATTTGAGGTAGTTGAGAATGCACTAAACAAAGAGCATCTCGACGACACATTATAATATAAAGGTCAAGATATGAGTGTGGTCTAACAACACGTCGTGTTATTTGACCAAGAAAACAATGTTATTGTTTATCCTTGTGAAGCCTACACAGGTGAATAATATACAAAAAAAGGACAAGTATTTTTTGACATTTCATGTAGGAGGATCATGCTTCTGTATTATATGACTCTGAAATATTTGATTCCATATTTGATTCTATTTAAATTGAGACCTGTCAAAAAATAGAGTGCCAAACATAATCGCTAACATATAAAAAGCAGATTTAGATTGAAATTATCTAACAACGTGGGCTGCAATAAAATCGTCATTACATGTGATACATGACTCCATTTCAAGACCACAACTAAGAAAATGGATCCTTGAAATAAGGATTAATTTTATGTAGGCAAACATTGGTCAAAAGCGACTAAACCTGATAAAAAACTGATGAAAATCGACCATAAACAGCCAAAACATTGCTGTGACCGGCTGAAATCATCCAAACATAAGAAGAAACATCTAAATTCATTTCTAGTCCATATGGACCACATAGAAACCGGTCAAAATGTTTTCGCCCGTATTCTAGATGGATGAAACACGTATATGTATTTTCTTTGTTTAGTTTTGGTCGTGTTTTACCTAGTATTAAAGTTGGTCAGCTAGTAATTGAGGTAGCTGAGAATCCACTAGACAAAGAGCATCTCGAAGACAGATTATAATATAAAGTTCAAGATATGAGTGTGTTCTATCAACATGTTGTGTTATTTGACCAAGAAAACAAAGATATTGTTTATCCTTGTAAAGCCTACACATGTGAATAATATACAAAAAAAGGACAAGTATTTTTTGACATTTCATGTAGGAGGATCATGCTTCTGTATTATATGACTCTGAATTATTTGATTCCATATTTGATTCTATTTAATATGATACCCGTCAAGAAATAGAGTGCCAAACATAATCGCCATCATATAAAAACAGATTTAGATTGAAATTATCTGACAACGTGGGCTGCAATAAAATCGTCATAACATGTGATACATGACTCCGTTTCAAGACCGCAACTAAGAAAATGGATCCTTGAAATAAGGATTAATTTTATCTAGGCAAACATTGGTCAAAAGCGACTAAACCTGATAAAAAACTGATGAAAATCAACCATAAATAGCCAAAACATTGCCGTAATCGGCTGAAATCATCCAAACATAAGAAAAAACATCTAAATTTATTTATAGTCCATATGGACCACATAGAAACACGTATATGTATTTTCTTTGTTTAGTTTCGGTCGTGTTTTACCTTGTATAAAAGTTGGTTAGCTAGTATTTGAGGTAGTTGAGAATGCACTAAACAAAGAGCATCTCGACGACACATTATAATATAAAGGTCAAGATATGAGTGTGGTCTAACAACACGTCGTGTTATTTGACCAAGAAAACAATGTTATTGTTTATCCTTGTGAAGCCTACACAGGTGAATAATATACAAAAAAAGGACAAGTATTTTTTGACATTTCATGTAGGAGGATCATGCTTCTGTATTATATGACTCTGAAATATTTGATTCCATATTTGATTCTATTTAAATTGAGACCTGTCAAAAAATAGAGTGCCAAACATAATCGCTAACATATAAAAAGCAGATTTAGATTGAAATTATCTAACAACGTGGGCTGCAATAAAATCGTCATTACATGTGATACATGACTCCATTTCAAGACCACAACTAAGAAAATGGATCCTTGAAATAAGGATTAATTTTATGTAGGCAAACATTGGTCAAAAGCGACTAAACCTGATAAAAAACTGATGAAAATCGACCATAAACAGCCAAAACATTGCTGTAACCGGCTGAAATCATCCAAACATAAGAAGAAACATCTAAATTCATTTCTAGTCCATATGGACCACATAGAAACCGGTCAAAATGTTTTCGCCCGTATTCTAGATGGATGAAACACGTATATGTATTTTCTTTGTTTAGTTTTGGTCGTGTTTTACCTAGTATTAAAGTTGGTCAGCTAGTAATTGAGGTAGCTGAGAATCCACTAGACAAAGAGCATCTCGAAGACAGATTATAATATAAAGTTCAAGATATGAGTGTGTTCTATCAACATGTTGTGTTATTTGACCAAGAAAACAAAGATATTGTTTATCCTTGTAAAGCCTACACATGTGAATAATATACAAAAAAAGGACAAGTATTTTTTGACATTTCATGTAGGAGGATCATGCTTCTGTATTATATGACTCTGAATTATTTGATTCCATATTTGATTCTATTTAATATGATACCCGTCAAGAAATAGAGTGCCAAACATAATCGCCATCATATAAAAACAGATTTAGATTGAAATTATCTGACAACGTGGGCTGCAATAAAATCGTCATAACATGTGATACATGACTCCGTTTCAAGACCGCAACTAAGAAAATGGATCCTTGAAATAAGGATTAATTTTATCTAGGCAAACATTGGTCAAAAGCGACTAAACCTGATAAAAAACTGATGAAAATCGACCATAAATAGCCAAAACATTGCCGTAATCGGCTGAAATCATCCAAACATAAGAAAAAACATCTAAATTTATTTATAGTCCATATGGACCACATAGAAACACGTATATGTATTTTCTTTGTTTAGTTTCGGTCGTGTTTTACCTTGTATAAAAGTTGGTTAGCTAGTATTTGAGGTAGTTGAGAATGCACTAAACAAAGGGCATCTCGACGACACATTATAATATAAAGGTCAAGATATGAGTGTGGTCTAACAACACGTCGTGTTATTTGACCAAGAAAACAATGTTATTGTTTATCCTTGTGAAGCCTACACAGGTGAATAATATACAAAAAAAGGACAAGTATTTTTTGACATTTCATGTAGGAGGATCATGCTTCTGTATTATATGACTCTGAAATATTTGATTCCATATTTGATTCTATTTAAATTGAGACCTGTCAAAAAATAGAGTGCCAAACATAATCGCTAACATATAAAAAGCAGATTTAGATTGAAATTATCTAACAACGTGGGCTGCAATAAAATCGTCATTACATGTGATACATGACTCCATTTCAAGACCACAACTAAGAAAATGGATCCTTGAAATAAGGATTAATTTTATGTAGGCAAACATTGGTCAAAAGCGACTAAACCTGATAAAAAACTGATGAAAATCGACCATAAACAGCCAAAACATTGCTGTAACCGGCTGAAATCATCCAAACATAAGAAGAAACATCTAAATTCATTTCTAGTCCATATGGACCACATAGAAACCGGTCAAAATGTTTTCGCCCGTATTCTAGATGGATGAAACACGTATATGTATTTTCTTTGTTTAGTTTTGGTCGTGTTTTACCTAGTATTAAAGTTGGTCAGCTAGTAATTGAGGTAGCTGAGAATCCACTAGACAAAGAGCATCTCGAAGACAGATTATAATATAAAGTTCAAGATATGAGTGTGGTCTATCAACATGTTGTGTTATTTGACCAAGAAAACAAAGATATTGTTTATCCTTGTAAAGCCTACACATGTGAATAATATACAAAAAAAGGACAAGTATTTTTTGACATTTCATGTAGGAGGATCATGCTTCTGTATTATATGACTCTGAATTATTTGATTCCATATTTGATTCTATTTAATATGATACCCGTCAAGAAATAGAGTGCCAAACATAATCGCCATCATATAAAAACAGATTTAGATTGAAATTATCTGACAAAGTGGGCTGCAATAAAATCGTCATAACATGTGATACATGACTCCGTTTCAAGACCGCAACTAAGAAAATGGATCCTTGAAATAAGGATTAATTTTATCTAGGCAAACATTGGTCAAAAGCGACTAAACCTGATAAAAAACTGATGAAAATCGACCATAAATAGCCAAAACATTGCCGTAATCGGCTGAAATCATCCAAACATAAGAAAAAACATCTAAATTTATTTATAGTCCATATGGACCACATAGAAACACGTATATGTATTTTCTTTGTTTAGTTTCGGTCGTGTTTTACCTTGTATAAAAGTTGGTTAGCTAGTATTTGAGGTAGTTGAGAATGCACTAAACAAAGAGCATCTCGACGACACATTATAATATAAAGGTCAAGATATGAGTGTGGTCTAACAACACGTCGTGTTATTTGACCAAGAAAACAATGTTATTGTTTATCCTTGTGAAGCCTACACAGGTGAATAATATACAAAAAAAGGACAAGTATTTTTTGACATTTCATGTAGGAGGATCATGCTTCTGTATTATATGACTCTGAAATATTTGATTCCATATTTGATTCTATTTAAATTGAGACCTGTCAAAAAATAGAGTGCCAAACATAATCGCTAACATATAAAAAGCAGATTTAGATTGAAATTATCTAACAACGTGGGCTGCAATAAAATCGTCATTACATGTGATACATGACTCCATTTCAAGACCACAACTAAGAAAATGGATCCTTGAAATAAGGATTAATTTTATGTAGGCAAACATTGGTCAAAAGCGACTAAACCTGATAAAAAACTGATGAAAATCGACCATAAACAGCCAAAACATTGCTGTAACCGGCTGAAATCATCCAAACATAAGAAGAAACATCTAAATTCATTTCTAGTCCATATGGACCACATAGAAACCGGTCAAAATGTTTTCGCCCGTATTCTAGATGGATGAAACACGTATATGTATTTTCTTTGTTTAGTTTTGGTCGTGTTTTACCTAGTATTAAAGTTGGTCAGCTAGTAATTGAGGTAGCTGAGAATCCACTAGACAAAGAGCATCTCGAAGACATATTATAATATAAAGTTCAAGATATGAGTGTGGTCTATCAACATGTTGTGTTATTTGACCAAGAAAACAAAGATATTGTTTATCCTTGTAAAGCCTACACATGTGAATAATATACAAAAAAAGGACAAGTATTTTTTGACATTTCATGTAGGAGGATCATGCTTCTGTATTATATGACTCTGAATTATTTGATTCCATATTTGATTCTATTTAATATGATACCCGTCAAGAAATAGAGTGCCAAACATAATCGCCATCATATAAAAACAGATTTAGATTGAAATTATCTGACAAAGTGGGCTGCAATAAAATCGTCATAACATGTGATACATGACTCCGTTTCAAGACCGCAACTAAGAAAATGGATCCTTGAAATAAGGATTAATTTTATCTAGGCAAACATTGGTCAAAAGCGACTAAACCTGATAAAAAACTGATGAAAATCAACCATAAATAGCCAAAACATTGCCGTAATCGGCTGAAATCATCCAAACATAAGAAAAAACATCTAAATTTATTTATAGTCCATATGGACCACATAGAAACACGTATATGTATTTTCTTTGTTTAGTTTCGGTCGTGTTTTACCTTGTATAAAAGTTGGTTAGCTAGTATTTGAGGTAGTTGAGAATGCACTAAACAAAGAGCATCTCGACGACACATTATAATATAAAGGTCAAGATATGAGTGTGGTCTAACAACACGTCGTGTTATTTGACCAAGAAAACAATGTTATTGTTTATCCTTGTGAAGCCTACACAGGTGAATAATATACAAAAAAAGGACAAGTATTTTTTGACATTTCATGTAGGAGGATCATGCTTCTGTATTATATGACTCTGAAATATTTGATTCCATATTTGATTCTATTTAAATTGAGACCTGTCAAAAAATAGAGTGCCAAACATAATCGCTAACATATAAAAAGCAGATTTAGATTGAAATTATCTAACAACGTGGGCTGCAATAAAATCGTCATTACATGTGATACATGACTCCATTTCAAGACCACAACTAAGAAAATGGATCCTTGAAATAAGGATTAATTTTATGTAGGCAAACATTGGTCAAAAGCGACTAAACCTGATAAAAAACTGATGAAAATCGACCATAAACAGCCAAAACATTGCTGTAACCGGCTGAAATCATCCAAACATAAGAAGAAACATCTAAATTCATTTCTAGTCCATATGGACCACATAGAAACCGGTCAAAATGTTTTCGCCCGTATTCTAGATGGATGAAACACGTATATGTATTTTCTTTGTTTAGTTTTGGTCGTGTTTTACCTAGTATTAAAGTTGGTCAGCTAGTAATTGAGGTAGCTGAGAATCCACTAGACAAAGAGCATCTCGAAGACAGATTATAATATAAAGTTCAAGATATGAGTGTGGTCTATCAACATGTTGTGTTATTTGACCAAGAAAACAAAGATATTGTTTATCCTTGTAAAGCCTACACATGTGAATAATATACAAAAAAAGGACAAGTATTTTTTGACATTTCATGTAGGAGGATCATGCTTCTGTATTATATGACTCTGAATTATTTGATTCCATATTTGATTCTATTTAATATGATACCCGTCAAGAAATAGAGTGCCAAACATAATCGCCATCATATAAAAACAGATTTAGATTGAAATTATCTGACAACGTGGGCTGCAATAAAATCGTCATAACATGTGATACATGACTCCGTTTCAAGACCGCAACTAAGAAAATGGATCCTTGAAATAAGGATTAATTTTATCTAGGCAAACATTGGTCAAAAGCGACTAAACCTGATAAAAAACTGATGAAAATCGACCATAAATAGCCAAAACATTACCGTAATCGGCTGAAATCATCCAAACATAAGAAAAAACATCTAAATTTATTTATAGTCCATATGGACCACATAGAAACACGTATATGTATTTTCTTTGTTTAGTTTCGGTCGTGTTTTACCTTGTATAAAAGTTGGTTAGCTAGTATTTGAGGTAGTTGAGAATGCACTAAACAAAGAGCATCTCGACGACACATTATAATATAAAGGTCAAGATATGAGTGTGGTCTAACAACACGTCGTGTTATTTGACCAAGAAAACAATGATATTGTTTATCCTTGTGAAGCCTACACAGGTGAATAATATACAAAAAAAGGACAAGTAATTTTTGACATTTCATGTAGGAGGATCATGCTTCTGTATTATATGACTCTGAAATATTTGATTCCATATTTGATTCTATTTAAATTGAGACCCGTCAAAAAATAGAGTACCAAACATAATCGCTAACATATAAAAAGCAGATTTAGATTGAAATTATCTAACAACGTGGGCTGCAATAAAATCGTCATTACATGTGATACATGACTCCATTTCAAGATCACAACTAAGAAAATGGATCCTTGAAATAAGGATTAATTTTATGTAGGCAAACATTGGTCAAAAGCGACTAAACCTGATAAAAAACTGATGAAAATCGACCATAAACAGCCAAAACATTGCCGTAACCGGCTGAAATCATCCAAACATAAGAAAAAACATCTAAATTTATTTCTAGTCCATATGGACCACACAGAAACCGGTCAAAATGTTTTCGCCCGTATTCTAGATGGATGAAACACGTATATGTATTTTCTTTGTTTAGTTTTGGTCGTGTTTTACCTAGTATTAAAGTTGGTCATCTAGTAATTGAGGTAGCTGAGAATCCACAAGACAAAGAGCATCTCGAAGACAGATTATAATATAAAGTTCAAGATATGAGTGTGGTCTATCAACATGTTGTGTTATTTGACCAAGAAAACAAAGATATTGTTTATCCTTGTAAAGCCTACACATGTGAATAATATACAAAAAAAGGACAAGTATTTTTTGACATTTCATGTAGGAGGATCATGCTTCTGTATTATATGACTCTGAATTATTTGATTCCATATTTGATTCTATTTAATATGATACCCGTCAAGAAATAGAGTGCCAAACATAATCGCCATCATATAAAAACAGATTTAGATTGAAATTATCTGACAACGTGGGCTGCAATAAAATCGTCATAACATGTGATACATGACTCCGTTTCAAGACCGCAACTAAGAAAATGGATCCTTGAAATAAGGATTAATTTTATCTAGGCAAACATTGGTCAAAAGCGACTAAACCTGATAAAAAACTGATGAAAATCGACCATAAATAGCCAAAACATTACCGTAATCGGCTGAAATCATCCAAACATAAGAAAAAACATCTAAATTTATTTATAGTCCATATGGACCACATAGAAACACGTATATGTATTTTCTTTGTTTAGTTTCGGTCGTGTTTTACCTTGTATAAAAGTTGGTTAGCTAGTATTTGAGGTAGTTGAGAATGCACTAAACAAAGAGCATCTCGACGACACATTATAATATAAAGGTCAAGATATGAGTGTGGTCTAACAACACGTCGTGTTATTTGACCAAGAAAACAATGATATTGTTTATCCTTGTGAAGCCTACACAGGTGAATAATATACAAAAAAAGGACAAGTATTTTTTGACATTTCATGTAGGAGGATCATGCTTCTGTATTATATGACTCTGAAATATTTGATTCCATATTTGATTCTATTTAAATTGAGACCCGTCAAAAAATAGAGTGCCAAACATAATCGCTAACATATAAAAAGCAGATTTAGATTGAAATTATCTAACATCGTGGGCTGCAATAAAATCGTCATTACATGTGATACATGACTCCATTTCAAGATCACAACTAAGAAAATGGATCCTTGAAATAAGGATTAATTTTATGTAGGCAAACATTGGTCAAAAGCGACTAAACCTGATAAAAAACTGATGAAAATCGACCATAAACAGCCAAAACATTGCCGTAACCGGCTGAAATCATCCAAACATAAGAAAAAACATCTAAATTTATTTCTAGTCCATATGGACCACATAGAAACCGGTCAAAATGTTTTCGCCCGTATTCTAGATGGATGAAACACGTATATGTATTTTCTTTGTTTAGTTTTGGTCGTGTTTTACCTAGTATTAAAGTTGGTCAGCTAGTAATTGAGGTAGCTGAGAATCCACTAGACAAAGAGCATCTCGAAGACAGATTATAATATAAAGTTCAAGATATGAGTGTGGTCTATCAACATGTTGTGTTATTTGACCAAGAAAACAAAGATATTGTTTATCCTTGTAAAGCCTACACATGTGAATAATATACAAAAAAAGGACAAGTATTTTTTGACATTTCATGTAGGAGGATCATGCTTCTGTATTATATGACTCTGAATTATTTGATTCCATATTTGATTCTATTTAATATGATACCCGTCAAGAAATAGAGTGCCAAACATAATCGCCATCATATAAAAACAGATTTAGATTGAAATTATCTGACAACGTGGGCTGCAATAAAATCGTCATAACATGTGATACATGACTCCGTTTCAAGACCGCAACTAAGAAAATGGATCCTTGAAATAAGGATTAATTTTATCTAGGCAAACATTGGTCAAAAGCGACTAAACCTGATAAAAAACTGATGAAAATCGACCATAAATAGCCAAAACATTGCCGTAATCGGCTGAAATCATCCAAACATAAGAAAAAACATCTAAATTTATTTATAGTCCATATGGACCACATAGAAACACGTATATGTATTTTCTTTGTTTAGTTTCGGTCGTGTTTTACCTTGTATAAAAGTTGGTTAGCTAGTATTTGAGGTAGTTGAGAATGCACTAAACAAAGAGCATCTCGACGACACATTATAATATAAAGGTCAAGATATGAGTGTGGTCTAACAACACGTCGTGTTATTTGACCAAGAAAACAATGATATTGTTTATCCTTGTGAAGCCTACACAGGTGAATAATATACAAAAAAAGGACAAGTATTTTTTGACATTTCATGTAGGAGGATCATGCTTCTGTATTATATGACTCTGAAATATTTGATTCCATATTTGATTCTATTTAAATTGAGACCCGTCAAAAAATAGAGTGCCAAACATAATCGCTAACATATAAAAAGCAGATTTAGATTGAAATTATCTAACATCGTGGGCTGCAATAAAATCGTCATTACATGTGATACATGACTCCATTTCAAGATCACAACTAAGAAAATGGATCCTTGAAATAAGGATTAATTTTATGTAGGCAAACATTGGTCAAAAGCGACTAAACCTGATAAAAAACTGATGAAAATCGACCATAAACAGCCAAAACATTGCCGTAACCGGCTGAAATCATCCAAACATAAGAAAAAACATCTAAATTTATTTCTAGTCCATATGGACCACATAGAAACCGGTCAAAATGTTTTCGCCCGTATTCTAGATGGATGAAACACGTATATGTATTTTCTTTGTTTAGTTTTGGTCGTGTTTTACCTAGTATTAAAGTTGGTCAGCTAGTAATTGAGGTAGCTGAGAATCCACTAGACAAAGAGCATCTCGAAGACAGATTATAATATAAAGTTCAAGATATGAGTGTGGTCTATCAACATGTTGTGTTATTTGACCAAGAAAACAAAGATATTGTTTATCCTTGTAAAGCCTACACATGTGAATAATATACAAAAAAAGGACAAGTATTTTTTGACATTTCATGTAGGAGGATCATGCTTCTGTATTATATGACTCTGAATTATTTGATTCCATATTTGATTCTATTTAATATGATACCCGTCAAGAAATAGAGTGCCAAACATAATCGCCATCATATAAAAACAGATTTAGATTGAAATTATCTGACAACGTGGGCTGCAATAAAATCGTCATAACATGTGATACATGACTCCGTTTCAAGACCGCAACTAAGAAAATGGATCCTTGAAATAAGGATTAATTTTATCTAGGCAAACATTGGTCAAAAGCGACTAAACCTGATAAAAAACTGATGAAAATCGACCATAAATAGCCAAAACATTGCCGTAATCGGCTGAAATCATCCAAACATAAGAAAAAACATCTAAATTTATTTATAGTCCATATGGACCACATAGAAACACGTATATGTATTTTCTTTGTTTAGTTTCGGTCGTGTTTTACCTTGTATAAAAGTTGGTTAGCTAGTATTTGAGGTAGTTGAGAATGCACTAAACAAAGAGCATCTCGACGACACATTATAATATAAAGGTCAAGATATGAGTGTGGTCTAACAACACGTCGTGTTATTTGACCAAGAAAACAATGATATTGTTTATCCTTGTGAAGCCTACACAGGTGAATAATATACAAAAAAAGGACAAGTATTTTTTGACATTTCATGTAGGAGGATCATGCTTCTGTATTATATGACTCTGAAATATTTGATTCCATATTTTATTCTATTTAAATTGAGACCCGTCAAAAAATAGAGTGTCAAACATAATCGCTAACATATAAAAAGCAGATTTAGATTGAAATTATCTAACAACGTGGGCTGCAATAAAATCGTCATTACATGTGATACATGACTCCATTTCAAGATCACAACTAAGAAAATGGATCCTTGAAATAAGGATTAATTTTATGTAGGCAAACATTGGTCAAAAGCGACTAAACCTGATAAAAAACTGATGAAAATCGACCATAAACAGCCAAAACATTGCCGTAACCGGCTGAAATCATCCAAACATAAGAAAAAACATCTAAATTTATTTCTAGTCCATATGGACCACATAGAAACCGGTCAAAATTTTTTCGCCCGTATTCTAGATGGATAAAACACGTATATGTATTTTCTTTGTTTAGTTTTGGTCGTGTTTGTGGAAACCTTGGTTTCCGGATCTTTGAAGCTACTAGGAATGCATCATGTTCATATGATTATACAATCAAAGCGGAATTAGAACATAACACATTACCAAGGTGTTTAGGGCACAAGAACATGAATTAAAACACAATTGGATTACTTATTATATTAATAACAAACAATCACTAGACGTGTATACATTGAATCCCACGTCTAGTCGACACACGCTTTAGGTTTATATTGTGAATGAATTGAATGATTAAAACCTAAGACTCTTGTTCCTTTTATAGTGTAAGGAATAGAATCTACAAGAGATAAAATCAAATAAACATCTAAATATTCTATTTAGATAAATTATATATTGTGTATATCATAAATAATATACTCAGTATATTCCCTAAATAGAATTCTCCATCAAATCTATCAGCGTTGACTTTTGTTGACTGTGTTTGACTTTTGTTGACCTCTGTCAACGCCTACTTTGCTCTTGTCAACTCTTGTATAACTCTTGTCAACGCCTGAGTAAATGTCCTTCGATTTTGAGTTTCTGCCACATCAACTTTTTGACCCAACAATCTTCCCCTAGTTGATGTCGGCAAAACTCTATGTGTATCTCTTGTAAGTTGTACATGATCTTGAAATTGCTTCCCCTCAAGTGTAGCATGTATTTCTTCCCGTTTTCGTCACATCAACAAGGAAGTAAACAATGTATGCAATGTTGAAGATTCTCCAAATGTAGGCTCTGTGTAATGATCTTGAAGAAAAATAACTATAATATTTTTGATGTAGAAGAAGAATAACCCAACCTTATGTTCCATGTCTTGTACTATCCACGTGATAAAGAACTTATACCTTTAGCATTATAAGCAGACCTCGACCTCTTGTCAATATTCTCATCCTTTGTGAGACACTGCGCACGATAATGTAACTCCTTCAAGTGTTATGACAAGTCTTCATCACAAACCATGTAAAGCACGAACAAGTTACCTTTAAAGTCTATGACTGGGAGTGCACGACTTTAAGATATGATAGAACACAAACTCCCGAAAATCTTCTTCAATCATCAAACTTACCATAAGAATTCTTCCCCTTAAGCCAACACCTCTTCATGACAAGTCAATATCTTCATATGTATAAGCTGTAAGCGAATAACTCTTTCACAAGGCTATCCCGATTACATAATCCAATAAAATTCTTCATGAATTGTTGCTAACTTACGTAAAAATCATTAATCCCTTTCAAAAATATCCGAGCCATAAATATCATCATGATATTCTAAATTAAAACGGAGATTCCATGTCCCTTCGTGTGTAATTACCACCTTTTTGTGTGCTAAAAACGTACCAATTTTCTCAAACAGCAGCAATCATTGTGTTATCCGAGATCCTTCTCTATCCAATATATCTGGAATGTGTATTGTCACATATCGGACAATACCTAACAGCGTTTGAAAAACCATATCTCGGACGATACTGTCAACGCTGTCAGCGTTGACTTATTCTGTCAGCGTCCATTCTATACCTGTCAGCGTCAACCTTAAATCCTGTCAGCGCCTAAATAACACACGTCAGCGTCTAGGTCATTCTTGTCAGCGTCTCTCCTATGATCATTATATCACGTAGCTATGTACTTATCAATTTGGATATTGAAAGAACAATATTTATCAAAAGCAAAATTTTGGCTCACAACCTGTCCAAATAAAGCATCTTGACAAATACTAAAAGCAAATTGCTCTTTTACCTCTCGATACCCTTTTTTCTTTTACTCTATTCGCTGCTTTACCTTTGGCCCATGTGAAAAATAATAAACAATAATTCCTTTAGCCAATCACAAGCCAATCACCGTGTGAACACACTAATTTCCACCAATTAGAAAACTTACACCGTTAAGGAAGCTAGTATTACATGTCTATGTCACGTCGACCTTAGCTTTTACCTTTTTGATCGTGTGAACGCAAGATATCCTCCACCAATAAGGAAGCTAGTATCATGTGAACACAAACATCAATTCTTTTCTTTTCCAAACGTGATTTACAAACCAATCCTTCTTTTTCTGTTTGAAAGATCGATCTAGGGTTTATGATTTGAGCACCGAAACCCTAATTAGGGTTTGTAAATAAACCTTAGATCAAATATTACCTTGAATCATAACAGCCGCATCCATCATAATCCTTCTGCTTTTTATGTCGATCGAGGGTTTGAGAAAATCTAGTTCATGATTTTATGTAAAAGCAAAAACATTAATACCTTTAAACAGTGAACTTCGACCATGAATAATGTCTTCATTAGAGATCAGATCGAAAATCCCTTCGGTGAGATTCTAGACACAAGTGCCAAGAATCTACAGTTCAAAAATCACGAAGATCCAATGGTTAACGAAGGAGAGATCGTGTTTTGAACATGGCTGTCCACAGAAAACTGCATTCACTCACTGCTGACTTTGACGCTTAATAGCTTTTGCCTGGGGATAAAACTCGACAATCCCTCCGGTGGATGTTTAGATATATGTATCTAGAACACACATATAAAATTTCGTGACGATCCAACGGTTCAATCAAAAGTATGACCTTCTGAATACTGCTGCGCACAAAAAATCGTCCAGAAAAACCTAGACGGATTTTTCTTCTTTTCACCATACACGAACACCTTGTTGGTCCTAGCATCACGAGCCACGAGTCTCTGATACCAATTGTGGAAACCTTGGTTTCCGGATCTTTGAAGCTACTAGGAATGCATCATGTTCATATGATTATACAATCAAAGCGGAATTAGAACATAACACATTAACAAGGTGTTTAGGGCACAAGAACATGAATTAAAACACAATTGGATTGCTTATTATATTAATAACAAACAATCACTAGACGTGTATACATTGAATCCCACGTCTAGTCGACACACACTTTAGGTTTACATTGTGAATGAATTGAATGATTAAAATCTAAGACTCTTGTTCCTTTTATAGTGTAAGGAACAGAATTTACAAGAGATAAAATCAAATAAACATCTAAATATTCTATTTAGATAAATTATATATTGTGTATATCATAAATAATATACTCAGTATATTCCCTAAATAGAATTCTCCATCAAATCTATCAGCGTTGACTTTTGTTGACTGCGTTTGACTTTTGTTGACTTCTGTCAACGCCTACTTTGCTCTTGTCAAATCTTGTATAACTCTTGTCAACGCCTGAGTAAATGTCCTTCGATTTTGAGTTTCTGCCACATCAACTTTTTGACCCAACAGTGTTTTACCTAGTATTAAAGTTGGTCAGCTAGTATTTGATGTAAAACCCGTAAAAATAAGGTCATAATTTAATTCTATTTTCAATTATTTTAAAGTATTTTATAACGTTAAATATTATTATGTTTAACGGTTTAAGCTGAAATCGATATTAAATATTATATTTTAATATTTTGACGAGTAACGAGGACTACTAGTAATCGCGATACCGACGGATGCCTAAAATTTTATATTTTATTATCGATCGTTTCGATATTTAATATTTTCGACGATATCATTTTAATTACGTATCGAGTCGTTATATTATTATTTTTCGTGTGCGTTTAAACTTTTAAGTATTTTTACGAAACCCGAGTCCCGTAAATATTTGTAAAATTGACTTTTAGTCATTTCCCGCTTTTTAACTAATAATTACATTTTAGCCCAAAACAATGCACTATTTACAAAATCTACCCTAAAGCCTTACTAAAATAATTTTTTTACCATATACTTCCACTAACTCTTCATTTAAAAAAATAAAACAAAAAGTTCATCCAACTCTTCTCTCTTTCTTTTCTTAGCCAAAACTTACACCACCTCAAAACCCCATCTTTACCCAATTTTTCCTTGCTTATAACTTTGATCCATCCAAAAATAAAAGAAGACCACATCTTAAAATCAAGAGGTGATTATAATAATACCATTTTTATTAACATGCATGAACATTTATTTTAAAATTTTTTTATGATGATCAAGTCATGTTTGATCCAAATTTGTTGTATGCATGTGTTAGTAGTGATGATCAAATGGTGTTTATGCCATGTTTTTGTTAAAAAGTTGATTTAATTTTTCGGTTTTTAATTTTGATGATGATGGAAGTGTTAGGATTAATATAGGATGATATTAGGGGTGTAGGATGATGAGCAAAATTGTTAGAATTGATCAAAAACATGATTTTGTGAGAGATTTTGAAAGGTGATTTTGGGCAGTAGGTTAGAGGCTGTTTTCGGGGGTCTTACTGTTTGATAATCTCTTAACTAATTGGATAGGGTTGTAGAGAATTTCGTTAGCTTCGATTTCATATAAAGTAGGCCTTCTAACTCCAAATGAGGTGGAAGATACACTAGTTTGATTTTCGTGTACCGGGAGACGAGTGTCGACACAATCCGAAAATTGTTGTCGATATTTGGATCGAATCTCGGGGACTATAAAATGAGTTTCAAAATGATTCAAGGGCTGTTCTCAGGCTCCAAGTTTAGTATTTTGAGTCTATTTTTAGAATCAAGTGGCGGTTTTACAAATGGAGTTGTTTAGAATGGTCAAAATGGTTTCGTAAGTCAAGGTCGCTAAACTGTCCGAATTTTGTGATTCAAAGATGAGTCGGGCAGGGAACTTTAGAAGTAAAATCTTTTAATGGGCTTTTGAGAGGACTTTCTATATATAGTAAGTAAGTTCTCTGAGTAGTATCATAAAAATTTGATATGTTTAAGTATGGGAAAACGGCTTGGACATTCGGTATGTTCCGGCAGATTTTTATTAAAGGCATATAGTAATAAAACGAATATATAGGAGAGTATAATAGGACCACTTGCATCGTTTTCTCTCGAGTTGTCGTGATTTTATACTTGAGTTTGATTTTATTAAGTATCATTTATTTCTCGAGTCTATTATTAATGTACGCACCTTATTTGCTAGGTTGCGGTTGTCGTATTTTTCGGGCATCTACTATCGTCGGCGATCGTCTTCAACTACTATAAGTACTAAGGTGAGTCTATAGCCTCGTTTGAGCTCATTCAAATATTTTTAAAACCCGCGAGGGGGAATACATGTTTTTTTAAAACTTAGAACACAAGATTTTTATGGTATGCTTGTCCCTCTATGAATGGACCCGTGGTTGCCTTTAAATTGCATTAAGTGATTGCCTTAGTTAAAACCTCAATTATGGACCGTTAATTAACCTATGATGAGTTAACCGCTAGTACAATTAATAGATCTATGGGGGAGGCCGTCCCGGTTCAGTTTTTGTGGACTTGTCATAGAAGCTTAGGCCCGTCCTCCACACTGTTTGAACATATTGTATTAAGAAGTCAGGTATACGGCAATGTACCAATAATCTGGAGGTAACCGACAATTAATAAATCTCTCTTCTTATTAGACTGATATGGGAGTGTCTAAGGGCTCGATTCCATGAGCTTATTGCAATTTATGCTAAATACAATTATTATTGTTGATGCAAATTATTAGATGCTTGTTGCCTTTAAGCATGCCACAAACTTATAATCTTTGCTTGTGTTCAAAATGATTATATAAACCTATAGATTCACTCAGCATTTTTGCTGATGATTTTCTCACATGTATTTCAGGTAATCAAGAAGGCTGAAGCTTGGAAGCCACGGGAATGAATGTTGTGCACTACTTTGCAATATAAACTCTTTGAATATTTGTCGTTCCTTTTGTTCAAAACAATTTAAATCTTTTGTTTTGGTTGTACTTTGGTTACGATGTCTTAGGACTACGCTACTCTGATAAATGTTTTGGAACGATAAATTTAAAACGTCTCTTTTCGAGTCGTTCTTTATAAATTATGTGTTGTTGTATCATTGTTTAGCACCCAAAGATGTATTCCGCTGCGTGGAAATTTGGGTGTGTTAAAGATTGGTACCAGAGCCATGAGTTATAAAGAACTAGGTCTTTTTCTAAAAACCTAAACTATAACTGTCGGTTTTATTTTTCAAAGAGTCGGTGCACATGATTTCGCGTGACTTCAGGTTCAAGCTACTTCTGAGATTACAATTTTAGTATACGTTATTACGTATACCTTATTGCCAAGTAATTATAAATAAATACTATGATCCATTTACGGATATATATTTATATCTAGGATCCCTTTTATCGATATATATTTATGTCGTTAAACTTTTCGATAAAAGTTTATCATTTATTAGTGATTAACTTAAATAAATACATTGAATTTTCAAGATCTTTCTGTATTTATTTTTGAAGTATTTAAATTGCTTTTATTGCAAATTTTATATTATGACCTTACATACCTCCATCTGCGCGCGTTACTTTTATTGCTTAACCCTTTGTGATATCTATATAGATATTCAAATCCTCTTCCGGCTATTTGTGCTTGGACGTCTTTTAACGTAATCTAAAGACCATTGTGTAGCTCAATGTGTCCTTGGAATAGACTAACCGCTATCGTGTGAGTCATACATTTTGAAACATTTCTTAGAATAGTGTTGAATAATACCATGGTTTTTCATAATATTTTGTTGATTTTTATTATCGTTTTACATGACATGCGAAGATTTAATTCGTTGACATTTATATGTATCGACTCCGAAGTGTATTGTTCACTTATATCTCGGTAACGTCATCGTTATTTTATAAATCATCGTCTAGATTATGGCACTAGAATTGGAATACGATTTTACTTATATAAAATTGTATCATTTGTTTTTCATTAACCTTCTCGCTCCCGGAGTGTAGCATGTTAATGTTCCATTTTTTTTTCTTGTTATGTTTTGTGTTTTTGACAATCGTGGCACCAAGGAGATTTGCCTACATTGCATTTTGAAATCTAAATTACGAACGTTTTTCACCGTCTTGCTTCCTAAATTTCGTGTTGAATACCTTGAAGCATTTTCTGTCATTCATCATGCTATATTTTATTTGATGCTCATTACGAGATTTATTTTTTCGTTGTTATAAAATCCACAAGACATGTGTGTATATATGTATATATTTTGAGCCGTTAAGAAGTGTCGAAAAATACACTTTATGCAGAAACTGTAGGGGCAGTATAAACAGGTCAAAACTTAAAAGTAAAACCTGCGTTTTTAAAATAAAATAGTCAAACCTGCACAGAACTTGCAGGGGTATTTTGGTCATTTAACATTGGTTTTCAGGTCTCGGGTAAAACTAGAAAGTCGTCTGAAACGTCGTTTTGTATCAAAATGCGCTAGACTCCGAGTCTTGGAGATGTCGTTTATCGAGTCAATTAATCGGCTCATATTTAAAAGTCAAATCTGATAGAAAATTCAGAACATGAGTTTTAAATGTTTCTAAGCTGTTTTGATTTCATTTGAGATCGTAAAATTTTAACAAATATTATTTTACAACTAACAAATACTATTTGCATGTGAAAATATTTAAAAAAAAATAGAAACAGTACTGGGTTAGCAATTACCGGAATAATGGGGTAATTTGAAAACGAATAATATACTTTCTTAAAAGCATGTTGTGTCGAGTATCTTACATAGAATACACATGTAGATTGTTTTATTCTTTTCATATATATGACTCATTTGTCATTCGATGTTGTTCTATTTTTATTTTCTTCTGACCTTCCACTGATTTGGGTTGAGTTTTGAAGTTTTGTCTTCACATTCTTCGTTGATATTTTATCACATGTCTCATGGCATTTTCGTCTAAACCTTATAACCTTTTGAAACTTTAACAACTTGTAACCATTTCATTAATTGTTTTATGAGCTACTATTTGCTACTTTTGGCAAACCTTTAGCTACTTTATACGTTGTCATGATGTCACCTTATAAATAAATCTGCTATTGTTTTACGATTATTTTCACCAATTGTTTTTACTTTGGTCTTAATACTTTTCGTAACATTAAAAGTTGCTTACTGATTATCTCACAAATTACTTGTATCCTATAAATTTATAAACTATTTTTAAATTCCATTTTACAAATGGCATGGTTTATATAAACATAAGAAACGTAATACTTTTCGACGAAATGAAGCACTGCATTGCTAGCCCTAAATTATACATGGCCTGATCACCTATGTCTAATTTAGAAGGAGCCATGCTAGGCTGAATAGTAGTCACCTTAAAAATCTTGATAATAAAGAACTTTTTACTTGTAACTATAATAAAGATAGATAAAATGAAATAAATTGAAAAGAAGTTTTGAAAACCTTTATATTTCATGCAAGTAGCACAATTTCTATGCATCCGCATATGTTTTCTTACCTTTTGTTAAACGAATTACGTGATTATAAGTACGTTTTTACTCGACGATCGTTTTTTTTTCTACTTGTTACTTCATTTTGGCTTATAACTGATTTCTTTTGACCGTTCTTCTAATTACTGACTGTTGATAAATGACTTGAAAGTCTCAATGTTTTATCCTTCCTTCTCGTCCAATCTTCTTTATGCGACTGGGTAGATCTTTGGAATGTCTCCACACGTCAATAATGAATTATCACTAGAGTGATTTCCGTATATCCGGGATGACGTTCGTCACTCTCGTTTGTCTCGAAATCCACTCTTGTGAACCGTGCTTTGACTTCTCTCTTTAAACACTAACATCGTTCATTTGATTTGTTTTAATTACAAGTGATTATTAGGAATTTTATTTATTAAAATTTTTGTATGGATCTTCTTTCCGATCATGTATCGACCACCGCTAAGTTAACGAGCTGATATTGGTGAACCATCAACCGTACTAACAAAATTGACAACTTGTTTAATCTAGTATTTCTTATCTTCATACCATCAATGCTTTTATTTTATTATTCTCTTTAAGAATTCATACGACATTTGCTTCGTTCTCTTTTGTACCATTGATTTCGTAATAATTGTTGACTATTATTTTCATTCGTATTCGTTTGTTATCTTGTCACATTTCGAAACCCGAATATATCCCATGTTATTTTGAAATAATAAACACCTTTATGTATTTCTACAAAGTATTATAAAATTTTTTTTTATGGAACTTGTCTACATTTTCAAATGATTTTCAATTATCGAAATAACCATCACAAGTAAAAGGTCAAATTTATACACCATATTTTGTATAACTAAAACTAATGTTTAAAATAAAATTATGTTCTACCTTTTGAACTAATTGACTTATCATACTTTACTTTTAATGTAATGAAACTACCGGTTTAATTTATATTTCTAATAATGATTTAATTTGGAAATTATATCTTCTATATGTAACCAACAATATGAGTTTAATTTATAAAATTCATGTCATTCTTTCAAAGTTTCTTAAGACAACCAAAATAAATTATGAAGCTATTTAACTTCTATTTTTAATATATCATCTTTATCAAGAAAGTACCTCAATTGAGTCTTAAGGTAATACCAAATCCGGGACGGATAATTGTGACAAACGTTATTTTAATGTTAATATTTAATTTATTCTTCGCTCTCATTTTTTTAGTATTGTGAATTATTATGTTTTACGGTTACGTGATTCGAGATCCCTCGTCGATCGTCAACCTTAAATCATTTTACCACATCTTGTCCGTTTATGCGTTTATTGAAATCATTTTTATCTCGTTCTATTCCTCGTACTGAAGATCACTATTTTATTCTGAGTGTAAAATGAATCTCGGGAAGCAGTGTATAAGAAGAAACGATAAGTGTCACCAGGATTTATGCGTGTACTTGTGGAATGATTGAGGACCGAATCTCTTAATGAATGGAGTTAATAAATTTGTTACGACCTCGAGGAGTATGTAGAAGTCGACATCGCGAGTGGAAAGACTCTTGAGATCAAGTGGTTATTATCAAGGGTTCGTTCAAGGTTTTCTCGATGATTAACGGTGGAGGTCTATACTCGATGTTCATGTTCTACCTTTTCTTTTATGTACTTATATGGTGTGTGATCTAGTCAAATGATCGTAAGTTGTGAGAACTTGAGACGGCATTATCTGATGACATCCGATCATATAGAACACATATTATGTAATATCTTTTTGTCTTTCAACGACGATGTTTATTGAGACTTTAATGCGCGTTGGCGAAAGTGAGATGGTGTCTTTGTATTATCTTTTGAAGTAGGGACCCGCGTGTGAGCACCCTCCGATGACGAAAATGTTTTTCTTGTTAATTCTTTTTGATGTGTGTCCATGGCTATCCGGCCAGTGGCTATCCTTTAAATTGCAACATTCTTTTTAACTGGACTTACCCGAAAATCCTGTCACCTATTCTTGTCATCGAATGAGCTTCGTGTGATTCATAAAATTTTCATGTGTCGAACTTGACGGGTGACTGGTGGATAAGGATTTATTTATTCCTTTATGGTGAGACACAACTTGACGACAAGTTGCGTTTTGTAAAAGAACCAGTGGAGATCGTGGATCAAGATTCACGTAGAAACGTGAAGACTTCTTTATAAGGAATGCCCTCATCCTTCCGGGTAGTGAACAACTCGTGTATGAGGCGAGTTGAGCGTCGGGACGTCGCTCCCTTAAGGTGGTGAGGATGTAAAACCCGTAAAAATAAGGTCATAATTTAATTCTATTTTCAATTATTTTGAAGTATTTTATAACGTTAAATATTATTATGTTTAACGGTTTAAGCTGAAATCGATATTAAATATTATATTTTAATATTTTGACGAGTAACGAGGACTACTAGTGATCGCGATACCGACGGATGCCTAAAATTTTATATTTTATTATCGATCGTTTCGATATTTAATATTTTCGACGATATCATTTTAATTACGTATCGAGTCGTTATATTATTATTTTTCGTGTGCGTTTAAACTTTTAAGTATTTTTACGAAACCCGAGTCCCGTAAATATTTGTAAAATTGACTTTTAGTCATTTCCCGCTTTTTAACTAATAATTACATTTTAGCCCAAAACAATGCACTATTTACAAAATCTACCCTAAAGCCTTACTAAAATAATTTTTTTACCATATACTTCCACTAACTCTTCATTTAAAAAAATAAAACAAAAATTTCATCCAACTCTTCTCTCTTTCTTTTCTTAGCCAAAACTTACACCACCTCAAAACCCCATCTTTACCCAATTTTTCCTTGCTTATAACTTTGATCCATCCAAAAATAAAAGAAGACCACATCTTAAAATCAAGAGGTGATTCTAATGATACCATTTTTATTAACATGCATGAACATTTATTTTCAAAATTTTTTATGATGATCAAGTCATGTTTGATCCAAATTTGTTGTATGCATGTGTTAGTAGTGATGATCAAATGGTGTTTATGCCATGTTTTTGTTAAAAAGTTGATTTTTAATTTTTCGGTTTTTAATTTTGATGATGATGGAAGTGTTAGGATTAATATAGGATGATATTAGGGGTGTAGGATGATGAGCAAAATTGTTAGAATTGATCAAAAACATGATTTTGTGGGAGTTTTTGAAAGGTGATTTTGGGCAGTAGGTTAGAGGCTGTTTTCGGGGGTCTTACTGTTTGATAATCTCTTAACTAATTGGATAGGGTTGTAGAGAATTTCGTTAGCTTCAATTTCATATAAAGTAGGCCTTCTAACTCCAAATGAGGTGGAAGATACACTAGTTTGATTTTCGTGTACCGGGAGACGAGTGTCGACACAATCCGAAAATTGTTGTCGATATTTGGATCGAATCTCGGGGACTATAAAATGAGTTTCAAAATGATTCAAGGGCTGTTCTCAGGCTCCAAGTTTAGTATTTTGAGTCTATTTTTAGAATCAAGTGGCGGTTTTACAAATGGAGTTGTTTAGAATGGTCAAAATGGTTTCGTAAGTCAAGGTCGCTAAACTGTCCGGATTTTGTGATTCAAAGATGAATCGGGCAGGGAACTTTAGAAGTAAAATCTTTTAATGGGCTTTTGAGAGGACTTTCTATATATAGTAAGTAAGTTCTCTGAGTAGTATCATAAAAATTTGATATGCTTAAGTATGGCAAAACGGCTTGGACATTCGGTATGTTCCGGCAGATTTTTATTAAAGGCATATAATAATAAAATGAATATATAGGAGAGTATAATAGGACCACTTGCATCGTTTTCTCTCGAGTTTTCGTGATTTTATACTTGAGTTTGATTTTATTAAGTATCATTTATTTCTCGAGTCTATTATTAATGTACGCACCTTATTTGCTAGGTTGCGGTTGTCGTATTTTTCGGGCATCTACTATCGTCGGCGATCGTCTTCAACTACTATAAGTACTAAGGTGAGTCTATAGCCTCGTTTGAGCTCATTCAAATACTTTTAAAACCCGCGAGGGGGAATACATGTTTTTTTAAAACTTAGAACACAAGATTTTTATGGTATGCTTGTCCCTCTATGAATGGACCCGTGGTTGCCTTTAAATTGCATTAAGTGATTACCTTAATTAAAACCTCAATTATGGACCGTTAATTAACCTATGATGGGTTAACCGCTAGTACAATTAATAGATCTATGGGGGAAGCCGCCCCGGTTCAGTTTTTGTGGACTTGTCATAGAAGCTTAGGCCCGACCTCCACACTGTTTGAACATATTGTATTAAGAAGTCAGGTATACGGCAATGTACCAATAATCTGGAGGTAACCGACAATTAATAAATCTCTCGTCTTATTAGACTGATATGGGAGTGTCTAAGGGCTCGGTTCCATGAGCTTATTGCAATTTATGCTAAATACAATTATTATTGTTGATTCAAATTATTAGATGCTTGTTGCCTTTAAGCATGCCACAAACTTATAATCTTTTCTTGTGTTCAAAATGATTATATAAACCTATAGATTCACTCGGCATTTTTGCTGATGATTTTCTCACATGTATTTCAGGTAATCAAGAAGGCTGAAGCTTGGAAGCCACGGGAATGAATGTTGTGCACTACTTTGCAATATAAACTCTTTGAATATTTGTCGTTCCTTTTGTTCAAAACAATTTAAATCTTTTGTTTTGGTTGTACTTTGGTTACGATGTCTTAGGACTACGCTACTCTGATAAATGTTTTGGAACGATAAATTTAAAACGTCTCTTTTCGAGTCGTTCTTTATAAATTATGTGTTGTTGTATCATTGTTTAGCACCCAAAGATGTATTCCGCTGCGTGGAAATTTGGGGGTGTTAAATTTGAGGTAGCTGAGAATCCACTAGACAAAGAGCATCTCGAAGACAGATTATAATATAAAGTTCAAGATATGAGTGTGGTCTATCAACACGTTGTGTTATTTGACCAAGAAAACAATGATATTGTTTATCCTTGTAAAGCCTATACATGTGAATAATATACAAAAAAAGGACAAGTATTTTTTGACATTTCATGTAGGAGGATCATGCTTCTGTATTATATCACTCTGAATTATTTGATTCCATATTTGATTCTATTTAAATTGATACCCGTCAAGAAATAGAGTGCCAAACATAATCGCCAACATATAAAAACAGATTTATATTGAAATTATCTGACAACGTGGGCTGCAATAAAGTCGTCATAACATGTGATACATGACTCCGTTTCAAGACCGCAACTAAGAAAATGGATCCTTGAAATAAGGATTAATTTTATCTAGGCAAACATTGGTCAAAAGCGACTAAACCTGATAAAAAAACTGACGAAAATCGACCATAAATAGCCAAAACATTGCCGTAATCGGCTGAAATCATCCAAACATAAGAAAAAACATCTAAATTTATTTCTAGTCCATATGGACCACATAGAAACACGTATATGTATTTTCTTTGTTTAGTTTTGGTCGTGTTTTACCTAGTATAAAAGTTTGTTAGCTAGTATTTGAGGTAGTTGAGAATGCACTAGACAAAGAGCATCTCGACGACACATTGTAATATAAAGGTCAAGATATGAGTGTGGTCTAACAACACGTCGTGTTATTTGACCAAGAAAACAATGATATTGTTTATCCTTGTGAAGCCTACACAGGTGAGTAATATACAAAAAAGGACAAGTATTTTTTGACATTTCATGTAGGAGGATCATGCTTCTGTATTATATGAATCTAAAATATTTGATTCCATATTTGATTCTATTTAAATTGAGACCCTTCAAAAAATAGAGTGCCAAACATAATCGCTAACATATAAAAAGCAGATTTAGATTGAAATTATCTAACAACGTGGGCTGCAATAAAATCGTCATTACATGTGATACATGACTCCATTTCAAGACCACAACTAAGAAAATGGATCCTGGAAATAAGGATCAATTTTATCTAGGCAAACATTGGTCAAAAGCGACTAAACCTGATAAAAAACTGATGAAAATCGACCATAAACAGCCAAAACATTGACGTAACCGGCCTAAATCATCCAAACATAAGAAAAAAACTTCTAAATTTATTTCTAGTCCATATGGACCACATAAAAACCGGTCAAAATGTTTTCGCCCGTATTCTAGATGGATGAAACACGTATATGTATTTTCTTTGTTTAGTTTTGGTCGGGTTTTACCTAGTATTAAAGTTGGTCAGCTAGTATTTGAGGTAGCTGAGAATCCACTAGACAAAGAGCATCTCGAAGACACATTATAATATAAATTTCAAGATATGAGTGTGGTCTATCAACACGTTGTGTTATTTGACCAAGAAAACAATGATATTGTTTATCCTTGTAAAGCCTACACATGTGAATAATATACAAAAATAGGACAAGTATTTTTTGACATTTCATTTAGGAGGATCATGCTTCTGTATTATATGACTCTGAATTATTTGATTCCATATTTGATTCTATTTAAATTGATACCCGTCAAGAAATAGAGTGCCAAACATAATCGCCAACATATAAAAAAAAATTTAGATTGAAATTATCTGACAACGTGAGCTGCAATAAAATTGTCATAACATGTGATACATGACTCCGTTTCAAGACCACAACTAAGAAAATGGATCCTTGAAATAAGGATTAATTTTATCTAGGAAAACATTGGTCAAAAGCGACTAAACCTGATAAAAAAACTGATGAAAATCGACCATAAACAGCCAAAACATTGCCCTAATCGGCTGAAATTATCCAAACATAAGAAAAAACATCTAAATTTATTTCTAGTCCATATGGACCACATAGAAACACGTATATGTATTTTCTTTGTTTAGTTTTGGTCGTGTTTTACCTAGTATAAAAGTTGGTTAGCTAGTATTTGAGGTAGTTGAGAATGCACTAGACAAAGAGCATCTCGACGACACATTATAATATAAAGGTCAAGATATGAGTGTGGTCTAACAACACGTCATGTTATTTGGCCAAGAAAACAATGATATTGTTTATCCTTGTGAAGCCTACACAGGTGAATAATATACAAAAAAGGACAAGTATTTTTTAACATTTCATGTAGGAGGATCATGCTTCTGTATTATATGACTCTGATATATTTGATTCCATATTTGATTCTATTTAAATTGATACCCGTCAAGAAATAGAGTGCCAAACATAATCGCTAACATATAAAAACAGATTTAGATTGAAATTATCTAAAAACATGGGATGAAATAAAATCATCATAACATGTGATACAAGACTCTATTTCAAGACCACAACTAATAAAATGGATCCTTGAAATAAGGATTAATTTTAGCTAGGCAAACATTGGTCAAAAGTGACTAAACATGATTAAAAACTGATTAAAATCGACCATAAATAGCCAAAACAATACCGTAACTGGCTATAATCATCCAAACATAAGAAAAAACATCTAAATTTATTTCTTGTCCATATGGACCACATAGAAACCGGTCAAAATGTTTTTGCCAGGATTCTAGATGGATGAAACACGTATATGTATTTTCTTTGTTTAGTTTTGGTCGTGTTTTACCTAGTATAAAAGTTGGTCAGCTAGTATTTGAGGTAGTTGAGAATGCACTAAACAAAGAGCATCTCGACGACACATTATAATATAAAGGTCAAGATATGATTGTGGTACAACAACAGATTGTGTTATTTGACCAAGAAAACAATGATATTATTTATCCTTGTGAAGCCTACACATGTGAATAATATACTAAAAAAGGACAAGTAATTTTTGACATTTCATGTAGGAGGATCATGCTTCTGTATTATATGCCTCTGAAATATTTGATTCCATATTTGATTCTATTTAAATTGATACCCGTCAAGAAATAGAGTGCCAAACATAATCGCTAACATATAAAAATATATTTAGATTGAAATTGTCTGACAACGTGGGCTGCAATAAAATCGTCATAACTTGTGATACATGACTTTGTTTCAAGACCACAACTAAGAAAATGGATCCTTGAAATAAGGATTAATTTTATCTAGGAAAACATTGGTCAAAAGTGACTAAACATGATAAAAAAAAACATATGAAAATCGACCATAAATAGCCAAAACATTGCCGTAACCGTCTGAAATCATCCAAACATAAGAAAAAACATCTAAATTTATTTCTAGTCCATATGGACCACATAGAAACCGGTCAAAATGTTTTCGCCCGGATTCTAGATGGATGAAACACGTATATGTATTTTCTTTGTTTAGTTTTCGTCGTGTTTTACCTAGTATAAAAGTTGGTCAGCTAGTATTTGAGGTAGTTGAGAATCCACTTGACAAAGAGCATCTCGACGACAAATTATAATATAAAGGTCAAGATATGAGTGTGGTCTAACAACACGTTGTGTTATTTGACCAAGAAAACAATGATATTGTTTATCCTTGTGAGGCCTACACATGTGAATAATATACAAAAAAGGACACGTATTTTTTGACATTTCATGTAGGAGGATCATGCTTCTGTATTATATGACTCTAAAATATTTGATTCTATTTAAATTAATACCCATCAAGAAATAGAGTGCTACACATAATCGCCAACATATAAAAACAGATTTAGATTGAAATTATCTGACAACGTGGGCTGCAATAAAATCGTCATAACATGTGATACATGGCTCCGTTTCAAGACCACAACTAAAAAAATGGATCATTGAAATAAGGATTAATTTTATCTAGGCAAACATTGGTCAAAAGCAACTAAACCTTATAAAAAACTGATGAAAATCGACCATAAACAGTCAAAACATTGCCGTAATCGGCTGAAATCATCCAAACATAAGAAAAAACATCTAAATTTATTTCTAGTCCATATGGACCACATAGAAACACGTATATGTAATTTCTTTGTTTAGTTTTGGTCGTGTTTTACCTAGTATAAAAGTTGGTTAGCTAGTATTTTAGGTAGTTGAGAATGCACTAGACAAAGAGCATCTCGACGGTACATTATAATATAAAGGTCATGATATGAGTGTGGTCTAACAACACGTCGTGTTATTTGACCAAGAAAACGATGATATTGTTTATCCTTGTGAAGCCTACACAGGTGAATAATATACAAAAAAAAGGACAAGCATTTTTTGACATTTCATGTAGGAGGATCATGCTTCTGTATTATATGACTCTGAAATATTTGATTCCATATTTGATTCTATTTAAATTGAGAACCGTCAAATAGAGTGCCAAACATGATCGCTAACATATAAAAAGCAGATTTAGATTGAAATTATCTGACAACGTGGGCTGCAATAAAATCGTCATTACATGTGATACATGACTCCGTTTCAAGACCACAATTAAGAAAATGGATCCTTGAAATAACGATTAATTTTATTTGGCAAACATTGATCAAAAGCGACTAAACCTGATAAAAAACTCATGAAAATCGACCATAAATAGCCAAAACATTGCCGTAACCGGCTGAAATCATCCAAACATAAGAAAAAACATCTAAATTTATTTCTAGTCCATATGGACCACATAGAAACCGGTCAAAATGTTTTCGCCCGTATTCTAGATGGATGAAACACGTATATGTATTTTCTTTGTTTAGTTTTGGTCGTGTTTTACCTAGTATTAAAGTTGGTCAGCTAGTATTTGGGGTAGCTGAGAATCCACTAGACAAAGAGCATCTCGAAGACACATTATAATATAAAGTTCAAGATATGAGTGTGGTCTATCAACACGTTGTGTTATTTGACCAAGAAAACAATGATATTGTTTATTCTTGTAAAGCCTACACATGTGAATAATATACAAAAAAAGGACAAGGATTTTTTGAAATTTCATGTAGGAGGATCATGCTTCTATATTATATGACTCTGAATTATTTGATTCCATATTTGATTCTATTTAAATTGATACCCATCAAGAAATAGAGTGCCAAACATAATCGCCAACATATAAAAACAGATTTAGATTGAAATTATCTAACAACGTGGGCTGCAATAAAATCGTCATAACATGTGATACATGACTCCGTTTCAAGACCGAAACTAAGAAAATGGATCCTTGAAATAAGGACTAATTTTATCTAGGCAAACATTGGTCAAAAGCGACTAAAACTGATAAAAAACATGATGAAAATCGACCATAAATAGCCAAAACATTGCCGTAATCGGCTGAAATCATCCAAACATAAGAAAAAACATCTAAATTTATTTCTAGTCCATATGGACCACATAGAAACACGTATATGTATTTTCTTTGTTTAGTTTTGATCGTGTTTTACCTTGTATAAAAGTTGGTTAGCTAGTATTTGACGTACTTGAGAATGCACTAAACAAAGACCATCTCGACGACACATTATAATATAAAGGTCAAGATATGAGTGTGGTCTAACAACACGTCGTGTTATTTGACCAAGAAAACTATGATATTGTTTATCCTTGTGAAGCCTACACAGGTGAATAATATACAAAAAAAGGAAAAGTATTTTTTGACATTTCATGTAGGAGGATCATGCTTCTGTATTATATGACTCTGAAATATTTGATTCCATATTTGATTCTATTTAAATTGAGACCCGTCAAAAAATAGAGTGCCAAACATAATCGCTAACATATAAAAAGCAGATTTAGATTGAAATTATCTAACAACGTGGGCTGCAATAAAATCGTCATTACATGTGATACATGACTCCATGTCAAGACAACAACTAAGAAAATGGATCCTTGAAATAAGGATTAATTTTCTCTAGGCAAACATAGGTCAAAAGCGATTAAACCTGATAAAAAAACTGATGAAAATCGACCATAAACAGCCAAAACATTGCCGTAACCGGCTGAAATCATCCAAACATAAGAAAAAACATCTAAATTTGTTTCTAGTCCATATTGACCACATAGAAACCGGTCAAAATGTTTTCGCCCGTATTCTAGATGGATGAAACACGTATATGTATTTTCTTTGTTTAGTTTTGGTCGTGTTTTACCTAGTATTAAAGTTGGTCAGCTAGTATTTGAGGTAGCTGAGAATCCACTAGACAAAGAGCATCTCAAAGACACATTATAATATAAAGTTCCATATATGAGTGTGGTCTATCAACACGTTGTGTTATTTGACCAAGAAAACAATGATATTGTTTATCCTTGTAAAGCCTACACATGTGAATAATATACAAAAAAAGGACAAGTATTTTTTGACATTTCATGTAGGAGGATCATGCTTCTGTATTATATGACTCTGAATTATTTGATTCCATATTTGATTCTATTAAAATTGATACCCGTCAAGAAATAGAGTGCCAAACATAATCGCCAACATATAAAAACAGATTTAGATTAAAATTATCTGACAACGTGGGCTGCAATAAAATCCTCATAACATGTGATACATGACTCCCTTTCAAGACCGCAACTAAGAAAATGGATCCTTGAAATAAGGATTAATTTTATCTAGGCAAACATTGGTCAAAAGCGACTAAACTTGATAAAAAACTGATGAAAATCGACCATAATAGCCAAAACATTGCCATAATCTGCTGAAATCATCCAAACAAAAGAAAAAACATCTAAATTTATTTCTAGTCCATATGGACCACATAGAAACACGTATATGTATTTTCTTTGTTTATTTTCGGTCGTGTTTTACCTTGTATAAAAGTTGGTTAGCTAGTATTTGAGGTAGTTGAGAATACACTAAACAAAGAGCATCTCGACGACACATTATAATATAAAGGTCAAGATATGACTGTGGTCTAACAACACGTCGTGTTATTTGACCAAGAAAACAATGATATTGTTTATCCTTGTGAAGCCTACACAGGTGAATAATATAAAAAAAAGGACAAGTATTTTTTGACATTTCATGTAGGAGGATCATGCTTCTGTATTATATGACTCTGAAATATTTGATTCCATATTTGATTCTATTTAAATTGAGACCCGTCAAAAAATAGAGTGCCAAACATAATCGCTAACATATAAAAAGCAGATTTAGATTGAATTTATCTAACAACGTGGGCTGCAATAAAATCGTCATTACATGTGATACATGACTCCATTTCAAGACCACAACTAAGAAAATGGATCCTTGAAATAAGGATTAATTTTATGTAGGCAAACATTGGTCAAAAGCGACTAAACCTGATAAAAAACTGATGAAAATCGACCATAAGCAGCCAAAACATTGCCGTAACCGGCTGAAATCATCCAAACATAAGAAAAAACATCTAAATTTATTTCTAGTCCATATGGACCACATAGAAACCGGTCAAAATGTTTTCGCCCGTATTCTAGATGGATGAAACACGTATATGTATTTTCTTTGTATAGTTTTGGTCGTGTTTTACCTAGTATTAAAGTTGGTCAGCTAGTATTTGAGGTAGCTGAGAATCCACTAGACAAAGAGCATCTCGAAGACAGATTATAAAATAAAGTTCAAGATATGAGTGTGGTCTATCAACACGTTGTGTTATTTGACCAAGAAAACAATGATATTGTTTATCCTTGTAAAGCCTACACATGTGAATAATATACCAAAAAAGGACAAGTATTTTTTGACATTTCATGTAGGACGATCATGCTTCTGTATTATATGACTCTGAATTATTTGATTCCATATTTGATTCTATTTAAATTGATACCGGTCAGGAAATAGAGTGCCAAACATAATCGCCAACATATAAAAACAGATTTAGATTAAAATTATCTGACAACGTGGGCTGCAATAAAATCGTCATAACATGTGATACATGACTCCCTTTCAAGACCGCAACTAAGAAAATGGATCCTTGAAATAAGGATTAATTTTATCTAGGCAAACGTTGGTCAAAAGCGACTAAACCTGATAAAAAAACTGATGAAAATCGACCATAAATAGCCAAAACATTGCCGTAATCGGCTGAAATCATCCAAACATAAGATAAAAAATCTAAATTTATTTATAGTCCATATGGACCACATAGAAACACGTATATGTATTTTCTTTGTTTAGTTTCGGTCGTGTTTTACCTTGTATAAAAGTTGGTTAGCTAGTATTTGAGGTAGTTGAGAATGCACTAAACAAAGAGCATCTCGACGACACATTATAATATAAAGGTCAAGATATGAGTGTCGTCTAACAACACGTCGTGTTATTTGACCAAGAAAACAATGATATTGTTTATCCTTGTGAAGCCTACACAGGTGAATAATATAAAAAAAAGGACAAGTATTTTTTGACATTTCATGTAGGAGGATCATGCTTCTGTATTATATGACTCTGAAATATTTGATTCCATATTTGATTCTATTTAAATTGAGACCCGTCAAGAAATAGAGTGCCAAACATAATCGCTAACATATAAAAAGCAGATTTAGATTGAAATTATCTAACAACGTGGGCTGCAATAAAATCGTCATTACATGTGATACATGACTCCATTTCAAGACCACAACTAAGAAAATGGATCCTTGAAATAAGGATTAATTTTATGTAGGCAAACATTGGTCAAAAGCGACTAAACCTGATAAAAAACTGATGAAAATCGACCATAAACAGCCAAAACATTGCCGTAACCGGCTGAAATCATCCAAACATAAGAAAAAACATCTAAATTTATTTCTAGTCAATATGGACCACATAGAAACCGGTCAAAATGTTTTCGCCCGTATTCTAGATGGATGAAACACGTATATGTATTTTCTTTGTATAGTTTTGGTCGTGTTTTACCTAGTATTAAAGTTGGTCAGCTAGTATTTGAGGTAGCTGAGAATCCACTAGACAAAGAGCATCTCGAAGACAGATTATAAAATAAAGTTCAAGATATGAGTGTGGTCTATCAACACGTTGTGTTATTTGACCAAGAAAACAATGATATTGTTTATCCTTGTAAAGCCTACACATGTGAATAATATACCAAAAAAGGACAAGTATTTTTTGACATTTCATGTAGGACGATCATGCTTCTGTATTATATGACTCTGAATTATTTGATTCCATATTTGATTCTATTTAAATTGATACCCGTCAAGAAATAGAGTGCCAAACATAATCGCCAACATATAAAAACAGATTTAGATTAAAATTATCTGACAACGTGGGGTGCAATAAAATCGTCATAACATGTGATACATGACTCCCTTTCAAGACCGCAACTAAGAAAATGGATCCTTGAAATAAGGATTAATTTTATCTAGGCAAACGTTGGTCAAAAGCGACTAAACCTGATAAAAAAACTGATGAAAATCGACCATAAATAGCCAAAACATTGCCGTAATCGGCTGAAATCATCCAAACATAAGATAAAAAATCTAAATTTATTTATAGTCCATATGGACCACATAGAAACACGTATATGTATTTTCTTTGTTTAGTTTCGGTCGTGTTTTACCTTGTATAAAAGTTGGTTAGCTAGTATTTGAGGTAGTTGAGAATGCACTAAACAAAGAGCATCTCGACGACACATTATAATATAAAGGTCAAGATATGAGTGTCGTCTAACAACACGTCGTGTTATTTGACCAAGAAAACAATGATATTGTTTATCCTTGTGAAGCCTACACAGGTGAATAATATAAAAAAAAGGACAAGTATTTTTTGACATTTCCTGTAGGAGGATCATGCTTCTGTATTATATGACTCTGAAATATTTGATTCCATATTTGATTCTATTTAAATTGAGACCCGTCAAGAAATAGAGTGCCAAACATAATCGCTAACATATAAAAAGCAGATTTAGATTGAAATTATCTAACAACGTGGGCTGCAATAAAATCGTCATTACATGTGATACATGACTCCATTTCAAGACCACAACTAAGAAAATGGATCCTTGAAATAAGGATTAATTTTATGTAGGCAAACATTGGTCAAAAGCGACTAAACCTGATAAAAAAACTGATGAAAATCGACCATAAACAGCCAAAACATTGCCGTAACCGGCTGAAATCATCCAAACATAAGAAAAAACATCTAAATTTATTTCTAGTCCATATGGACCACATAGAAACCGGTCAAAATGTTTTCGCCCGTATTCTAGATGGATGAAACACGTATATGTATTTTCTATGTATAGTTTTGGTCGTGTTTTACCTAGTATTAAAGTTGGTCAGCTAGTATTTGAGGTAGCTGAGAATCCACTAGACAAAGAGCATCTCGAAGACAGATTATAAAATAAAGTTCAAGATATGAGTGTGGTCTATCAACACGTTGTGTTATTTGACCAAGAAAACAATGATATTGTTTATCCTTGTAAAGCCTACACATGTGAATAATATACCAAAAAAGGACAAGTATTTTTTGGCATTTCATGTAGGAGGATCATGCTTCTGTATTATATGACTCTGAATTATTTGATTCCATATTTGATTCTATTTAAATTGATACCCGTCAAGAAATAGAGTGCCAAACATAATCCCCAACATATAAAAACAGATTTAGATTAAAATTATCTGACAACGTGGGCTGCAATAAAATCGTCATAACATGTGATACATCACTCCCTTTCAAGACCGCAACTAAGAAAATGAATCCTTGAAATAAGGATTAATTTTATCTAGGCAAACGTTGGTCAAAAGCGACTAAACCTGATAAAAAACTGATGAAAATCGACCATAAATAGCCAAAACATTGCCGTAATCGGCTGAAATCATCCAAACATAAGAAAAAAAATATAAATTTATTTATAGTCCATATGGACCACATAGAAACACATATATGTATTTTCTTTGTTTAGTTTCGGTCGTGTTTTACCTTGTATAAAAGTTGGTTAGCTAGTATTTGAGGTAGTTGAGAATGCACTAAACAAAGAGCATCTCGACGACACATTATAATATAAAGGTCAAGATATGAGTGTCGTCTTACAACACGTCGTGTTATTTAACCAAGAAAACAATGATATTGTTTATCCTTGTGAAGCCTACACAGGTGAATAATATAAAAAAAGGACAAGTATTTTTTGACATTTCATGTAGGAGGATCATGCTTCTGTATTATATGACTCTGAAATATTTGATTCCATATTTGATTCTATTTTAATTGAGACCCGTCAAGAAATAGAGTGCCAAACAAAATCGCTAACATATAAAAAGCAGATTTAGATTGAAATTATCTAACAACGTGAGCTGCAATAAAATCGTCATTACATGTGATACATGACTCCATTTCAAGACCACAACTAAGAAAATGGATCCTTGAAATAAGGATTAATTTTATGTAGGCAAACATTGGTCAAAAGCGACTAAACCTGATAAAAAACTGATGAAAATCGACCATAAACAGCCAAAACATTGCCGTAACCGGCTGAAATCATCCAAACATAAGAAAAAACATCTAAATTTATTTCTAGTCCATATGGACCACATAGAAACCGGTCAAAATGTTTTCGCCCGTATTCTAGATGGATGAAACACGTATATGTATTTTCTATGTATAGTTTTGGTCGTGTTTTACCTAGTATTAAAGTTGGTCAGCTAGTATTTGAGGTAGCTGAGAATCCACTAGACAAAGAGCATCTCGAAGACAGATTATAAAATAAAGTTCAAGATATGAGTGTGGTCTATCAACACGTTGTGTTATTTAACCAAGAAAACAATGATATTGTTTATCCTTGTAAAGCCTACACATGTGAATAATATACCAAAAAAGGACAAGTATTTTTTGGCATTTCATGTAGGAGGATCATGCTTCTGTATTATATGACTCTGAATTATTTGATTCCATATTTGATTCTATTTAAATTGATACCCGTCAAGAAATAGAGTGCCAAACATAATCCCCAACATATAAAAACAGATTTAGATTAAAATTATCTGACAACGTGGGCTGCAATAAAATCGTCATAACATGTGATACATGACTCCCTTTCAAGACCGCAACTAAGAAAATGGATCCTTGAAATAAGGATTAATTTTATCTAGGCAAACGTTGGTCAAAAGCGACTAAACCTGATAAAAAACTGATGAAAATCGACCATAAATAGCCAAAACATTGCCGTAATCGGCTGAAATCATCCAAACATAAGAAAAAAAATATAAATTTATTTATAGTCCATATGGACCACATAGAAACACGTATATGTATTTTCTTTGTTTAGTTTCGGTCGTGTTTTACCTTGTATAAAAGTTGGTTAGCTAGTATTTGAGGTAGTTGAGAATGCACTAAACAAAGAGCATCTCGACGAAACATTATAATATAAAGGTCAAGATATGAGTGTCGTCTTACAACACGTCATGTTATTTAACCAAGAAAACAATGATATTGTTTATCCTTGTGAAGCCTACACAGGTGAATAATATAAAAAAAGGACAAGTATTTTTTGACATTTCATGTAGGAGGATCATGCTTCTGTATTATATGACTCTAAAATATTTGATTCCATATTTGATTCTATTTTAATTGAGACCCGTCAAGAAATAGAGTGCCAAACATAATCGCTAACATATAAAAAGCAGATTTAGATTGAAATTATCTAACAACGTGAGCTGCAATAAAATCGTCATTACATGTGATACATGACTCCATTTCAAGACCACAACTAAGAAAATGGATCCTTGAAATAAGGATTAATTTTATGTAGGCAAACATTGGTCAAAAGCGACTAAACCTGATAAAAAACTGATGAAAATCGACCATAAACAGCCAAAACATTGCCGTAACCGGCTGAAATCATCCAAACATAAGAAAAAACATCTAAATTTATTTCTAGTCCATATGGACCACATAGAAACCGGTCAAAATGTTTTCGCCCGTATTCTAGATGGATGAAACACGTATATGTATTTTCTATGTATAGTTTTGGTCGTGTTTTACCTAGTATTAAAGTTGGTCAGCTAGTATTTGAGGTAGCTGAGAATCCACTAGACAAAGAGCATCTCGAAGACAGATTATAAAATAAAGTTCAAGATATGAGTGTGGTCTATCAACACGTTTTGTTATTTGACCAAGAAAACAATGATATTGTTTATCCTTGTAAAGCCTACACATGTGAATAATATACCAAAAAAGGACAAGTATTTTTTGGCATTTCATGTAGGAGGATCATGCTTCTGTATTATATGACTCTGAATTATTTGATTCCATATTTGATTCTATTTAAATTGATACCCGTCAAGAAATAGAGTGCCAAACATAATCCCCAACATATAAAAACAGATTTAGATTAAAATTATCTGACAACGTGGGCTGCAATAAAATCGTCATAACATGTGATACATGACTCCCTTTCAAGACCGCAACTAAGAAAATGGATCCTTGAAATAAGGATTAATTTTATCTAGGCAAACGTTGGTCAAAAGCGACTAAACCTGATAAAAAACTGATGAAAATCGACCATAAATAGCCAAAACATTGCCGTAATCGGCTGAAATCATCCAAACATAAGAAAAAAAATATAAATTTATTTATAGTCCATATGGACCACATAGAAACACGTATATGTATTTTCTTTGTTTAGTTTCGGTCGTGTTTTACCTTGTATAAAAGTTGGTTAGCTAGTATTTGAGGTAGTTGAGAATGCACTAAACAAAGAGCATCTCGACGAAACATTATAATATAAAGGTCAAGATATGAGTGTCGTCTTACAACACGTCGTGTTATTTAACCAAGAAAACAATGATATTGTTTATCCTTGTGAAGCCTACACAGGTGAATAATATAAAAAAAGGACAAGTATTTTTTGACATTTCATGTAGGAGGATCATGCTTCTGTATTATATGACTCTGAAATATTTGATTCCATATTTGATTCTATTTTAATTGAGACCCGTCAAGAAATAGAGTGCCAAACAAAATCGCTAACATATAAAAAGCAGATTTAGATTGAAATTATCTAACAACGTGAGCTGCAATAAAATCGTCATTACATGTGATACATGACTCCATTTCAAGACCACAACTAAGAAAATGGATCCTTGAAATAAGGATTAATTTTATGTAGGCAAACATTGGTCAAAAGCGACTAAACCTGATAAAAAACTGATGAAAATCGACCATAAACAGCCAAAACATTGCCGTAACCGGCTGAAATCATCCAAACATAAGAAAAAACATCTAAATTTATTTCTAGTCCATATGGACCACATAGAAACCGGTCAAAATGTTTTCGCCCGTATTCTAGATGGATGAAACACGTATATGTATTTTCTATGTATAGTTTTGGTCGTGTTTTACCTAGTATTAAAGTTGGTCAGCTAGTATTTGAGGTAGCTGAGAATCCACTAGACAAAGAGCATCTCGAAGACAGATTATAAAATAAAGTTCAAGATATGAGTGTGGTCTATCAACACGTTGTGTTATTTAACCAAGAAAACAATGATATTGTTTATCCTTGTAAAGCCTACACATGTGAATAATATACCAAAAAAGGACAAGTATTTTTTGGCATTTCATGTAGGAGGATCATGCTTCTGTATTATATGACTCTGAATTATTTGATTCCATATTTGATTCTATTTAAATTGATATCCGTCAAGAAATAGAGTGCCAAACATAATCCCCAACATATAAAAACAGATTTAGATTAAAATTATCTGACAACGTGGGCTGCAATAAAATCGTCATAACATGTGATACATGACTCCCTTTCAAGACCGCAACTAAGAAAATGGATCCTTGAAATAAGGATTAATTTTATCTAGGCAAACGTTGGTCAAAAGCGACTAAACCTGATAAAAAACTGATGAAAATCGACCATAAATAGCCAAAACATTGCCGTAATCGGCTGAAATCATCCAAACATAAGAAAAAAAATATAAATTTATTTATAGTCCATATGGACCACATAGAAACACGTATATGTATTTTCTTTGTTTAGTTTCGGTCGTGTTTTACCTTGTATAAAAGTTGGTTAGCTAGTATTTGAGGTAGTTGAGAATGCACTAAACAAAGAGCATCTCGACGAAACATTATAATATAAAGGTCAAGATATGAGTGTCGTCTTACAACACGTCGTGTTATTTAACCAAGAAAACAATGATATTGTTTATCCTTGTGAAGCCTACACAGGTGAATAATATAAAAAAAGGACAAGTATTTTTTGACATTTCATGTAGGAGGATCATGCTTCTGTATTATATGACTCTGAAATATTTGATTCCATATTTGATTCTATTTTAATTGAGACCCGTCAAGAAATAGAGTGCCAAACATAATCGCTAACATATAAAAAGCAGATTTAGATTGAAATTATCTAACAACGTGAGCTGCAATAAAATCGTCATTACATGTGATACATGACTCCATTTCAAGACCACAACTAAGAAAATGGATCCTTGAAATAAGGATTAATTTTATGTAGGCAAACATTGGTCAAAAGCGACTAAACCTGATAAAAAACTGATGAAAATCGACCATAAACAGCCAAAACATTGCCGTAACCGGCTGAAATCATCCAAACATAAGAAAAAACATCTAAATTTATTTCTAGTCCATATGGACCACATAGAAACCGGTCAAAATGTTTTCGCCCGTATTCTAGATGGATGAAACACGTATATGTATTTTCTATGTATAGTTTTGGTCGTGTTTTACCTAGTATTAAAGTTGGTCAGCTAGTATTTGAGGTAGCTGAGAATCCACTAGACAAAGAGCATCTCGAAGACAGATTATAAAATAAAGTTCAAGATATGAGTGTGGTCTATCAACACGTTTTGTTATTTGACCAAGAAAACAATGATATTGTTTATCCTTGTAAAGCCTACACATGTGAATAATATACCAAAAAAGGACAAGTATTTTTTGACATTTCATGTAGGAGGATCATGCTTCTGTATTATATGACTCTGAATTATTTGATTCCATATTTGATTCTATTTAAATTGATACCCGTCAAGAAATAGAGTCCCAAACATAATCGCCAACATATAAAAACAGATTTAGATTAAAATTATCTGACAACGTGGGATGCAATAAAATCGTCATAACATGTGATACATGACTCCCTTTCAAGACCGCAACTAAGAAAATGGATCCTTGAAATAAGGATTAATTTTATCTAGGCAAACGTTGGTCAAAAGCGACTAAACCTGATAAAAAACTGATGAAAATCGACCATAAATAGCCAAAACATTGCCGTAATCGGCTGAAATCATCCAAACATAAGATAAAAAATCTAAATTTATTTATAGTCCATATGGACCACATAGAAACACGTATATGTATTTTCCTTGTTTTAGTTTCGGTCGTGTTTTACCTTGTATAAAAGTTGGTTAGCTAGTATTTGAGGTAGTTGAGAATGCACTAAACAAAGAGCATCTCGACGACACATTATAATATAAAGGTCAAGATATGAGTGTCGTCTTACAACACGTCGTGTTATTTAACCAAGAAAACAATGATATTGTTTATCCTTGTGAAGCCTACACAAGTGAATAATATAAAAAAAAGGACAAGTATTTTTTGACATTTCATGTAGGAGGATCATGCTTCTGTATTATATGACTCTGAAATATTTGATTCCATATTTGATTCTATTTTAATTGAGACCCGTCAAGAAATAGAGTGCCAAACATAATCGCTAACATATAAAAAGCAGATTTAGATTGAAATTATCTAACAACGTGAGCTGCAATAAAATCGTCATTACATGTGATACATGACTCCATTTCAAGACCACAACTAAGAAAATGGATCCTTGAAATAAGGATTTAGTTTATGTAGGAAAACATTGGTCAAAAGCGACTAAACCTGATAAAAAACTGATGAAAATCGACCATAAACAGCCAAAACATTGCCGTAACCGGCTGAAATCATCCAAACATAAGAAAAAACATCTAAATTTATTTCTAGTCTATATGGACCACATAGAAACCGGTCAAAATGTTTTCGCCCGTATTCTAGATGGATGAAACACGTATATGTATTTTCTATGTATAGTTTTGGTCGTGTTTTACCTAGTATTAAAGTTGGTCAGCTAGTATTTGAGGTAGCTGAGAATCCACTAGACAAAGAGCATCTCGAAGACACATTATAATATAAAGTTCAAGATATGAGTGTGGTATATCAACACGTTGTGTTATTTTACCAAGAAAACAATGATATTGTTTATCCTTGTAAAGCCTACACATGTGAATAATATACAAAAAAAGGATTAGTATTTTTTGACATTTCATGTAGGAGGATCACGCTTCTGTATTATATGACTCTGAATTATTTGATTCCATATTTGATTCTATTAAAATTGATACCCGTCAAGAAATAGAGTGCCAAACATAATCGCCAACATATAAAAACAGATTTAGATTGAAATTATCTGACAACGTGTGCTGCAATAAAATCATCATAACATGTGATACATGACTCCGTTTCAAGACCGCAACTAAGAAAATGGATCCTTGAAATAAGGATTAATTTTATCTAGGCAAACATTGGTCAAAAGCGACTAAACCTGATAAAAAACTGATGAAAATCGACCATAATAGCCAAAACGTTGCCGTAATCGGCTGAAATCATCCAAACATAAGAAAAAACATCTAAATTTATTTCTAGTCCATATGGACCACATAGAAACACGTATATGTATTTTCTTTGTTTAGTTTTGGTCGTGTTTTACCTAGTATAAAAGTTGGTTAGCTAGTATTTGAGGTAGTTGAGAATGCACTAAACAAAGAGCATCTCGACGACACATTATAATATAAAGGTCAAGATATGAGTGTGGTCTAACAACACGTTGTGTTATTTGACCAAGAAAACAATGATATTGTTTATCCTTGTAAAGCCTACACAGGTGAATAATATAAAAAAAGGACAAGTATTTTTTGACATTTCATGTAGGAGGATCATGCTTCTGTATTATATGACTCTGAAATATTTGATTCCATATTTGATTCTATTTAAATTGAGACCCATCAAAAAATAGAGTGCCAAACATAATCGCTAACATATAAAAAGCAGATTTAGATTGAAATTATCAAACAACGTGGGCTGCAATAAAATTGTCATTACATGTGATACATGACTCCATTTCAAGACCACAACTAAGAAAATGGATCCTTGAAATAAGGATTAATTTTATGTAGGCAAACATTGGTCAAAAGCGACTAAACCTGATAAAAAACTGATGAAAACCGACCATAAACAGCCAAAACATTGCCGTAACCGGCTGAAATCATCCAAACATAAGAAAAAACATCTAAATTTATTTCTAGTCCATATGGACCACATAGAAACCGGTCAAAATATTTTCGCCCGTATTCTAGATGGATGAAACACGTATATGTATTTTCTTTGTTTAGTTTCGGTCGTGTTTTACCTAGTATTAAAGTTGGTCAGCTAGTATTTGAGGTAGCTGAGAATCCACTAGACAAAGAGCATCTTGAAGACAGATTATAATATAAAGTTCAAGATATGAGTGTGGTCTATCAACACGTTGTGTTATTTGACCAAGAAAACAATGATATTGTTTATCCTTGTAAAGCCTACACATGTGAATAATATACAAAAAAGGACAAGTATTTTTTGACATTTCATGTAGGAGGATCATGCTTCTGTATTATATGACTCTGAATTATTTGATTCCATATTTGATTCTATTTAAATTGATACCCGTCAAGATATAGAGTGCCAAACATAATCGCCAACATATAAAAACAGATTTAGATTGAAATTATCTGACAACGTGGGCTGCAATAAAATCGTCATAACATGTGATACATGACTCCGTTTCAAGACCGCAACTAAGAAAATGGATTCTTGAAATAAGGATTAATTTTATCTAGGCAAACATTGGTCAAAAGCGACTAAACCTGATAAAAAAACTGATGAGTATCGACCATAAACAGCCAAAACATTGCCCTAATCGGCTGAAATCATCCAAACATAAGAAAAAACATCTAAATTTATTTCTAGTCCATATGGACCACATAGAAACACGTATATGTATTTTCTTTGTTTAGTTTCGGTCGTGTTTTACCTTGTATAAAAGTTGGTTAGCTAGTATTTGAGGTAGTTGAGAATGCACTAAACAAAGAGCATCTCGACGACACATTATAATATAAAGGTCAAGATATGAGTGTGGTCTAACAACACGTCGTGTTATTTGGCCAAGAAAACAATGATATTGTTTATCCTTGTGAATCCTACACAGGTGAATAATATACAAAAAAAGGACAAGTATTTTTGAACATTTCATGTAGGAGGATCATGCTTATGTATTATATGACTCTGAAATATTTGATTCCATATTTGATTCTATTTAAATTGATACCCGTCAAGAAATAGAGTGCCAAACATAATCGCCAACATATAAAAACAGATTTAGATTGAAATTATCTGACAACGTGGGCTGCAATAAAATCGTCATAACATGTGATACATGATTCCGTTTCAAGACCGCAACTAAGAAAATTGATCCTTGAAATAAGGATTAATTTTATCTAGGCAAACATTGGTCAAAAGCGACTAAACCTAATAAAAAACTGATGAATATCGACCATAAATAGCCAAAACATTGCCGTAATCGGCTGAAATCATCCAAACATAAGAAAAAACATCTAAATTTATTTCTAGTCCATATGGACCACATAGAAACACGTATATGTATTTTCTTTGTTTAGTTTTTGTCATGTTTTACCTAGTATAAAAGTTTGTTAGCTAGTATTTGAGGTAGTTCAGAATGCACTAGACAAAGAGCATCTCGACGACACATTGTAATATAAAGGTCAAGATATGAGTGTGGTCTAACAACACGTCGTGTTATTTGACCAAGAAAACAATGATATTGTTTATCCTTGTGAAGCCTACACAGGTGAATAATATACAAAAAAGGACAAGTATTTTTTGACATTTCATGTAGGAGGATCATGCTTCTGTATTATATGACTCTAAAATATTTGATTCCATATTTGATTCTATTTAAATTGAGACCCGTCAAAAAATAGAGTGCCAAACATAATCGCTAACATATAAAAAGCAGATTTAGATTGAAATTATCTAACAACGTGGGCTACAATAAAATCGTCATTACATGTGATACATGACTCCATTTCAATACCACAACTAAGAAAATGGATCCTAGAAATAAGGATTAATTTTATCAAGACAAAAAGCATCTCGACGACACATTATAATATAAAGGTCAAGATATGATTGTGGTCTAGCAACACATTGTGTTATTTGACCAAGAAAAAAATGATATTATTTATCCTTGTGAAGCCTACACATGTGAATAATATACTAAAAAAGGACAAGTAATTTTTGACATTTCATGTAGGAGGATCATGCTTCTGTATTATATGCCTCTGAAATATTTGATTCCATATTTGATTCTATTTAAATTGATACCCTTCAAGAAATAGAGTGCCAAACATAATCGCTAACATATAAAAATAAATTTAGATTGAAATTATCTAACAACGTGGGATGCAATAAAATCGTCATAACTTGTGATACATGACTCCGTTTCAAGACCACAACTAAGAAAATGGATCCTTGAAATAAGGATTAATTTTATGTAGGCAAACATTGGTCAAAATTGACTAAACATGATAAAAAAACATATGGAAATCGACCATAAATAGCCAAAACATTGCCGTAACCGGCTGAAATCATCCAAACATAAGAAAAAACATCTAAATTTATTTCTAGTCCATATGGACCACATAGAAACCGGTCAATATGTTTTCTCCCGGATTCTAGATGGATGAAACACGTATATGTATTTTCTTTGTTTAGTTTTGGTCGTGATTTACCTAGTATAAAAGTTGGTCAGCTAGTATTTGAGGTAGTTGAGAATCCACTTGACAAAGAGCATCTCGACGACACATTATAATATAAAGGTCAAGATATGAGTGTGGTCTAACAACACGTTGTGTTATTTGACCAAGAAAACAATGATATTGTTTATCCTTGTGAAGCCTACACATGTGAATAATATACTAAAAAGGACAAGTATTTTTTGACATTTCATGTAGGAGGATCATGCTTCTGTATTATATGACTCTAAAATATTTGATTCTATTTAAATTGATACCCTTCAAGAAATAGAGTGCTACACATAATCGCCAACATTTAAAAACAGATTTAGATTGAAATTATCTGACAACGTGGGTTGCAATAAAATCGTCATAACATGTGATACATGGCTCCGTTTCAAGACCACAACTAAGAAAATGGATCATTGAAATAAGGATTAATTTTATCTAGGCAAACATTGGTCAAAAGCAACTAAACCTTATAAAAAACTGATGAAAATCGACCATAAACAGTCAAAACATTGCCGTAATCGGCTGAAATCATCCAAACATAAGAAAAAACATCTAAATTTATTTCTAGTCCATATGGACCACATAGAAACCGGTCAAAATGTTTTCCCCTGGATTCTAGATGGATGAAACACGTATATGTATTTTCTTTGTTTAGTTTTGGTCGTGTTTTACCTAGTATAAAAGTTGGTCAGCTAGTATTTGAGGTAGTTAAGAATGCATTAACAAAGAGCATCGAGACGACACATTATAATACAAAGGTCAAGATATGAGTGTGGTCTAACAACACGTTTTGTTATTTGACCAAGAAAACAATGATATTGTTTATCCTAGTGAAGCCTACACAGGTGAATAATATACAAAAAAAGGACAAGTTTTTTTTTACATTTCATGTAGGCGGATCATGCTTCTGTATTATATGACTCTGAAATATTAGAATCCATATTTGATTCTATTTAAATTAAGACCCGTCAAGAAATAGAGTTTCAAACATAATCACTAACATATAAAAACAGATTTAGATTGAAATTATTTGACAACGTGGGCTGCAATAAAATCGTCATAACATGTGATACATGAATCCGTTTCAAGACCACAACTAAGAAAATGGATCCTTTAAATAAGCATTAATTTTATCTAGGCAAACATTGGTCAAAAGCGACTAAACTTGATAAAAACTGATGAAAATCGACCATTAACAGCCAAAACATTGCCGTAATCGGATGAAATCATCCAAACATAAGAAAAAACGTCTAAATTTATTTCTAATCCATATGGACCACATAGAAACCGGACAAAATGTTTTCGCCTGGATTCTAGATGGATGAAACAAGTATATGTATTTTCTTTGTTTAGTTTTGGTCGTGTTTTACCTAGTATAAAAGTTGGTCAGCTAGTATTTGAGGTAGTTGAGAATGCACTAGACAAAGAGCATCTTGACGACGCATTATAATATAAAGGTCAAGATATGAGTGTGGTCTAACAACACGTTATGTTATTTGACCAAGAAAACAATGATATTGTTTATCCTTGTGAAGCCTACACATGTGAATAATATACAAAAAAGGACAACTATTTTTTGACATTTCATTAGGAGGATCACACTTCTGTATTATATGACTCTAAAATATTTGATTCCATATTTGATTCTATTTAAATTGAGACCCGTTAAGAAATAAAGTGCCAAACATAATCGCTAACATATAAAAACAGATTTACTTGAAATTATCTGACAACGTGGGCTGCAATAAAATCGTCATAACATGTGATACATGACTCCGTTTCAAGACCACAACTTAGAAAATGGATCCTTTAAATAAGGATTAATTATATCTAGGCAAACATTGGTCAAAAGCGACTAAACCAGATAAAAAACTTATGAAAATCGACCATTAACAACAAAAGCATTGCCGTAACCGGCTGAAATCATCCAAACATAAGATAAAACATCTAAATTTATTTCTAGTCCATATGGACCACATAGAAACCGATCAAAATGTTTTCGCCCGGATTCTAGATGGATGAAAAACGTATATGTATTGTCTTTGTTTAGTTTTGGTCGTGTTTTACCTAGTATAAAAGTTGGCCAACTAGTATTTTAGGTAGTTGAGAATGCACTAGACAAAGAGCATCTCGACGACAAATTATAATATAAAAGTCAAGATATGATTGTGGTCTAACAACACGTCGTGTTATTTGACCAAGAAAAAAATTATATTATTTATCCTTATGATGCCTACACAGGTGAATAATATACAAAATAGGACATGTATTTTTTGACATTTCAAGTCGAAGGATCATGCTTCTATATTATATGACTCTGAAATATTTGATTCCATATTTGATTCTATTTAAATTGAGACCCGTCAAGAAATAGAATGCTAAACATAATCGCTAACATATAAAAACAGATTTAGATTGAAATTATCTGACAACGTGGGCTACAATAAAATCGTCATAACATGTGATACATGACTCCGTTTCAAGAAAAAAACTAAGAAAATGGATCCTTTAAATAAGGATTAATTTTATCTAGGCAAACATTGGTCAAAAGCGACGAAACCTGATAAAAAAACTGATGAAAATCGACCATAAACAGCCAAAACATTGCCTTAACCGGCTGAAATCATCCAAACATAAGAAAAAACATCTAAATTTATTTCTAGTCCATATGGACCACATAGAAACCGGTCAAAATGTTTTCCCCCGGATTCTAGATGGATGAAACACGTATATGTATTTTCTTTGTTTAGTTTTGGTCGTGTTTTACCTAGTATTAAAGTTGGTCAGCTAGTATTTGAGGTAGCTGAGAATCCACTAGACAAAGAGCATCTCGAAGACAGATTATAATATAAAGTTCAAGATATGAGTGTGGTCTATCAACACGTTGTGTTATTTGACCAAGAAAACAATGATATTGTTTATCCTTGTAAAGCCTACACATGTGAATAATATACAAAAAAAGGACAAGTATTTTTTGACATTTCATGTAGGAGGATCATGCTTCTGTATTATATGACTCTGAATTATTTGATTCCATATTTGATTCTATTTAAATTGATACCCGTCAAGATATAGAGTGCCAAACATAATCGGCAACATATAAAAACAGATTTAGATTGAAATTATCTGACAACGTGGGCTGCAATAAAATCGTCATAACATGTGATACATGACTCCGTTTCAAGACCGCAACTAAGAAAATGGATTCTTGAAATAAGGATTAATTTTATCTAGGCAAACATTGGTCAAAAGCGACTAAACCTGATAAAAAAACTGATGAGTATCGACCATAAACAGCCAAAACATTGCCCTAATCGGCTGAAATTATCCAAACATAAGAAAAAACATCTAAATTTATTTCTAGTCCATATGGACCACATAGAAACACGTATATGTATTTTCTTTGTTTAGTTTCGGTCGTGTTTTACCTTGTATAAAAGTTGGTTAGCTAGTATTTGAGGTAGTTGAGAATGCACTAAACAAAGAGCATCTCGACGACACATTATAATATAAAGGTCAAGATATGAGTGTGGTCTAACAACACGTCGTGTTATTTGGCCAAGAAAACAATGATATTGTTTATCCTTGTGAATCCTACACAGGTGAATAATATACAAAAAAAGGACAAGTATTTTTGAACATTTCATGTAGGAGGATCATGCTTATGTATTATATGACTCTGAAATATTTGATTCCATATTTGATTCTATTTAAATTGATACCCGTCAAGAAATAGAGTGCCAAACATAATCGCCAACATATAAAAACAGATTTAGATTGAAATTATCTGACAACGTGGGCTGCAATAAAATCGTCATAACATGTGATACATGATTCCGTTTCAAGACCGCAACTAAGAAAATTGATCCTTGAAATAAGGATTAATTTTATCTAGGCAAACATTGGTCAAAAGCGACTAAACCTAATAAAAAACTGATGAAAATCGACCATAAATAGCCAAAACATTGCCGTAATCGGCTGAAATCATCCAAACATAAGAAAAAACATCTAAATTTATTTCTAGTCCATATGGACCACATAGAAACACGTATATGTATTTTCTTTGTTTAGTTTTTGTCATGTTTTACCTAGTATAAAAGTTTGTTAGCTAGTATTTGAGGTAGTTCAGAATGCACTAGACAAAGAGCATCTCGACGACACATTGTAATATAAAGGTCAAGATATGAGTGTGGTCTAACAACACGTCGTGTTATTTGACCAAGAAAACAATGATATTGTTTATCCTTGTGAAGCCTACACAGGTGAATAATATACAAAAAAGGACAAGTATTTTTTGACATTTCATGTAGGAGGATCATGCTTCTGTATTATATGACTCTAAAATATTTGATTCCATATTTGATTCTATTTAAATTGAGACCCGTCAAAAAATAGAGTGCCAAACATAATCGCTAACATATAAAAAGCAGATTTAGATTGAAATTATCTAACAACGTGGGCTACAATAAAATCGTCATTACATGTGATACATGACTCCATTTCAATACCACAACTAAGAAAATGGATCCTAGAAATAAGGATTAATTTTATCAAGACAAAAAGCATCTCGACGACACATTATAATATAAAGGTCAAGATATGATTGTGGTCTAGCAACACATTGTGTTATTTGACCAAGAAAAAAATGATATTATTTATCCTTGTGAAGCCTACACATGTGAATAATATACTAAAAAAGGACAAGTAATTTTTGACATTTCATGTAGGAGGATCATGCTTCTGTATTATATGCCTCTGAAATATTTGATTCCATATTTGATTCTATTTAAATTGATACCCTTCAAGAAATAGAGTGCCAAACATAATCGCTAACATATAAAAATAAATTTAGATTGAAATTATCTGACAACGTGGGATGCAATAAAATCGTCATAACTTGTGATACATGACTCCGTTTCAAGACCACAACTAAGAAAATGGATCCTTGAAATAAGGATTAATTTTATGTAGGCAAACATTGGTCAAAATTGACTAAACATGATAAAAAAACATATGGAAATCGACCATAAATAGCCAAAACATTGCCGTAACCGGCTGAAATCATCCAAACATAAGAAAAAACATCTAAATTTATTTCTAGTCCATATGGACCACATAGAAACCGGTCAATATGTTTTCTCCCGGATTCTAGATGGATGAAACACGTATATGTATTTTCTTTGTTTAGTTTTGGTCGTGATTTACCTAGTATAAAAGTTGGTCAGCTAGTATTTGAGGTAGTTGAGAATCCACTTGACAAAGAGCATCTCGACGACACATTATAATATAAAGGTCAAGATATGAGTGTGGTCTAACAACACGTTGTGTTATTTGACCAAGAAAACAATGATATTGTTTATCCTTGTGAAGCCTACACATGTGAATAATATACTAAAAAGGACAAGTATTTTTTGACATATCATGTAGGAGGATCATGCTTCTGTATTATATGACTCTAAAATATTTGATTCTATTTAAATTGATACCCTTCAAGAAATAGAGTGCTACACATAATCGCCAACATATAAAAACAGATTTAGATTGAAATTATCTGACAACGTGGGTTGCAATAAAATCGTCATAACATGTGATACATGGCTCCGTTTCAAGACCACAACTAAGAAAATGGATCATTGAAATAAGGATTAATTTTATCTAGGCAAACATTGGTCAAAAGCAACTAAACCTTATAAAAAACTGATGAAAATCGACCATAAACAGTCAAAACATTGCCGTAATCGGCTGAAATCATCCAAACATAAGAAAAAACATCTAAATTTATTTCTAGTCCATATGGACCACATAGAAACCGGTCAAAATGTTTTCCCCTGGATTCTAGATGGATGAAACACGTATATGTATTTTCTTTGTTTAGTTTTGGTCGTGTTTTACCTAGTATAAAAGTTGGTCAGCTAGTATTTGAGGTAGTTAAGAATGCATTAACAAAGAGCATCGAGACGACACATTATAATACAAAGGTCAAGATATGAGTGTGGTCTAACAACACGTTTTGTTATTTGACCAAGAAAACAATGATATTGTTTATCCTAGTGAAGCCTACACAGGTGAATAATATACAAAAAAAGGACAAGTTTTTTTTTACATTTCATGTAGGCGGATCATGCTTCTGTATTATATGACTCTGAAATATTAGAATCCATATTTGATTCTATTTAAATTAAGACCCGTCAAGAAATAGAGTTTCAAACATAATCACTAACATATAAAAACAGATTTAGATTGAAATTATTTGACAACGTGGGCTGCAATAAAATCGTCATAACATGTGATACATGAATCCGTTTCAAGACCACAACTAAGAAAATGGATCCTTTAAATAAGCATTAATTTTATCTAGGCAAACATTGGTCAAAAGCGACTAAACTTGATAAAAACTGATGAAAATCGACCATTAACAGCCAAAACATTGCCGTAATCGGATGAAATCATCCAAACATAAGAAAAAACGTCTAAATTTATTTCTAATCCATATGGACCACATAGAAACCGGACAAAATGTTTTCGCCTGGATTCTAGATGGATGAAACAAGTATATGTATTTTCTTTGTTTAGTTTTGGTCGTGTTTTACCTAGTATAAAAGTTGGTCAGCTAGTATTTGAGGTAGTTGAGAATGCACTAGACAAAGAGCATCTTGACGACGCATTATAATATAAAGGTCAAGATATGAGTGTGGTCTAACAACACGTTATGTTATTTGACCAAGAAAACAATGATATTGTTTATCCTTGTGAAGCCTACACATGTGAATAATATACAAAAAAGGACAACTATTTTTTGACATTTCATTAGGAGGATCACACTTCTGTATTATATGACTCTAAAATATTTGATTCCATATTTGATTCTATTTAAATTGAGACCCGTTAAGAAATAAAGTGCCAAACATAATCGCTAACATATAAAAACAGATTTACTTGAAATTATCTGACAACGTGGGCTGCAATAAAATCGTCATAACATGTGATACATGACTCCGTTTCAAGACCACAACTTAGAAAATGGATCCTTTAAATAAGGATTAATTATATCTAGGCAAACATTGGTCAAAAGCGACTAAACCAGATAAAAAACTTATGAAAATCGACCATTAACAACAAAAGCATTGCCGTAACCGGCTGAAATCATCCAAACATAAGATAAAACATCTAAATTTATTTCTAGTCCATATGGACCACATAGAAACCGATCAAAATGTTTTCGCCCGGATTCTAGATGGATGAAAAACGTATATGTATTGTCTTTGTTTAGTTTTGGTCGTGTTTTACCTAGTATAAAAGTTGGCCAACTAGTATTTTAGGTAGTTGAGAATGCACTAGACAAAGAGCATCTCGATGACAAATTATAATATAAAAGTCAAGATATGATTGTGGTCTAACAACACGTCGTGTTATTTGACCAAGAAAAAAATGATATTATTTATCCTTATGATGCCTACACAGGTGAATAATATACAAAATAGGACATGTATTTTTTGACATTTCAAGTCGAAGGATCATGCTTCTATATTATATGACTCTGAAATATTTGATTCCATATTTGATTCTATTTAAATTGAGACCCGTCAAGAAATAGAATGCTAAACATAATCGCTAACATATAAAAACAGATTTAGATTGAAATTATCTGACAACGTGGGCTACAATAAAATCGTCATAACATGTGATACATGACTCCGTTTCAAGAAAAAAACTAAGAAAATGGATCCTTTAAATAAGGATTAATTTTATCTAGGCAAACATTGGTCAAAAGCGACGAAACCTGATAAAAAAACTGATGAAAATCGACCATAAACAGCCAAAACATTGCCTTAACCGGCTGAAATCATCCAAACATAAGAAAAAACATCTAAATTTATTTCTAGTCCATATGGACCACATAGAAACCGGTCAAAATGTTTTCCCCCGGATTCTAGATGGATGAAACACGTATATGTATTTTCTTTGTTTAGTTTTGGTCGTGTTTTACCTAGTATTAAAGTTGGTCAGCTAGTATTTGAGGTAGCTGAGAATCCACTAGACAAAGAGCATCTCGAAGACAGATTATAATATAAAGTTCAAGATATGAGTGTGGTCTATCAACACGTTGTGTTATTTGACCAAGAAAACAATGATATTGTTTATCCTTGTAAAGCCTACACATGTGAATAATATACAAAAAAAGGACAAGTATTTTTTGACATTTCATGTAGGAGGATCATGCTTCTGTATTATATGACTCTGAATTATTTGATTCCATATTTGATTCTATTTAAATTGATACCCGTCAAGATATAGAGTGCCAAACATAATCGCCAACATATAAAAACAGATTTAGATTGAAATTATCTGACAACGTGGGCTGCAATAAAATCGTCATAACATGTGATACATGACTCCGTTTCAAGACCGCAACTAAGAAAATGGATTCTTGAAATAAGGATTAATTTTATCTAGGCAAACATTGGTCAAAAGCGACTAAACCTGATAAAAAAACTGATGAGTATCGACCATAAACAGCCAAAACATTGCCCTAATCGGCTGAAATCATCCAAACATAAGAAAAAACATCTAAATTTATTTCTAGTCCATATGGACCACATAGAAACACGTATATGTATTTTCTTTGTTTAGTTTCGGTCGTGTTTTACCTTGTATAAAAGTTGGTTAGCTAGTATTTGAGGTAGTTGAGAATGCACTAAACAAAGAGCATCTCGACGACACATTATAATATAAAGGTCAAGATATGAGTGTGGTCTAACAACACGTCGTGTTATTTGGCCAAGAAAACAATGATATTGTTTATCCTTGTGAATCCTACACAGGTGAATAATATACAAAAAAAGGACAAGTATTTTTGAACATTTCATGTAGGAGGATCATGCTTATGTATTATATGACTCTGAAATATTTGATTCCATATTTGATTCTATTTAAATTGATACCCGTCAAGAAATAGAGTGCCAAACATAATCGCCAACATATAAAAACAGATTTAGATTGAAATTATCTGACAACGTGGGCTGCAATAAAATCGTCATAACATGTGATACATGATTCCGTTTCAAGACCGCAACTAAGAAAATTGATCCTTGAAATAAGGATTAATTTTATCTAGGCAAACATTGGTCAAAAGCGACTAAACCTAATAAAAAACTGATGAAAATCGACCATAAATAGCCAAAACATTGCCGTAATCGGCTGAAATCATCCAAACATAAGAAAAAACATCTAAATTTATTTCTAGTCCATATGGACCACATAGAAACACGTATATGTATTTTCTTTGTTTAGTTTTTGTCATGTTTTACCTAGTATAAAAGTTTGTTAGCTAGTATTTGAGGTAGTTCAGAATGCACTAGACAAAGAGCATCTCGACGACACATTGTAATATAAAGGTCAAGATATGAGTGTGGTCTAACAACACGTCGTGTTATTTGACCAAGAAAACAATGATATTGTTTATCCTTGTGAAGCCTACACAGGTGAATAATATACAAAAAAGGACAAGTATTTTTGACATTTCATGTAGGAGGATCATGCTTCTGTATTATATGACTCTAAAATATTTGATTCCATATTTGATTCTATTTAAATTGAGACCCGTCAAAAAATAGAGTGCCAAACATAATCGCTAACATATAAAAAGCAGATTTAGATTGAAATTATCTAACAACGTGGGCTACAATAAAATCGTCATTACATGTGATACATGACTCCATTTCAATACCACAACTAAGAAAATGGATCCTAGAAATAAGGATTAATTTTATCAAGACAAAAAGCATCTCGACGACACATTATAATATAAAGGTCAAGATATGATTGTGGTCTAGCAACACATTGTGTTATTTGACCAAGAAAAAAATGATATTATTTATCCTTGTGAAGCCTACACATGTGAATAATATACTAAAAAAGGACAAGTAATTTTTGACATTTCATGTAGGAGGATCATGCTTCTGTATTATATGCCTCTGAAATATTTGATTCCATATTTGATTCTATTTAAATTGATACCCTTCAAGAAATAGAGTGCCAAACATAATCGCTAACATATAAAAATAAATTTAGATTGAAATTATCTGACAACGTGGGATGCAATAAAATCGTCATAACTTGTGATACATGACTCCGTTTCAAGACCACAACTAAGAAAATGGATCCTTGAAATAAGGATTAATTTTATGTAGGCAAACATTGGTCAAAATTGACTAAACATGATAAAAAAACATATGGAAATCGACCATAAATAGCCAAAACATTGCCGTAACCGGCTGAAATCATCCAAACATAAGAAAAAACATCTAAATTTATTTCTAGTCCATATGGACCACATAGAAACCGGTCAATATGTTTTCTCCCGGATTCTAGATGGATGAAACACGTATATGTATTTTCTTTGTTTAGTTTTGGTCGTGATTTACCTAGTATAAAAGTTGGTCAGCTAGTATTTGAGGTAGTTGAGAATCCACTTGACAAAGAGCATCTCGACGACACATTATAATATAAAGGTCAAGATATGAGTGTGGTCTAACAACACGTTGTGTTATTTGACCAAGAAAACAATGATATTGTTTATCCTTGTGAAGCCTACACATGTGAATAATATACTAAAAAGGACAAGTATTTTTTGACATTTCATGTAGGAGGATCATGCTTCTGTATTATATGACTCTAAAATATTTGATTCTATTTAAATTGATACCCTTCAAGAAATAGAGTGCTACACATAATCGCCAACATATAAAAACAGATTTAGATTGAAATTATCTGACAACGTGGGTTGCAATAAAATCGTCATAACATGTGATACATGGCTCCGTTTCAAGACCACAACTAAGAAAATGGATCATTGAAATAAGGATTAATTTTATCTAGGCAAACATTGGTCAAAAGCAACTAAACCTTATAAAAAACTGATGAAAATCGACCATAAACAGTCAAAACATTGCCGTAATCGGCTGAAATCATCCAAACATAAGAAAAAACATCTAAATTTATTTCTAGTCCATATGGACCACATAGAAACCGGTCAAAATGTTTTCCCCTGGATTCTAGATGGATGAAACACGTATATGTATTTTCTTTGTTTAGTTTTGGTCGTGTTTTACCTAGTATAAAAGTTGGTCAGCTAGTATTTGAGGTAGTTAAGAATGCATTAACAAAGAGCATCGAGACGACACATTATAATACAAAGGTCAAGATATGAGTGTGGTCTAACAACACGTTTTGTTATTTGACCAAGAAAACAATGATATTGTTTATCCTAGTGAAGCCTACACAGGTGAATAATATACAAAAAAAGGACAAGTTTTTTTTTACATTTCATGTAGGCGGATCATGCTTCTGTATTATATGACTCTGAAATATTAGAATCCATATTTGATTCTATTTAAATTAAGACCCGTCAAGAAATAGAGTTTCAAACATAATCACTAACATATAAAAACAGATTTAGATTGAAATTATTTGACAACGTGGGCTGCAATAAAATCGTCATAACATGTGATACATGAATCCGTTTCAAGACCACAACTAAGAAAATGGATCCTTTAAATAAGCATTAATTTTATCTAGGCAAACATTGGTCAAAAGCGACTAAACTTGATAAAAACTGATGAAAATCGACCATTAACAGCCAAAACATTGCCGTAATCGGATGAAATCATCCAAACATAAGAAAAAACGTCTAAATTTATTTCTAATCCATATGGACCACATAGAAACCGGACAAAATGTTTTCGCCTGGATTCTAGATGGATGAAACAAGTATATGTATTTTCTTTGTTTAGTTTTGGTCGTGTTTTACCTAGTATAAAAGTTGGTCAGCTAGTATTTGAGGTAGTTGAGAATGCACTAGACAAAGAGCATCTTGACGACGCATTATAATATAAAGGTCAAGATATGAGTGTGGTCTAACAACACGTTATGTTATTTGACCAAGAAAACAATGATATTGTTTATCCTTGTGAAGCCTACACATGTGAATAATATACAAAAAAGGACAACTATTTTTTGACATTTCATTAGGAGGATCACACTTCTGTATTATATGACTCTAAAATATTTGATTCCATATTTAATTCTATTTAAATTGAGACCCGTTAAGAAATAAAGTGCCAAACATAATCGCTAACATATAAAAACAGATTTACTTGAAATTATCTGACAACGTGGGCTGCAATAAAATCGTCATAACATGTGATACATGACTCCGTTTCAAGACCACAACTTAGAAAATGGATCCTTTAAATAAGGATTAATTATATCTAGGCAAACATTGGTCAAAAGCGACTAAACCAGATAAAAAACTTATGAAAATCGACCATTAACAACAAAAGCATTGCCGTAACCGGCTGAAATCATCCAAACATAAGATAAAACATCTAAATTTATTTCTAGTCCATATGGACCACATAGAAACCGATCAAAATGTTTTCGCCCGGATTCTAGATGGATGAAAAACGTATATGTATTGTCTTTGTTTAGTTTTGGTCGTGTTTTACCTAGTATAAAAGTTGGCCAACTAGTATTTTAGGTAGTTGAGAATGCACTAGACAAAGAGCATCTCGATGACAAATTATAATATAAAAGTCAAGATATGATTGTGGTCTAACAACACGTCGTGTTATTTGACCAAGAAAAAAATGATATTATTTATCCTTATGATGCCTACACAGGTGAATAATATACAAAATAGGACATGTATTTTTTGACATTTCAAGTCGAAGGATCATGCTTCTATATTATATGACTCTGAAATATTTGATTCCATATTTGATTCTATTTAAATTGAGACCCGTCAAGAAATAGAATGCTAAACATAATCGCTAACATATAAAAACAGATTTAGATTGAAATTATCTGACAACGTGGGCTACAATAAAATCGTCATAACATGTGATACATGACTCCGTTTCAAGAAAAAAACTAAGAAAATGGATCCTTTAAATAAGGATTAATTTTATCTAGGCAAACATTGGTCAAAAGCGACGAAACCTGATAAAAAAACTGATGAAAATCGACCATAAACAGCCAAAACATTGCCTTAACCGGCTGAAATCATCCAAACATAAGAAAAAACATCTAAATTTATTTCTAGTCCATATGGACCACATAGAAACCGGTCAAAATGTTTTCCCCCGGATTCTAGATGGATGAAACACGTATATGTATTTTCTTTGTTTAGTTTTGGTCGTGTTTTACCTAGTATTAAAGTTGGTCAGCTAGTATTTGAGGTAGCTGAGAATCCACTAGACAAAGAGCATCTCGAAGACAGATTATAATATAAAGTTCAAGATATGAGTGTGGTCTATCAACACGTTGTGTTATTTGACCAAGAAAACAATGATATTGTTTATCCTTGTAAAGCCTACACATGTGAATAATATACAAAAAAGGACAAGTATTTTTTGACATTTCATGTAGGAGGATCATGCTTCTGTATTATATGACTCTGAATTATTTGATTCCATATTTGATTCTATTTAAATTGATACCCGTCAAGATATAGAGTGCCAAACATAATCGCCAACATATAAAAACAGATTTAGATTGAAATTATCTGACAACGTGGGCTGCAATAAAATCGTCATAACATGTGATACATGACTCCGTTTCAAGACCGCAACTAAGAAAATGGATTCTTGAAATAAGGATTAATTTTATCTAGGCAAACATTGGTCAAAAGCGACTAAACCTGATAAAAAAACTGATGAGTATCGACCATAAACAGCCAAAACATTGCCCTAATCGGCTGAAATCATCCAAACATAAGAAAAAACATCTAAATTTATTTCTAGTCCATATGGACCACATAGAAACACGTATATGTATTTTCTTTGTTTAGTTTCGGTCGTGTTTTACCTTGTATAAAAGTTGGTTAGCTAGTATTTGAGGTAGTTGAGAATGCACTAAACAAAGAGCATCTCGACGACACATTATAATATAAAGGTCAAGATATGAGTGTGGTCTAACAACACGTCGTGTTATTTGGCCAAGAAAACAATGATATTGTTTATCCTTGTGAATCCTACACAGGTGAATAATATACAAAAAAAGGACAAGTATTTTTGAACATTTCATGTAGGAGGATCATGCTTATGTATTATATGACTCTGAAATATTTGATTCCATATTTGATTCTATTTAAATTGATACCCGTCAAGAAATAGAGTGCCAAACATAATCGCCAACATATAAAAACAGATTTAGATTGAAATTATCTGACAACGTGGGCTGCAATAAAATCGTCATAACATGTGATACATGATTCCGTTTCAAGACCGCAACTAAGAAAATTGATCCTTGAAATAAGGATTAATTTTATCTAGGCAAACATTGGTCAAAAGCGACTAAACCTAATAAAAAACTGATGAAAATCGACCATAAATAGCCAAAACATTGCCGTAATCGGCTGAAATCATCCAAACATAAGAAAAAACATCTAAATTTATTTCTAGTCCATATGGACCACATAGAAACACGTATATGTATTTTCTTTGTTTAGTTTTTGTCATGTTTTACCTAGTATAAAAGTTTGTTAGCTAGTATTTGAGGTAGTTCAGAATGCACTAGACAAAGAGCATCTCGACGACACATTGTAATATAAAGGTCAAGATATGAGTGTGGTCTAACAACACGTCGTGTTATTTGACCAAGAAAACAATGATATTGTTTATCCTTGTGAAGCCTACACAGGTGAATAATATACAAAAAAGGACAAGTATTTTTTGACATTTCATGTAGGAGGATCATGCTTCTGTATTATATGACTCTAAAATATTTGATTCCATATTTGATTCTATTTAAATTGAGACCCGTCAAAAAATAGAGTGCCAAACATAATCGCTAACATATAAAAAGCAGATTTAGATTGAAATTATCTAACAACGTGGGCTACAATAAAATCGTCATTACATGTGATACATGACTCCATTTCAATACCACAACTAAGAAAATGGATCCTAGAAATAAGGATTAATTTTATCAAGACAAAAAGCATCTCGACGACACATTATAATATAAAGGTCAAGATATGATTGTGGTCTAGCAACACATTGTGTTATTTGACCAAGAAAAAAATGATATTATTTATCCTTGTGAAGCCTACACATGTGAATAATATACTAAAAAAGGACAAGTAATTTTTGACATTTCATGTAGGAGGATCATGCTTCTGTATTATATGCCTCTGAAATATTTGATTCCATATTTGATTCTATTTAAATTGATACCCTTCAAGAAATAGAGTGCCAAACATAATCGCTAACATATAAAAATAATATTAGATTGAAATTATCTGACAACGTGGGATGCAATAAAATCGTCATAACTTGTGATACATGACTCCGTTTCAAGACCACAACTAAGAAAATGGATCCTTGAAATAAGGATTAATTTTATGTAGGCAAACATTGGTCAAAATTGACTAAACATGATAAAAAAACATATGGAAATCGACCATAAATAGCCAAAACATTGCCGTAACCGGCTGAAATCATCCAAACATAAGAAAAAACATCTAAATTTATTTCTAGTCCATATGGACCACATAGAAACCGGTCAATATGTTTTCTCCCGGATTCTAGATGGATGAAACACGTATATGTATTTTCTTTGTTTAGTTTTGGTCGTGATTTACCTAGTATAAAAGTTGGTCAGCTAGTATTTGAGGTAGTTGAGAATCCACTTGACAAAGAGCATCTCGACGACACATTATAATATAAAGGTCAAGATATGAGTGTGGTCTAACAACACGTTGTGTTATTTGACCAAGAAAACAATGATATTGTTTATCCTTGTGAAGCCTACACATGTGAATAATATACTAAAAAGGACAAGTATTTTTTGACATTTCATGTAGGAGGATCATGCTTCTGTATTATATGACTCTAAAATATTTGATTCTATTTAAATTGATACCCTTCAAGAAATAGAGTGCTACACATAATCGCCAACATATAAAAACAGATTTAGATTGAAATTATCTGACAACGTGGGTTGCAATAAAATCGTCATAACATGTGATACATGGCTCCGTTTCAAGACCACAACTAAGAAAATGGATCATTGAAATAAGGATTAATTTTATCTAGGCAAACATTGGTCAAAAGCAACTAAACCTTATAAAAAACTGATGAAAATCGACCATAAACAGTCAAAACATTGCCGTAATCGGCTGAAATCATCCAAACATAAGAAAAAACATCTAAATTTATTTCTAGTCCATATGGACCACATAGAAACCGGTCAAAATGTTTTCCCCTGGATTCTAGATGGATGAAACACGTATATGTATTTTCTTTGTTTAGTTTTGGTCGTGTTTTACCTAGTATAAAAGTTGGTCAGCTAGTATTTGAGGTAGTTAAGAATGCATTAACAAAGAGCATCGAGACGACACATTATAATACAAAGGTCAAGATATGAGTGTGGTCTAACAACACGTTTTGTTATTTGACCAAGAAAACAATGATATTGTTTATCCTAGTGAAGCCTACACAGGTGAATAATATACAAAAAAAGGACAAGTTTTTTTTTACATTTCATGTAGGCGGATCATGCTTCTGTATTATATGACTCTGAAATATTAGAATCCATATTTGATTCTATTTAAATTAAGACCCGTCAAGAAATAGAGTTTCAAACATAATCACTAACATATAAAAACAGATTTAGATTGAAATTATTTGACAACGTGGGCTGCAATAAAATCGTCATAACATGTGATACATGAATCCGTTTCAAGACCACAACTAAGAAAATGGATCCTTTAAATAAGCATTAATTTTATCTAGGCAAACATTGGTCAAAAGCGACTAAACTTGATAAAAACTGATGAAAATCGACCATTAACAGCCAAAACATTGCCGTAATCGGATGAAATCATCCAAACATAAGAAAAAACGTCTAAATTTATTTCTAATCCATATGGACCACATAGAAACCGGACAAAATGTTTTCGCCTGGATTCTAGATGGATGAAACAAGTATATGTATTTTCTTTGTTTAGTTTTGGTCGTGTTTTACCTAGTATAAAAGTTGGTCAGCTAGTATTTGAGGTAGTTGAGAATGCACTAGACAAAGAGCATCTTGACGACGCATTATAATATAAAGGTCAAGATATGAGTGTGGTCTAACAACACGTTATGTTATTTGACCAAGAAAACAATGATATTGTTTATCCTTGTGAAGCCTACACATGTGAATAATATACAAAAAAGGACAACTATTTTTTGACATTTCATTAGGAGGATCACACTTCTGTATTATATGACTCTAAAATATTTGATTCCATATTTGATTCTATTTAAATTGAGACCCGTTAAGAAATAAAGTGCCAAACATAATCGCTAACATATAAAAACAGATTTACTTGAAATTATCTGACAACGTGGGCTGCAATAAAATCGTCATAACATGTGATACATGACTCCGTTTCAAGACCACAACTTAGAAAATGGATCCTTTAAATAAGGATTAATTATATCTAGGCAAACATTGGTCAAAAGCGACTAAACCAGATAAAAAACTTATGAAAATCGACCATTAACAACAAAAGCATTGCCGTAACCGGCTGAAATCATCCAAACATAAGATAAAACATCTAAATTTATTTCTAGTCCATATGGACCACATAGAAACCGATCAAAATGTTTTCGCCCGGATTCTAGATGGATGAAAAACGTATATGTATTGTCTTTGTTTAGTTTTGGTCGTGTTTTACCTAGTATAAAAGTTGGCCAACTAGTATTTTAGGTAGTTGAGAATGCACTAGACAAAGAGCATCTCGATGACAAATTATAATATAAAAGTCAAGATATGATTGTGGTCTAACAACACGTCGTGTTATTTGACCAAGAAAAAAATGATATTATTTATCCTTATGATGCCTACACAGGTGAATAATATACAAAATAGGACATGTATTTTTTGACATTTCAAGTCGAAGGATCATGCTTCTATATTATATGACTCTGAAATATTTGATTCCATATTTGATTCTATTTAAATTGAGACCCGTCAAGAAATAGAATGCTAAACATAATCGCTAACATATAAAAACAGATTTAGATTGAAATTATCTGACAACGTGGGCTACAATAAAATCGTCATAACATGTGATACATGACTCCGTTTCAAGAAAAAAACTTAGAAAATGGATCCTTTAAATAAGGATTAATTTTATCTAGGCAAACATTGGTCAAAAGCGACGAAACCTGATAAAAAAACTGATGAAAATCGACCATAAACAGCCAAAACATTGCCTTAACCGGCTGAAATCATCCAAACATAAGAAAAAACATTTAAATTTATTTCTAGTCCATATGTACCACATAGAAACCGGTCAAAATGTTTTCCCCCGGATTCTAGATGGATGAAACACGTGTATGTATTTTCTTTGTTTAGTTTTGGTCGTGTTTTACCTAGTATTAAAGTTGGTCAGCTAGTATTTGAGGTAGCTGAGAATCCACTAGACAAAGAGCATCTCGAAGACAGATTATAATATAAAGTTCAAGATATGAGTGTGGTCTATCAACACGTTGTGTTATTTGACCAAGAAAACAATGATATTGTTTATCCTTATGAAGCCTAGACAGGTGAATAATATACAAAATAAGGACAAGTATTTTTTGTCATTTCATGTAGGAGGATCATGCTTCTGTATTATATGACTCTGAAATATTTTATTCCATATTTGATTCTATTTAGATTGACACCCGTCAAGAAATAGAGTGCCAAACATAATCGCTAACATATAAAAACAGATTTAGATTGAAATTATCTGACAACATAGACGGCAAAAAAATCGTCATAACATGTAATACATGACTCTGTTTTAAGACCTCAACTAAGAAAATGGATCCTTGAAATAAGGATTAATTTTATCTACACAAACATTGGTCAAAAGCGACTAAACCTGATAAAAAACTGATGAAAATCGACCATAAACAGCCAAAACATTGCTGTAACCTGCTGAAATCATCCAAACATAAGAAAAAACATCTAAATTTATTTCTAGTACATATGGACCACATAGAAACCGGTCAAAATGTTTTCGCCCGGATTCTAGATGGATGAAACACGTATATGTATTTTCTTTGTTTAGTTTTGGTCGTGTTTTACCTTGTATAAAAGTTGGTCAGCTAGTATTTGAGGTAGTTGAGAATGCACTAGACAAATAGCATCTCGACCACACATTATAGTATAAAGGTCAAGATATGAGTGTGGTCTAACAACACGTCGTGTTATTTGACCAAGAAAACAATGATATTGTTTATCCTTGTGAAGCCTACACAGGTGAATAATATACAAAAAAGGACAAATATTTTTTGACATTTCATGTAGGAGGATCATGCTTCTGTGTTATATGACTCTGAAATATTTGAATCCATATTTGATTCTATTTAAATTGAGACCCGTCAAATAGAGTGCCAAACATAATCGCTAACATATAAAAAGCAGATTTAGATTGAAATTATCTTACAACGTGGGCTGCAATAAAATCGTCATTACATGTGATACATGACTCCATTTCAAGACCACAACTAAGAAAATGGATCCTTGAAATAAGGATTAATTTTATCTAGGCAAACATTGATCAAAAGCGACTAAACCTGATAAAAAACTCATGAAAATCGACCATAAATAGCCAAAACATTGCCGTAACCGGCTGAAATCATCCAAACATAAGAAAAAACATCTAAATTTATTTCTAGTCCATATGGACCACATAGAAATCGGTCAAAATGTTTTCGCCCGTATTCTAGATGGATGAAACACGTATATGTATTTTCTTTGTTTAGTTTTGGTCGTGTTTTACCTAGTATTAAAGTTGGTCAGCTAGTATTTGGGGTAGCTGAGAATCCACTAGACAAAGAGCATCTCGAAGACACATTATAATATAAAGTTCAAGATATGAGTGTGGTCTATCAACACGTTGTGTTATTTGACCAAGAAAACAATGATATTGTTTATCCTTGTAAAGCCTACACATGTGAATAATATACAAAAAAAGGACAAGGATTTTTTGACATTTCATGTAGGAGGATCATGCTTCTGTATTATATGACTCTGAAATATTTTATTCCATATTTGATTCTATTTAGATTGACACCCGTCAAGAAATAGAGTGCCAAACATAATCGCTAACATATAAAAACAGATTTAGATTGAAATTATCTGACAACATAGACGGCAAAAAAATCGTCATAACATGTAATACATGACTCTGTTTTAAGACCTCAACTAAGAAAATGGATCCTTGAAATAAGGATTAATTTTATCTACGCAAACATTGGTCAAAAGCGACTAAACCTGATAAAAAACTGATGAAAATCGACCATAAACAGCCAAAACATTGCTGTAACCTGCTGAAATCATCCAAACATAAGAAAAAACATCTAAATTTATTTCTAGTACATATGGACCACATAGAAACCGGTCAAAATGTTTTCGCCCGGATTCTAGATGGATGAAACACGTATATGTATTTTCTTTGTTTAGTTTTGTTCGTGTTTTACCTTGTATAAAAGTTGGTTAGCTAGTATTTGAGGTAGTTGAGAATGCACTAAACAAAGAGCATCTCGACAACACATTATAATATAAAGGTCAAGATATGAGTGTGGTCTAACAACAGGTCGTGTTATTTGACCAAGAAAACAATGATATTGTTTATCCTTGTGAAGCCTACACAGGTGAATAATATACAAAAAAAGGACAAGTATTTTTTGACATTTCATGTAGGAGGATCATGCTTCTGTATTATATGACTCTGAAATATTTGATTCCATATTTGATTCTATTTAAATTGAGACCCGTCAAAAAATAGAGTGCCAAACATAATCGCTAACATATAAAAAGCAGATTTAGATTGAAATTATCTGACAACGTGGGCTGCAATAAAATCGTCATTACATGTGATACATGACTCCGTCTCAAGACCACAACTAAGAAAATGGATCCTTGAAATAAGGATTAATTTTATCTAGGCAAACATTGATCAAAAGCGACTAAACCTGATAAAAAACTCATGAAAATCGACCATAAATAGTTAAAACATTGCCGTAACCGGCTGAAATCATCAAAACATAAGAAAAAACATCTAAATTTGTTTCTAGTCCATGTGGACCACATAGAAACCGGTCAAAATGTTTTCGCCCGTATTCTAGATGGATGAAACACGTATATGTATTTTCTTTGTTTAGTTTTGGTCGTGTTTTACCTAGTATTAAAGTTGGTCAGCTAGTATTTGGGGTAGCTGAGAATCCACTAGACAAAGAGCATCTCGAAGACACATTATAATATAAAGTTCAAGATATGAGTGTGGTCTATCAACATGTTGTGTTATTTGACCAAGAAAACAATGATATTGTTTATCCTTGTAAAGCCTACACATGTGAATGATATACAAAAAAGGACAAGGATTTTTTGACATTTCATGTAGGAGGATCATGCTTCTGTATTATATGACTCTGAATTATTTGATTACATATTTGATTCTATTTAAATTGATACCCGTCAAGAAATAGAGTGCCAAACATAATCGCCAACATATAAAAACAGATTTAGATTGAAATTATCTGACAACGTGGGCTGCAATAAAATCGCCATAACATGTGATACATGACTCTGTTTCAAGACCGAAACTAAGAAAATGGATCCTTGAAATAAGGACTAATTTTATCTAGGCAAACATTGGTCAAAAGCGACTAAACCTGATAAAAAACTGATGAAAATCGACCATAATAGCCAAAACATTGCCGTAATCGGCTGAAATCATCCAAACATAAGAAAAAACATCTAAATTTATTTCTAGTCCATATGGACCACATAGAAACACGTATATGTATTTTCTTTGTTTAGTTTTGTTCGTGTTTTACCTTGTATAAAAGTTGGTTAGCTAGTATTTGAGGTAGTTAAGAATGCACTAAACAAAGAGCATCTCGACGACACATTATAATATAAAGGTCAAGATATGAGTGTGGTCTAACAACACGTCGTGTTATTTGACCAAGAAAACAATGATATTGTTTATCCTTGTGAAGCCTACACAGGTGAATAATATACAAAAAAAAGGACAAGTATTTTTTGACATTTCATGTAGTAGGATCATGCTTCTGTATTATATGACTCTGAAATATTTGATTCCATATTTGATTCTATTTAAATTGAGACCCGTCAAAAAATAGAGTGCCAAACATAATCGCTAACATATAAAAAGCAGATTTAGATTGAAATTATCTAACAACGTGGGCTGCAATAAAATCGTCATTACATGTGATACATGACTCCATGTCAAGACCACAACTAAGAAAATTGATCCTTGAAATAAGGATTAATTTTATCTACGCAAACATTGGTCAAAAGCGATTAAACCTGATAAAAAAACTGATGAAAATCGACCATAAACAGCCAAAACATTGCCGTAACCGGCTGAAATCATCCAAACATAAGAAAAAACATCTAAATTTGTTTCTAGTCCATATGGACCACATAGAAACCGGTCAAAATGTTTTCACCCGTATTCTAGATGGATGAAACACGTATATGTATTTTCTTTGTTTAGTTTTGGTCGTATTTTACCTAGTATTAAAGTTGGTCAGCTAGTATTTGAGGTAGCTGAGAATCCACTAGACAAAGAGCATCTCGAAGACACATTATAATATAACGTTCAAGATATGAGTGTGGTCTATCAACACGTTGTGTTATTTGACCAAGAAAACAATGATATTGTTTATCCTTGTAAAGCCTACACATGTGAATAATATACAAAAAAAGGACAAGTATTTTTTGACATTTCATGTAGGAGGATCATGCTTCTGTATTATATGACTCTTAATTATTTGATTCCATATTTGATTCTATTAAAATTGATACCCGTCAAGAAATAGAGTGCCAAACATAATCGCTAACATATAAAAACAGATTTAGATTGAAATTATCTGACAACGTGGGCTGCAATAAAATCGTCATAACATATGATACATGACTCCATTTCAAGACCGCAACTAAGAAAATGGATCCTTGAAATAAGGATTAATTTTATCTAGGCAAACATTGGTCAAAAGCGACTAAACCTGATAAAAAACTGATGAAAATAGACCATAATAGCCAAAACATTGCCGTAATCGGCTGAAATCATCCAAACATAAGAAAAAACATCTAAATTTATTTCTCTCTCTAGAATCTCTCTCTAAAAACCATTGTCATTTTATCATGACTTCTTCATCAACTTTTGATCCATCCATTGGATTAGGTTGATTTTTATAGATCCGTGTTCATTTCATAATTCTTCACATTTACATATCTTTTTTCACCGTTAAACTTTCTTAAATCCCATTTTATTTCTTGTTTTAATAAGGTTTTTGGGTTACTGTTGGTAGTGGGTTTTGGCACATTTATTGTGCTATTACTGTTGTGATTCACCTTGTACCTCATTAATCTTTCCTTAATCCTTCATTAATATCATAATCTGACATTCTCATTCCATTTCACCAGATCCTTCATCATTTTTTCATCGATTTTTCATCAATTTTTCATCAATTTTTCACCTAAATGTTTTATGAATTAATGTTTCATTGATAATGAAAGATCCAGATACAAAGCCACCGAACATTGATTTAATCAGCTTCTTAATCAAAACTGTCTAAGGATGGTATTGCTAAACCTGGTAAGAAGAATAATAGGAAGAATAATAGGGGGACTAATAATAGAGTTAGTTCGGGTAAATTTACTGCTGAGAATAGTAGTAGTGTAGGAATTGATGCAGGTGTTGAAGAGGAAGTTTTGGTAGTTGATGCTAGTAGTAGTGATAATGGGTTAGGTAGTGAGATCCCTAGTGCTCAAGAGGTGGTTATGGAGGATAGGAAGGTTAGTGGTAATGGTGATGGAGTTAAAAGTCAAGAGGTTAAGCCTGTTGAAGTTCCTGCTAAGGCTGAGGATAAGGTAAAGGGAAAGGGAATTAGTTTTGCTAGTTTGGTGAGTGGTATGGCTAGTGAGGGTAGCAATAGATTGAATTTAGTACCTGTGAGTGTGGATGGTAATGGTATGAAGTTTGTTGATTTAGATCCTATTGTGAGTGAGGGTAGTAAGAAATAGGATCTCACTGTGGTAGGATAGTTTGTGGGTATGAAAATGAGTCATTGGGAAATTTCAGGTCACCTTAGAAGAATGTGGAGGTCTTATGATTTAGGGGAAATTATAGTCATGAAAGGGGGTATTTAATATTTTAAGTTTAAATCTGAGGAAGGCATGAATAATGTAATTGAAAATAGTCCTTGGCTTGTTGATCAGAAACCTCTATTTATGCAAAAGTGGGTAGCAGGAATGTGTCTTGCTAAGCCTGAACCATCTAAACTTCCACTTTGGGTGAAGATATTTAATATCCCACTTGAAGCTTGGAATGTGGATGGTATTAGCAGAATTTCTAGTAGGTTGGGAACTCCTATTATGATGGATAAAATGACTACATCAATGTGTTATAAGGCCTATGGTAGGGCTAGTTATGCCAGGGTTCTAATTGAGATAGATGCTAATGAGGGCTTGTTAGATTCTATTGATGTTTGTTATGATAGTACGGGCAGGTCTATGGTGCTTAGGGTTGAGTACCCTTGGATGCCTCCATTGTGCTCCCACTGCAATGTTTTTGGGCATAATATAGAGAGATGTGGGGTAAAGATCAATGTCACAGATGAATTTCTTAAGAAATCTGTCCTCGTGGGTAATCAAGGTAGTGGAGAGGCTGGGAATGAATGGAAGAATGTTTCATATAGAAGAGTAGTTAAGAATGGGAATGATGGTATGCAAGGTAATAATTTACAAGGAGGCAATAGGAATTTAAACTATGGTAGAGGTTCTAATGTGAGAGGCAGAGGTGGTTTAGGGAGAGGTGGGTTTAGTAATGCTTACACTCATGAGGGTATGAGAGCCAGCTCTTCAAAGGTTGTTCCTAATATGAGTAAGCCTGCTTCTAGTGTGAGTAAGCCTGTTGCTGATGCTGAGGGTTTTGTTCAAGTTAATAAGAAGAACAAACCTTCTCTCAAAAAGAAGGTGCTAAAAGTGGTGTTGCTCATGTGGAAGTGGAGACTAAGAACAACTTTGAATTTCTTGAAGGTGATGATGTGGAGGTGACTGTAAATGGTCAGGATGATAATAGTAAGGGGGAAATGGTTCCTATTAAGAATGGTAAAGCTAAGTTGTGTAAAGCTGTTGCTAAATTGGAAGTGGAAATTAGTAAGAGGGAAGGGTGTAAATGCCTCACTGCTAGCAGTAACTCTAAGCTTCATGTGGACAGAGTTGTAAAGGAATCTGGTGCTGAGAGGCAGGTGGTTGAATCTGAACTTTATGACCAAATGCTAAAGGAGGAGGAAGACTGTATTGATAAGTTGAGGAAGGGCTTAAATAGGTGCTTAATGGGTCTTGCTGTCCTACAACAACCTGCTGTTAGTAAGGAAGATTTGAGTACTTGGTATTCTGAGAGTGTGTAGTATTTTGAGCATTTAGGTGGTATTATGAATAAGGATGGTGTTAGGGGGCTAATTGAAGCTGTTCTAGGTGTTGATATTGAGGCTGAGGTGGCAGAGGATACTTATGCACATGCTGCTTTCATGACACAAGATATAGTTTCCAATGTAGCTTTGAAGGATATGGCTGTGGTCAGGGTGTTTCTGTGCCAAACCCCCCTCAAATTTAATGGTGATAAAGCTTGCCTCATGGAACATTAGAGGTTTAACAGAAACCTCAAAACAAGATGAAGTAAGGAATCTTATTTATAATAATAGTATTGGTATGTGTGGGATTATTGAGACTAGATTGAACAAGAAGATTGTGAAATCTGTGTCTAGGAATATTATGAGTTTATGGAATTGGGAGTCTAATAGTATGGAGTCTAGCAAAGGATGTAGGATTTTGGTTAGTTGGGATCCTAGTATTTTCATTGCTACTCTTCTATCTGCTAGTGATTAATGTATGCATTTTTTGGTCACTATCATTTCTAGTTCTAAATCCTTTTATGTGTCTTACATTTATGGTGAGAATCATGAGAGAGATAGGCAAAGACTGTGGGGTGATTTGGTAGGGCATAAGACTATTGCTGGTGGTAGTCCTTGGGTTATGATGGGTGATTTTAATGTCACGCTTTATGATGATGAAAGTACATCTACTGTTAATAATCTTAGGGACTATGGTGTAAAGGATTTCAAAGAGTGTGTTGAAGCCTTGGATATGGAAGATGTAGGCATGTCGGGTTTTTTCTATACTTGGATCCAGAAGAGGCATGATCCTACTTTGGGTATTTTTAAGAAGCTTGATAGGATCATGGGAAACTGTCATTTTATGGAGGATTTTAATGGTTGTTCTACTATTTTCTTACCATACCTTGTTTCTGACCATAGTCCGGCTTTGCTTCTTTTACGTGAAGTTTTTTCTAAGAAGCCTAAGCCATTTAGATTTATGAATTTCCTTGCTGATAAACCTGGTTTTATGAGAGTGGTGGCTGACAATTGGAACATTCCTGTAAGTGGTTTTTACATGTATTCTTTGGCTAAAAAGCTAAAAAATATGAAGAAGCATATGAGAAAGTTTAATAAAGAAAATGGAAATGTGTTTAAGAATGTTATGAAACTTAAGACTGAGCTGGAGAAGGCTTAAGTTGAGTTAGAAAGGAACCCTGGCTCTCATTCTTACAGAGAGAAAGAAGCTAGTTATTCTAAAGCTTATAAGGCTGCACTTTTAGATGAAGAGAGATATTTAAGGCAAAAATCTAAGATTGAGTGGCTTAAGGAAGGGGATCTTAATAATACTTACTTTCACAGCTCTATTAAAGGAAGGCTTTGTAGAAGTAGGATTGATTCTATGGAAAAAGAGAATGGGGATATTGTTTATGGTGATGGGGTGGCTGAGGTGTTTGTTAATCACTTTACTAGCATTTTTGGTATTGAAGGTGATACTTATCCTATTGAGGATCACATTGGCTTGTTCTCTAAGAAGATTAGTGATGATGATGTTGTTAGTATGGTGAGGTTTGTGACTAATGAAGAAATCAAGACTGCTATGTTTGATATTGAAGATTTGAAGGCCCCTGGTCCCGATGGTTTCACCTCAAAATTCTTTAAATCAGCATGGAGTGTAGTTGGAAAAGATGTGTGTGATACTGTTAGGGAGTTTTTTGTTAATGGTAAGTTGCTTGGGGAGTTAAATACCACTAAAATTTCTCTTGTGCCTAAAATTAAGACTCCTACTAAAGCTGCTGATTATAGGCCTATTGCTTGTTGTAGTGTTATTTATAAATGTGTGAGAAAGATTATTACTAATAGAATCAAGGGTGCCTTGGGGAAACTTATTGATTGTAATCAAGGAGCTTTCATAGAGGGTAGACAGATTTGTGATAATGTATTGCTGATTCAAGAGCTTATGAATAGCTATAATTGGAAAGGTATAGGGAGAAGAGTAGCTTTTAAAGTTGACATCCAGAAGGCTTATGATACTGTATCTTGGAGTTTTTTGAAGACTACTTTGATTATGTTTGGCTTTCCTCTTAAAATGGTGAACTGGATTATGGTTTGTCTTACCACTGCTTCTTTTTCTATCAATGTTAATGGAGATTCATGTGGTTTCTTCAAAGCCAAAAGAGGGTTAAGGCAGGGAGATCCAGTCTCACCTTACTTATTTACCATTGTGATGGAGGTTTTTAACCTTATGGTTAAAAGACAGATTAGTTTGGATAAAAGGTTTAGATATCATTGGGGATGCAAAGAGATGGGGATCACCCATCTTTGTTTTGCTGATGACCTTATGCTTTTATGTAATGGGGATGCCATTTCTGCTTCCATCCTAAGAAGAGCTATGGATGAATTCACTCTGTGCTCAGGATTGTTTCCTAGTATGGTGAAGAGTACAGTGTACTTTGGTAATGTTCCAAATGATGTCAAGTGCAGGATTATTATGTTCATGCCTTTCAATGAGGGTACTTTGCCTGCTAAATACTTAGGGGTCCCCTTGACCTCTAGGAGATTGTTTAAAGAAGACTGTCTTTTTTTGATTGATAATGTGAAGAAGAAGATTAATGATTGGAGGAATACGACCCTTTCTTATGCAGGTAGGCTTCAACTCATTTCTTCTGTTTTGGCGTCCTTGCAAGTCTATTGGGCTTCCATTTTCATGCTTCCTGTAAGTATTTGTGAAACCATTAATAAGCTTTTTAAGTCTTTTATGTGGTATGAGAATGATGATAAAAAGAAAATGGCTTGTGTGGCTTGGAAGGACATCTGCCTGCCTAAGAGTCAAGGTGGTCTTGGGTTGAAGGCCTTGCATGAATAGAATTTGACTCTTATATCTAAACATCTTTGGAATATCTTGAATAAAAAGGACTCTATTTGGGTGAAGTGGATTAACATAAAATGGCTTAAAGGCAGGAGTGTTAGGAGTATTGTCACTCAGGACCAGATGTCATGGTGTTGGAGGAAAATTTTGGATAATAGAGAGTTGATTAAAAGGTTTATTCATACTAGAGTTGGAGATGGTAAATCTTGCAACTTCTGGTTTGATAAATGGTATGATAATGGCCCTCTTTGCAAGTATATTAACTAGTGGGAAGTTACTCAAGCACACCTTAATCCTTGTGCTAAGATTACTGATATGATTAGAGATGGCTCATGGAAATGGCCTAGAGAGTGGTTGGTTAAGTTTAAAGATCATATCAATATTCCTGTTTCTGTTCTTAAAAATGAGGTTGCTGATAAGGTGTTGTGGATTAATAATAAAGGGAAGGAGCAGAATTTTAGTATGATGGAGGTTTGGAAGGGGGTTAGAAGGAATGCCCCTAAAGTAATGTGGTATGAACATGTATCGTTCTCTCAATGCATACCTAGGCACTCTTTTGTTCTCTGGATGGCTCTAAAAGGAAAGCGTAAGACACAAGACAGGTTATCCAAGTGGTTCAATGTTCAAGACATGGCTTGTCCTTTTTGCAATACTTGCAAGGACTCACATAGCCATCTGTTCTTTGAATGTCACTTTGCTAGAAGGTTGTGGGAGAGATTAAAGAGTATGACAAAGCTTGAGGATCTTAATCATGTTTGGGCCATGATTGTCTCTGGCATTGTCAATAAACCAGCTAGTAATAGGATTTGGAGCATTATCCAAAGATTAGTATTTGGTGCAGCTTTCTATTTCATATGGCAAGAAAGAAACTTTAGGCTGTTTAACAAATGCTATAGGAGTGAGAATAAGTTGTTTACTGTCATCACTAATACTGTTAGGCTTAAGCTGATGGGATTGAGGCTTCTTAAACTTTCTGGTGATGTGATGGAGGCTTCAAGGATTTGGAATTTTCCCTTGAGCCTTAAATCAAAGGATAATACTATGGAGTGATATGTTGTGATTGTTGACTGCTTGGTCATGTAGTTGGTCTTCTTTGACCCTTGAGGTTTTTTGGTTGTTCAGGTAAGTCTTTCTTTCTCTGACTTTCCTTTTATTTTTCCTCTCCTTGAGGTGTTGGAAGGACATTTTGGATGTATTTGGGTAGGCTTGATGTGCTATTAGTGGACTTGTGGTTTTTGCTTTGGGTTTTTGTTCTTTACTGTGCTAGAGTGTGCTGAAAGATTGCCTTCTGTGCTTGGTATGGAACTTCTCTCCTTTGCTTTACTATGAGTACAATATTTTAGTTTCCAAGGCTGATATTTGTGATGCTATGTCCTTCCTTTGTTTAATAGCCTGTTATCTGTTTATTGTTAAGATGATGGATATTTGGGTTATTGCATCATGAGGGGATTCTTGCTTAGTTTTACTCTTTCCCCCTTCTATGGTTTCCCACTGGGTTTTACATAGTTGGGGGTTTTGAGGAGGCAATAAGCTAGATGTGCTACTCTGGCACCTCTCTTTATATCCTGCAGTTTTTTCTGATGGCGTTTTATGAGTAGGTTCTTCTTTGCTTACTTTGCTTGTGTCCTAGTTTTGGTGTGGAGTTTTCCATGGGGGATGGATTGGTAGTCTTTGGTTGCTTCCCATTGTGGTTGAATCAGGACTACCATGTATTCTGAAGTGGTTTCCACATTTGAGCTATGAACAAGCCTTCTTTGGTAGTGCCATGGATATGCAGGAGCTTGGTCTTTGTCCAATTGGGACCAAGTATTTGTGTTATGGGATAGTATCTAGTTTTCTCCATTCTAGTTACTTAGTTGTTCTTTGTATTGAGCATGGGTTTGTCCATTGCCTTTACTCATATTGTTATGTATTGGTAGCCTATGGTATTTGTACTGGTTTTAGTCTTTGTATTAGTATCATTGCCTTTCTATGCTCCATGAGACTTGTTCATGGTTGCCATGGTAGGTTTGTATCTTTTTTGGTAGCTATAATACTTTACCTTTTTATAAAAAAAAAAAAAAAAAAAAACATCTAAATTTATTTCTAGTCCATATGGACCACATAGAAACAAGTATATGTATTTTCTTTGTTTAGTTTCGGTCGTGTTTTACCTTGTATAAAAGTTGGTTAGCTAGTATTTGAGGTAGTTGAGAATGCACTAAACAAAGAGCATCTCGACGACATATTATAATATAAAGGTCAAGATATGAGTGTGGTCTAACAACACGTCGTGTTATTTGACCAAGAAAACAATGATATTGTTTATCCTTGTGAAGCCTACACAAGTGAATAATATACAAAAAAGGACAAGTATTTTTTGACATTTCATGTAGGAGGATCATGCTTCTGTATTATATGACTCTGAAATATTTGATTCCATATTTGATTCTATTTAAATTGAGACCCGTCAAAAAATAGAGTGCCAAACATAATCGCTAACATATAAAAAGCAGATTTAGATTGAAATTATCTAACAATGTGGGCTGCAATAAAATCGTCATTACATGTGATACATGACTCCATTTCAAGACCACAACTAAGAAAATGGATCCTTGAAATAAGGATTAATTTTATGTAGGCAAACATTGGTCAAAAGCGACTAAACCTGATAAAAAACTGATGAAAATCGACCATAAACAGCCAAAACATTGTCGTAACCGGCTGAAATCATCCAAACATAAGAAAAAACATCTAAATTTATTTCTAGTCCATATGGACCACATAGAAACCGGTCAAAATGTTTTCGCCCGTATTCTAGATGGATGAAACACGTATATGTATTTTCTTTGTTTAGTTTTTGTCGTGTTTTACCTAGTATTAAAGTTGGTCAGCTAGTATTTAAGGTAGCTGAGAATCCACTAGACAAAGAGCATCTCGAAGACAGATTATAATATAAAGTTCAAGATATGAGTGTGGTCTATCAACACGTTGTGTTATTTGACCAAGAAAACAATGATATTGTTTATCCTTGTAAAGCCTACACATGTGAATAATATACAAAAAAAGGACAAGTATTTTTTGACATTTCATGTAGGAGGATCATGCTTCTGTATTATATGACTCTGAATTATTTGATTCCATATTTGATTCTATTTAAGTTGATACCCGTCAAGAAATAGAGTGCCAAACATAATCGCCAACATATAAAAACTGATTTAGATTGAAATTATCTGACAACGTGGGCTGCAATAAAATCGTCATAACATGTGATACATGACTCCGTTTCAAGACCGCAACTATGAAAATGGATCCTTGAAATAAGGATTAATTTTATCTAGGCAAACATTGGTCAAAAGCGACTAAACCTAATAAAAAACTGATGAAAATCGACCATAAATAGCCAAAACATTGCCGTAATCGGCTGAAATCATCCAAACATAAGAAAAAACATCTAAATTTATTTATAGTCCATATGGACCACATAGAAACACGTATATGTATTTTCTTTGTTTAGTTTCGGTCGTGTTTTACCTTGTATAAAAGTTGGTTAGCTAGTATTTGAGGTAGTTGAGAATGCACTAAACAAAGAGCATCTCGACGACACATTATAATATAAAGGTCAAGATATGAGTGTGGTCTAACAACACGTCATGTTATTTGACCAAGAAAACAATGATATTGTTTATCCTTGTGAAGCCTACACAGGTGAATAATATACAAAAAAAGGACAAGTATTTTTTGACATTTCATGTAGGAGGATCATGCTTCTGTATTATATGACTCTGAAATATTTGATTCCATATTTGATTCTATTTAAATTGAGACCCGTCAAAAAATAGAGTGCCAAACATAATCGCTAACATATAAAAAGCAGATTTAGATTGAAATTATCTAACAACGTGGGCTGCAATAAAATCGTCATTACATGTGATACATGACTCCATTTCAAGACCACAACTAAGAAAATGGATCCTTGAAATAAGGATTAATTTTATGTAGGCAAACATTGGTCAAAAGCGACTAAACCTGATAAAAAACTGATGAAAATCGACCATAAACAGCCAAAACATTGCCGTAACCGGCTGAAATCATCCAAACATAAGAAAAAACATCTAAATTTATTTCTAGTCCATATGGACCACATAGAAACCGGTCAAAATGTTTTCGCCCGTATTCTAGATGGATGAAACACGTATATGTATTTTCTTTGTTTAGTTTTGGTCGTGTTTTACCTAGTATTAAAGTTGGTCAGCTAGTATTTGAGGTAGCTGAGAATCCACTAGAAAAAGAGCATCTCGAAGACAGATTATAATATAAAGTTCAAGATATGAGTGTGGTCTATCAACACGTTGTGTTATTTGACCAAGAAAACAATGATATTGTTTATCCTTGTAAAGCCTACACATGTGAATAATATACAAAAAAAGGACAAGTATTTTTTGACATTTCATGTAGGAGGATCATGCTTCTGTATTATATGACTCTGAGTTATTTGATTCCATATTTGATTCTATTTAAATTGATACCCGTCAAGAAATAGAGTGCCAAACATAATCGCCAACATATAAAAACATATTTAGATTGAAATTATCTGACAACGTGGGCTGCAATAAAATCGTCATAACATGTGATACATGACTCCGTTTCAAGACCGCAACTAAGAAAATGGATCCTTGAAATAAGGATTAATTTTATCTAGGCAAACATTGGTCAAAAGCGACTAAACCTGATAAAAAACTGATGAAAATCGACCATAAATAGCCAAAACATTGCCGTAATCGGCTAAAATCATCCAAACATAAGAAAAAACATCTAAATTTATTTATAGTCCATATGGACCACATAGAAACACGTATATGTATTTTCTTTGTTTAGTTTCGGTCGTGTTTTACCTTGTATAAAAGTTGGTTAGCTAGTATTTGAGGTAGTTGAGAATGCACTAAACCAAGAGCATCTCGACGACACATTATAATATAAAGGTCAAGATATGAGTGTGGTCTAACAACACGTCATGTTATTTGACCAAGAAAACAATGATATTGTTTATCCTTGTGAAGCCTACACAGGTGAATAATATACAAAAAAAGAACAAATATTTTTTGACATTTCATGTAGGAGGATCATGCTTCTGTATTATATGACTCTGAAATATTTGATTCCATATTTGACTCTATTTAAATTGAGACCCGTCAAAAAATAGAGTGCCAAACATAATCGCTAACATATAAAAAGCAGATTTAGATTAAAATTATCTAACAACGTGGGCTGCAATAAAATCGTCATTACATGTGATACATGACTCCATTTCAAGACCACAACTAAGTAAATGGATCCTTGAAATAAGGATTAAATTTATGTAGGCAAACATTGGTCAAAAGCGACTAAAGCTGATAAAAAACTGATGAAAATCGACCATAAACAGCCAAAACATTGCCGTAACCGGCTAAAATCATCCAAACATAAGAAAAAACATCTAAATTTATTTCTAGTCCATATGGACCACATAGAAACCGGTCAAAATGTTTTCGCCCGTATTCTAGATGGATGAAACACGTATATGTATTTTCTTTGTTTAGTTTTGGTCGTGTTTTACGTAGTATTAAAGTTGGTCAGCTAGTATTTGAGGTAGCTGAGAATCCACTAGACAAAGAGCATCTCGAAGACAGATTATAATATAAAGTTCAAGATATGAGTGTGGTTTATCAACACGTTGTGTTATTTGACCAAGAAAACAATGATATTGTTTATCCTTGTAAAGCCTACACATGTGAATAATATACAAAAAAAGGACAAGTATTTTTTGACATTTCATGTAGGAGGATCATGCTTCTGTATTATATGACTCTGAATTATTTGATTCCATATTTGATTCTATTTAAATTGATACCCGTCAAGAAATAGAGTGCCAAACATAATCGCCAACATATAAAAACAGATTTAGATTGAAATTATCTGACAACGTGGGCTGCAATAAAATCGTCATAACATGTGATACATGACTCCGTTTCAAGACCGCAACTAAGAAAATGGATCCTTGAAATAAGGATTAATTTTATCTAGGCAAACATTGGTCAAAAGCGACTAAACCTGATAAAAAACTGATGAAAATCGACCATAAATAGCCAAAACATTGCCGTAATCGGCTAAAATCATCCAAACATAAGAAAAAACATCTAAATTTATTTATAGTCCATATGGACCACATAGAAACACGTATATGTATTTTCTTTGTTTAGTTTCGGTCGTGTTTTACCTTGTATAAAAGTTGGTTAGCTAGTATTTGAGGTAGTTGAGAATGCACTAAACAAAGAGCATCTCGACGACACATTATAATATAAAGGTCAACATATGAGTGTGGTCTAACAACACGTCATGTTATTTGACCAAGAAAACAATGATATTGTTTATCCTTGTGAAGCCTACACAGGTGAATAATATACAAAAAAAGGACAAGTATTTTTTGACATTTCATGTAGGAGGATCATGCTTCTGTATTATATGACTCTGAAATATTTGATTCCATATTTGATTCTATTTAAATTGAGACCCGTCAAAAAATAGAGTGCCAAACATAATCGCTAACATATAAAAAGCAGATTTAGATTGAAATTATCTAACAACGTGGGCTGCAATAAAATCGTCATTACATGTGATACATGACTCCATTTCAAGACCACAACTAAGAAAATGGATCCTTGAAATAAGGATTAATTTTATGTAGGCAAACATTGGTCAAAAGCGACTAAACCTGATAAAAAACTGATGAAAATCGACCATAAACAGCCAAAACATTGTCGTAACCGGCTAAAATCATCCAAACATAAGAAAAAACATCTAAATTTATTTCTAGTCCATATGGACCACATAGAAACCGGTCAAAATGTTTTCGCCCGTATTCTAGATGGATGAAACACGTATATGTATTTTCTTTGTTTAGTTTTGGTCGTGTTTTACCTAGTATTAAAGTTGGTCAGCTAGTATTTGAGGTAGCTGAGAATCCACTAGACAAAGAGCATCTCGAAGACAGATTATAATATAAAGTTCAAGATATGAGTGTGGTCTATCAACACGTTGTGTTATTTGACCAAGAAAACAATGATATTGTTTATCCTTGTAAAGCCTACACATGTGAATAATATACAAAAAAAGGACAAGTATTTTTTGACATTTCATGTAGGAGGATCATGCTTCTGTATTATATGACTCTGAGTTATTTGATTCCATATTTGATTCTATTTAAATTGATACCCGTCAAGAAATAGAGTGCCAAACATAATCGCCAACATATAAAAACATATTTAGATTGAAATTATCTGACAACGTGGGCTGCAATAAAATCGTCATAACATGTGATACATGACTCCGTTTCAAGACCGCAACTAAGAAAATGGATCCTTGAAATAAGGATTAATTTTATCTAGGCAAACATTGGTCAAAAGCGACTAAACCTGATAAAAAACTGATGAAAATCGACCATAAATAGCCAAAACATTGCCGTAATCGGCTAAAATCATCCAAACATAAGAAAAAACATCTAAATTTATTTCTAGTCCATATGGACCACATAGAAACCGGTCAAAATGTTTTCGCCCGTATTCTAGATGGATGAAACACGTATATGTATTTTCTTTGTTTAGTTTTGGTCGTGTTTTACCTAGTATTAAAGTTGGTCAGCTAGTATTTGAGGTAGCTGAGAATCCACTAGACAAAGAGCATCTCGAAGACAGATTATAATATAAAGTTCAAGATATGAGTGTGGTTTATCAACACGTTGTGTTATTTGACCAAGAAAACAATGATATTGTTTATCCTTGTAAAGCCTACACATGTGAATAATATACAAAAAAAGGACAAGTATTTTTTGACATTTCATGTAGGAGGATCATGCTTCTGTATTATATGACTCTGAATTATTTGATTCCATATTTGATTCTATTTAAATTGATACCCGTCAAGAAATAGAGTGCCAAACATAATCGCCAACATATAAAAACAGATTTAGATTGAAATTATCTGACAACGTGGGCTGCAATAAAATCGTCATAACATGTGATACATGACTCCGTTTCAAGACCGCAACTAAGAAAATGGATCCTTGAAATAAGGATTAATTTTATCTAGGCAAACATTGGTCAAAAGCGACTAAACCTGATAAAAAACTGATGAAAATCGGCCATAAATAGCCAAAACATTGCCGTAATCGGCTAAAATCATCCAAACATAAGAAAAAACATCTAAATTTATTTATAGTCCATATGGACCACATAGAAACACGTATATGTATTTTCTTTGTTTAGTTTCGGTCGTGTTTTACCTTGTATAAAAGTTGGTTTGCTAGTATTTGAGGTAGTTGAGAATGCACTAAACAAAGAGCATCTCGACGACACATTATAATATAAAGGTCAAGATATGAGTGTGGTCTAACAACACGTCATGTTATTTGACCAAGAAAACAATGATATTGTTTATCCTTGTGAAGCCTACACAGGTGAATAATCTACAAAAAAAGGACAAGTATTTTTTGACATTTCATGTAGGAGGATCATGCTTCTGTATTATATGACTCTGAAATATTTGATTCCATATTTGATTCTATTTAAATTGAGACCCGTCAAAAAATAGAGTGCCAAACATAATCGCTAACATATAAAAAGCAGATTTAGATTGAAATTATCTAACAACGTGGGCTGCAATAAAATCGTTATTACATGTGATACATGACTCCATTTCAAGACCACAACTAAGAAAATGGATCCTTGAAATAAGGATTAATTTTATGTAGGCAAACATTGGTCAAAAGCAACTAAACCTGATAAAAAACTGATGAAAATCGACCATAAACAGCCAAAACATTGCCGTAACCGGCTGAAATCATCCAAGCATAAGAAAAAACATCTAAATTTATTTCTAGTCCATATGGACCACATAGAAACCGGTCAAAATGTTTTCGCCCGTATTCTAGATGGATGAAACACGTATATGTATTTTCTTTGTTTAGTTTTGGTCGTGTTTTACCTAGTATTAAAGTTGGTCAGCTAGTATTTGAGGTAGCTGAGAATCCACTAGACAAAGAGCATCTCGAAGACAGATTATAATATAAAGTTCAAGATATGAGTGTGGTTTATCAACACGTTGTGTTATTTGACCAAGAAAACAATGATATTGTTTATCCTTGTAAAGCCTACACATGTGAATAATATACAAAAAAAGGACAAGTATTTTTTGACATTTCATGTAGGAGGATCATGCTTCTGTATTATATGACTCTGAGTTATTTGATTCCATATTTGATTCTATTTAAATTGATACCCGTCAAGAAATAGAGTGCCAAACATAATCGCCAACATATAAAAACATATTTAGATTGAAATTATCTGACAACGTGGGCTTCAATAAAATCGTCATAACATGTGATACATGACTCCGTTTCAAGACCGCAACTAAGAAAATGGATCCTTGAAATAAGGATTAATTTTATCTAGGCAAACATTGGTCAAAAGCGACTAAACCTGATAAAAAACTGATGAAAATCGACCATAAATAACCAAAACATTGCCGTAATCGGCTAAAATCATCCAAACATAAGAAAAAACATCTAAATTTATTTATAGTCCATATGGACCACATAGAAACACGTATATGTATTTTCTTTGTTTAGTTTCGGTCGTGTTTTACCTTGAATAAAAGTTGGTTAGCTAGTATTTGAGGTAGTTGAGAATGCACTAAACAAAGAGCATCTCGACGACACATTATAATATAAAGGTCAAGATATGAGTGTGGTCTAACAACACGTCATGTTATTTGACCAAGAAAACAATGATATTGTTTATCCTTGTGAAGCCTACACAGGTGAATAATATACAAAAAAAGGACAAGTATTTTTTGACATTTCATGTAGGAGGATCATGCTTCTGTATTATATGACTCTGAAATATTTGATTCCATATTTGATTCTATTTAAATTAAGACCTGTCAAAAAATAGAGTGCCAAACATAATCGCTAACATATAAAAAGCAGATTTAGATTGAAATTATCTAACAACGTGGGCTGCAATAAAATCGTCATTACATGTGATACATGACTCCATTTCAAGACCACAACTAAGAAAATGGATCCTTGAAATAAGGATTAATTTTATGTAGGCAAACATTGGTCAAAAGCGACTAAACCTGATAAAAAACTGATGAAAATCGACCATAAACAGCCAAAACATTGCCGTAACCGGCTGAAATCATCCAAGCATAAGAAAAAACATCTAAATTTATTTCTAGTCCATATGGACCACATAGAAACCGGTCAAAATGTTTTCGCCCGTATTCTAGATGGATGAAACACGTATATGTATTTTCTTTGTTTAGTTTTGGTCGTGTTTTACCTAGTATTAAAGTTGGTCAGCTAGTATTTGAGGTAGCTGAGAATCCACTAGACAAAGAGCATCTCAAAGACAGATTATAATATAAAGTTCAAGATATGAGTGTGGTCTATCAACACGTTGTGTTATTTGACCAAGAAACAATGATATTGTTTATCCTTGTAAAGCCTACACATGTGAATAATATACAAAAAAAGGACTAGTATTTTTTGACATTTCATGTAGGAGGATCATGCTTCTGTATTATATGACTCTGAGTTATTTGATTCCATATTTGATTCTATTTAAATTGATACCCGTCAAGAAATAGAGTGCCAAACATAATCGCCAACATATAAAAACATATTTAGATTGAAACTATCTGACAACGTGGGCTGCAATAAAATCGTCATAACATGTGATACATGACTCCGTTTCAAGACCGCAACTAAGAAAATGGATCCTTGAAATAAGGATTAATTTTATCTAGGCAAACATTGGTCAAAAGCGACTAAACCTGATAAAAAACTGATGAAAATCGACCATAAATAGCCAAAACATTGCCATAATCGGCTAAAATCATCCAAACATAAGAAAAAACATCTAAATTTATTTATAGTCCATATGGACCACATAGAAACACGTATATGTATTTTCTTTGTTTAGTTTCGGTCGTGTTTTACCTTGTATAAAAGTTGGTTAGCTAGTATTTGAGGTAGTTGAGAATGCACTAAACAAAGAGCATCTCGACGACACATTATAATATAAAGGTCAAGATATGAGTGTGGTCTAACAACACGTCATGTTATTTGACCAAGAAAACAATGATATTGTTTATCCTTGTGAAGCCTACACAGGTGAATAATATACAAAAAAAGGACAAGTATTTTTTGACATTTCATGTAGGAGGATCATGCTTCTGTATTATATGACTCTGAAATATTTGATTCCATATTTGATTCTATTTAAATTGAGAACCGTCAAAAAATAGAGTGCCAAACATAATCGCTAACATATAAAAAGCAGATTTAGATTGAAATTATCTAACAACGTGGGCTGCAATAAAATCGTCATTACATGTGATACATGACTCCATTTCAAGACCACAACTAAGAAAATGGATCCTTGAAATAAGGATTAATTTTATGTAGGCAAACATTGGTCAAAAGCGACTAAACCTGATAAAAAACTGATGAAAATCGACCATAAACAGCCAAAACATTGCCGTAACCGGCTGAAATCATCCAAACATAAGAAAAAACATCTAAATTTATTTCTAGTCCATATGGACCACATAGAAACCGGTCAAAATGTTTTCGCCCGTATTCTAGATGGATGAAACACGTATATGTATTTTCTTTGTTTAGTTTTGGTCGTGTTTTACCTAGTATTAAAGTTGGTCAGCTAGTATTTGAGGTAGCTGAGAATCCACTAGACAAAGAGCATCTCGAAGACAGATTATAATATAAAGTTCAAGATATGAGTGTGGTTTATCAACACGTTGTGTTATTTGACCAAGAAAACAATGATATTGTTTATCCTTGTAAAGCCTACACATGTGAATAATATACAAAAAAAGGACAAGTATTTTTTGACATTTCATGTAGGAGGATCATGCTTCTGTATTATATGACTCTGAATTATTTGATTCCATATTTGATTCTATTTAAATTGATACCCGTCAAGAAATAGAGTGCCAAACATAATCGCCAACATATAAAAACATATTTAGATTGAAATTATCTGACAACGTGGGCTGCAATAAAATCGTCATAACATGTGATACATGACTCCGTTTCAAGACCGCAACTAAGAAAATGGATCCTTGAAATAAGGATTAATTTTATCTAGGCAAACATTGGTCAAAAGCGACTAAACCTGATAAAAAACTGATGAAAATCGACCATAAATAACCAAAACATTGCCGTAATCGGCTAAAATCATCCAAACATAAGAAAAAACATCTAAATTTATTTATAGTCCATATGGACCACATAGAAACACGTATATGTATTTTCTTTGTTTAGTTTCGGTCGTGTTTTACCTTGTATAAAAGTTGGTTAGCTAGTATTTGAGGTAGTTGAGAATGCACTAAACAAAGAGCATCTCGACGACACATTATAATATAAAGGTCAAGATATGAGTGTGGTCTAACAACACGTCATGTTATTTGACCAAGAAAACAATGATATTGTTTATCCTTGTGAAGCCTACACAGGTGAATAATATACAAAAAAAGGACAAGTATTTTTTGACATTTCATGTAGGAGGATCATGCTTCTGTATTATATGACTCTGAAATATTTGATTCCATATTTGATTCTATTTAAATTGAGACCCGTCAAAAAATAGAGTGCCAAACATAATCGCTAACATATAAAACGCAGATTTAGATTGAAATTATCTAACAACGTGGGCTGCAATAAAATCGTCATTACATGTGATACATGACTCCATTTCAAGACCACAACTAAGAAAATGGATCCTTGAAATAAGGATTAATTTTATGTAGGCAAACATTGGTCAAAAGCGACTAAACCTGATAAAAAACTGATGAAAATCGACCATAAACAGCCAAAACATTGCCGTAACCGGCTGAAATCATCCAAGCATAAGAAAAAACATCTAAATTTATTTCTAGTCCATATGGACCACATAGAAACCGGTCAAAATGTTTTCGCCTGTATTCTAGATGGATGAAACACGTATATGTATTTTCTTTGTTTAGTTTTGGTCGTGTTTTACCTAGTATTAAAGTTGGTCAGCTAGTATTTGAGGTAGCTGAGAATCCACTAGACAAAGAGCATCTCGAAGACAAATTATAATATAAAGTTCAAGATATGAGTGTGGTCTATCAACACGTTGTGTTATTTGACCAAGAAAACAATGATATTGTTTATCCTTGTAAAGCCTACACATGTGAATAATATACAAAAAAAGGACAAGTATTTTTTGACATTTCATGTAGGAGGATCATGCTTCTGTATTATATGACTCTGAGTTATTTGATTCCATATTTGATTCTATTTAAATTGATACCCGTCAAGAAATAGAGTGCCAAACATAATCGCCAACATATAAAAACATATTTAGATTGAAATTATCTGACAACGTGGGCTGTAATAAAATCGTCATAACATGTGATACATGACTCCGTTTCAAGACCGCAACTAAGAAAATGGATCCTTGAAATAAGGATTAATTTTATCTAGGCAAACATTGGTCAAAAGCGACTAAACTTGATAAAAAACTGATGAAAATCGACCATAAATAGCCAAAACATTGTCATAATCGGCTAAAATCATCCAAACATAAGAAAAAACATCTAAATTTATTTATAGTCCATATGGACCACATAGAAACACGTATATGTATTTTCTTTGTTTAGTTTCGGTCGTGTTTTACCTTGTATAAAAGTTGGTTAGCTAGTATTTGAGGTAGTTGAGAATGCACTAAACAAAGAGCATCTCGACGACACATTATAATATAAAGGTCAAGATATCAGTGTGGTCTAACAACACGTCATGTTATTTGACCAAGAAAACAATGATATTGTTTATCCTTGTGAAGCCTACACAGGTGAATAATATATACAAAAAAAGGACAAGTATTTTTTGACATTTTATGTAGGAGGATCATGCTTCTGTATTATATGACTCTCAAATATTTGATTCCATATTTGATTCTATTTAAATTGAGAACCGTCAAAAAATAGAGTGCCAAACATAATCGCTAACATATAAAAAGCAGATTTAGATTGAAATTATCTAACAACGTGGGCTGCAATAAAATCGTCATTACATGTGATACATGACTCCATTTCAAGACCACAACTAAGAAAATGGATCCTTGAAATAAGGATTAATTTTATGTAGGCAAACATTGGTCAAAAGCGACTAAACCTGATAAAAAACTGATGAAAATCGACCATAAACAACCAAAACATTGCCGTAACCGGCTGAAATCATCCAAACATAAGAAAAAACATCTAAATTTATTTCTAGTCCATATGGACCACATAGAAACCGGTCAAAATGTTTTCGCCCGTATTCTAGATGGATGAAACACGTATATGTATTTTCTTTGTTTAGTTTTGGTCGTGTTTTACCTAGTATTAAAGTTGGTCAGCTAGTATTTGAGGTAGCTGAGAATCCACTAGACAAAGAGCATCTCGAAGACAGATTATAATATAAAGTTCAAGATATGAGTGTGGTTTATCAACACGTTGTGTTATTTGACCAAGAAAACAATGATATTGTTTATCCTTGTAAAGCCTACACATGTGAATAATATACAAAAAAGGACAAGTATTTTTTGACATTTCATGTAGGAGGATCATGCTTCTGTATTATATGACTCTGAATTATTTGATTCCATATTTGATTCCATATTTGATTCTATTTAAATTGATACCCGTCAAGAAATAGAGTGCCAAACATAATCGCCAACATATAAAAACAGATTTAGATTGAAATTATCTGACAACGTGGGCTGCAATAAAATCGTCATAACATGTGATACATGACTCCGTTTCAAGACCGCAACTAAGAAAATGGATCCTTGAAATAAGGATTAATTTTATCTAGGCAAACATTGGTCAAAAGCGACTAAACCTGATAAAAAACTGATGAAAATCGACCATAAATAGCCAAAACATTGCCGTAATCGGCTAAAATCATCCAAACATAAGAAAAAACATCTAAATTTATTTATAGTCCATATGGACCACATAGAAACACGTATATGTATTTTCTTTGTTTAGTTTCGGTCGTGTTTTACCTTGTATAAAAGTTGGTTAGCTAGTATTTGAGGTAGTTGAGAATGCACTAAACAAAGAGCATCTCGACGACACATTATAATATAAAGGTCAAGATATGAGTGTGGTCTAACAACACGTCATGTTATTTGACCAAGAAAACAATGATATTGTTTATCCTTGTGAAGCCTACACAGGTGAATAATATACAAAAAAAGGACAAGTATTTTTTGACATTTCATGTAGGAGGATCATGCTTCTGTATTATATGACTCTGAAATATTTGATTCCATATTTGATTCTATTTAAATTGAGACCCGCCAAAAAATAGAGTGCCAAACATAATCGCTAACATATAAAAAGCAGATTTAGATTGAAATTATCTAACAACGTGGGCTGCAATAAAATCGTCATTACATGTGATACATGACTCCATTTCAAGACCACAACTAAGAAAATGGATCCTTGAAATAAGGATTAATTTTATGTAGGCAAACATTGGTCAAAAGCGACTAAACCTGATAAAAAACTGATGAAAATCGACCATAAACAGCCAAAACATTGCCGTAACCGGCTAAAATCATCCAAACATAAGAAAAAACATCTAAATTTATTTCTAGTCCATATGGACCACAAAGAAACCGGTCAAAATGTTTTCGCCCGTATTCTAGATGGATGAAACACGTATATGTATTTTCTTTGTTTAGTTTTGGTCGTGTTTTACCTAGTATTAAAGTTGGTCAGCTAGTATTTGAGGTAGCTGAGAATCCACTAGACAAAGAGCATCTCGAAGACAGATTATAATATAAAGTTCAAGATATGAGTGTGGTCTATCAACACGTTGTGTTATTTGACCAAGAAAACAATGATATTGTTTATCCTTGTAAAGCCTACACATGTGAATAATATACAAAAAAAGGACAAGTATTTTTTGACATTTCATGTAGGAGGATCATGCTTCTGTATTATATGACTCTGAATTATTTGATTCCATATTTGATTCTATTTAAATTGATACCCGTCAAGAAATAGAGTGCCAAACATAATCACCAACATATAAAAACAGATTTAGATTGAAATTATCTGACAACGTGGGCTGCAATAAAATCGTCATAACATGTGATACATGACTCCGTTTCAAGACCGCAACTAAGAAAATGGATCCTTGAAATAAGGATTAATTTTATCTAGGCAAACATTGGTCAAAAGCGACTAAACCTGATAAAAATCTGATGAAAATCGACCATAAATAGCCAAAACATTGCCGTAATCGGCTAAAATCATCCAAACATAAGAAAAAACATCTAAATTTATTTATAGTCCATATGGACCACATAGAAACACGTATATGTATTTTCTTTGTTTAGTTTCGGTCGTGGTTTACCTTGTATAAAAGTTGGTTAGCTAGTATTTGAGGTAGTTGAGAATGCACTAAACAAAGAGCATCTCGACGACACATTATAATATGAAGGTCAAGATATGAGTGTGGTCTAACAACACGTCATGTTATTTGACCAAGAAAACAATGATATTGTTTATCCTTGTGAAGCCTACACAGGTGAATAATATACAAAAAAGGACAAGTATTTTTTGACATTTCATGTAGGAGGATCATGCTTCTGTATTATATGACTCTGAAATATTTGATTCCATATTTGATTCTATTTAAATTGAGACCCGTCAAAAAATAGAGTGCCAAACATAATCGCTAACATATAAAAAGCAGATTTAGATTGAAATTATCTAACAACGTGGGCTGCAATAAAATCGTCATTACATGTGATACATGACTCCATTTCAAGACCACAACTAAGAAAATGGATCCTTGAAATAAGGATTAATTTTATGTAGGCAAAAATTGGTCAAAAGCGACTAAACCTGATAAAAAACTGATGAAAATCGACCATAAACAGCCAAAACATTGCCGTAACCGGCTGAAATCATCCAAACATAAGAAAAAACATCTAAATTTATTTCTAGTCCATATGGACCACATAGAAACCGGTCAAAATGTTTTCGCCCGTATTCTAGATGGATGAAACACGTATATGTATTTTCTTTGTTTAGTTTTGGTCGTGTTTTACCTAGTATAAAAGTTGGTTAGCTAGTATTTGAGGTAGTTGAGAATGCACTAGACAAAGAGCATCTCGACGACACATTATAATATAAAGGTCAAGATATGAGTGTGGTCTAACAACATGTCGTGTTATTTGGCCAAGAAAACAATGATATTGTTTATCCTTGTGAAGCCTACACAGGTGAATAATATACAAAAAAAGGACAAGTATTTTTTAACATTTCATGTAGGAGGATCATGCTTCTGTATTATATGACTCTAAAATATTTGATTCCATATTTGATTCTATTTAAATGGAGACCCGTCAAAAAATAGAGTGCCAAACATAATCGCTAACATATAAAAAGCAGATTTAGATTGAAATTATCTAACAACATGGGCTGCAATAAAATCGTCATTACATGTGATACATGACTCCATTTCAAGACCACAACTAAGAAAATGGATCCTGGAAATAAGGATTAATTTTATCCAGGCAAACATTGGTCAAAAGCGACTAAACCTGATAAAAAACTGATGAAAATCGACCATAAACAGCCAAAACATTGCCGTAATCGGCTGAAATCATCCAAACATAAGAAAAAAACATCTAAATTTATTTCTAGTCCATATGGACCACATAGAAACACGTATATGTATTTTCTTTGTTTAGTTTTGGTCGTGTTTTACCTAGTATAAAAGTTGGTTAGCTAGTATTTGAGGTAGTTGAGAATGCACTAGACAAAGAGCATCTCGACGACACATTATAATATAAAGGTCAAGATATGAGTGTGGTCTAACAACACGTCGTGTTATTTGGCCAAGAAAACAATGATATTGTTTATCCTTGTGAAGCCTACACAGGTGAATAATATACAAAAAAAGGACAAGTATTTTTTAACATTTCATGTAGGAGGATCATGCTTCTGTATTATATGACTCTAAAATATTTGATTCCATATTTGATTCTATTTAAATGGAGACCCGTCAAAAAATAGAGTGCCAAACATAATCGCTAACATATAAAAAGCAGATTTAGATTGAAATTATCTAACAACATGGGCTGCAATAAAATCGTCATTACATGTGATACATGACTCCATTTCAAGACCACAACTAAGAAAATGGATCCTGGAAATAAGGATTAATTTTATCCAGGCAAACATTGGTCAAAAGCGACTAAACCTGATAAAAAACTGATGAAAATCGACCATAAACAGCCAAAACATTGCCGTAATCGGCTGAAATCATCCAAACATAAGAAAAAAACATCTAAATTTATTTCTAGTCCATATGGACCACATAGAAACACGTATATGTATTTTCTTTGTTTAGTTTTGGTCGTGTTTTACCTAGTATAAAAGTTTGTTAGCTAGTATTTGAGGTAGTTGAGAATGCACTAGACAAAGAGCATCTCGATGATACATTGTAATATAAAGGTCAAGATATGAGTGTGGTCTAACAACACGTCATGTTATTTGACCAAGAAAACAATGATATTGTTTATCCTTGTGAAGCCTACACAGGTGAATAATATACAAAAAAGGACAAGTATTTTTTGACATTTCATGTAGGAGGATCATGCTTCTGTATTATATGACTCTAAAATATTTGATTCCATATTTGATTCTATTTAAATGGAGACCCGTCAAAAAATAGAGTGCCAAACATAATCGCTAACATATAAAAAGCATATTTAGATTGAAATTATCTAACAACATGGGCTGCAATAAAATCGTCATTACATGTGATACATGACTCCATTTCAAGACCACAACTAAGAAAATGGATCCTGAAAATAAGGATTAATTTTATCCAGGCAAACATTGGTCAAAAGCGACTAAACCTGATAAAAAACTGATGAAAATCGACCATAAACAGCCAAAACATTGACGTAACCGGCTGACATCATCCAAACATAAGAAAAAACATCTAAATTTATTTCTAGTCCATATGGACCACATAAAAACCGGTCAAAATGTTTTCGCTCGTATTCTAGATGGATGAAACACGTATATGTATTTTCTTTGTTTAGTTTTGGACGGGTTTTACCTAGTATTAAAGTTGGTCAGCTAGTATTTGAGGTAGCTGAGAATCCACTAGACAAAGAGCATCTCGAAGACACATTATAATATAAATTTCAAGATATGAGTGTGGTCTATCAACAAGTTGTGTTATTTGACCAAGAAAACAATGATATTGTTTATCCTTGTAAAGCCTACACATGTGAATAATATACAAAAAAAGGACAAGTATTTTTTGACATTTCATTTAGGAGGATCATGCTTCTGTATTATATGACTCTGAATTATTTGATTCCATATTTGATTCTATTTAAATTGATACCCGTCAAGAAATAGAGTGCCAAACATAATCGCCAACATATAAAAACAAATTTAGATTGAAATTATCTGACAATGTAAGCTGCAATAAAATCATCATAACATGTGATACATGACTCCGTTTCAAGACCACAACTAAGAAAATGGATCCTTGAAATAAGGATTAATTTTATCTAGGCAAACATAGGTCAAAAGCGACTAAACCTGATAAAAAACTGATGAAAATCGACCATAAACAGCCAAAACATTGCCCTAATCGGCTGAAATCATCCAAACATAAGAAAAAACATCTAAATTTATTTATAGTCCATATGGATCACATAGAAACACGTATATGTATTTTCTTTGTTTAGTTTTGGTCGTGTTTTACCTAGTATAAAAGTTGGTTAGCTAGTATTTGAGGTAGTTGAGAATGCACTAGACAAAGAGCATCTCGACGACACATTATAATATAAAGGTCAAGATATGAGTGTGGTCTAACAACACGTCGTGTTATTTGGCCAAGAAAACAATGATATTGTTTATCCTTGTGAAGCCTACACAGGTGAATAATATACAAAAAAAGGACAAGTATTTTTTAACATTTCATGTAGGAGGATCATGCTTCTGTATTATATGACTCTGAAATATTTGATTCCATATTTGATTCTATTTAAATTGATACCCGTCAAGAAATAGAGTGCCAAACATAATCGCTAACATATAAAGAGCAGATTTAGATTGAAATTATCTAACAACGTGGGCTGTAATAAAATCGTCATTACATGTGATACATGACTCCATTTCAAGACCACAACTAAGAAAATGGATCCTTGAAATAAGGATTAATTTTATGTAGGCAAACATTGGTCAAAAGCGACTAACCTGATAAAAAACTGATGAAAATCGACCATAAACAGCCAAAACATTGCCGTAACCGGCTGAAATCATCCAAACATAAGAAAAAACATCTAAATTTATTTATAGTCCATATGGACCACATAGAAACCGGTCAAAATGTTTTCGCCCATATTCTAGATGGATGAAACACGTATATGTATTTTCTTTGTTTAGTTTTGGTCGTGTTTTACCTAGTATTAAAGTTGGTCAGCTAGTATTTGAGGTAGCTGAGAATCCACTAGACAAAGAGCATCTCGAAGACAGATTATAATATAAAGTTCAAGATATGAGTGTGGTCTATCAACACGTTGTGTTATTTGACCAAGAAAACAATGATATTGTTTATCCTTGTAAAGCCTACACATGTGAATAATATACAAAAAAGGACAAGTATTTTTTGACATTTCATGTAGGAGGATCATGCTTCTGTATTATATGACTCTGAAATATTTGATTCCATATTTGATTCTATTTAAATTGAGACCCGTCAAAAAATAGAGTGCCAAACATAATCGCTAACATATAAAAAGCAGATTTAGATTGAAATTATCTAACAACGTGGGCTGCAATAAAATCGTCATTACATGTGATACATGACTCCATTTCAAGACCACAACTAAGAAAATGGATCCTTGAAATAAGGATTAATTTTATGTAGGCAAACATTGGTCAAAAGCGACTAAACCTGATAAAAAACTGATGAAAATCGACCATAAACAGCCAAAACATTGCCGTAACCGGCTGAAATCATCCAAACATAAGAAAAAACATCTAATTTATTTCTAGTCCATATGGACCACATAGAAACCGGTCAAAATTATTTCGCCCGTATTCTTGATGGATGAAACACGTATATGTATTTTCTTTGTTTAGTTTGGGTCGTGTTTTACCTAGTATTAAAGTTGGTCAGCTAGTATTTGAGGTAGCTGAGAATCCACTAGACAAAGAGCATCTCGAAGACAGATTATAATATAAAGTTCAAGATATGAGTGTGGTCTATCAACACGTTGTGTTATTTGACCAAGAAAACAATGATATTGTTTATCCTTGTAAAGCCTACACATGTGTATAATATACAAAAAAAGGACAAGTATTTTTTGACATTTCATGTAGGAGGATCATGCTTCTGTATTATATGACTCTGAATTATTTGATTCCATATTTGATTCTATTTAAATTGATACCCGTCAAGAAATAGAGTGCCAAACATAATCGCCAACATATAAAAACAAATTTAGATTGAAATTATCTAACAACGTGGGCTGCAATAAAATCGTCATAACATGTGATACATGACTCCGTTTCAAGACCGCAACTAAAAAAATGGATCCTTGAAATAAGGATTAATTTTATCTAGGCAAACATTGGTCAAAAACGACTAAACCTGATAAAAAACTGATGAAAATCGACCATAAATAGCCAAAACATTGGCGTAATCGGCTAAAATCATCCAAACATAAGAAAAAAAATCTAAATTTATTTATAGTCCATATGGACCACATAGAAACACGTATATGTATTTTCTTTGTTTAGTTTCGGTCGTGTTTTACCTTGTATAAATGTTGGTTAGCTAGTATTTGAGGTAGTTGAGAATGCACTAAACAAAGAGCATCTCGACGACACATTATAATATAAAGGTCAAGATATGAGTGTGGTCTAACAACACGTCATGTTATTTGACCAAGAAAACAATGATATTGTTTATCCTTGTGAAGCCTACACAGGTGAATAATATACAAAAAAAGGACAAGTATTTTTTGACATTTCATGTAGGAGGATCATGCTTCTGTATTATATGACTCTGAAATATTTGATTCCATATTTGATTCTATTTAAATTGAGACCCGTCAAAAAATAGAGTGCCAAACATAATCGCTAACATATAAAAAGCAGATTTAGATTGAAATTATCTAACAACGTGGGCTGCAATAAAATCGTCATTACATGTGATACATGACTCCATTTCAAGACCACAACTAAGAAAATGGATCCTTGAAATAAGGATTAATTTTATGTAGGCAAACATTGGTCAAAAGCGACTAAACCTGATAAAAAAACTGATGAAAATCGACCATAAACAGCCAAAACATTGCCGTAACCGGCTGAAATCATCCAAACATAAGAAAAAACATCTAAATTTATTTCTAGTCCATATGGACCACATAGAAACCGGTCAAAATGTTTTCGCCCGTATTCTAGATGGATGAAACACGTATATGTATTTTCTTTGTTTAGTTTTGGTCGTGTTTTACCTAGTATTAAAGTTGGTCAGCTAGTATTTGAGGTAGCTGAGAATCCACTAGACAAAGAGCATCTCGAAGACAGATTATAATATAAAGTTCAAGATATGAGTGTGGTCTATCAACACGTTGTGTTATTTGACCAAGAAAACAATGATATTGTTAATCCTTGTAAAGCCTACACATGTGAATAATATACAAAAAAAGGACAAGTATTTTTTGACATTTCATGTAGGAGGATCATGCTTCTGTATTATACGACTATGAATTATTTGATTCCATATTTGATTCTGTTTAAATTGATACCCGTCAAGAAATAGAGTGCCAAACATAATCGCCAACATATAAAAACAGATTTAGATTGAAATTATCTGACAACGTGGGCTGCAATAAAATCGTCATAACATGTGATACATGACTCCGTTTCAAGACCGAAACTAAGAAAATGGATCCTTGAAATAAGGATTAATTTTATCTAGGCAAACATTGGTTAAAAGCGACTAAACCTGATAAAAAACTGATGAAAATCGACCATAAATAGCCAAAACATTGCCGTAATCGGCTGAAATCATCCAAACATAAGAAAAAAACATCTAAATTTATTTCTAGTCCATATGGACCACATAGAAACACGTATATGTATTTTCTTTGTTTAGTTTTGGTCGTGTTTTACCTAGTATAAAAGTTTGTTAGCTAGTATTTGAGGTAGTTGAGAATGCACTAGACAAAGAGCATCTCGACGATACATTGTAATATAAAGGTCAAGATATGAGTGTGGTCTAACAACACGTCATGTTATTTGACCAAGAAAACAATGATATTGTTTATCCTTGTGAAGCCTACACAGGTGAATAATATACAAAAAAGGACAAGTATTTTTTGACATTTCATGTAGGAGGATCATGCTTCTGTATTATATGACTCTAAAATATTTGATTCCATATTTGATTCTATTTAAATGGAGACCCGTCAAAAAATAGAGTGCCAAACATAATCGCTAACATATAAAAAGCATATTTAGATTGAAATTATCTAACAACATGGGCTGCAATAAAATCGTCATTACATGTGATACATGACTCCATTTCAAGACCACAACTAAGAAAATGGATCCTGAAAATAAGGATTAATTTTATCCAGGCAAACATTGGTCAAAAGCGACTAAACCTGATAAAAAACTGATGAAAATCGACCATAAACAGCCAAAACATTGACGTAACCGGCTGACATCATCCAAACATAAGAAAAAACATCTAAATTTATTTCTAGTCCATATGGACCACATAAAAACCGGTCAAAATGTTTTCGCTCGTATTCTAGATGGATGAAACACGTATATGTATTTTCTTTGTTTAGTTTTGGACGGGTTTTACCTAGTATTAAAGTTGGTCAGCTAGTATTTGAGGTAGCTGAGAATCCACTAGACAAAGAGCATCTCGAAGACACATTATAATATAAATTTCAAGATATGAGTGTGGTCTATCAACAAGTTGTGTTATTTGACCAAGAAAACAATGATATTGTTTATCCTTGTAAAGCCTACACATGTGAATAATATACAAAAAAAGGACAAGTATTTTTTGACATTTCATTTAGGAGGATCATGCTTCTGTATTATATGACTCTGAATTATTTGATTCCATATTTGATTCTATTTAAATTGATACCCGTCAAGAAATAGAGTGCCAAACATAATCGCCAACATATAAAAACAAATTTAGATTGAAATTATCTGACAATGTAAGCTGCAATAAAATCATCATAACATGTGATACATGACTCCGTTTCAAGACCACAACTAAGAAAATGGATCCTTGAAATAAGGATTAATTTTATCTAGGCAAACATAGGTCAAAAGCGACTAAACCTGATAAAAAACTGATGAAAATCGACCATAAACAGCCAAAACATTGCCCTAATCGGCTGAAATCATCCAAACATAAGAAAAAACATCTAAATTTATTTCTAGTCCATATGGACCACATAGAAACACGTATATGTATTTTCTTTGTTTAGTTTTGGTCGTGTTTTACCTAGTATAAAAGTTTGTTAGCTAGTATTTGAGGTAGTTGAGAATGCACTAGACAAAGAGCATCTCGACGATACATTGTAATATAAAGGTCAAGATATGAGTGTGGTCTAACAACACGTCATGTTATTTGACCAAGAAAACAATGATATTGTTTATCCTTGTGAAGCCTACACAGGTGAATAATATACAAAAAAGGACAAGTATTTTTTGACATTTCATGTAGGAGGATCATGCTTCTGTATTATATGACTCTAAAATATTTGATTCCATATTTGATTCTATTTAAATGGAGACCCGTCAAAAAATAGAGTGCCAAACATAATCGCTAACATATAAAAAGCAGATTTAGATTGAAATTATCTAACAACATGGGCTGTAATAAAATCGTCATTACATGTGATACATGACTCCATTTCAAGACCACAACTACGAAAATGGATCCTGGAAATAAGGATTAATTTTATCCAGGCAAACATTGGTCAAAAGCGACTAAACCTGATAAAAAACTGATGAAAATCGACCATAAACAGCCAAAACATTGACGTAACCGGCTGACATCATCCAAACATAAGAAAAAACATCTAAATTTATTTCTAGTCCATATGGACCACATAAAAACCGGTCAAAATGTTTTCGCTCGTATTCTAGATGGATGAAACACGTATATGTATTTTCTTTGTTTAGTTTTGGACGGGTTTTACCTAGTATTAAAGTTGGTCAGCTAGTATTTGAGGTAGCTGAGAATCCACTAGACAAAGAGCATCTCGAAGACACATTATAATATAAATTTCAATATATGAGTGTGGTCTATCAACAAGTTGTGTTATTTGACCAAGAAAAAAATGATATTGTTTATCCTTGTAAAGCCTACACATGTGAATAATATACAAAAAAAGGACAAGTATTTTTTGACATTTCATTTAGGAGGATCATGCTTCTGTATTATATGACTCTGAATTATTTGATTCCATATTTGATTCTATTTAAATTGATACCCGTCAAGAAATAGAGTGCCAAACATAATCGCCAACATATAAAAACAAATTTAGATTGAAATTATCTGACAACGTAAGCTGCAATAAAATCATCATAACATGTGATACATGACTCCGTTTCAAGACCACAACTAAGAAAATGGATCCTTGAAATAAGGATTAATTTTATCTAGGCAAACATAGGTCAAAAGCGACTAAAAGATAAAAAAAACTGATGTAAATCGACCATAGACAGCCAAAACATTGCCCTAATCGGCTGAAATCATCCAAACATAAGAAAAACCATCTATTTATTTCTAGTCCATATGGACCACATAGAAACACGTATATGTATTTTCTTTGTTTAGTTTTGGTCGTGTTTTACCTAGTATAAAAGTTGGTTAGCTAGTATTTGAGGTAGTTGAGAATGCACTAGACAAAGAGCATCTCGACGACACATTATAATATAAAGGTCAAGATATGAGCGTGGTCTAACAACACGTCGTGTTATTTTTCAAAGAAAACAATGATATTGTTTATCCTTGTGAAGCCTACACAGGTGAATAATATACAAAAAAAAGACAAGTATTTTTTAACATTTCATGTAGGAGGATCATGCTTCTGTATTATATGACTCTGAAATATTTGATTCCATATTTGATTCTATTTAAATTGATACCCGTCAAGAAATAGAGTTCCAAACATAATCGCTAACATATAAAAACAAATTTAGATTGAAATTATCTAACAACATGTGATGACTCTATTTCAAGACCACAACTAATAAAATGGATCCTTGAAATAAGGATTATTTTTATCTAGGCAAACATTGGTCAAAAGTGACTAAACATGATTAAAAACTGATTAAAATCGACCATAAATAGCCAAAACATTGCCGTAACCGGCTAAAATCATCCAAAACATAAGAAAAAACATCTAAATTTATTTCTTGTCCATATGGACCACATAGAAACCGGTAAAAATGTTTTTTCCAGGATTCTAGATAGATGAAACACGTATATGTATTTTCTTTGTTTAGTTTTGGTCATGTTTTACCTAGTATAAAAGTTGGTCAGCTAGTATTTGAGGTAGTTGAGAATGCACTAGACAAAGAGCATCTCGACGACACGTTATAATATAAAGGTCAAGATATGATTGTGGTCTAACAACACATTTTGTTATTTGACCAAGAAAACAATAATATTATTTATCCTTGTGAAGCCTACACATGTGAATAATATACTAAAAAAGGACAAGTAATTTTTGACATTTCATGTAGGAGGATCATGCTTCTGAATTATATGCCTCTAAATAATTAATTCCATATTTGATTCTATTTAAATTGACACCCGTCAAGAAATAGAGTGCCAAACATAATCGCTAACATATAAAAATATATTTAGATTGAAATTATCTGACAACGTGGGCTGCAATAAAATCGTCATAACTTGTGATACATGACTCCGTTTCAAGACCACAACTAAGAAAATGGATCCTTGAAATAAGGATTAATTTTATCTAGGCAAACATTGGTCAAAAGTGACTAAACATGATAAAAAAAACATATGAAAATCGACCATAAATAGCCAAAACATTGCCGTAACCGGCTGAAATAATCCAAGCATAAGAAAAAACATCTAAATTTATTTCTAGTCCATATGGACCACATAGAAACCGGTCAAAATGTTTTCGCCCGGATTCTAGATGGATGAAACACGTATATGTATTTTCTTTGTTTAGTTTTGGTCGTGTTTTACCTATTATAAAAGTTGGTCAGCTAGTATTTGAGGTAGTTGAGAATCCACTTGACAAAGAGCATCTCGACGACACATTATAATATAAAGGTCAAGATATGAGTGTGGTCTAACAACACGTTGTGTTATTTGACCAAGAAAACAATGATATTGTTTATCCTTGTGAAGCCTACACATGTGAATAATATACAAAAAAGGACAAGTATTTTTTGACATTTCATGTAGGAGGATCATGCTTCTGTATTATATGACTCTAAAATATTTGATTCTATTTAAATTGATACCCTTCAAGAAATAGAGTGCTACACATAATCGCCAACATATAAAAACAGATTTAGATTGAAATTATCTGACAACGTGGGCTGCAATAAAATCATCATAACATGTGATACATGGCTCCGTTTCAAGACCACAACTAAGAAAATGGATCATTAAAATAAGGATTAATTTTATCTAGGCAAACATTGGTCAAAAGAAACTAAACCTTATAAAAAACTGATGAAAATCAACCATAAACAGTCAAAACATTGCCGTAATCGGCTGAAATCATCCAAACATAAGAAAAACATCTAAATTTATTTCTAGTCCATATGGACCACATAGAAACCGGTCAAAATGTTTTCCCCCGGATTCTAGATGGATGAAACACGTATATGCATTTTCTTTGTTTAGTTTTGGTCGTGTTTTACCTAGTATAAAAGTTGGTCAGCTAGTATTTGAGGTAGTTAAGAATGCATTAACAAAGAGCATCTCGACGACACATTATAATACAAAGGTCAAGATATGAGTGTGGTTTAACAACACGTTTTGTTATTTGACCAAGAAAACAATGATATTGTTTATCCTAGTGAAGCCTACACAGGTGAATAATATACAAAAAAAGGACAAGTTTTTTTTTTACATTTCATGTAGGAGAATCATGCTTCTGTATTATATGACTCTGAAATATTAGAATCCATATTTGATTCTATTTAAATTCAGACCCGTCAAGAAATAGAGTGTCAAACATAATCACTAACATATAAAAACAGATTTAGATTGAAATTATCTGACAACGTGGGCTGCAACTAAATCGTCATAACATGTGATACATGAATCCGTTTCAAGACCACTACTAAGAAAATGGATCCTTGAAATAAGGATTAATTTTATCTAGGCAAACATTGGTCAAAAGCGACTAAACTTGATAAAAACTGATGAAAATCGACCATTAACAGCCAAAACATTGCCGTAATCGGATGAAATCATCCAAACATAAGAAAAAACATGTAAATTTATTTCTAATCCATATGGACCACATAGAAACCGGTCAAAATGTTTTCGCCTGCATTCTAGATGGATGAAACACGTATATGTATTTTCTTTGTTTAGTTTTGGTCGTGTTTTACATAGTATAAAAGTTGGTCAGCTAGTTTTTGAGGTAGTTGAGAATGCACTAGACAAAGAGCATCTCGACGACGCATTATAATATAAAGGTTAAGATATGAGTGTGGTCTAACAACACGTTGTGTTATTTGACAAAGAAAACAATGATATTGTTTATCCTTGTGAAACCTACACAGGTGAATAATATACAAAAAAAGGACAAGTATTTTTTGACATTTCGTTAGGAGGATCATGCTTCTGTATTATATGACTCTGAAATATTTGATTCCATATTTGATTCTATTTAAATTGAGACTCGTCAAGAAATAGAGTGTCAAACATACTCGCTAACATATAAAAACAGATTTAGATTGAAATTATCTAACAATGTGGGATGCAATAAAATCGTCATAACATGTGATACATGACTCATTTTCAAGACCACAACTAAGAAAATGGATCCTTGAAATAAGGATTATTTTTATCTAGGCAAACATTGGTTAAAAGCAACTAAACCTGATAAAAAACTGATGAAAATCGACCATAAACAGCCAAAACATTGCCGTAATCGGCTGAAGTCATCCAAACATAAGAAAAAACATCTAAATTTATTTCTAATCCATATGGACCACATAGAAACCGGTCAAAATGTTTTCACCCAGATTCTAGATGGTTGAATCACGTATATGTATTTCTTTGTTTAGTTTTGGTCGTGTTTTACCTAGTATAAAAGTTGGTCAGCTAGTATTTGAGGTACTTGAGAATGCACTAGACAAAGAGCATCTCCACGACACATTATAATATAAGGTCAAGATATGAGTGTGATCTAACAACACGTTATGTTATTTGACCAAGAATACAATGATATTGTTTATCCTTGTGAAGCCTACACATGTGAATAATATACAAAAAAGGACAAGTATTTTTTGACATTTCATTAGAAAGATCATGCTTCTGTATTATATGACTTTAAAATATTTGATTCCATATTTGATTCTATTTGAATTTAGACCCGTCAAGAAATAGAGTGCCAAACATAATCGCTAACATATAAAAACAGATTTACTTGAAATTATCTGACAACGTGGGCTGCAATAAAATCGTCATAATATGTGATACATGACTCCGTTTCAAGACCACAACTAAGAAAATGGATCCTTGAAATAAGGATTAATTTTATCTAGGCAAACATTGGTCAAAAGCGACTAAACCAGATAAAAAACTTATGAAAATCGACCATTAACAACAAAAGCATTGTCGTAACCGGCTGAAATCATCCAAACATAAGAAAACATCTAAATTTATTTCTAGTCCATATGGACCACATAGAAACCGATCAAAATGTTTTCGCCCGGATTCTAGATGGATGAAAAACGTATATGTATTATCTTTGTTTAGTTTTGGTCGTGTTTTACCTAGTATAAAAGTTGACCAACTAGTATTTTAGGTAGTTGAGAATGCACTAGACAAAGAGCATCTCGATGACACATTATAATATAAAAGTCAATATATGATTGTGGTCTAACAACACGTCGTGTTATTTGACCAAGAAACAATGATATTATTTATCCTTATGAAGCCTACACAGGTGAATAATATACAAAATAGGACAAGTATTTTTTGACATTTCAAGTAGGAGGATCATGCTTCTATATTATATGACTCTGAAATATTTGATTCCATATTTGATTCTATTTAAATTGAGACCCGTCAAGAAATAGAATGCTAAACATAATCGCTAACATATAAAAACAGATTTAGATTGAAATTATCTGACAACGTGGGCTACAATAAAATTGGCATATAATGTGATACATGACTCCGTTTCAAGAACAAAACTAAGAAAATGGATCCTTGAAATAAGGATTAATTTTATCTAGGCAAACATTGGTCAAAAGCGACGAAACCTGATAAAAAAACTGATGAAAATCGACCATAAACAGCCAAAACATTGCCTTAACCGGCTGAAATCATCCAAACATAAGAAAAAACATCTAACTTTATTTCTAGTCCATATGGACCACATAGAAACCGGTCAAAATGTTTTCCCCCGGATTCTAGATGGATGAAACACGTATATGTATTTTCTTTGTTTAGTTTTGGTCGTGTTTTACCTAGTATAAAAGTTGGTCAGCTAGTATTTGAGGTAGTTCATAATGCACTAGACAAAGAGCATCTCGACCACACATTATAATATAAAGTTCAAGATATGAGTGTGGTCTAACAACACGTCGTGTTATTTGACCAAGAAAACAATGATATTGTTTATCCTTATGAAGCCTACACAGGTGAATAATATACAAAAAAAGGACAAGTATTTTTTGACATTTCATGTAGGAGGATCATGCTTCTGTATTATATGACTCTGAAATATTTTATTCCATATTTGATTCTATTTAGAATGACACTAGTCAAGAAATAGAGTGCCAAACATAATCGCTAACATATAAAAACAGATTTAGATTGAAATTATCTGACAACATGGACGGCAAAAAAATCGTCATAACATGTAATACATGACTCTGTTTTAAGACCTCAACTAAGAAAATGGATCCTTGAAATAAGGATTAATTTTATCTAGGCAAACATTGGTCAAAAGCGACTAAACCTGATAAAAAACTGATGAAAATCGACCATAAACAGCCAAAACATTGCTGTAACCGGCTGAAATCATCCAAACATAAGAAAAAACATCTAAATTTATTTCTAGTACATATGGACCACATAGAAACCGGTCAAAATGTTTTCCCCCGGATTCTAGATGGATGAAACACGTATATGTATTTTCTTTGTTTAGTTTTGGTCGTGTTTTACCTAGTATAAAAGTTGGTCAGCTAGTATTTGAGGTAGTTGAGAATGCACAAGACAAAGAGCATCTCGACCACACATTATAATATAAAGCTCAAGATATGAGTGTGGTCTAACAACACAACGTGTTATTTGACCAAGAAAACAATGATATTGTTTATCCTTGTGAAGCCTACACAGGTGAATAATATACTAAAAAAGGACAAATATTTTTTGACATTTCATGTAGTAGAATCATGCTTCTGTATTATATGACTCTGAAATATTTGATTCCATATTTGATTCTATTTAGATTGACACCCTTCAAGAAATAGAGTGTCAAACATACTCGCTAACATATAAAAACATATTTAGATTGAAATTATCTAACAATGTGGGCTGCAATAAAATCGTCATAACATGTGATACATGACTCATTTTCAAGACCACAACTAAGAAAATGGATCCTTGAAATAAGGATTAGTTTTATCTAGGCAAACATTGGTTAAAAGCAACTAAACCTGATAAAAAACTGATGAAAATCGACCATAAACAGCCAAAACATTGCCGTAATCGGCTGAAGTCATCCAAACATAAGAAAAAACATCTAAATTTATTTCTAATCCATATGGACCACATAGAAACCGGTCAAAATGTTTTCACCCAGATTCTAGATGGTTGAATCACGTATATGTATTTCTTTGTTTAGTTTTGGTCGTGTTTTACCTAGTATAAAAGTTGGTCAGCTAGTATTTGAGGTACTTGAGAATGCACTAGACAAAGAGCATCTCCACGACACATTATAATATAAGGTCAAGATATGAGTGTGATCTAACAACACGTTATGTTATTTGACCAAGAATACAATGATATTGTTTATCCTTGTGAAGCCTACACATGTGAATAATATACAAAAAAGGACAAGTATTTTTTGACATTTCATTAGAAGGATCATGCTTCTGTATTATATGACTCTAAAATAATTGATTCCATATTTGATTCTATTTGAATTTAGACCCGTCAAGAAATAGAGTGCCAAACATAATCGCTAACATATAAAAACAGATTTACTTGAAATTATCTGACAACGTGGGCTGCAATAAAATCGTCATAACATGTGATACATGACTCCGTTTCAAGACCACAACTAAGAAAATGGATCCTTGAAATAAGGATTAATTTTATCTAGGCAAACATTGGTCAAAAGCGACTAAACTAGATAAAAAACTTATGAAAATCGACCATTAACAACAAAAGCATTGTCGTAACCGGCTGAAATCATCCAAACATAAGAAAACATCTAAATTTATTTCTAGTCCATATGGACCACATAGAAACCGATCAAAATGTTTTCGCCCGGATTCTAGATGGATGAAAAACGTATATGTATTATCTTTGTTTAGTTTTGGTCGTGTTTTACCTAGTATAAAAGTTGACCAACTAGTATTTTAGGTAGTTGAGAATGCACTAGACAAAGAGCATCTCGATGACACATTATAATATAAAAGTCAAGATATGATTGTGGTCTAACAACACGTCGTGTTATTTGAACAAGAAACAATGATATTATTTATCCTTATGAAGCCTACACAGGTGAATAATATACAAAATAGGACAAGTATTTTTTGACATTTCAAGTAGGAGGATCATGCTTCTATATTATATGACTCTGAAATATTTGATTCCATATTTGATTCTATTTAAATTGAGACCCGTCAAGAAATAGAATGCTAAACATAATCGCTAACATATAAAAACAGATTTAGATTGAAATTATCTGACAACGTGGGCTACAATAAAATCGTCATATAATGTGATACATGACTCCGTTTCAAGAACAAAACTAAGAAAATGGATCCTTGAAATAAGGATTAATTTTATCTAGGCAAACATTGGTCAAAAGCGACGAAACCTGATAAAAAAACTGATGAAAATCGACCATAAACAGCCAAAACATTGCCTTAACCGGCTGAAATCATCCAAACATAAGAAAAAACATCTAACTTTATTTCTAGTCCATATGGACCACATAGAAACTGGTCAAAATGTTTTCCCCCGGATTCTAGATGGATGAAACACGTATATGTATTTTCTTTGTTTGGTTTTGGTCGTGTTATACCTAGTATAAAAGTTGGTCAGCTAGTATTTGAGGTAGTTCATAATGCACTAGACAAAGAGCATCTCGACCACACATTATAATATAAAGTTCAAGATATGAGTGTGTTCTAACAACACGTTGTGTTATTTGACCAAGAAAACAATGATATTGTTTATCCTTATGAAGCCTACACAGGTGAATAATATACAAAAAAAGGAGAAGTATTTTTTGACATTTCATGTAGGAGGATCATGCTTCTGTATTATATGACTCTGAAATATTTTATTCCATATTTGATTCTATTTAGAATGACACCCGTCAAGAAATAGAGTGCCAAACATAATCGCTAACATATAAAAACAGATTTAGATTGAAATTATCTGACAACGTGGACTGCAAAAAAATCGTCATAACATGTAATACATGACTCTGTTTTAAGACCTCAACTAAGAAAATGGATCCTTGAAATAAGGATTAATTTTATCTAGGCAAACATTGGTCAAAAGCGACAAAACCTGATAAAAAACTGATGAAAATCGACCATAAACAGCCAAAACATTGCTGTAACCGGCTGAAATCATCCAAACATAAGAAAAAACATCTAAATTTATTTCTAGTACATATGGACCACATAGAAACCGGTCAAAATGTTTTCCCCCGGATTCTAGATGGATGAAACACGTATATGTATTTTCTTTGTTTAGTTTTGGTCGTGTTTTACCTAGTATAAAAGTTGGTCAGCTAGTGTTTGAGGTAGTTGAGAATGCACAAGACAAAGAGCATCTCGACCACACATTATAATATAAAGGTCAAGATATGAGTGTGGTCTAACAACACGTCGTGTTATTTGACCAAGAAAACAATGATATTGTTTATCCTTGTGAAGCCTACACAGGTGAATAATATACTAAAAAGGACAAATATTTTTTGACATTTCATGTAGTAGAATCATGCTTCTGTATTATATGACTCTGAAATATTTGATTCCATATTTGATTCTATTTAGATTGACACCCTTCAAGAAATAGAGTGCCAAACATAATCGCTAACATATAAAAACAGATTTAGATTGAAATTATCAGACAACGTGGACGGCAAAAAAATCGTCATAACATGTGATACATGACTCCGTTTAAGACCACAACTAAGAAAATGGATCCTTGAAATAACGATTAAATTTATCTAGGCAAACATTGGTCAAAAGTGACTAAACCTGATAAAAAAAACTGATGAAAATCGACCATAAACAGCCAAAACACTGCCGTAATCGGCTGAAATCATCCAAACATAAGAAAATAAATCTAAATTTATTTCTAGTCCATATGGACCACATAGAAACTGGTCAAAATGTTTTCGCCCGGATTCTAGATGGATGAAACACGTATATGTATTTTCTTTGTTTAGTTTTGGTCGTGTTTTACCTAGTATAAAAGTTGGTCAGCTAGTATTTGAGGTCGTTGAGAATGCACTAGACAAAGAGCATCTCGACGACACATTATAATATAAAGGTCAAGATATGAGTGTGGTCTAACAACACGTCGTGTTATTTGACCAAGAAAACAATGATATTGTTTATCCTTGTGAAGCCTACACAGGTGAATAATATACAAAAAAAGGACAAGTATTTTTTGACATTTCATGTATGAGGATCATGCTTCTGTATTATATGACTCTGAAATATTTGATTCCATATTTGATTCTATTTAAATTGAGACCCGTCAAGAAATATAGTGCCAAACATAATCCCTAACATATAAAAACGGATTTATATTGACATTATCTAACAACGTGGACTCCAACAAAATCATCATAACATGTGATACATGAATCCGTTTCAAGACCACAACTATGTAAATGGATCCTTGAAATAAGGATTAATTTTATCTAGGCAAACATTGGTCAAAAGCGACTAAACCTGATAAAAAAACTGATGAAAATCGACCATAAACAACCAAAACATTGCCGTAGCTGGTTGAAATCATCCAAAATATAAGAAAAAACATCTAATTTTATTTCTAGTCCATATGGACCACATAGAAACCGGTCAAAATGTTTTCGCCCGGATTCTAGATGGATGAAACACGTATATGTATTTTCTTTGTTAAGTTTTGGTCGTGTTTTACCTAGTATAAAAGTTGGTCAGCTAGTATTTGAGGTAGTTAAGAATGCACTAGACAAATAGCATCTCGACGACACATTATAATATAAAGGTCAAGATATGAGTGTGGTCTAACAACACGTTGTGTTATTTGACCAAGAAAACAATGATATAGTTTATCCTTGTGAAGCCTACACATGTGAATAATATACAAAAAAAAGACAAGTATTTTTTGACATTTCATGTAGGAGGATCATGCTTCTGTATTATATGACTCTGAAATATTTGATTCCATATTTGATTCTATTTAAATTCATACCCGTCAAGAAATAGAGTGCCAAACATAATCGCCAACATATAAAAACAGATTTAGATTGAAATTATCTGACAACGTGGGCTGCAATAAAATCGTCATAACATGTGATACATGACTCCGTTTAAGACCACAACTAAGAAAATGGATCCTTGAAATAATGATTAAATTTATCTAGGCAAACATTGGTCGAAAGTGACTAAACCTGATAAAAAACTGATGAAAATCGACCATAAACAGCCAAAATATTGCCGTAATCGGCTAAAATCATCCAAACATAAGAAAAAACATCTAAATTTATTTCTAATACATATGGACCACATAGAAACCAGTGAAAATGTTTTCTCCCGGATTCTAGTTGTATGAAACACGTATATGTATTTTCTTTGTTTAGTTTGGTCGTGTTTTACCTAGTATAAAAGTTGGTTAGCTAATATTTGAGGTAGTTGAGAATGCACTAGACAAAGAGCATCTCGACAACACATTATATATAAAGGTCAAGATATGAGTGTGGTCTAACAACACGTTGTGTTATTTGACCAAGAAAACAATGATATTGTTTATCCTTGTGAAGCCTACACATGTGAATAATATACAAAAAAAAGACAAGTATTTTTTGACATTTCATGTAGGAGGATCATGCTTCTGTATTATATGACTCTGAAATATTTGATTCCATATTTGATTCTATTTAAATTCATACCCGTCAAGAAATAGAGTGCCAAACATAATCGCCAACATATAAAAACAGATTTAGATTGAAATTATCTGACAACGTGGTCTGCAATAAAATCGTCATAACATGTGATACATGACTCCGTTTAAGATCACAACTAAGAAAATAGATCCTTGAAATAACGATTAAATTTATCTAGGCAAACATTGGTCAAGAGTGACTAAACCTGATAAAAAACTGATGAAAATCGACCATAAACAGCCAAAACATTGCCGTAATCGACTGAAATCATCCTAACATAAGAAAAAACATCTAAAATTATTTCTAGTCCATATGGAACACACAGAAACCAGTCAAAATGTTTTCGCCCGGATTCTAGATGGATGAAACACGTATATGTATTTTCTTTGTTTAGTTTTGGTCGTGTTTTACCTAGTATAAAAGTTGGTCAGCTAGTATTTAAGGTAGTTAAGAATGCACTAGACAAATATCATCTCGACGACACATTATAATATAAAGGTCAAGATATGAGTGTGGTCTGACAACACGTTGTGTTATTTGACCAAGAAAACAATGATATTGTTTATCCTTGTGAAGCCTACACATGTGAATAATATACAAAAAAAGACAAGTATTTTTTAACATTTCATGTAGGAGGATCATGCTTCTATATTATATGACTCTGAAATATTTGATTTCATATTTGATTCTATTTAAACTCATACCCGTCAAGAAATAGAATGCCAAACATAATCGCCAACATATAAAAACAGATTTAGATTGAAATTATCTGACAACGTGGGCTGCAATAAAATCGTCATAACATGTGATACATGACTCCGTTTAAGACCAGAACTAAGAAAATGGATCCTTGAAATAACGATTAAATTTATCTAGGCAAACATTGGTCAAAAGTGACTAAACCTGATAAAAAAAATGATGAAAATTGACCTTAAACAGCCAAAACATTGCCGTAATCGACTGAAATCATCCAAACATAAGAAAAAACATCTAAATTTATTTCTAGTCTATATGGACCACATAGAAACCGGTCAAAATGTTTTCGCCTGGATTCTAGATGGATGAAACACGTATATGTATTTTCTTTGTTTAGTTTTGGTCATGTTTTACCTAGTATAAAAGTTGGTCAGCTAGTATTTGAGGTAGTTGAGAATACACTAGACAAAGAGCATCTCGACGACACATTATAATATAAAGGTCAAGATATGAGTGTGGTCTAACAACACGTTGTGTTATTTGACCAAGAAAACAATGATATTGTTTATCCTTGTGAAGCCTACACAGGTGAATAATATACAAAAAAAGGACAAGTATTTTTTGACATTTCATGTAGGAGGATCATGCTTCTGTATTATATGACTCTGAATTATTTGATTCCATATTTGATTCTATTTAAATTGAGACCCGTCAAGAAATAGAGTGCCAAACATAATCCCTAACATATAAAAACGGATTTATATTGACATTAACTGACAACGTGGACTTCAACAAAATCGTCATAACATGTGATACATGAATTCGTTTCAAGACCACAACTAAGTAAATGGATCCTTGAAATAAGGATTGATTTTATCTAGGCAAACATTGTTCAAAAGCGACTAAACCTGATAAAAAAACTGATGAAAATCGACCATAAACAGCCAAAACATTTCCGTAGCCGGTTGAAATCATCCAAAATATAAGAAAAAACATCTAATTTTATTTCTAGTCCATATGGTCCACATAGAAACCGGTCAAAATATTTTCGCCCGGATTCTAGATGGATGAAACACGTATATGTATTTTCTTTGTTTAGTTTTGGTCGTGTTTTACCTAGTATAAAAGTTGGTCAGCTAGTATTTGAGGTAGTTAAGAATGCACTAGACAAATAGCATCTCGACGACACATTATAATATAAAGGTCAAGATATGAGTGTGGTCTAACAACACGTTGTGTTATTTGACCAAGAAAACAATGATATTGTTTATCCTTGTGAAGCCTACACATGTGAATAATATACAAAAAATGACAAGTATTTTTTGACATTTCATGTAGGAGGATCATGCTTCTGTATTATATGACTCTGAAATATTTGATTCCATATTTGATTCTATTTAAATTGATTCTATTTAAACATTTGTCAAAAGTGACTAAACCTGATAAAAAAACTGATGAAAATCGACCATAAACAGCCAAAACATTGCCGTAATCGGCTGAAATAATCCAAACATAAGAAAAAACATCTAAATTTATTTCTAGTCCATATGGACCACATAGAAACCGGTCAAAATAATTTCGCCCGGATTCTAGATGGATGAAACACGTATATGTATTTTCTTTGTTTAGTTTTGGTCGTGTTTTACCTAGTATAAAAGTTGGTCAGCTAGTATTTGAGGTAGTTGAGAATGCACTAGACAAAGAGCATCTCGACGACACATTATAATATAAAGGTCAAGATATGAGTGTGGTCTAACTACACGTCATGTTATTTGACCAAGAAAACAATGATATTGTTTATCCTTGTGAAGCCTACACAGGTGAGTAATATACAAAAAAAACGACAAGTATTTTTTGAAATTTCATGTAGGAGGATCATGCTTCTGTTTTATATGATTCTGAAATATTTGATTCCATATTTGATTGTATTTAAATTGATACCCGTCAAGAAATAGAGTGCCAAACATAATCGCTAACATATAAAAACAGATTTAGATTGAAATTATCTCACAACGTGGACTGCAACAAAATTTTCATATCATGTGATACATGACTCCGTTTCAAGACCACAACTAAGAAAATGGATCCTTGAAATAAGGATTAATTTTATCAATGCAAACATTGTTCAAAAGTGACTAAACCTGATAAAAAAACTTATGAAAATCGACCATAAACAGCCAAAACATTGCCGTAACCAGTTGAAATCATCCAAACATAAGAAAAAACATCTAAATTTATTTCTAGTCCATATGGACCACATAGAAACCGGTCAAAATGTTTTCGCCCAGATTCTAGAAGGGTGAAACACGTATATGTATTTTCTTTGTTTAGTTTTGGTCGTGTTTTACCTAGTATAAAAGTTGGTCAGCTAGTATTTGAGGTAGTTAAGAATGCACTAGACAAATAGCATCCCGATGACATATTATAATATAAAAGTCAAGATATGAGTGTGGTCTAACAACACATTGTGTTAGTTGACCAAGAAAACAATGATATTGTTTATCCTTGTGAAGCCTACACATGTGAATAATATACAAAAAAAAGACATGTATTTTTTGATATTTCATGTAGCAGGATCATGCTTCTGTATTATATGACTCTGAAATATTTGATTCCATATTTGATTCTATTTAAATTTATACCCGTCAAGAAATAGAGTGCCAAACATAATCGCCAACATATAAAAACAGATTTAGATTGAAATTATCTGACAACGTGGGCTGCAATAAAATTGTCATAACATGTGATACATGACTCAGTTTCAAGACCACAACTAAGAAAATGGATCCTTGAAATAACGATTAATTTTATCTAGGGAAACATTGGTCAAAAGTGACTAAACCTAATAAAAAAACTGATGAAAATCGACCATAAACAGCCAAAACATTGCCGTAATCGGCTGAAATCATCCAAACATAAGAAAAAACATCTAAATTTATTTCTAGTCCATATGGACCACATAGAAACTGGTCAAAATGTTTTCGCCAGGATTCTAGATGGATGAAACACGTATATGTATTTTCTTTGTTTAGTTTTGGTCGTGTTTTACCTAGTATAAAATTTGGTCAGCTAGTATTTGAGGTAGTTGAGAATGCACTAGACAAAGAGCATCTCGACGACACATTATAATATAAAGGTCAAGATATGAGTGTGGTCTAACTATACGTCGTGTTATTTGACCAAGAAAACAATGATATTGTTTATCCTTGTGAAGCCTACACAGGTGAGTAATATACAAACAAACGACAAGTATTTTTCGAAATTTCATGTAGGAGGATCATGCTTCTATATTATATGACTCTGAAATATTTGATTCCATATTTGATTCTATTTAAATTAAGACCCGTCAAGAAATAGAGTGCCAAACATAATCGCTAACATATAAAAACATATTTAGATTGAAATTATCTCACAACGTGGACTGCAACAAAATTTTCATATCATGTGATACATGACTCCGTTTCAAGACCACAACTAAGAAAATGGATCCTTGAAATAAGAATTAATTTTATCAAGGCAAACATTGGTCAAAAGCGACTAAACCTAATAAAAAAACTTATGAATATCGACCATAAACAGCCAAAACATTGCCGTAACCGGTTGAAATCATCCAAACATAAGAAAAAACATCTAAATTTATTTCTAGTCCATAAGGACCACATAGAAACCGGTCAAAATGTTTTCGCCCGGATTCTAGATGGGTGAAACACGTATATGTATTTTCTTCGTTTAGTTTTGGTCGTGTTTTACCTAGTATAAAAGTTGGTTAGCTAGTATTTGAGGTAGTTAAGAATGCACTAGACAAATAGCATCCCGATGACATATTATAATATAAAAGTCAAGATATGAGTGTGGTCTAACAACACATTGTGTTAGTTGACCAAGAAAACAATGATATTGTTTATCCTTGTGAAGCCTACACATGTGAATAATATACAAAAAAAAGACATGTATTTTTTGATATTTCATGTAGCGGGATCATGCTTCTGTATTATATGACTCTGAAATATTTGATTCCATATTTGATTCTATTTAAATTGATACCCGTCAAGAAATAGAGTGCCAAACATAATCGCCAACATATAAAAACAGATTTAGATTGAAATTATCTGACAACGTGGGCTGCAATAAAATTGTCATAACATGTGATACATGACTCCGTTTCAAGACCACAACTAAGAAAATGGATCCTTGAAATAACGATTAATTTTATCTAGGGAAACATTGGTCAAAAGTGACTAAACCTAATAAAAAAACTGATGAAAATCGACCATAAACAGCCAAAACATTACCGTAATCGGCTGAAATCATCCAAACATAAGAAAAAACATCTAAATTTATTTCTAGTCCATATGGACCACATAGAAACTGGTCAAAATGTTTTCGCCAGGATTCTAGATGGATGAAACACGTATATGTATTTTCTTTGTTTAGTTTTGGTCGTGTTTTACCTAGTATAAAATTTGGTCAGCTAGTATTTGAGGTAGTTGAGAATGCACTAGACAAAGAGCATCTCGACGACACATTATAATATAAAGGTCAAGATATGAGTGTGGTCTAACTACACGTCGTGTTATTTGACCAAGAAAACAATGATATTGTTTATCCTTGTGAAGCCTACACAGGTGAGTAATATACAAAAAAACGACAAGTATTTTTCGAAATTTCATGTAGGAGGATCATGCTTCTATATTATATGACTCTAAAATAATTGATTCCATATTTGATTCTATTTAAGTTGAGACCCGTCAAGAAATAGAGTGCCAAACATAATCGCTAACATATAAAAACAGATTTAGATTGAAAATTATCTCACAACGTGGACTGCAACAAAATTTTCATATCATGTGATACATGACTCCGTTTCAAGACCACAACTAAGAAAATGGATCCTTGAAATAAGGATTAATTTTATCAAGGCAAACATTGGTCAAAAGCGACTAAACCTGATAAAAAAACTTTTGAATATCGACCATAAACAGCCAAAACATTGCCGTAACCGGTTGAAATCATCCAAACATAAGAAAAAACATCTAAATTTATTTCTAGTCCATAAGGACCACATAGAAACCGGTCAAAATGTTTTCGCCCGGATTCTAGATGGGTGAAACACGTATATGTATTTTCTTCGTTTAGTTTTGGTCGTGTTTTACCTAGTATAAAAGTTGGTTAGCTAGTATTTGAGGTAGTTAAGAATGCACTAGACAAATAGCATCCCGATGACATATTATAATATAAAGGTCAAGATATGAGTGTGGTCTAACAACATGGTGTATTAGTTGACCAAGAAAACAATGATATTGTTTATCCTTGTGAAGCCTACACATGTGAATAATATACAAAAAAAGACATGTATTTTTTGATATTTCATGTAGCAGGATCATGCTTCTGTATTATATGACTCTGAAATATTTGATTCCATATTTGATTCTATTTAAATTTATACCCGTCAAGAAATAGAGTGCCAAACATAATCGCCAACATATAAAAACAGATTTAGATTGAAATTATCTGACAACGTGGGCTGCAATAAAATTGTCATAACATGTGATACATGACTCCGTTTCAAGACCACAACTAAGAAAATGGATCCTTGAAATAACGATTAATTTTATCTAGGGAAACATTGGTCAAAAGTGACTAAACCTAATAAAAAAACTGATGAAAATCGACCATAAACAGCCAAAACATTGCCGTAATCGGCTGAAATCATCCAAACATAAGAAAAAACATCTAAATTTATTTCTAGTCCATATGGACCACATAGAAACTGGTCAAAATGTTTTCGCCAGGATTCTAGATGGATGAAACACGTATATGTATTTTCTTTGTTTAGTTTTGGTCGTGTTTTACCTAGTATAAAATTTGGTCAGCTAGTATTTGAGGTAGTTGAGAATGCACTAGACAAAGAGCATCTCGACGACACATTATAATATAAAGGTCAAGATATGAGTGTGGTCTAACTATACGTCGTGTTATTTGACCAAGAAAACAATGATATTGTTTATCCTTGTGAAGCCTACACAGGTGAGTAATATACAAACAAACGACAAGTATTTTTCGAAATTTCATGTAGGAGGATCATGCATCTATATTATATGACTCTGAAAAATTTGATTCCATATTTGATTCTATTTAAATTAAGACCCGTCAAGAAATAGAGTGCCAAACATAATCGCTAACATATAAAAACAGATTTAGATTGAAATTATCTCACAACGTGGACTGCAACAAAATTTTCATATCATGTGATACATGACTCCGTTTCAAGACCACAACTAAGAAAATGGATCCTTGAAATAAGAATTAATTTTATCAAGGCAAACATTGGTCAAAAGCGACTAAACCTGATAAAAAAACTTATGAATATCGACCATAAACAGCCAAAACATTGCCGTAACCGGTTGAAATCATCCAAACATAAGAAAAAACATCTAAATTTATTTCTAGTCCATAAGGACCACATAGAAACCGGTCAAAATGTTTTCGCCCGGATTCTAGATGGGTGAAACACGTATATGTATTTTCTTCGTTTAGTTTTGGTCGTGTTTTACCTAGTATAAAAGTTGGTTAGCTAGTATTTGAGGTAGTTAAGAATGCACTAGACAAATAGCATCCCGATGACATATTATAATATAAAAGTCAAGATATGAGTGTGGTCTAACAACACATTGTGTTAGTTGACCAAGAAAACAATGATATTGTTTATCCTTGTGAAGCCTACACATGTGAATAATATACAAAAAAAAGACATGTATTTTTTGATATTTCATGTAGCGGGATCATGCTTCTGTATTATATGACTCTGAAATATTTGATTCCATATTTGATTCTATTTAAATTGATACCCGTTAAGAAATAGAGTGCCAAACATAATCGCCAACATATAAAAACAGATTTAGATTGAAATTATCTGACAACGTGGGCTGCAATAAAATTGTCATAACATGTGATACATGACTCCGTTTCAAGACCACAACTAAGAAAATGGATCCTTGACATAACGATTAATTTTATCTAGGGAAACATTGGTCAAAAGTGACTAAACCTAATAAAAAAACTGATGAAAATCGACCATAAACAGCCAAAACATTACCGTAATCGGCTGAAATCATCCAAACATAAGAAAAAACATCTAAATTTATTTCTAGTCCATATGGACCACATAGAAACTGGTCAAAATGTTTTCGCCAGGATTCTAGATGGATGAAACACGTATATGTATTTTCTTTGTTTAGTTTTGGTCGTGTTTTACCTAGTATAAAATTTGGTCAGCTAGTATTTGAGGTAGTTGAGAATGCACTAGACAAAGAGCATCTCGACGACACATTATAATATAAAGGTCAAGATATGAGTGTGGTCTAACTACACGTCGTGTTATTTGACCAAGAAAACAATGATATTGTTTATCCTTGTGAAGCCTACACAGGTGAGTAATATACAAAAAAACGACAAGTATTTTTCGAAATTTCATGTAGGAGGATCATGCTTCTATATTATATGACTCTAAAATATTTGATTCCATATTTGATTCTATTTAAGTTGAGACCCGTCAAGAAATAGAGTGCCAAACATAATCGCTAACATATAAAAACAGATTTAGATTGAAATTATCTCACAACGTGGACTGCAACAAAATTTTCATATCATGTGATACATGACTCCGTTTCAAGACCACAACTAAGAAAATGGATCCTTGAAATAAGGATTAATTTTATCAAGGCAAACATTGGTCAAAAGCGACTAAACCTGATAAAAAAACTTTTGAATATCGACCATAAACAGCCAAAACATTGCCGTAACCGGTTGAAATCATCCAAACATAAGAAAAAACATCTAAATTTATTTCTAGTCCATAAGGACCACATAGAAACCGGTCAAAATGTTTTCGCCCGGATTCTAGATGGGTGAAACACGTATATGTATTTTCTTCGTTTAGTTTTGGTCGTGTTTTACCTAGTATAAAAGTTGGTTAGCTAGTATTTGAGGTAGTTAAGAATGCACTAGACAAATAGCATCCCGATGACATATTATAATATAAAGGTCAAGATATGAGTGTGGTCTAACAACATGGTGTATTAGTTGACCAAGAAAACAATGATATTGTTTATCCTTGTGAAGCCTACACATGTGAATAATATACAAAAAAAGGACAAGTATTTTTTGACATTTCATGTAGGAGGATCATGATTTTGTATTATATGACTCTGAAATATTTGATTCCATATTTGATTCTATTTAAATTGATACCCGTCAAGAAATAGAGTGCCAAACATAATCGTCAACATATAAAAACAGATTTAGATTGAAATTATCTGACAACGTGGGCTGCAATAAAATCGTCATAACATGTGATACATGACTCCGTTTCAAGACCACAACTAAGAAAATGGATCCTTGAAATAACGATTAATTTTATCTAGGCAAACATTGGTCAAAAGTGACTAAACCTGATAAAAAAACTGATGAAAATCGACCATAAACAGCCAAAACATTGCCGTAATTGGCTGAAATCATCCAAACTTAAGAAAAAACATCTAAATTTATTTCTAGTCCACATGGACCACATAGAAACCGGTCAAAATGTTTTCGCCCAGATTCTAGATGGATGAAACACATATATGTATTTTCTTTGTTTAGTTTTGGTCGTGTTTTACCTAGTATAAAAGTTGTTCAGCTAGTATTTGAGGTAGTTGAGAATGCACTAGACAAAGAGCATCTCCACAACACATTATAATATAAAGGTCAAGATATGAGTGTCGTCTAACAACACGTTGTGTTATTTGACCAAGAAAACAATGATATTGTTTATCCTTGTGAAGCCTACACATGTGAATAATATACAAAAAAAAGACATGTATTTTTTGACATTTCATGTGCAGGATTATGCTTCTGTATTATATGACTCTGAAATATTGATTCCATATTTGATTCTATTTAAATTGATACCCGTCAAGAAATAGAGTGTCAAACATAATCGCCAACATATAAAAACAGATTTAGATTGAAATTATCTGACAACGTGGGCTACAATAAAATCGTCATAACATGTGATACATGACTCCGTTTCAAGACCACAACTAAGAAAATGGATCCTTGAAATAACGATTAATTTTATCTAGGCAAACATTGGTCAAAAGTGACTAAAACTGATAAAAAAACTGATGAAAATCCACCATAAACAGCCAAAACATTGCCGTAATCGGCTAAAATCATCCAAACATAAGAAAAAACATCTAAATTTATTTCTAGTCCATATGGACCACATAGAAACCGGTCAAAATGTTTTCGCCTAGATTCTAGATGGATGAAACACGTATATGTACTTTCTTTGTTTAGTTTTGGTCGTGTTTTACCTAGTATAAAAGTTGGTCAGCTAGTATTTGAGGTAGTTGAGAATGCACTAGACAAAGAGCATCTCGACGACACATTATAATATAAAGGTCAAGATATGAGTGTGGTCTAACTACACGTCGTGTTATTTGACCAAGAAAACAATGATATTGTTTATCCTTGTGAAGCCTACACAGGTGAGTAATATACAAAAAAATGACAAGTATTTTTTGAAATTTCATGTAGGAGGATCATGCTTCTGTATTATATGACTCTGAAATATTTGATTCCATATTTGATTCTATTTAAATTAAGACCCGTCAAGAAATAGAGTTCCAAACATAATCGCTAACATATAAAAACAGATTTAGATTGAAATTATCTCACAACGTGGACTGCAACAAACTTTTCATATCATGTGATACATGACTCCGTTTCAAGACCACAACTAAGAAAATGGATCCTTGAAATAAGGATTAATTATATCAAGGCAAACATTGGTCAAAAGCGACTAAACCTGATAAAAAAACTTATGAAAATCGACCATGAACAGCCAAAACCTTGCCGTAATCGGCTGAAATCATCCAAACATAAGAAAAAACATCTATTTTTATTTCTAGTCCATATGGACCACATAGAAACTGGTCAAAATGTTTTCGCCAGGATTCTAGATGGATGAAACACGTATATGTATTTTCTTTGTTTAGTTTTGGTCGTGTTTTACCTAGTATAAAATTTGGTCAGCTAGTATTTGAGGTAGTTGAGAATGCACTAGACAAAGAGCATCTCGTCGACACACTATAATATAAAGGTCAAGATATGAGTGTGGTCTAACTACACGTCGTGTTATTTGACCAAGAAAACAATGATATTGTTTATCCTTGTGAAGCCTACACAGGTGAGTAATATACAAAAAAATGACAAGTATTTTTCGAAATTTCATGTAGGAGGATCATGCTTCTATATTATATGACTCTGAAATATTTGATTCCATATTTGATTCTATTTAAATTGAGACCCGTCAAGAAATAGAGTGCCAAACATAATCGCTAACATATAAAAACAGATTTAGATTGAAATTATCTCACAACGTGGACTGTAACAAAATTTTCATATCATGTGATACATGACTCTGTTTCAAGACCACAACTAAGAAAATGGATCCTTAAAATAGGTATTAATTTTATCAAGGCAAACATTGGTCAAAAGCGACTAAACCTGAGAAAAAAACTTATGAATATCGACCATAAACAGCCAAAACATTCCGTAACCGGTTGAAATCATCCAAACATAAGAAAAAACATCTAAATTTATTTCTAGTCCATATGGACCACATAGAAACCGGTCAAAATGTTTTCGCCCGGATTCTAGATGGGTGAAACACGTATATGTATTTTATTCGTTTAGTTTTGGTCGTGTTTTACCTAGTATAAAAGTTGGTTAGCTAGTATTTGAGGTAGTTAAGAATGCACTAGACAAATAGCATCCCGATGACATATTATAATATAAAGGTCAAGATATGAGTGTGGTCTAACAACATGGTGTGTTAGTTGACCAAGAAAACAATGATATTGTTTATCCTTGTGAAGCCTACACATGTGAATAATATACAAAAAAGGACAAGTATTTTTTGACATTTCATGTAGGAGGATCATGATTTTGTATTATATGACTCTGAAATATTTGATTCCATATCTGATTCTATTTAAATTGATACCCGTCAAGAAATAGAGTGCCAAACATAATCGTCAACATATAAAAACAGATTTAGATTGAAATTATCTAACAACGTGGGCTGCAATAAAATCGTCATAACATGTGATACATGACTTCGTTTCAAGACCACAACTAAGAAAATGGATCCTTGAAATAACGATTAATTTTATCTAGGCAAACATTGGTCAAAAGTGACTAAACCTGATAAAAAACTGATGAAAATCGACCATAAACAGCCAAAACATTGCCGTAATCGGCTGAAATTATCCAAACATAAGAAAAAACATCTAAATTTATTTCTAGTCCACATGGACCACATAGAAACCGGTCAAAATGTTTTTGCCCAGATTCTAGATGGATGAAACACATATATGTATTTTCTTTGTTTAGTTTTGGTCGTGTTTTACCTAGTATAAAAGTTGGTCAGCTAGTATTTGAGGTAGTTGAGAATGCACTAGACAAAGAGCATCTCGACAACACATTATAATATAAAGGTCAAGATATGAGTGTGGTCTAACAACACGTTGTGTTATTTGACCAAGAAAACAATGATATTGTTTATCCTTGTGAAGCCTACACATGTGAATAATATACCAAAAAAGACATGTATTTTTTGACATTTCATGTGCAGGATTATGCTTCTGTATTATATGACTCTGAAATATTGATTCCATATTTGATTCTATTTAAATTGATACCCGTCAAGAAATAGAGTGTCAAACATAATCGCCAACATATAAAAACAGATTTAGATTGAAATTATCTGACAACGTGGACTGCAATAAAATTGTCATAACATGTGATACATGACTCCGTTTCAAGACAACAACTAAGAAAATGGATCCTTGAAATAACGATTAATTTTATCTACGCAAACATTGGTCAAAAGTGACTAAACCTGATAAAAAAACTGATGAAAATCCATCATAAACAGCCAAAACATTGCCGTAATCGGCTAAAATCATCCAAACATAAGAAAAAACATCTAAATTTATTTCTAGTCCATATGGACCACATAGAAACCGGTCAAAATGTTTTCGCCTAGATTCTAGATGGATGAAACACGTATATGTATTTTCTTTGTTTAGTTTTGGTCGTGTTTTACCTAGTATAAAAGTTGGTCAGCTAGTATTTGAGGTAGTTGAGAATGCACTAGACAAAGAGCATCTCGACGACACATTATAATATAAAGGTCAAGATATGAGTGTGGTCTAACTACACGTCGTGTTATTTGACCAAGAAAACAATGATATTGTTTATCCTTGTGAAGCCTACACAGGTGAGTAATATACAAAAAAATGACAAGTACTTTTTGAAATTTCATGTAGGAGGATGATGCTTCTGTATTATATGACTCTGAAATATTTGATTCCATATTTGATTCTATTTAAATTAAGACCCGTCAAGAAATAGAGTTCCAAACATAATCGCTAACATATAAAAACAGATTTAGATTGAAATTATCTCACAACGTGGACTGCAACAAACTTTTCATATCATGTGATACATGACTCCGTTTCAAGACCACAACTAAGAAAATGGATCCTTGAAATAAGGATTAATTTTATCAAGGCAAACATTGGTCAAAAGCGACTAAACCTGATAAAAAAACTTATGAAAATCGACCATGAACAGCCAAAACATTGCCGTAATCGGCTGAAATCATCCAAACATAAGAAAAAACATCTAAATTTATTTCTAGTCCATATGGACCACATAGAAACTGGTCAAAATGTTTTCGCCCGGATTCTAGATGGATGAAACACGTATATGTATTTTCTTTGTTTAGTTTTGGTCGTGTTTTACCTAGTATAAAAGTTGGTCAGCTAGTATTTGAGGTAGTTGAGAATGCACTAGACAAAGAGCATCTCGGCGACACATTATAATATAAAGGTCAAGATATGAGTGTGGTCTAACTACACTTCGTGTTATTTGACCAAGAAAACAATGATATTGTTTATCCTTGTGAAGCCTACACAGGTGAGTAATATACAAAAAAACGACAAGTATTTTTTGAAATTTCATGTAGGAGGATCATGCTTCTGTATTATATGACTATGAAATATTTGATTCCATATTTGATTCTATTTAAATTGAGACCCGTCAAGAAATAGAGTGCCAAACATAATCCCTAACATATAAAAACAGATTTAGATTGAAATTATCTCACAACGTGGACTGCAACAAAATTTTCATATCATGTGATACATGACTCCGTTTCAAGACCACAACTAAGAAAAAGGATCCTTGAAATAAGGATTAATTTTATCAAGGCAAACATTGGTCAAAAGCGACTAAACCTGATAAAAAAACTTATGAAAATCGACCATAAACAGCCAAAACTTTGTCGTAACCGGTTGAAATCATCCAAACATAAGAAAAAACATCTAAATTTATTTCTAGTCCATATGGACCACATAGAAACCGGTCAAAATATTTTCGCCCCGGATTCTAGATGGGTGAAACACGTATATGTATTTTCTTTGTTTAATTTTGGTCGTGTTTTACCTAGTATAAAAGTTGGTCAGCTAGTATTTGAGGTAGTTAAGAATGCACTAGACAAATAGCATCCCGACGACATATTATAATATAAAGGTCAAGGTATGAGTGTGGTCTAACAACACATTGTGTTAGTTGACCAAGAAAACAATGATATTGTTTATCCTTGTGAAGCCTACACATGTGAATAATATACAAAAAAAGGACAAGTATTTTTTGACATTTCATGTAGGAGGATCATGCTTTTTTATTATATGACTCTGAAATATTTGTTTCCATATTTGATTCTATTTAAATTGATACGCGTCAAGAAATAGAGTGCCAAACATAATCGGCAACATAAAAAAACAGATTTAGATTGAAATTATCTAACAACGTGGGCTGCAATAAAATTGTCATAACATGTGATACATGACTCCGTTTCAAGACCACAACTAAGAAAATGGATCCTTGAAATAAGGATTAATTTTATCTAGGCAAACGTTGGTCAAAAGTGACTAAACCTGATAAAAAACTGATGAAAATCGACCATAAACAGCCAAACCATTGTCGTAATCGGCTAAAATCATCCAAACATAAGAAAAAACAATTAAATTTATTTCTAGTCCATATGGACCACATAGAAAACGGTCAAAATGTTTTCGCCCGGATTCTAGATGGATGAAACACGTATATGTATTTTCTTTGTTTAGTTTTGGTCGTGTTTTACCTTGTATAAAAGTTGGTCAGCTAGTATTTGAGGTAGTTAAGAATGCACTAGACAAATAGCATCCCGACGGCACATTATAATATAAAGGTCAAGATATGAGTGTGGTCTAACAACACGTTGTGTTAGTTGACCAAGAAAACAATGATATTGATGAGACCGCTTTTATACATGGTCTCATCGTCCAAATTGGGCTTAAATTGCATAAAATATCATAAAATACCCAAATATATGCTTGTGTTTGTTGCTTGTGTATTTTAGGTACGGATATTTAGAAAATGACAAAAGATCACAAGAATCATGCAAAAACGAACACGGGAAACGAAGCCGCACAATGAACCAAGCCCTAATGAAGACTTTCCAAAGATCAACCCTTGAAGATTTGAAGAATTATGAAGAAGGGTCCTCCAATTATGAAGATATGACACTTTATACCCTTGTATCCTCATAATTACAAGTTTGGTCCCTAAAGTTTGTCAAAATTACAAAAAGGACCCTTAACTTTGAAGAATTGGCAAGTTTAGCCCCTCAACAAAGCTAAATTGTCAATCAATATCATCCACAAAGTCAAATACATCATGAAGTCCTTCAAAGTACAAGAAATGACAAGTTTGGTCATTTGAAAATATCAAAATTACAAAAAGGACCCTCAACTTTCAACAATTGGCAAAAATGGTCCCTCAATTATCAAGACTTGGCAATTTCAGTCCTCCAAAATGCTCATTATACAAGTCAAGACCATTACCCATCATCAAAATGCTAATTCAGCCCTTGAAGAATTCAAAAATGGCAAGAAATACCCCTGAAAATACTTTGGAAAAGTATTTGGGGCAAAAGTGTGAAAAGTGAAAGTTTATTAACAAAGGAAATCCGGATTTGGTTATTTAAATTGCAAGTGAAAAGAGAAAAGAAGGTGAGGGACTTATCATGGCCAGACATAAAACTTACCTTAACCTACCAAATGGTGACAAGTGTCCCACTTACTCCATCCCACCAATCAGCTCTCTTCATTTGGCCACATCACTTCCCACCCATAACAGATTTAAACTAATCTATATTAGTTTAATAATCTGGCGCTAAACATCTTTTTAAACCCAAACATAGATTAAAAGCCCAACTATTTACCAAGAACACAAATTGGGTTTTCTTAATTCACTTGTAATTAAACCTCATAAACCTCCAGATTAATGATTAAGCATGCCTTAATCATATCCCAACCTTAAAAACACATGCAACTTTACCCCACATGCCACATGGGACATGCCCTGCTACACGTTTGAGGAAGAAGACAAAATTATGCCATCAATCCAACGCCTCACAATCTTGCTTGCATCCTAAGCTCATTCTAAGCCCTTGATGCTATTTCAACAGCTCACACCTCAACTACATGACAAATTCAGTCACATGATTCTCCAAAGAAGACAAAAACCTCAAGGGCATTTTTGGGACTTAAGCATTAGGGTTTACACATTTTTTAGCTTAGAAGAACTTGTAAGGCTCTATATAAAGCCACTTAGGCCTTCACATTTCAGTTTGCTTTTGATTTTTCCTTGGTTCAAGTTTCTGTAAATCCTATTTCTAAGTTAATGAAATTGAGTTTGAAATCTTGAAGAAAAGTCATTGGCCAACCTTATTTACTGCTTTCATTTGTTATATGCTTGTTAGTTCTTAAAGTTCAAAACCTGTTTTCCAAAGAGGAGTGTGCAAAAGTTTGCATATTTCCTCATTTTCTTGATATTTTGCTAAGTCTTGTTCCAATCTTGGAATTCTTGGGCTATAGGGCTGATCATAGCATCCTAACTGAGTTGGTTAAGGTGTGGTGAGACTTATAACTTGGGGATAATCAAGTGTAATGTTTCTGATTTTTATGATATTGTGCTTAACCCTTGTTCAATCTTAGCAGGCTTATTGTGGAAGCTTGTGCTTGTTCTTGCTAGCACATAAGCTCAAAATTCGTGGATGTGGATGTACATCCATGAGGTTTGCATACTTAATCTGAAAATCTGCTTAAATTGTGATTTTTGGTGATATTTGTATGAAACTTGTGTTCTTGTGAATTTTGTGGCCTGTTCTTGCTTGAATCTGTTTATTATACTTGTTTGAGTGTTAATTGATGCTTGGTTGGCCTGAAATCTCAATTTGCTTTTGAAAATTTTGATTTGAAAAAGTTAAAGGGGTGTTTGGGTCTACTGGTTTATGCTTGTAACTTTTTATTGTGTTAAGGGAAGTGGTTGTTTATGCTTTGTATCTGCTATACCTTTGTTTGAGAGTGTTTTGCTGCAAGTTTTTGGGTTTGAACACTTGAATTAATCAATCTGCTATATAGACCTTGTTTCTGCTTGTTTTGACCGAGGATTTTGGGAACACTTAGTGTGTATGCATGCTTAGGGATAAAGTGGTTTAAACAAAGTTAATATAACCTGTTTGAAAGATTTGAGGTGTTGAAATTGGCTTGTGTGTCAAATACATCAGCAAAAGTAGAAAACTGCATGTGTTAGTGTTCATCAGTAACTTTCATTGCTTGAATCTTGTTTAATTCTTTAAACCAGTGCATAAACCTGTTTAGACTTGCTTATTGAAGTTTATTATAGCTTGTGTGTGCATTTGGTTGAATTTGGCTGGCTGATTTGTGCTTAAACTGCTCATAAGTGCTTAACTGCTTATTGTTCATGTCTGTGTAATGTCTGATGATTGATTGATTAAACTGTATCAATTGGGTGTTAGTGATTGTGTTATTTTGATTGTTATTGACTCCTTTTGATCCAAAGATCATTTGGGTGCCTTTGTGAAATCTGAATCCAAGAAAAAGTCACTAAAGACAAAAAGTCAAAATAGTCAAGCAGTGGAAAAAGTTTCCACTGCTCAACATCCAAAACTAGCCCCTGCTAGTGCAATTTTGTCATCAGCTTAACAATAAGCTATTCTATCTTATTCTGACTTGCAACAACTTATTTTTTGTGATAGATCTTCATTATTTGACCCATTTAAGTAAACTGGAGCTTATTGGACTTTGACTTTGACTTTTTACTAGAAAACCAACTTATTTGACTTTTAACATAAGTGCTTATTAGACTTTCCAGCTTATTGAGTGTGCTTATTGAGTAGGTTTTTGGTTATTAAGCCTAGTTTTGTCATAAGAAACATTTTGCAACTTGAATCAGCTTCTGAGGTGGTCTAGATCATAAAAACGACTATTTTGTCGTTTTGTGAATAAGTTTGTGACTTGTTTCTGGCTTATTAAGTGGGCTTATTTGAAAATTCTTTTTGTAGAAGTCTTTGTTAGGTCAAAAGAAGCTTGTGTGTTAAATTTTAGCTTATGGCAACAGCTTATAGCTTAATGGGCCAAAAAGCCCATTAAGAATAAGCTGCTTATTATAAGTTGGCTTATTTCACATTTTCAGCTTTTGGGCCTTTGGAAAAAGTTGTTTAAAATCAAATTTTGAGTCAACCTGTGCTTTTTGGGCTTATTTTGAACACTTTTTCTTATTGGGCCTTAATTAAGCCCAATAAGGGACTGTTTTGGGTTTGGCCCATTTTCAAGGCCAATAGGGGTATTTAGGTAACTTCACTTTCATTTCTGAGTTATTTAGGTTAAATTAAGCTAGTTTGCAAGTTTTTAGAATTTTTTATAATTTTTGGATTTGTAATATTATTTTAATATTATTTTATTATTAAAAATTAAAAGTCTAATCTTCTAGGTTTTTATATTTTTCCTAGGTTCTAAACACTTAATTAGGATTTTTGCAACTTTCCAAATATTTTTAGGTCTTTTAATTATTTTCTATAATTAATTTAAGATTTAATTGATTTTAGGAGTTTTAAATTGTTTAAAAATAGTTTTAATTGGTTTTAAAATTTTGAAAAATAGTTTTTAGCTTAATTAGAGTATTTTTGAGGTTTACAAACTTTAAAATCTTGTTTAGGGCTTTTTAATAATTAATTTTGATTTTTAGGGCTTTAATTAGCATTAAAAAGTCATTATCTAATTAATTAAAAGGTTTTTGCAAGTTTTGATTTTTTGTAAACTCTTAGAATATTATTAGGGATTTTTGGTAATTTTTAGTAATTTTTAGGTTTAAATTTTAATTTTGGTGGTTTTTAAGACTTTACATGTACGCCTTTTTAGAATAAGTTTAATCCGTCTTGATAACCGTCTTTCTCTTCTAATCCCTTTTCTATTTTTCTTTCTCAAATATAATCACAAATTAACCCATATCGTTACACACATAACACACTAGCCTCCTTGAGAACGAACTCACTTAGGGTCATTCACACACGGTTTTCCTAAATCGCCGTGCACGCTTGCCCTATTTTTACCTTCCTTTTCCTAAAGGGGTAATTTTACAACCATCAATTTTGGTGCCGCTGCCGGGGAGGCGTGTTGTGTTTTGATTTGGCATTGTTGTTTTTATACTAACCATAATTAGTATTTGTATTAGTAGCACTCTACTAATACGTATTATCATTTTTCGGTTTTTGTGTGAATATTATTAATATATTGTATACGTAGAACAATAATATCACAAGTACTCCAAATACGTGAGAAATCACAACCTTGACTTGGGAGGTCATTACCCAATCATTGTATTCGAATCTCAAACCAAAGAAAAAGGCAAAAATAGATAAATACTTTCGTGAAGCTTAATCTTGAAAATACAAACTATAAGGTGGGTATAAGGCGGATATTATAAAATATATCCTAAGGAAAAAGGCTCTTAAGTGCTTCGCGCCGCCTCTTTTCTCCGCTTGCTTGTGAGTATTTGATTGTGAGAGATAATCGAGGGTTTTGCCGCCCAAAGTATTACTAAGTATCATATATATTTTCTTGGTTTCTATTGATTAAACCCTCTTGAACGATTTGGTGTTCCACCATCGTTCTAAAGTCATCGAAGGCGTTCACTTCACGTGATCGTTTTCATTCCTTGAGGCTTCTTTAATCGAGAGATTTGATTAAGGAGGAGATTTGTGGACTTTTGTCTACTTAATACATTTCACCAAATTCCAAAAGGTTAATACAATCAAAAACCACAAAAAATTAAAAAACATAAAAACACCAAAAAGAATCTTCTTTACTCGTCTTCTCGTTGTACGTGACGTTTATGCAAACTCGCTCTAAAGCAAGACGTGCTCGTAAACGAAGAAACAAATCAACCACTCCTTCTAGTGAGGAGTCTCCTATTGACTAACCCATTGTAGTGAAAGAAGCAACCATGGCTAATCGAACTATGATGGAGTTACTTCAAGCACCCACCGAGGGTTATGGAGAGGCTATTGTGATTCCCGCTATCCTTGCGGAGAATTTTGAGGTTAAGACGGGTTTGTTGTCGATGATCCAAAACAACAAATTCCGTGGTGATGAGAAGGACAATCCACACAACCATATCCGCCAATTCAATCGTCTTACCGCTACTTGCAAGTTTAAGGATGTCTCGAACGACTCGATTAAGATGATGCTTTTTCCGTATTCCTTAGCGGGGCCCGCAAAAATTTGGTTAGAGAAAGAGCCACCCAATTCTATATTGACGTGGAAGGATCTCGTGTCTAAGTTTGTGAACCAATTTTTTCCGCCCTCTAAGACTACGCACTTGAAAAACGAGATTTCAAAGTTTTCACAAGAATTTAATGAAAGTTTTTCAACGGCTTGGAATAGGTTTAAGGAAATGTTACATGAATGTCCTCATCACGGTTTTTCCGATTTGCATCAAATTGACACGTTTTACAATGGACTTAATGATCATGAAAGGGATTATTTGAATGCCGTCGCGGGTGGTAATTTTTTGTGTAAAACAGTTGAGGAAGCTTTGGTGATAATTGAAAATAGATCTAAGGTGTATAGTCCTCGTAGCACGTCTAGTGTTCGTAAGGCTTCGTCTTCAGCTTCACCTTCTTTTTCTAATACCATCGATGCTTGCCAAATTGAGGCGAACTTGGAAAACAAGATTTTTGATAAGTTGAAAGGACTTTTGATTGAGTTTAAAGTTGGTGAACCAAGTGCTCCCGCTACGGCTAAAGCAATTGAGGTTTCTTGCATGTATTGTGGTGGAGGTCATGATTTCTCTGAGTGCATTACCAACGGTGGTAACACTTCGAGTGCCTTCGCGGCCAAGGGAAATTACAACCAAAACGGTCAAGTTTCCCGCTCTAATCAAATGACTCCACCGGGTTTTGGTTCATATCAAAATGCTAACAACAACTATCGCAACAATCAAGTTGGTTTTAAGAACAATTACAACAAGGGAAACTATGGGAATCAAGGGGCTAATAATCAAGTTTCAAACAAAAATGATTTTCAAAATAACAACAAAAGTTTGCAAACATTGAAAGATCTTCCAAGTGAGTTTGTTGAATATGCTAGTGGGAATGATGCTAGGTTTGACAATATTCAAAGAGAAATCATTAGCCTAAGATCCGAGTTTAAAAACAACTTGAAGAAAGAGTTGAAAAATGAGTTAGCTAATGAACTTAAAATCCACACCAACAAGATGGAAGGAAATGTCACTAGGTTGCAACAAAACCAACAAAAAAAGGAACAAGGGCAACATGAGATTAAACAAGAGATGCTTAAGGCCGAGAAAAGGCAAACCGAAGACGTATTGAGGCAATCTAATTTTGAAGATAAAATCTCGTCTATGTTTGAGGCAATAATGTGTAAACCGTCGTCAAGTGGTCTTCCTAGCAACAACATATCCAACCCTAAGGGTGAGATGAAAGTGATTACCACACGTAGTGGTAAGACGCTTAAGGAGCCGATTCCTCAACCAATTGCTCCTACAGAGGAAGCAATTAAGGAAGAACCCGAGGTGGTGGTCCAAAAGGAGCATGTCCCAATCCCACGAAGTACCGCTCATGCCACACCTACGGTTGACCCATTACCATCATTGGAACCCGAGATTCCAAAGGCTATGCCTACTATGCCTCAACCCACACCACCTTTACCCTATCCATCGAGACTTAGGAAGGAGAAACGTCAAGAGCGCGACAATTACCAATTTAAGCTTTTTATGAAAATGTTTCGTGATTTGCACTTTAATGTGAGTTTCGCTGATGCTTTGGTCATGATGCCTCGATTTGCCGCGAACTTTAAGAGTATGTTGAACAACAAGGAGAAATTGCACCAATTGTCTAGTTGTTCGTCGGTTTATCTTAATCGCATACCTCAAAAAGTCGGTGATCTCGGTAAATTTTTGATCCCTTGTGCAATCCAAGATATGGAAGAATGCTTCGCCTTGGCCGATCTTGGTGCTAGCATTAACTTGATGCCACTTGCAATCTTCAAGTCGCTCAATCTTCCTAATCTTACTCCTTCACTAATGTCTATCGAGTTGGCCGACCATTCCACAATTCCCGCATGTGGTTTGGCGGAAGACGTTTTTGTGAAAGTGGGGAAGTTCTACTATCTCGTAGACTTTATCGTTGTTGATATCCCCACGGATCCTCAAGTTCCTCTTATTTTAGGTCGTTCATTTTTAGATACGTCTATGGCTTTGATTGATGTGCATGCTAGAAAGATCACCTTACGTTTCAACGACGAGGAACTTGTTATAAACGCAACTCAAAATTCTCAACTTTCTCATGTTTATTCCGTTGCTACCATAAACCTCGTTGATATGATCGACGTGGTTTGCGAGGAATTTTCACAAGAATTTCTAGGATTTGGTGATGAAGAAACTAGTGGAAATCCCACTATGTTGGATCCAATTCTTGATAATTCGACACCAACCTTCACTCCTTTTGAAGGTGGTGGTTTTACGTTGGAAGAATTCGATGTTCCACGTACTTGTGACGAAGACCTCGACAACGATGAGGACTTCTCGATTATCAATGATTTTCTCAACGATTTCCCATTTCCTCCACCCGAGGAGGTTATGAGTATCGAGCCCAAATCTTCACTTGAGGAACCACCTATCTTCGAGTTGAAAGATTTACCTCCTCACCTCGAATATGTCTATTTGGAGGAGGACGACAAGTTGCCGGTTATTATTGCGAAGGATCTTTCGAATAATGAAAAAACCGCACTTGTCGATGTTCTTAAGGACCACAAAGGGGCGATTGCGTGGAAGTTATCCGACATTAAGGGAATCGATCCCAAGTTTTGTACCCAAAAAATCTTAATGGAAGAGGATTTCAAGCCAACAATCCAAAGTCAAAGGAGGGTGAACCCCAAAATTCACGACGTCATCAAAAAGGAGGTCCTTAAACTCCTTGACGCGGGAATGATTTACCCTATTTCCGATAGCCCTTGGGTGAGTCCTATTCATTGTGTCCCTAAAAAGGAAGGGATGACCGTTGTGCCAAACAATGCCAACGAGTTGATTCCCACTAGACTCGTGACCAGATGGAGAGTGTGCATTGACTATCGAAAGTTGAATGAAGCCACTCGAAAAGACCATTTTCCCTTGCCCTTCATGGACCAAATGTTGGAGCGTCTTGCGGGAAACGATTTCTATTGCTTTTTAGATAGTTTTTCCGGTTACTTCCAAATTCCCATCGATCCTCGTGATCAAGAAAAAACTACGTTTACGTGTCCATATGGAACGTTTGCCTATCGTAGAATGCCATTCGGACTTTGCAATGCACCAGGAACTTTTCAACGATGCGTGATGGCTATTTTACATGATATGATCGAGAAGACGATGGAAGTCTTCATGGATGACTTTTCCGTATTTGGTGATTCTTTCACTTCGTGTTTGTCGAACCTAGAGAGAATGTTAAAACGTTGTGAGGAAACCAACCTTGTGCTCAATTGGGAAAAATGTCATTTTATGGTTAAGAGTGGAATCGTCTTAGGGCACAAGGTCTCGAAAGCGGGGATTGAGGTAGATCAAGCTAAGGTAGACGTCATCGCCAAATTACCTCATCCCAAAACCGTTAAGGGAGTTAGGAGTTTCCTAGGCCACGCGGACTTTTATCGACGATTCATCAAGGATTTTTCATAGATTTCTCGACCCATTACACATCTTCTTGAAAAAGAGGCACGTTTTGTCTTTGACGAAGATTGTGTACGAGCCTTTGAGATCCTTAAGAGGAAACTTACCGAAGCTCCCATTCTTGTTGCTCCCAATTGGAACCTCCCCTTTGAACTTATGTGTGATGCTAGTGATTACGCTATAGGGGCCGTTTTGGGGCAACGTCATGATAAGCACTTCTTGCCTATTCACTATGCTAGCAAGACGATGACCGAGGCTCAACTTAAGTACACTACAACGGAAAAGGAGTTCCTTGCTGTGGTGTATGCATTTGAGAAGTTCCGACCTTACCTCGTCTTGACGAAATGTATAGTGTATACGGACCATTCGGCTATTAAGTATCTCATGGCAAAGCAAGATGCTAAGCCAAGATTACTTCGTTGGATTCTCCTCCTTCAAGAATTTGATCACACCATTGTTGACAAAAAAGGATCCGAGAATCTAGCGGTCGATCATCTCTCTCGTTTGGAAGATCCTCACCAAAGTGTTTACGAGCCTAAGGAAATCACCGAAACATTTCCGCTCGAGACACTTGGTTTAGTGAATTCCAAACTTGACTCTTCTACCCCATGGTTTGCGGATTTTGCAAATTACCATGCGGGTAACTTCATCATTAAGGGTATGACAACTCAAGAAAAACGAAAATTCTTTCGTGATGTCAAGTTCTACTTTTGGAACGACCCTTACTTGTTTCGAACGTGTGCGGATCAAATCATCCGACGTTGTGTATTTGGCACCGAAGCTTCTAACATCCTTAGAGCTTGCCATGAGGGACCCACGGGTGGTCACCACGGTGCTAATCTCACGGCTAAAAAGGTGTTTGATGCCGGGTTCTTTTGGCCTACTATTTACCGAGATGCACAAATTCTTGTGAAGTCTTGTGATGCATGCCAACGACAAGGAAAAGCCTCACAAAAGGATGAAATGCCACAAAACATCATTCAAGTGTGTGAGATCTTTGACGTGTGGGGTATAGACTTTATGAGGCCGTTCCCATCATCTCGTGGTAATAAGTACATTCTCGTTGCGGTTGACTACCTATCTAAGTGGGTGGAGGCCAAGGCCTTGCCTACTAATGATGCTCGTGTGGTAGTTAAGTTCTTGAAAAGTTTGTTTGCTCGGTTTGGAACCCCTCGTGCGATCATAAGCGATCGTGGAACCCATTTTTGTAACGACCAATTCGAATGGGTTCTAAGGAAATATGGGGTTACACATCGTCTTTCTACGGCTTATCACCCACAAACGAGTGGGCAAGTCGAGGTTTCAAACCGAGCTTTGAAAAGGATCTTGGAGAGATCTGTAGGAGAAAACCGACAAACTTGGTCGGATAAGTTGGACGATGCTTTATGGGCCTTTAGGACCGCTCATAAGACACCCATTGGGTGCACTCCCTATAAGCTTGTGTATGGAAAGAATTGTCATTTGCCTATCGAGTTAGAACACAAGGCTTATTGGGCCCTAAAGCATTGTAATGATGATATGGAGACCGCGGGAAAACACCGGAAAATGCAATTGAATGAATTAGATGAATTAAGGGATATTGCTTATGAAAATTCATTGATTTACAAAGAGAAAACTAAAAAGTTGCATGATTCAAAAATTAAAAACCGGGTTTTTAACATTGGGGATCAAGTTTTTCTTTTTAATTCAAGATTAAAAATCTTTTCTGGTAAGTTGAAATCCCGTTGGTCCGGTCCATTCACCGTGACTCAAGTATTTCCGTATGGGACCATCGAGCTAGCTCAAGATGATGGCCCTAACTTCAAGGTGAATGGACATAGGTTGAAGCACTACTTTGGCGGGGAAGTTCCATCCTTGAACTACCTCGACCAAGTCACCTTCCCCAATGATAATTAGTATTGAGGGGATCGAGTCGAGCTCATGACTCGGTAATAAAAAACGAGGTGCCTCGTGGGGGAGTCCCATGCTTATCCTATGTACATATTATCGCTTTCTAATGTAGCTTACGTGTGGGGATTTGTGCCCTTCCAACCTTTGTTCCGTGGTTGTTTGTGATATGTGATTTTTAGATCATGATCTTCACGATTGGAGCCTCTCGTATTCGCTTTATGGGAGCACTCGATCGTTTGCTTTGGAGACATTTCTCAATATCCATGATATATCCTTTTGATGTTCTAACCATAGGTTTTTAGCACACTTCATAAACGGCTTTTAACTTATTGGTTACACCCTTTCCATGCTAGATTAGGCATTCGACTACGTCTCTAGTATGGGGGTGTTTGCACCCCTAGACTCGAAACATTGAGGACAATGTTTAACTTTAGTATGGGGGGGTGAATAGATACTTGCCTTGCCAAATCTTCACGCTTTCCAAAGTTTATCTTTTTGTTATCATTTTTGTTGCAAAATAAGGCTAAAAATGGCCAAATTTTAAGATTTTTCTCATGTTTTATAAGTGTTTGAAGACACGAATGTAGATTTTCCGATGGCGAGAATAAGAGTAATTTTTGACTCGACCGTGCGTGTTGAGCACTTAGCTTTGATTCCTTAACTACACATTAGGCTAAGTCTCTTAAATGAGGACGAAAAATGATAGAGTTAATTATAAGTTACTATGTTAAACGTAGAGTACTCGTATTCTTTCAAAAACTCATGTGTTCTCGTTGTTTGCTTATTCTCCCTTCGCATGTAAATATTTTTTTCTTAATAAATATTGACTTAGCGGTTTAGTTAGGATTGTTGGGTTTCTAGTCTTTTCTAGTAGCTTCCGTGTAATTAAATTGGGAAGACATTAAGGTATCGCCAGCGTCACGGTTTTGATGTATTGGCACCCAAATAATCGAAAGATTCACCCAATAATAAGATTTTAAGTGCTCACCTAAATCTAGCAAACAATTTGAAGCCCCACAAGGCCGAAAAATCTATGCAAAAATTGAAAGTGAATCAAGCCTTAATCTTCGAAGCTTTAAAGATCGAAAATTCGCTTTAGCGTGAGGATCTATGTCTTTGGCTAATAAAACTACCGATGAGGCGGATAATAAAAGGCAAGGCAAGACCAAAGTCATAATAAAAGCTTCATGGTGAAGTTGAATAAAAGATGGAGGTAAACCAAAGATAATAAGGCCCTTCTGTTAGGGGGCGTATAAAAGTCTTGGTAATAAGTCTCATGTTCAAAACCGTTATAAAACCGTGTTTATCGATTCTTCTTGTCAACTTAATTTTTTAACATCGTCGTCTATTAGGAGGGGTTATTGATTTGATGGTCTTAGTTACACCGTTAGGACTTTATTTTTAGACCTAAATCTCTATTATCGCATAAGTCAAAAATGCATCCTCGTGAAACATTCAAGACAAAATAAAATATAAGAGATACAACTTAGGAATTATGGGAGGATAAGTACGTGATTAGGGCATATGAGTAGTGTTAGCATTACTAACTTATAATGACAATGATCTCGTTGCACGCTTAGCATGGAATTGGGGTGAAAATCGAGGACGATGAAATTATTTCTAACGAAGCATTCACGTGTTCTTATTCTATGAAACTAAACGTCCCATTTTGCGATGAAAATCATACATTATGTCTAAAACGCAAGTAGTAATAGTAGTAGTGTAGCTAGTTTATCATTCCAATAAAGTGAATAAAATGAATTTTGGGCTTAAATTGCATAAAATATCATAAAATACCCAAATATATGCTTGTGTTTGTTTCTTGTGTATTTTAGGTACGGATATTGAGAAAATGACAAAAGATCACAAGAATCATGCAAAAACGAACACGGGAAACGAAGCCGCACAATGAACCAAGCCCTAGTGAAGACTTTCCAAAGATCAACCCTTGAAGATTTGAAGAATTATGAAGAAGGGTCCTCCAATTATGAAGAATTGACACTTTATACCCTTGTATCCTCATAATTACAAGTTTGGTCCCTAAAGTTTGTCAAAATTATAAAAAGGACCCTTAACTTTGAAAAATTGGCAAGTTTAGCCCCTCAACAAAGCTAAATTGTCAATCAATATCATCCACAAAGTCAAATACATCATGAAGTCCTTCAAAGTACAAGAAATGACAAGTTTGGTCCTTTGAAAATATCAAAATTACAAAAAGGACCCTCAACTTTCAACAATTGGCAAAAATGGTCCCTCAATTATCAAGACTTGGCAATTTCAGTCCTCCAAAATGCACATTATACAAGTCAAGACCATTACCCATCATCAAAATGCCAATTCAGCCCTTGAAGAATTCAAAAATGGCAAGAAATACCCCTGAAAATACTTTGGAAAAGTATTTGGGGCAAAAGTGTGAAAAGTGAAAGTTTATTAACAAAGGAAATCCGGATTTGGTTATTTAAATTGCAAGTGAAAAGAGAAAAGAAGGTGAGGGACTTATCATGGCCAGACATAAAACTTACCTTAACCTACCAAATGGTGACAAGTGTCCCACTTACTCCATCCCACCAATCAGCTCTCTTCATTTGGCCACATCACTTCCCACCCATAACAGATTTAAACTAATCTATATTAGTTTAATAATCTGGCGCTAAACATCTTTTTAAACCCAAACTTAGATTAAACGCCCAACTATTCACCAAGAACACAAATTGGGTTTTCTTAATTCACTTGTAATTAAACCTCATAAACCTCCAGATTAATGATTAAGCATGCCTTAATCATATCCCAACCTTAAAAACACATGCAACTTTACCCCACATGTCACATGGGACATGCCCTGCTACACATTTGAGGAAGAAGACAAGATTATGCCAGCAATCCAACGCCTCACAATCTTGCTTGCATCCTAAGCTCATTCTAAGCCCTTGATGCTATTTCAACAGCTCACACCTCAACTACATGACAAATTCAGTCACATGATTCTCCAAAGAAGACAAAAACCTCAAGGGCATTTTTGGGACTTAAGCATTAGGGTTTACACGTTTTTTAGCTTAGAAGAACATGTAAGGCTCTATATAAAGCCACTTAGGCCTTCACATTTAAGTTTTCTTTTGATTTTTCCTTGGTTCAAGTTTCTGTAAATCCTATTTCTAAGTTAATGAAATTGAGTTTGAAATCTTGAAGAAAAGTCATTGGCCAACCTTATTCACTGCTTTCATTTGTTATATGCTTGTTAGTTCTTAAAGTTCAAAACCTGTTTTCCAAAGAGGAGTGTGCAAAAGTTTGCATATTTCCTCATTTTCTTGATATTTTGCTAAGTCTTGTTCCAATCTTGGAATTCTTGGGCTATAGGGCTGATCATAGCATCCTAACTGAGTTGGTTAAGGTGTGGTGAGGCTTATAACTTTGGGATAATCAAGTGTGGGGTAACAAGTTTGCATCAATCAAGTTTTTCCAAAGTTTCTGATTTTTATGATATTGTGCTTAACCCTTGTTCAATCTTAGCAAGCTTATTGTGGAAGCTAGTGCTTGTTCTTGCTAACACATAAGCTCAAAATTCGTGGGTGTGGATGTACATCCATGAGGTTTGCATACTTAATCTCAAAATCTACTTAAATTGTGATTTTTGGTGATATTTGTATGAAACTTGTGTTCTTGTGAATTTTGTGGCCTGTTCTTGCTTGAATCTGTTTATTATACTTGTTTGAGTGTTAATTGATGCTTGGTTGGCGTGAAATCTCATTGTGCTTTTGAAAATTTTGATTTGAAAAAGTTAAAGGGGTGTTTGGGTCTACTGGTTTATGCTTGTAACTTGTTATTGTGTTAAGGGAAGTGGTTGTTTATGCTTTGTATCTGCTATACCTTTGTTTGAGAGTGTTTTGCTGCAAGTTTTTGGGTTTGAACACTTGAATTAATCAATCTGCTATATAGACCTTGTTTCTGCTTGTTTTGACCTAGGATTTTGGGAACACTTAGTGTGTATGCATGCTTAGGGATAAAAGTGGTTTAAACAAAGTTAATATAACCTGTTTGAAAGATTTGAGGTGTTGAAATTGGCTTGTGTGTCAAATACATCAGCAAAAGTAGAAAACTGCATGTGTTAGTGTTCATCAGTAACTTTCATTGCTTGAATCTTGCTTAATTCTTTGAGCCAGTGCATGAAACCTGTTTAGACTTGCTTATTGAAGTTTATTATAGCTTGTGTGTACATTTGGTTGAATTTGGCTGGCTGATTTGTGCTTAAACTGCTCATAAGTGCTTAACTGCTTATTGTTCATGTATGTGCAATGTCTGATGATTGATTGATTAAACTGTATCAATTGGGTGTTAGTGATTGTGTTATTTTGATTGTTATTGACTCCTTTTGATCCAAAGATCATTTGGGTGCCTTTGTGAAATCTGAATCCAAGAAAAAGTCACTAAAGACAAAAAGTCAAAATAGTCAAGCAGTGGAAAAAGTTTCCACTGCTCAACATCCAAAACTAGCCCCTGCTAGTGCAATTTTGTCATCAGCTTAACAATAAGCTATTTTAGCTTATTCTGACTTGCAACAACTTATTTTTTGTGATAGATCTTCATTATTTGACCCATTTAAGTAAACTAGAGCTTATTGGACTTTGACTTTGACTTTTTACTAGAAAACCAACTTATTTGACTTTTAACATAAGTGCTTATTGGGCTTTCCAGCTTATTGAGTGTGCTTATTGAGTAGGTTTTTGGTTATTAAGCCTAGTTTTGTCATAAGAAACATTTTGCAACTTGAATCAGCTTCTGAGGTGGTCTAGATCATAAAAATGACTATTTTGTCGTTTTGTGAATAAGTTTGTGACATGTTTCTGGCTTATTAAGTGGGCTTATTTGAAAATTCTTTTTGCAGAAGTCTTTGTTAGGTCAAAAGAAGCTTGTGTGTTAAATTTTAGCTTATGGCAACAACTTATAGCTTAATGGGCCAAAAAGCCCATTAAGAATAAGCTGCTTATTATAAGTTGGCTTATTTCACATTTTCAGCTTTTGGGCCTTTGGAAAAAGTTGTTTAAAATCAAATTTTGAGTCAACCTGTGCTTTTTGGGCTTATTTTGAACACTTTTTCTTATTGGGCCTTAATTAAGCCCAATAAGGGACTGTTTTGGGTTTGGCCCATTTTCTAGGCCCAATAGGGGTATTTAGGTAATTTCACTTTCATTTCTGAGTTACTTAGGTTAAAGTAAGCTAGTTTGTAAGTTTTTAGAATTTTTTATAATTTTTGGATTTTTAATATTATTTTAATATTATTTTATTATTAATAATTAAAAGTCTGATCTTCTAGGTTTTTATATTTTTCCTAGGTTCTAAACACTTAATTAGGATTTTTGCAACTTTTCAAATATTTTTTAGGTCTTTTAATTATTTTCTATAATTAATTTAAGATTTAATTGATTTTAGGAGTTTTAAATTGTTTAAAAATAGTTTTAATTGGTTTTAAAATTTTGAAAAATAGTTTTTAGCTTAATTAGAGTATTTTTGAGGTTTACAAACTTTAAAATCTTGTTTAGGGCTTTTTAATAATTAATTTTGATTTTTAGGGCTTTAATTAGCATTAAAAAGTCATTATCTAATTAATTAAAAGGTTTTTGCAAGTTTTGATTTTTTGTAAACTCTTAGAATATTATTAGGGATTTTTGGTAATTTTTAGAAATTTTTAGGTTTAAATTTTAATTTTGGTGGTTTTTACGACTTTACGTGTACGCCTTTTTAGAATAAGTTTAATCCGTCTTGATAACCGTCTTTCTCTTCTAATCCCTTTTCTATTTTTCTTTCTCAAATATAATCACAAATTAACCCATATCATTACACACATAACACACTAGCCTCCTTGAGAACGAACTCACTTAGGGTCATTCACACACGGTTTTCCTAAATCGTCGTGCACGCTTGCCCTATTTTTACCTTCCTTTTCCTAAAGGGGTAATTTTACAACCATCAGATATTGTTTATCCTTGTGAAGCCTACACATGTGAATAATATACAAAAAAAGGACAAGTATTTTTTGAAATTTCATGTAGGAGGATCATGCTTTTGTATTATATGACTCTGAAATATTTGATTCCATATTTGATTCTATTTAAATTGATACCCGTCAAGAAATAGAGTGCCAAACATAATCGTCAACATATAAAAACAGATTTAGATTGAAATTATCTAACAACGTGGGCTGCAATAAAATTGTCATAACATGTGATACATGACTCCGTTTCAAGACCACAACTAAGAAAATGGATCCTTGAAATAAGGATTAATTTTATCTAGGCAAACGTTGGTCAAAAGTGACTAAACCTGATAAAAAACTGATGAAAATCGACCATAAACAGCCAAACCATTGCCGTAATCGGCTAAAATCATTCAAACATAAGAAAAAACAATTAAATTTATTTCTAGTCCATATGGACCACATAGAAAACGGTCAAAATGTTTTCGCCCGGATTCTAGATGGATGAAACACGTATATGTATTTTCTTTGTTTAGTTTTGGTCGTGTTTTACCTGGTATAAAAGTTGGTCAGCTAGTATTTGTGGTAGTTAAGAATGCACTAGACAAATAGCATCCCGACGGCACATTATAATATAAAGGTCAAGATATGAGTGTGGTCTAACAACACGTTGTGTTAGTTGACCAAGAAAACAATGATATTGTTTATCCTTGTGAAGCCTACACATGTGAATAATATACAAAAAAGGACAAGTATTTTTTGACATTTCATGTAGGAGGATCATGATTTTGTATTATATGACTCTGAAATATTTGTTTCCATATTTGATTCTATTTAAATTGATACCCGTCAAGAAATAGAGTGCCAAACATAATCGTCAACATATAAAAACAGATTTAGATTGAAATTATCTGACAATGTGGGCTACAATAAAATCGTCATAACATGTGATACATGACTCCGTTTCAAGACCACAACTAAGAAAATGGATCCTTGAAATAACGATTAATTTTATCTAGGCAAACATTGGTCAAAAGTGACTAAACCTGATAAAAAAACTGATGAAAATCGACCATAAACAGCCAAAACATTGCCGTAATCGGCTGAAATCATCCAAACATAAGAAAAAACAACTAAATTTATTTCTAGTCCACATGGACCACATAGAAACCGGTCAAAGTGTTTTCGCCCAGATTCTAGATGGATGAAACACATATATGTATTTTCTTTGTTTAGTTTTGGTCGTGTTTTACCTAGTATAAAAGTTGGTCAGCTAGTATTTGAGGTAGTTGAGAATGCACTAGACAAAGAGCATCTCGACAACACATTATAATATAAAGGTCAAGATATGAGTGTGGTCTAACAACACGTTGTGTTATTTGACCAAGAAAACAATGATATTGTTTATCCTTGTGAAGCCTACACATGTGAATAATATACAAAAAAAAGACATGTATTTTTTGACATTTCATGTGCAGGATTATGCTTCTATATTATATGACTCTGAAATATTGATTCCATATTTGATTCTATTTAAATTGATACCCGTCAAGAAATAGAGTGTCAAACATAATCGCCAACATATAAAAACAGATTTAGATTGAAATTATCTGACAACGTGGGCTGCAATAAAATCGTCATAACATGTGATATATGACTCCGTTTCAAGACCACAACTAAGAAAATCGATCCTTGAAATAACGATTAATTTTATCTAGGCAAACATTGGTCAAAAGTGACTAAACCTGATAAAAAAACTGATGAATATCCACCATAAAAAGCCAAAACATTGCCGTAATCGGCTAAAATCATCCAAACATAAGAAAAAACATCTAAATTTATTTCTAGTCCATATGGACCACATAGAAACCGGTCAAAATGTTTTCGCCTAGATTCTAGATGGATGAAACACGTATATGTATTTTCTTTGTTTAGTTTTCGTCGTGTTTTACCTAGTATAAAAGTTGGTCAGCTAGTATTTGAGGTAGTTGAGAATGCACTAGACAAAGAGCATCTCGACGACACATTATAATATAAAGGTCAAGATATGAGTGTGGTCTAACTACACGTCATGTTATTTGACCAAGAAAACAATGATATTGTTTATCCTTGTGAAGCCTACACAGGTGAGTAATATACAAAAAAATGACAAGTATTTTTTGAAATTTCATGTAGGAGGATCATGCTTCTGTATTATATGACTCTGAAATATTTGATTCCATATTTGATTCTATTTAATTTGAGACCCGTCAAGAAATAGAGTTCCAAACATAATCGCTAACATATAAAAACAGATTTAGATTGAAATTATCTCACAACATGGACTGCAACAAACTTTTCATATCATGTGATACATGACTCCGTTTCAAGACCACAACTAAGAAAATGGATCCTTGAAATAAGGATTAATTTTATCAAGGCAAACATTGGTCAAAAGAGACTAAACCTGATAAAGAAACTTATGAAAATCGACCATGAACAGCCAAAACATTGCCGTAATCGGCTAAAATCATCCAAACATAAGAAAAAACATCTAAATTTTTTTCTAGTCCATATGGACCACATAGAAACTGGTCAAAATGTTTTCGCCCGGATTCTAGATGGATGAAACACGTATATGCATTTTCTTTGTTTAGTTTTGGTCGTGTTTTACCTAGTATAAAAGTTGGTCAGCTAGTATTTGAGGTAGTTGAGAATGCACTAGACAAAGAGCATCTCGGCGACACATTATATGATAAAGGTCAAGATATGAGTGTGGTCTAACTACACGTCGTGTTATTTGACCAAGAAAACAATGATATTGTTTATCCTTGTGAAGCCTACACAGGTGAGTAATATACAAAAAAACGACAAGTATTTTTTGAAATTTCATGTAGGAGGATCATGTTTCTGTATTATATGACTCTGAAATATTTGATTCCATATTTGATTCTATTTAAATTGAGACCCGTCAAGAAATAGAGTGCCAAACATAATCGCTAACATATAAAAACAGATTTAGATTGAAATTATCTCACAACGTGGACTGCAACAAAATTTTCATATCATGTGATACATGACTCCGTTTCAAGACCACAACTAAGAAAATGGATCCTTGAAATAAGGATTAATTTTATCAAGGCAAACATTGGTCAAAAGCGACTAAACCTGATAAAAAAACTTATGAAAATCGACCATAAATTTATTTCTAGTCCATACGGACCACATAGAAACCGGTCAAAATATTTTCGCCCGGATTCTAGATGGGTGAAACACGTATATGTATTTTCTTTGTTTAGTTTTGGTCGTGTTTTACCTATTATAAAAGTTGGTCAGCTAGTATTTGAGGTAGTTAAGAATGCACTAGACAAATAGCATCCCGACGACATATTATAATATAAAGGTCAAGATATGAGTGTGGTCTAACAACACGTTGTGTTAGTTGACCAAGAAAACAATGATATTGTTTATCCTTGTGAAGCCTACACATGTGAATAATATACAAAAAAGGACAAGTATTTTTTGACATTTCATGTAGGAGGATCATGCTTTTTTATTATATGACTCTAAAATATTTGATTCCATATTTGATTCTATTTAAATTGATACCCGTCAAGAAATAGAGTGCCAAACATAATCGGTAACATATATAAACAGATTTAGATTGAAATTATCTAACAACGTAGGCTGCAATAAAATAGTCATAACATGTGATACATGACTCCGTTTCAAGACCACAACTAAGAAAATGGATCCTTGAAATAAGGATTAATTTTATCTAGGCAAACGTTGGTCAAAAGTGACTAAACCTGATAAAAAACTGATGAAAATCGACCATAAATAGCCAAACCATTGCCGTAATCGCCTAAAATCATCCAAACATAAGAAAAAACAATTAAATTTATTTCTAGTCCATATGGACCACATAGAAAACGGTCAAAATGTTTTCGCCCGGATTCTAGATGGATGAAACACGTATATATATTTTCTTTGTTTAGTTTTGGTCGTGTTTTACCTAGTATAAAAGTTGGTCAGCTAGTATTTGAGGTAGTTGAGAATGCACTAGACAAAGAGCATCTCGACAACACATTATAATATAAAGGTCAAGATATGAGTGTGGTCTAACAACACGTTGTGTTATTTGACCAAGAAAACAATGATATTGTTTATCCTTGTGAAGCCTACACATGTGAATAATATACAAAAAAAAGACATGTATTTTTTGACATTTCATGTGCAGGATTATGCTTCTATATTATATGACTCTGAAATATTGATTCCATATTTGATTCTATTTAAATTGATACCCGTCAAGAAATAGAGTGTCAAACATAATCGCCAACATATAAAAACAGATTTAGATTGAAATTATCTGACAACGTGGGCTGCAATAAAATCGTCATAACATGTGATATATGACTCCGTTTCAAGACCACAACTAAGAAAATCGATCCTTGAAATAACGATTAATTTTATCTAGGCAAACATTGGTCAAAAGTGACTAAACCTGATAAAAAAACTGATGAATATCCACCATAAAAAGCCAAAACATTGCCGTAATCGGCTAAAATCATCCAAACATAAGAAAAAACATCTAAATTTATTTCTAGTCCATATGGACCACATAGAAACCGGTCAAAATGTTTTCGCCTAGATTCTAGATGGATGAAACACGTATATGTATTTTCTTTGTTTAGTTTTCGTCGTGTTTTACCTAGTATAAAAGTTGGTCAGCTAGTATTTGAGGTAGTTGAGAATGCACTAGACAAAGAGCATCTCGACGACACATTATAATATAAAGGTCAAGATATGAGTGTGGTCTAACTACACGTCGTGTTATTTGACCAAGAAAACAATGATATTGTTTATCCTTGTGAAGCCTACACAGGTGAGTAATATACAAAAAAATGACAAGTATTTTTTGAAATTTCATGTAGGAGGATCATGCTTCTGTATTATATGACTCTGAAATATTTGATTCCATATTTGATTCTATTTAATTTGAGACCCGTCAAGAAATAGAGTTCCAAACATAATCGCTAACATATAAAAACAGATTTAGATTGAAATTATCTCACAACATGGACTGCAACAAACTTTTCATATCATGTGATACATGACTCCGTTTCAAGACCACAACTAAGAAAATGGATCCTTGAAATAAGGATTAATTTTATCAAGGCAAACATTGGTCAAAAGAGACTAAACCTGATAAAGAAACTTATGAAAATCGACCATGAACAGCCAAAACATTGCCGTAATCGGCTAAAATCATCCAAACATAAGAAAAAACATCTAAATTTTTTTCTAGTCCATATGGACCACATAGAAACTGGTCAAAATGTTTTCGCCCGGATTCTAGATGGATGAAACACGTATATGCATTTTCTTTGTTTAGTTTTGGTCGTGTTTTACCTAGTATAAAAGTTGGTCAGCTAGTATTTGAGGTAGTTGAGAATGCACTAGACAAAGAGCATCTCGGCGACACATTATATGATAAAGGTCAAGATATGAGTGTGGTCTAACTACACGTCGTGTTATTTGACCAAGAAAACAATGATATTGTTTATCCTTGTGAAGCCTACACAGGTGAGTAATATACAAAAAAACGACAAGTATTTTTTGAAATTTCATGTAGGAGGATCATGTTTCTGTATTATATGACTCTGAAATATTTGATTCCATATTTGATTCTATTTAAATTGAGACCCGTCAAGAAATAGAGTGCCAAACATAATCGCTAACATATAAAAACAGATTTAGATTGAAATTATCTCACAACGTGGACTGCAACAAAATTTTCATATCATGTGATACATGACTCCGTTTCAAGACCACAACTAAGAAAATGGATCCTTGAAATAAGGATTAATTTTATCAAGGCAAACATTGGTCAAAAGCGACTAAACCTGATAAAAAAACTTATGAAAATCGACCATAAATTTATTTCTAGTCCATACGGACCACATAGAAACCGGTCAAAATATTTTCGCCCGGATTCTAGATGGGTGAAACACGTATATGTATTTTCTTTGTTTAGTTTTGGTCGTGTTTTACCTATTATAAAAGTTGGTCAGCTAGTATTTGAGGTAGTTAAGAATGCACTAGACAAATAGCATCCCGACGACATATTATAATATAAAGGTCAAGATATGAGTGTGGTCTAACAACACGTTGTGTTAGTTGACCAAGAAAACAATGATATTGTTTATCCTTGTGAAGCCTACACATGTGAATAATATACAAAAAAGGACAAGTATTTTTTGACATTTCATGTAGGAGGATCATGCTTTTTTATTATATGACTCTAAAATATTTGATTCCATATTTGATTCTATTTAAATTGATACCCGTCAAGAAATAGAGTGCCAAACATAATCGGTAACATATATAAACAGATTTAGATTGAAATTATCTAACAACGTAGGCTGCAATAAAATAGTCATAACATGTGATACATGACTCCGTTTCAAGACCACAACTAAGAAAATGGATCCTTGAAATAAGGATTAATTTTATCTAGGCAAACGTTGGTCAAAAGTGACTAAACCTGATAAAAAACTGATGAAAATCGACCATAAATAGCCAAACCATTGCCGTAATCGGCTAAAATCATCCAAACATAAGAAAAAACAATTAAATTTATTTCTAGTCCATATGGACCACATAGAAAACGGTCAAAATGTTTTCGCCCGGATTCTAGATGGATGAAACACGTATATATATTTTCTTTGTTTAGTTTTGGTCGTGTTTTACCTAGTATAAAAGTTGGTCAGCTAGTATTTGAGGTAGTTAAGAATGCACTAGACAAATAGCATCCCGACGGCACATTATAATATAAAGGTCAAGATATGAGTGTGGTCTAACAACACGTTGTGTTAGTTGACCAAGAAAACAATGATATTATTTATCCTTGTGAAGCCTACACATGTGAATAATATACAAAAAAAGGACAAGTATTTTTTGACATTTCATGTAGGAGGATCATGCTTTTGTATTATATGACTCTGAAATATTTGATTCCATATTTGATTCTATTTAAATTGATACCCGTCAAGAAATAGAGTGCCAAACATAATCGTCAACATATAAAAATAGATTTAGATTGAAATTATCTAACAACGTGGGCTGCAATAAAATTGTCATAACATGTGATACATGACTCCGTTTCAAGACCACAACTAAGAAAATGGATCCTTGAAATAAGGATTAATTTTATCTAGGCAAACGTTGGTCAAAAGTGACTAAACCTGATAAAAAACTGATGAAAATCGACCATAAACAGCCAAACCATTGCCGTAATCGGCTAAAATCATTCAAACATAAGAAAAAACATTTAAATTTTTTCTAGTCCATATGGACCACATAGAAAACGGTCAAAATGTTTTTGCCCGGATTCTAGATGGATGAAACACGTATATGTATTTTCTTTGTTTAGTTTTGGTCGTGTTTTACCTAGTATAAAAGTTGGTCAACTAGTATTTGAGGTAGTTGAGAATGCACTAGACAAAGAGAATCTCGACGACACATTATAATATAAAGGTCAAGATATGTTGTGGTCTAACAACACGTCGTGTTATTTGACCAAGAAAACAATGATATTGTTTATACTTGTGAAGCCTACACAGGTGAATAATATACAAAAAAGGACAAGTATTTTTTGACATTTCATGTAGGAGGATCATGCTTCGGTATTATACGACTCTGAAATATTTGATTCCATATTTGATTCTATTTAAATTGAGACCCGTCAAGTAATAGAGTGCCAAACATAATCCCTAACATATAAAAACAGATTTAGATTGAAATTATCTGACAACATGGACTGCAACAAAATCGTCATAACATGTGATACATGAATCTGTTTCAAGACCACAACTAAGAAAATGGATCCTTGAAATAAGGATTAATTTTATCTAGGCAAACATTGGTCAAAAGCAACTAAACCTGATAAAAAAACTGATGAAAATCGACCATAAACAGCCAAAACATTGATGTAACCGGTTGAAATCATCCAAATATAAGAAAAAACATCTAATTTTATTTCTAGTCCATATGGACCACATAGAAAGCGGTCAAAATGTTTTCACCCGGACTCTAGATGGATGAAACATGTATATGTATTTTCTTTGTTTAGTTTTGGTCGTGTTTTACCTAGTATAAAAGTTGGTCAGCTAGTATTTGAGGTAGTTAAGAATGCACTAGACAAATAGCATCCCGACGGCACATTATAATATAAAGGTCAAGATATGAGTGTGGTCTAACAACACGTTGTGTTTTTTGACCAAGAAAACAATGATATTGTGTATCCTTGTAAAGCCTACGCATGTGAATAATATACAAAAAAGGACAAGTATTTTTTGACATTTCATGTAGGAGGATCATGCTTTTGTATTATATGACTATGAAATATATGTTTCCATATTTGATTCTATTTAAATTAATACCCGTCAAGAAATAGATTGCCAAACATAATCGCCAACATATAAAAATAGATTTAGATTGATATTATCTAACAACGTGGGCTGCAATAAAATCGTCATAACATGTGATACATGACTCCGTTTCAAGACCACAACTAAGAAAATGGATCCTTGAAATAAGGATTAATTTTATCTAGGCAAACGTTGGTCAAAAGTGACTAAACCTGATAAAACACTAATGAAAATCGACCATAAACAGCCAAACCATTGCCGTAATCGGCTGAAATCATCCAAACATAAGAAAAAAACATCTAAATTTATTTCTAGTCCATATGGACCACATAGAAACCGATCAAAATGTTTTCTCCTGGATTCTAGATGGATGAAACACGTATATGTATTTTCTTTGTTTAGTTTTGGTCGTGTTTTACCTAGTATAAAAGTTGGTCAGCTAGTATTTGAGGTAGTTGAGAATGCACTAGACAAAGAGCATCTCGACGACACATTATAATATAAAGGTCAAGATATGAGTGTGGTCTAACTACACATCATGTTATTTGACCAAGAAAACAATGATATTGTTTATCATTGTGAAGCCTACACAGGTGAGTAATATATACAAAAAAACGACAAGTATTTTTTGAAATTTCATGTAGGAGGATCATGCTTCTGTTTTATATGACTCTGAAATATTTGATTCCATATTTGATTCTATTTAAATTGAGACCCGTCAAGAAATAGAGTGCCAAACATAATCGCTAACATATAAAAACAGATTTAGATTGAAATTATCTCACAACGTGGACTGCAACAAAATTTTCATATCATGTGATACATGACTCCGTTTCAAGACCACAACTAAGAAAATGGATCCTTGAAATAAGGATTAATTTTATCAAGGCAAACATTGTTCAAAAGCGACTAAACCTGATAAAAAAACTTATGAAAATTGACCATAAACAGCCAAAACATTGATGTAACCGGCTGAAATCATCCAAATATAAGAAAAACATCTAATTTTATTTCTAGTCCATATGTACCACATAGAAACCGGTCAAAATGTTTTCGCCCGGATTCTAGATGGATGAAACATGTATATGTATTTTCTTTGTTTAGTTTTGGTCGTGTTTTACCTAGTATAAAAGTTGGTCAGCTACTATTTGAGGTAGTTGAGAATGCACTAGACAAAGAGAATCTCGACGACACATTATAATATAAAGGTCAAGATATGAGTGTGGTCTAACAACACGTCGTGTTATTTGACCAAGAAAACAATGATATTGTTTATCCTTTTGAAGCCTACACATGTGAATAATATACAAAAAAAGGACAAGTATTTTTTGACATTTCGTGTAGGAGGATCATGCTTCTGTATTATATGACTTTGAAATATTTGTTTCCATATTTGATTCTATTTAAATTGAGACCCGTCAAAAAATAGAGTGCCAAACATAATCCCTAACATATAAAAACGAATTTAGATTGAAATTATCTGACAACGTGGACTGCAACAAAATCGTCATAACAGGTGATACATGAATCCGTTTCAAGACCACAACTAAGAAAATGGATCCTTGAAATAAGGATTATTTTTATCTAGGCAAACATGGGTCAAAAGCGACTAAACCTGATAAAAAAACTGATGAAAATCGACCATAAACAGCCAAAACATTGATGTAACCGGTTAAAATCATCCAAATATAAGAAAAAAACATCTAATTTTATTTCTAGTCCAAATGGACCACATGGAAACCGGTCAAAATGTTTTCGCCCGGATTCTAGATGGATGAAACACGTATATGTATTTTCTTTGTTTAGTTTTGGTCATGTTTTACCTAGTATAAAAGTTGGTCAGCTAGTATTTGAGGTAGTTAAGAATGCACTAGACAAATAGCATCCCGACGACACATTATAATATAAAGGTCAAGATATGAGTGTGGTCTAACAACACGTTGTGTTATTTGACCAAGAAAACAATAATATTGTTTATCCTTGTGAAGCCTACACATGTGAATAATATACAAAAAGGACAAGTATTTTTTGACATTTCATGTAGGAGGATCATGCTTTTGTATTATATGACTCTTAAATATTTGATTCCATATTTGATTCTATTTAAATTGATACCCGTCAAGAAATAGAGTGCCAAAGATAATCGCCAACATATAAAAACAGATTTAGATTGAAATTATCTAACAACCTGGGCTGCAATAAAATCGTCATAACATGTGATACATGACTCCGTTTCAAGACCACAACTAAGAAAATGGATCCTTGAAATAAGGATTAATTTTATCTAGGCAAACGTTGGTCAAAAGTGACTAAACTTGATAAAAAAACTGATGAAAATCGGCCAAAAACAGCCAAACCATTGCTGTAATCGGCTAAAATCATCCAAACATAAGAAAAACATCTAAATTTATTTCTAAGCCATATGGACCACATAGAAACCAGTCAAAATGTTTTCGCCCGGATTCTAGATGGATGAAACACGTATATGTATTTTCTTTGTTTAGTTTTGGTCGTGTTTTACCTAGTATAAAAGTTGGTCAACTAGTATTTGAGGTAGTTGAGAATGCACTAGACAAAGAGAATCTCGACGACACATTATAGTATAAAGGTCAAGATATGAGTGTGGTCTAACAACACGTCGTGTTATTTGACCAAGAAAACAATGATATTGTTTATCCTTGTGAAGCCTACACAGGTGAATAATATACAAAAAAAGGACAAGTAATTTTTAACATTTCATGTAGGAGGATCATGCTTTTGTATTATATGTCTCTGAAATATTTGATTCCATATTTGATTCTATTTAAATTGAGACCTGTCAAGAAATAGAGTGTCAAACATAGTCGCTAACGTATAAAAACGGATTTAGATTGAAATTATCTGACAACGTGGGCTGCAACAAAATCGTCGTAACATGTGATACATGAATCCGTTTCAAGACCACAACTAAGAAAATGGATCCTTGAAATAAGGATTAATTTTATCTAGGCAAACATTGGTTAAAAGCGACTAAACCTGATAAAAAACTGATGAAAATCGATCATAAACAGCTAAAACATTGCCGTAACCGGCTGAAATCATCCAAATATAAGAAAAAACATCTAACTTTATTTCTAGTCCATATGGACCACATAGAAACCGGTCAAAATGTTTTCGCCCGGATTCTAGATGGACGAAACATGTATATGTATTTTCTTTGTTTAGTTTTGGTCGTGTTTTACCTAGTATAAAAGTTGGTCAGCTACTATTTGAGGTAGTTGAGAATGCACTAGACAAAGAGCATCTTTGAGGTAGTTGAGAATGCACTAGACAAAGAGCATCTCGACGACACATTATAATATAAAGGTCAAGATATGAGTGTGGTCTAACAATACGTCGTGTTATTTGACCAAGAAAACAATGATATTGTTTATCCTTTTGAAGCCTACACATGTGGATAATATACAAAAAAGGACAAGTATTTTTTGACATTTCATGTAGGAGGATCATGCTTCTGTATTATATGACTCTGAAATATTTGATTCCATATTTGATTCTATTTAAATTGAGACCCGTCAAGAAATAGAGTGCCAAACATAATCCCTAACATATAAAAACGGATTTAGAATTAAATTATCTGACAACGTGGACTGCAACAAAATCCTCATAACATGTGATACATGAATCCATTTCAAGACCACAACTAAGAAAATGGATCCTTGAAATAAGGATTAATTTTATCTAGGCAAACATTGGTCAAAAGCGACTAAACTTGATAAAAAAATATAATGAAAATCGACCATAAACAGCCAAAACATTGATGTAACCGGTTGAAATCATCCAAATATAAGAAAAAACATCTAATTTTATTTCTAGTCCATATGGACCACATAGAAACCGGTCAAAATGTTTTCGTTTGGATTCTAGATGGATGAAACACGTATATGTATTTTCTTTGTTTAGTTTTGGTCGTGTTTTACTTAGTATAAAAGTTGGTCAGCTAGTATTTGAGGTAGTTAAGAATGCACTAGACAAATAGCATCCCGACGACACATTATAATATAAAGGGCAAGATATGAGTGTGGTCTAACAACACGTTGTGTTATTTGACCAAGAAAACAATGATATTGTTTATCCTTGTGAAGCCTACACATGTGAATAATATACAAAGAAGGACAAGTATTTTTTGACATTTCATGTAGGAGGATCATGCTTTTGTATTATATGACTCTAAAATATATGATTCCATATTTGATTCTATTTAAATTGATACCCATCAAGAAATAGAGAGCCAAACATAATCGCCAACATATAAAAACAGATTTATATTGAAATTATTTAACAACGTGGGCTGCAATAAAACCGTCATAACATGTGATACATGACTCCGTTTCAAGACCACAACTAAGAAAATGGATCCTTTAAATAAGGATTAACTTTATCTAGGCAAATGTTGGTCAAAAGTGACTAAACCTGATAAAAAACTGATGAAAATCGACCATAAACAGCCAAACCATTGCCGTAATCGGCTGAAATCATCCAAACATAAGAAAAAACATCTAAATTTATTTCTAGTCCATATGAACCACATAGAAACCGGTCAAAATGTTTTCGCCCGGATTCTAGATGCATGAAACACGTATATGTATTTTCTTTGTTTAGTTTTGGTCGTGTTTTACCTAGTATAAAAGTTGGTCAGCTAGTATTTGAGGTAGGTGAGAATGCACTAGACAAAGAGAATCTCGACGACACATTATAGTATAAAGGTCAAGATATGAGTGTGGTCTAACAACACGTCGTGTTATTTGACCAAGAAAACAATGATATTGTTTATCCTTGTGAAGCCTACACAGGTGAATAATATACATAAAAAGGACAAGTATTTTTTGACATTTCATGTAGGAGGATTATTCTTCTGTATTATATGACTCTGAAATATTTGATTCCATATTTGATTCTATTAAAATTGATACGTGTCAAGAAATAGAGTGTTAAACATAATCGTTAACATATAAAAACGGATTTAGATTGAAATTATCTGACAACGTGGGCTGTAACAAAATCGTCATAACATGTGATACATGAATCCGTTTCAAGACCACAACTAAGAAAATGGATCCTTGAAATAAGGATTAATGTTATCTAGGCAAACATTGGTTAAAAGCAACTAAACCTGATAAAAAACTGATGAAAATCGACCATAAACAGCCAAAACATTGCCATAACCGGCTGAAATCATCCAAATATAAGAAAAAACATCTAAATTTATTTCTCTCTCTCTAGAATCTCTCTCTAAAAACCATTGTCATTTTATCATGAATCCTTCATCAACTTTTGATCCATCCTTTGGATTAGGTTGATTTTTATAGATCCGTGTTCATTTCTTAATTCTTCACATTTTCATATCTTTTCTCACCATTAAACTTTCTTAAATCCCATTTTATTTCTTGTTTTAATAAGTTTTCTGGGTTACTGTTGGTAGTGGGTTTTGGCACATTTATTGTGCTATTACTGTTGTGATTCACCTCGTACCTCATTAATCTTTCTTAATCCTTCATTAATATCATAATCCGACAATCTCTTTCCATTTCACCAGATCTTTCATCATTTTTTTCATCGATTTTTCATCAATTTTTTCACCGGAAAATTTTCTTTATGAATTAATGTTTCATTGATAATGAAAGATCCAGATCCAAAGCCGCTGAACATTGATTCATCAGCTTCTTTATCAAAACTGTCTAAGGATGGTATTGCCAAACCTGGTAAGAAGAATAATAGGAAGAATAATAGGGGGACTAATAATGGAGGTAGTTCGGGTAAGTTTACTGCTGAGAATAGTAGTAGTAGGAATTGATGCAGGTGTTGAAGAGGAAGTTTTGGTAGTTGATGCTAGTAGTAGTGATAAAGGGGTGGGTAGTGAGATCCCTAGTGCTCAAGAGGTAGTTATGGAGGATAGGGAGGTTAGTGGTAATGGTGATGGAGTTAAAAGTCAAGAGGTTAAGCCTGTTGAAATTCCTACTAAGGCTGAGGATAAGGTAAAGGGAAAGGGAGTTAGTTTTGCTAGTTTGGTGAGTGGTATGGCTAGTGAGGGTAGTAATAGATTGAATTTAGTGCATGTGAGTGTGGATGGTAATGGTAAGAAATTTGTTGATTTAGATCCTATTGTGAGTGAGGGTAGTAAGAAATGGGATCTCACTGTGGTAGGATATTTTGTGGGTATGAAAATGAGTCTTTGGGAAATTTCAGGTCACCTTAGAAGAATGTGGAGGTCTTATGATTTAGGGGAAATTATAGTCATGGAAGGGGGTATTTACTATTTTAAGTTTAAATCTGAGGAAGGCATGAATAATGTGATTGAAAATGGTCCTTGTCTTGTTGATCAGAAACCTCTATTTGTGCAAAAGTGGGTAGCAGGAATGTGTCTTGCTAAGCCTGAACCATCTAAACTTCCACTTTGGGTGAAGATATTTAATATCCCACTTGAAGCTTGGAATGTGGATGGTATTAGCAGAATTTCTAGTAGGTTGGACACTCCTATTATGATGGATAAAATGGCTACATCAATGTGTTATAAGGCATATGGTAGGGCTAGTTATGCCAGGGTTCTAATTGAGATAGATGCAAATGAGGGCTTATTAGATTCTATTGATGTTTGTTATGTTAGTACGGGTAGGTCTATGGTGCTTAGGGTTGAGTACCCTTTGGTGCCTCCATTGTGCTCCCACTGCAAAGTTTTTGGGCATAATATAGAGAGATGTGGGGTAAAGATTAATGTTACAGATGAATTGCTTAAGAAATCTGTCCCTGTGGGTAATCAAGGTAGTGGAGAGGCTGGGAATGAATGGAAGAATGTTTCATATAGAAGAGTAGCTAAGAATGGGAATGATGGTATGCAAGGTAATAATTTACAAGGAGGCAATAGGAATTTAAACTATGGTAGAGGTTCTAATGTGAGAGGTAGAGGTGGTTTAGGGAGAGGTGGTTTTAGTAATGCTTACACTCATGAGGGTATGAGAGCCAGCTCTTCAAAGGTTGTTCCTAATGTGAGTAAGCCTGCTTCTAGTGTGAGTAAGCCTGTTGCTGATGCTGAGGGTTTTGTTCAAGTTAATAAGAAGAACAAACCTTCTGTCAAAAAAGAAGGTGCTAAAAGTGGTGTTGCTCATGTGGAAGTGGAGACTAAGAACAGCTTTGAATTGCTTGAAGGAGATGATATGGAGGTGACTGTAAATGATCAGGAGGATAATAGGATAATAGTAAGGGGGAAGTGGTTCCTATTAAGAGTGGTAAAGCTAAGTTGTGTAAAGCTGTTGCTGAATTGGAAGTGGAAATTAGTAAGAGGGAAGGGTGTAAAGGCTTCACTGCTAACAATAATTCTAAGATCCATGTGGACAGAGATGTAAAGGAAACTGGTGCTGAGAGGCAGGTGGTTGAATCTGAACTTTATGACCAAATGCTAAAGGAGGAGGAAGAATGTATTGATAAGTTGAGAAAGGGCTTAAATAGGTGCTTAATGGGTCTTGCTGTCCTACAACAACCTGCTGTTAGTAAGGAAGATTTGAGTACTTGGAATTCTGAGAGTGTGCAGTATTTTGAGCATTTAGGTGGTATTATGAATAAGGATGGTGTTAGGGGGCTAATTGAAGTTGTTCTAGGTGCTCATATGGAGGCTGAGGTAGCAGAGGATACTTCTGCACATGCTGCTTTCATGACACAAGATATAGTTTCCAATGTAGCTTTGCAGGATATGGCTGTGGTGCAGGGTGTTTCTGTGCCAAACCCCCCTCAAATTTAATGGTGATAAAGCTTGCCTCATGGAACATTAGAGGTTTAACAGAAACCTCTAAACAAGATGAAGTAAGGAATCTTATATATAATAATAGTATTGGTATGTGTGGGATTATTGAGACTAGATTAAACAAGAAGATTGTGAAATCTGTGTCTAGAAATATTATGAGTTTTTGGAATTGGGAGTCTAATAGTATGGAGTCTAGCAAAAGGATGTAGGATTTTGGTTGGTTGGGATCCTAGTATTTTCATTGCTACTCTTCTATCTGCTAGTGATCAATGTATGCATTTTTTGGTCACTATCATTTCTAGTTCTAAATCCTTTTATATGTCTTACATTTATGGTGAGAATCATGAGAGGGATAGGCAAAGAATGTGGGGTGATTTGGTAGGGCATAAGACTATTACTGGTGGTAGTCCTTGGGTTATGATGGGTGATTTTAATGTCACGCTTTATGATGATGAAAGTACATCTACTGTTAATAATCTTAGGGACTATGGTGTAAATGATTTCAAGGAGTGTGTTGAAGCCTTGGATATGGAAGATGTAGGCATGTCGGGTTTTTTCTATACTTGGATCCAGAAAAGGCATGATCCTACTTTGGGTATTTTTAAGAAGCTTGATAGGATCATGGGAAACTATCATTTTATGGAGGATTCTAATGGCTGTTCTGCTATTTTCTTACCATACCTTGTTTCTGACCATAGTCCAACTTTGCTTATATTACGTGAAGTTTTTACTAAGAAGCCTAAGCCATTTAGATTTATGAATTTCCTTGCTGACAAACCTGGTTTTATAAAAGTGGTGGCTGACAATTGGAACATTCCTGTAAGTGGTTTTTACATGTATTCTTTGGCTAAAAAGCTAAAAAATATGAAGAAGCATATGAGAAAGTTTAATAAAGAAAATGGAAATGTGTTTAAGAATGTTATGAAACTTAAGACTGAGCTGGAGAAGGCTCAAATTGAGTTAGAAAGGAACCCTGGCTCTCATTCTTACAGAGAGAAAGAAGCTAGTTGTTCTAAAGCTTATAAGGCTGCACTCTTAGATGAAGAGAGATTTTTAAGGTAGAAATCCAAGATTGAGTGGCTTAAGGAAGGGGATCTTAATAATGCTTACTTTCACAGCTCTATTAAAGGAAGGCTTTGTAGATGTAGGATTGATTCTGTGGAAAAAGAGAATGGGGATATTGTTTATGGTGATGGGGTGGCTTAGGTGTTTGTTAATCACTTTACTGGCATTTTTGGTATTGAAGGTGATACTTATCCTATTGAGGATCACATTGGCTTGTTCTCTAAGAAGATTAGTGATGATGATGCTATTAGTATGGTGAGGTTTGTAACTAATGAAGAAATCAAGACTGCTATGTTTGATATTGAAGATTTGAAGGCCCCTGGTCCTGATGGTTTCACCTCAAAATTCTTCAAATCAGCATAGAGTGTGGTTGGCAAAGATGTGTGTGATGCTGTTAGGGAATTTTTTGTTAATGGTAAGTTGCTTGGGGAGTTAAATACCACTATAATCTCACTTGTGCCTAAAATTAAGACTCCCACAAAAGCTGCTGATTACAGGCCTATTGCTTGCTGTAGTGTTATTTATAAATGTGTGAGTAAGATTATTACTAGTAGAATCAAGGGTGCCTTGGGGAAACTTATTGATTGTAATCAAGGAGCTTTCATAGAGGGTAGACAGATTTGTGATAATGTTTTGCTGATTCAAGAGCTTATGAATGGCTATAATTGGAAAGGTATTGGGAGAAGAGTAGCTTTTAAAGTTGACATCCAGAAGGCCTATGATACTGTTTCTTGGAGCTTTTTGAAGACTGCTTTGGTTATGTTTGGCTTTCCTCTTAAAATGGTGAACTGGATTATGGTTTGTCTCACCACTGCTTCTTTTTCTATCAATGTTAATGGAGATTCATGTGGGTTCTTCAAAGCCAAAAGAGGGTTAAGGCAGGGAGATCCAGTCTCACCTTACTTATTTACCATTGTGATGGAGGTTTTTAACCTTATGGTTAAAAGACAGATTAGTTTGGATAAAAGGTTTAGATATCATTGGGGATGCAAAGAGATGGGGATCACCCATCTTTGTTTTGCTGATGACCTTATGCTTTTATGTAATGGGGATGCCATTTCTGCTTCCATCCTAAGAAGAGCTATGGATGAATTCACTCTGAGCTCTGGATTGTTTCCTAGTATGGTGAAGAGTACAGTGTACTTTGGTAATGTTCCAAATGATGTCAAGTGCAGGATTCTTATGTTCATGCCTTTTAATGAGTGTACTTTGCCTGCTAAATACTTAGGGGTCCCTTGACCTCTAGGAGATTGTTTAAAGAAGATTGTCTTTTCTTGATTGATAATGTGAAGAAGAAGATTAATGATTGGAGGAATAAGACCCTTTCTTATGCAGGTAGGCTTCAACTCATTTCTTCTGTTTTGGCTTCCTTGCAAGTCTATTGGGCTTCCATCTTCATGCTTCCTGTAAGTGTTTGTGAAACCATTGACAAGCTTTTTAAGTCTTTTCTGTGGTATGGGAATGATGATAAAAAGAAAATGGCATGTGTGGCTTGGAAGGACATCTGTCTGCCTAAGAGTCAAGGTGGTCTTGGGTTGAAGGCCTTGCATGAATGGAATTTGACTCTTATGTCTAAACATCTTTGGAATATCTTGAATAAAAAGGACTCTATTTGGGTGAAGTGGATTAACATAAAATGGCTTAAAGGTAGGAGTGTTTGGAGTATTGTCACTCAGGACCAGATGTCATGGTGTTGGAGGCAAATTTTGGATAATAGAGAGTTGATTAAAAGGTTTATTCATACTAGAGTTGGAGATGGTAAATCTTGCAACTTCTTGTTTGATAAATGGTATGATAATGGCCCTCTTTGCAAGTATATTAACCAATGGGAGATTACTCAAGCACACCTTAATCCTTGTGCTAAGGTTACTGATATGATTAGAGATGGCTCATGGAAATGGCCTAGAGAGTGGTTGATTAAGTTTAAAGATCATATCAATATTCCTGTTCCTATTCTTAAAAATGAGGTTGCTGATAAGGTGTTGTGGATTAATAAAAAGGGGAAGGAGAAGAATTTTAGTATGATGGAGGTTTGGAAGGGGGTTAGAAGGAATGCCCCTAAAGTAATGTGGTATGAACATGTATGGTTCTCTCAATGCATACCTAGGCACTCTTTTATTCTCTGGATGGCTCTTAAAGGAAAGCTTAAGACTCAAGACAGGTTATCCAAGTGGTTCAATGTTCAAGACATGGCTTGTCCTTTTTGCAATACTTGTAAGGACTCACATAGCCATCTGTTCTTTGAATGTCACTTTGCTAGAAGGTTGTGGGAGAGATTAAAGAGTATGGCAAAGCTTGAGGATCTTAATCATGTTTGGGCCATGATTGTCTCTGGCATTGTCAACAAACCAGCTAGTAATAGGATTTGGAGCATTATCAAAAGATTAGTATTTGGTGCAGCTGTCTATTTCATATGGCAAGAAAGAAATTTCAGGCTTTTTAATAAATGCTATAGGAGTGAGGATAAGTTGTTTACTGTCATCACTAATACTGTTAGGCTTAAGCTGATGGGTTTGAGGCTTCTTAAACTTTCTGGTGATGTGATGGAGGCTTCAAGGGTTTGGAATTTTCCCTTGAGCCTTAAATCTAAAGATAATACTGTGGAGTGATATGCTGTGATTGTTGACTGCTTGGTCATGCAGTTGGTCTTCTATGACCCTTGTGGTTTTTTGGTTGTTCAGGTAAGTCTTTCTTTCTCTGACTTTCCTTTTACTTTTTCCTCTCCTTGAGGTGTTGGAAGGACATTTTGGATGTATTTGGGTAGGCTTGATGTGCTATTAGTGGACTTGTGGTTTTAGCTTTGGGTTTATGTTCTATACTGTGCTATAGTGTGCTGAAAGATTGCCATCTATGCTTGGTATGGAACTTCTCTCCTTTGCTTTACTATGAGTACAATGTTTTAGTTTCCAAGCCTGTTATTTGTGATGCTATGTCCTTCCTTTTTTTAATAACCTGTTATCTGTTTATTGTTGAGATGATGGGTATTTGGGTTATTGCAACATGAGAGGATTCTTGCTTAGTTGTACTCTTTCCCCCTTCTATGGTTTCCCACTGGGTTTTACATAGTTGGGGGTTTTGAGGAGGCAATAAGCAAGATGTGCTACTCTGGCACCTCTCTTTATATCCTGCATTTTTTGTTCTGATGGCGTTTTATGAGTAGGTTCTTCTTTGCTTACTTTGCTTGTGTCCTAGTTTTGGTGTGGAGTTTTCCATGGGGGATGGATTGGTAGTTTTTGGTTGCTTCCCATTGTGGTTGAATCAGGACTACCATGTATTCTGAAGTGGTTTCCACATTTGAGCTATAAACAAGCCTTCTTTGGTAGTGCCATGGATATGCAGGAGCTTGGTCTTTGTCCAATTGGGATCAAGTATTTGTGTTATGGGATAGTAGCTAGTTTTCTCCATTCTAGTTACTTAGTTATTCATTGTATTGAGCATGGGTTTGTCCATTGCCTTTACTCATAGTGTTATGTATTGGTAGCCTATGTATTAGTACTGGTTTTAGTCTTTGTATTAGTATCATTTCCTTTCTATGCTCCATGAGACTTGTTCATGGTTGCAATGGTAGGTTTGTATCTTTTTTGGTAGCTATAATACTTTACCTTTTTAAAAAAAAAAAAAAAAAACATCTTATTTTATTTCTAGTCCATTTGGACCACATAGAAACCGGTCAAAATGTTTTCGCCCGGATTCTAGATGGATGAAACATGTATATGTATTTTCTTTGTTTAGTTTTGGTCGTGTTTTACCTAGTATAAAAGTTGGTCAGCTACTATTTGAGGTAGTTGAGAATGCACTAGACAAAGAGTATCACGACGACACATTATAATATAAAGGTCAAGATCTGAGTGTGGTCTAACAACACGTCGTGTTATTTGACCAAGAAAACAATGATATTTTTTTTCCATTTGAAGCCTACACATGTGAATAATATACAAAAAAAGGACAAGTATTTTTTGACATTTCATGTAGGAGGATCATGCTTCTGTATTATATGAATCTGAAATATTTGATTCCATATTTGATTCTATTTAAATTGAGACCCGTCAAAAAATAGAGTGCCAAACATAATCCCTAACATATAAAAACGGATTTAGATTGAAATTATCTGACAACGTGGACTGCAAAAAAATCGTATAACATATGATACATGAATCCGTTTCAAGACCACAACTAAGAAAATGGATCCTTGAAATAAGGATTAATTTTATCTAGACAAACATTGGTCAAAAGCGACTAAACCTGATAAAAAAACTGATGAAAATCGACCATAAACAGCCAAAACATTGATGTAACCGGTTGAAATCATCCAAATATAAGAAAAAAACATCTAATTTTATTTCTAGTCCATATGGACCACATAGAAACCGGTCAAAATGTTTTCGCCCGGATTCTAGATGGATGAAACACGTATATGTATTTTCTTTGTTTAGTTTTGGTCGTGTTCTACCTAGTATAAAAGTTGCTCAGCTAGTATTTGAGGTAGTTAAGAATGTACTAGACAAATAGCATCCCGACGACACATTATAATATAAAGGTCAAGATATGAGTGTGGTCTAACAACACATTGTGTTATATGACCAAGAAAACAATGACATTGTTTATCCTTGTGAAGCCTACACATGTGAATAATATACAAAAAAGGACAAGTATTTTTTGACATTTCATATAGGAGGATCATGCTTTTGTATTATATGACTCTAAAATATTTGATTCCATATTTGATTCTATTTAAATTGATACCCGTCATGAAATATAGTGCCAAACATAATCCCCAACATATAAAAACAGATTTAGATTGAAATTATCTAACAACGTGGGCTGCGACAAAATCTTCATAACATGTGATACATGAATCCGTCTCAAGACCACAACTAAGAAAATGGATCCTTGAAATAAGGATTAATTTTATCTAGGCAAACATTGGTTAAAATCAACTAAACCTGCTAAAAAAACTGAGGAAAAACGACCATAAACATCCAAAACATTGCCGTAACCGGCTGAAATCATCCAAATATAAGAAAAAACATCTAATTTTATTTCTAGTCCATATGGACCACATAGAAACCGGTCAAAATGTTTTATCCCGGATTCTAGATGGATGAAACATGTATATGTATTTTCTTTGTTTAGTTTTGGTCGTGTTTTACCTAGTATAAAAGTTGGTCAGCTACTATTTGAGGTAGTTGAGAATGCACTAGACAAAGAGCATCTCGACGACACATTATAATATAAAGGTCAAGATATGAGTGTGGTCTAACAACACTTCGTGTTATTTGACCAAGAAAACAATGATATTGTTTATCCTTTTGAAGCCTACACATGTGAATAATATAAAAAAAAGTATTTTTTGACATTTCATGTAGGAGGATCATGCTTCTGTATTATATGACTTTGAAATATTTGATTCCATATTTGATTCTTTTTAAATTGATACCCGTCAAGAAATAGAGTGCCAAACATAATCGCCAACATATAAAAACAGATTTAGATTGAAATTATCTGACAACGTGGGCAGCAATAAAATAGTCATAACATGTGATACATGACTCCGTTTCAAGACCATAACAAAGAAATTGGACCCTTGAAATAAGGATTAATTTTATCTAGGCAAACATTGGTCAAAAGTGACTAAACCTGATAAAAACTGATGAAAATTGACCATAAACAGCCAAAACATTACCGTAATCGGCTGAAATCATCCAAACATAAGAAAAAACATCTAAATTTATTTCTAGTCCATATTGACCACATAGAAACCTCTCAAAATGTTTTCTCCCGGATTCTAGATGGATGAAACATGTATCTGTATTTTCTTTGTTTAGTTTTGGTCGTGTTTTACCTAGTATAAAAGTTGGTCAGCTAGTATTTGAGGTAGTTGAGAATGCACTAGACAAAGAGCATCTCGACGACACATTATAATATAAAGGTCAAGATATGAGTGTGGTCTAACAACCCGTCATGTTATTTGACCAAGAAAACAATGATATTGTTTATCCTTGTTAAGCCTACACAGGTGAATAATATACAAAAAAGGACAAGTATTTTTTGACATTTCATGTAGGAGGATCATGCTTCTATATTATATGACTCTGAAATATTGGATTCCATATATGATTCTATTTAAATTGAGACCCGTTAAGAAATAGAGTGTCAAACATAATCGCTAACATAAAAAAACGGATTTAGATTGAAATTATCTAACAACGTGGGCTGCAACAAAATCGTCATAACATGTGATACATGAATCCGTTTCAAGACCACAACTAAGAAAATGGATACTTGAAATAAGGATTAATTTTATCTAGGCAAACATTGGTTAAAAGCGACTAAACCTGATAAAAAAACTGATGAAAAACGACCATAAACAGCCAAAACATTGCCGTAACCGGCTGAAATCATCCAAATATAAGAAAAAACATCTAATTTTATTTCTAGTCCATATGGACCACATAGAAACTGGTCAAAATGTTTCGGCCGGATTCTAGATGGATGAAACATGTATATGTATTTTCTTTGTTTAGTTTTGGTCGTGTTTTACCTAGTATAAAAGTTGGTCAGCTACTATTTGAGGTAGTTGAGAATTCACTAGACAAAGAGCATCTCGACGACACATTATAATATAAAGGTCAAGATATGAGTGTGGTCTAACAACACGTCGTGTTATTTGACAAAGAAAACAATAATATTGTTTATCCTTGTGAAGCCTACACATGTGAATAATATACAAAAAAAGGACAAGTATTTTTTGACATTTCATGTAGGAGGATCATGCTGTTGATGTTGGGAATAAATTATAGCCAATCTACTTGAGCGCTGACAAGAGTAAAACAAGCGTTGATAGGAGAAAAACAAACGCTGACAGCACAAGCGTTGTCAAGATAAAGTCAAGCGTTGATACATTGAAGACAAGCACTGATGGGAAGATATACTCTACGCATGTATTATATTCTAGATTACTTCTAGTAAAGATAGGAACAACAATGTATTTTCTATATTTATCTTTACCTAGAATAGCTGATACGTAGATAATTGTACAAGGCTTCTTATGTCTATAAAAAAAGACCTTTAGGTTAATGTTTCATATAAGTTTTCATTCGTAAACTACTTTCATTATAAGCAAGTTTGATATCATTAATCAAAGTGAAAGTTTGTTTATATCTTGTGTGTTCTTGTTTAAGTGTTAATTCCGCATAACACTTAGATTTTCTTAAACATATACAAATGTTTCTGTACGTGTTATACTTGATCTAATCTCGTATACATAAAGCTAAATCGATCTATGTTTGGGATCAACAAGTGGTATCAGAGCTTGTTGAGGAACTTTTGATCTTAAAGAACACAAGAACCCTAAAAATCACCAAGACCCTAATTTTCTCAAAAACCCTAACGACATCATGTCAACTCCAGAAATAACCTCCTCCTCCTCACCCTTACCAAACATCAAGATTCCTATGCTTGATGCAACCAACTTTGAATTGTGTAAATTCAACTTTGAGCAATATCTAGGGATCTATGACTACACACTCTGGGAAATTATTTAATATGGAAACACATTCAATAAGGCTCAAAAGATTGATAATGCCATTGCTGCAAGAACAGTTGTTGCTGGATGTTCAGAAGCAGACAAGAAGGAAAAACCTGATGATGGTAGAGCTGTGTCTGCTGAAGACATAGCAAAGAAAAGGGTTGACATGAAAATCCTAAATATTCTGAAACTCTCTTTGGGACAAGAGAACCAGCATAAATACAGATGTTATGAATCTGCTAAAGACCTTTGGGCAGCTCTTGAAGTTGCATATGGTGGCAATGAAGATACTAAGGAAGAGAAGAAGAAGCAACTCATGCATGATTATGTTGTCTTCAAGGCTCAACCTAATGAAAAGCTCAGTAGTGTGAGAAGCAGATTGCTTGATATTACAAGCAAATTGTCCTTCATGGGGACACAACTTGGTGATGTTGACATCAATGCTACTTTTCTTAAAAGTCTTGGTGAGGCATGGAAGATTGAAGCAAGATCTATTATTGCCAATAATACTCAGAAAAAGTTCCACGTTTGATGATATCTACAACAAACTGAGGCTGTTGGAAGATGAAACTCTTTTAGAGCATGAAAGCAAGTCCATCAACAGTAACATGGCCTTCTTTTCTCATAGTGAAGGTTAATTCAATCAGAAGGACTCCTACATGCATCCAGTTACTGGATCATCATGTATCAGCGCTGGAACATGCCCTGTCAACGTCTCCTTTTCAGACGCTGACACATTCAAAAGTGACTCGCCAAGAGTTAAACCTGCTGGTTTGGATCTGGATACTGTATGTGCTTATATTGCTTCTTTGCCCAATGGTTCAGTGATTACATATGAGGACCTTGAGCAGATAAGTGATGAGCACTTGGAAGAGATGGACATTAAGTGGAACATGGCTCTTGCTAGTATAAGAGCAAACAGGTGGAACATAAGGTTTAAGAAGAAGATGACCTTCAATGCAAAGGACACAACTGGATTTGATAAATCCAAAGTTGAATGCTACAACTGTCATCGTATGGGGCACTTCATGAGGGAATGCAGATCTCCTAGAAGATCTGATGATGGTAAACCCTCAAGTTAAATTGTTAAAGCTCAGGATCCTAAGGCCATGGTTGCAGTTCAAGGAATTGATGGAATGGGATGGGATTGGAGCTATCTGGCTAAGAATGTGGAAGAGGATAAAGCTTTGGTTGCTGAAATTGAAGAAGAAGAGCATGTTGAATATGCTCACATGGCACACTCCTCTTCATTTGATAATGAGGTATACGACGATGCTTTTTGTAGTAAAGGTTGTAGGTTAAATACTGAAAGACTTAACAAAGAGGTGTTAAGATTATTTGATGATATGAGTACTGAAAGATGCAAACTGTCTAATTACCAACTAGCTCTCACTGAAACTGAGAAGACAGTTTCTGAATACAAGAAAATGTAATTTGACTTAAAAGATAAAATAAATATCTTAAAACATGAGTTAAATGCTAGTATGGATATTAGAAACATCATGGAAAGGGTTAATGGTGAGTTACAGGCTAAATTAGATGAAGCCATTAAAAACAAAGATAATGTTGGCCTTAAAATCCAGAGATTTGATAAGGCCACACAAACCCTAGTAGAATGTGTGAGTAAACAAAGAGATCCTAACGACATGACTGGGATTGGGATGAATGATTACTCTGTGGTTCCACCACCAGCTGGTGACTTCTATGGTGTCCAACAAAAGGACCTATCTTGGACTGGTTTGCCAGAACTCCAAGAGGAGGAATTCATTCCTCCACCAAGAGTTGTCACCCCAGTTGAAGAGTATCATCAAAAGTTGACTGACCTGAATGAATGGAAGAAAGCTAACCCTACATTATTTGTTAAGTGTGGCTTGTTGTGTGAAAGTCCCAATGAGTCAACTCCCATTAAGATTACAAACCCAATCACTGGTAAAGCTGTTGACCTAGGCTCAAACACTGTTAGAAAACCTAGCATTAAGTATGCAGAGATGTATAGGAATACTAGGTCACCCAAGAGCCAAGTTAGCAATAATGGAACAGGCTTCTTCTCTTCTAGACCTAGGTTTGTGTCTAGAAAAACTTGTTACACTTGTGGTAGCTTTTCACACTTGGCATACAAGTGTGTCAACGCTCCCAAAGCCAGTGCTGACAGGAACAAATTCAGCGCTGACAGGAACAAAGTCAACGTTGTTAGAAAGTCAAACGTTGTCAGACCCAAACCTTATGTGCAGCAAAGTCCATAAGTTGTTAGACCTGCCCCATTCTTCACTAGAGGGTCTAACACTCATGGACAAAGACCATTTCAAAAGACAAACACTTGGTCTAATAGGCAATGGGTTTCTGTAGCAAACCCTAGGTTCAATGCTGACAAGGGTAATTTCAGCGTTGACAAGACCAATTCCAGCGCTGACAGAAACGTGACCAGACCTAAATATTTGCAACCACATGGTAAGGGATCCAAAGCTTCTTCAAGCTTGACATGGAGACCAAAGAAAGATCAAAACCCTAATGATAATGGGATTTGAATGACCTGCAACAGATTTTTAATTACATTTCAAAGGTCATTACAAAACCTATTGGGGTTAATTGGGTATTTCATCCTAAGAAGGATGAAAATGGGGTTGTTATGAGAACTAAGTATGTTCTTATTGAACAACCAGATGAATCCAAGTCTTCTAAGGCTTGGGTTCCAAAAGAAAACTAATTTGTTTTCTTTATGTGCAGGGCATTCAAAAACAGGTCAATGATTATGGATATTGGGATAGTGGATGCTCAAGGCACATGACAGAGAAGGAAGATTATCTTACAAACTTCACTCCCATTAAGGATGATGATAAGGTTTACTTTGGAGGCGGATATAGTACTATCACAGGCAAAGGAACCCTTCTCACCAAGAACTTGCGTTTTGAAAACGTATTTTTGGTAAAAGAACTTGATTACAATCTTTTTAGTGTATCACAAGTTTGTGATAAAAAAAATAAAGTTCTGTTTACTAATACTGAGTGTTTGGTGTTAAGCAAGGATTATAAGATCCCTAATGAGAAATATATTGAATATAGAACACCTAGGCATAAAGACATATACAATGTGAATCTGAACGGGATTAGAATGAATAACAATATGTCTTGTTTTTATGCTAAAGCTTCAGTAGATGAGAGTAATTTGTGGCACAGGAGACTAGGGCACATAAATTTTAAGAATATTAACAGGCTTGTGAGACTTGGCTTGGTTGATGGTTTGCCTAAGAAGGCCTTCTACAATGACCACTCTTGTGTTGCATGTCTTAAAGGCAAGCAGCACAAGGTCTCATTCAAGTCCAAACAGGTGCACTCTAGTTCTAGACCTCTTCATTTGCTTCATATGGACCTCTTTGGTCCAACCAATATAGAAAGTTTGAATGGTAAGTCATATTGCTTTGTTATCACAGATGACTTTTCTAGGTTTACTTGGACTTTCTTTCTAGCTATGAAGAGTGACACAACTGCTATTCTAATTGATTTTATCACTCAGATTGAGAAGAAGTCTGGCAATGAAGTTAAAATGCTTAGGAGTGATAATGGTGGTGACTTTAGGAATAAGAAGCTAGATGATTTCTGTGCCAGGAAAGGAATTACTAGGCAATTTAGTGTTGCCAGAACCCCACAACAAAATGGGGTTGTTGAGAGGAAAAATAGAACCCTAATTGAAGAAGCCAGAACCATGTTGGCTGATGCTCATTTTCCTATAGCCTTTTGGGCTGAATCTGTTAATACAGCTTGCTATGTTCAAAATAGAGCATTGGTCAACAAAATTCAGAACAAAACACCTTATGAGTTACTTTGGGGTAGAAAACCTAATATTGGTTTTCTCAGACCTTTTGGTTGTCATGTAGTAGTTTTAGATACTAGTGATGCCTTAGGTAAATCTGGTGCAAAAGGTGATGAAGGCTACTTCATGGGGTATTCAGTGCAGAGCAAGGGATATAGGGTTTATCTTAAAGGAGAAAAACGCATACTTGAAAGAGTACATGTTAGGTTTTTAGAGAATAAACCTAGTGATCCTGAAAGTGGTCCTAATTGGTTGTTTGATTTGGAACCTTTATCTAGAACTTTAAATTATATGGGGGAGAAAGACAGCTTATTAGAGCATTGGCGGTCGACGAATTCGTCTATCAGGCAATCTATCCTTAGCCTAAAGGCCCGTGTCACTAATCCAAACATTGTGAAAGTAACTTAAAATGTTGTGGAAGAACAAGTTGTTGATGTTTCAGGTACACAGGTTCATGATAAGGTTGGATCACAAGCAGAGAAGTCATCTCCTATCCAAGAATATGTTACAATTCCCATTTGGACAGATGCTTTTTCTGCAATTGCTGCTGCTGGTAAATATAATGGTGGTAAAGATAATGGTGGTCTCCAAGTACCACCAGATACAAACATGCATGGTCCTTCAGGCGCTGACAAAGGCAAATCTAGCGCTGACAAGACCAATCCAGACGTTGATGACTCAGACGTTGACAACAACAGTTCAAGCGTTGTTAGCCCAAGCGCTGACAACCAAGATTCAGGCGTTGACAACACCTTTTCACATCTCTTCTCTTCCACTTTTGAACAAGGTGAACCTTCCAATTTATATGAAGAAGGTCATCCCTATGTTGATGTAAGAGAGTCTGATGAAGAAGATATTGGCAACATGGAGAATGAGGTTGAAGACACCAGACTTTTTGAGGGAGGGGTTCTCACTTCAGTCATGAAGAACCATCCTACTTCTCAAATCATTGGTAATGTTAATACTCCAGTTCAGACTAGAAGATCTCATTAAGGTCTTGGTGGGTTTATTGCCAATATACACAAGAAGGTTGATACCCCTCTTGTGCAAGCATGTTTGTTTGCCTGTTTTCTGTCACAACAGGAACCCAAGAAGATATTTGATGCTCTCAAAGAACCAAGTTGGGTGGAAGCAATGCAGGACGAGCGTCACCAATTTGCAATTCAGGATGTTTAGGAGCTGGTTGATTGTCCTAGATATGTCAGACCTATATGGAAAAGGTGGGTTCTAAGAAACAAGAGAGATGAAAGAGGTATTGTGGTCAGAAACAAGGGAAGGTTAGTGGCTCAGGGATATACACAAGAGGAGGGGATAGACTAAGAGGAGGTCTTTGCACCAGTTGCAAGGATTGAAGCTATAAGGATCTTTTTAGCCTATGCATCCTGCATGGGCTTCACTGTCTATCAAATGGATGTCAAGATTGCCTTCCTCTATGGAACTATTGTTGAGGAGGTATATGTGATGCAACCTCCTGGTTTTGAGGATCCATAGAATCCAGACAAGGTGTATAGAGTCAAAAAGGCTATGTATGGACTTCATCAAGCCCCTAGAGCATGGTATGGTACTTTGTCTACTTATCTAGTGTACAATGGATTCAAGAGGGGAACCATAGATCAGACATTATTTACAAAGAAGAAAGGCAAGGATGTGTTGCTTGTCCAGGTCTATGTTGATGACATGATTTTTGGGTCTACTGATCCAAAGATGAGTGAGGATTTCTTCAAGCTTATGACAGACAAATTCAAGATGAGTACTATGGGGGAGATGAACTTCTTTCTTGGTTTACAAGTTTAGCAGAAAGAAGATGGTATCTTCATCTCCCAGGATAAATATGTGGCTGAAATCTTGAAGAAGTTTGGCTTTTCTCCACATGAAAAGAGGGCTACTGATGACGTATAGTCCCCAGCCGGGTCATAGACCCGGCCCATGGGTAATACCTGTATCCGGCCCATCACAGATGGGTGGAATAATGTCATTCAGGCTTATGGGCTTGGATGAACAGTAACCGCACACATGTGTGCGGCCCACGGCCCGGTGCGGCCGACATGGCCGACATAGGGTTAGACAGAATAATATTCTGTCTAGGAATATCTTTATCCCAATAAGAGAGGATATTCACTATCAAGATTAGAAGATAACAATCATTCTAATCCTGGTAATTATCTCTTCCTTGGGGCCGAAGCATCAGTGGAAGCCCATTAGGGTTTCACTGCCTATAAAAGGAACCCTCAAGGGTTCCACAAAGGTATTACGACTTGTACTCTAAACTCACATAAACCTTAAATCGATTAAACTCACATAAACCAAACGATTCACTTGGTGCAGGAGCCGGAGCCCAGCCAACCCGAAGTAAGCCTAATTCGGGTCTAGCAAGGATCAACCAAATTTTGCATCAACAAGTTGGCGCCATCCGTGGGACCCATAACACTAAGCTAGAACAAAACCTCATCTCAATTTTCCAATGACGAAGGGGCATCCGCAAGCTAACCTCATGAACGTGAATCCCGGGAATCGGAAGTCCCAAGGGGAAGGGATTCTCATCCCCAACCAGTCACCTAGCCGCCTCGCAGGCGAGCCGGGTAACCGTAGCGGTTTTCAGCCCGTGGGGGTGACGAGCACGATCTCGATGACACCCCCGCCTACCTCAACCCTGGACAACCCTGATCCGGGGAGTGCGCCAAACCCTCCTAACAAGGAACCGCGCAGACCCTCGACGGAGGAAGAAGTGGAAGTCCTACCACTCAGTGAGGAGGATCTTACTCGAGTTCTCACGCAGAACTTCGAAAGGATCGTCCCAGGGATCGCATCAAGGTTGAATCTGGGGAGGAACCTCCAAGCCAGACTCAACTTTGGTGACACCAGACCAACCACCTCCTCCCAAAATCAGAGGAAAAGGAGAGCTCGGCCTCAGGAGCAGGGTACATTTGAGGAAACCCCTCAACCCCGGAATGTGTTTGAGCACATAGGAGACCGCCTTATACAGGAGTTAACGCAGTCTCGAGAAGGAGAAAGGTCGGATGGCTCACCCGAACGACCAGATCGGGAGCTAGCCAGAACCACACGTCGCCCGAGTGTGTGGGACAGGATGAACACTAGGAAAAAGGCTCCTGGTTCATCCCAAAAAAGTGGTCCCTATGCAAAGGATGGGGCACCACCGCCGTCCCCGGACCCATCCGGAGAGGACTCAGATGACCATCCGCCTAAGCGTCGCCGACCTAGGCGCACCCCTCCACCACCACCAAACAATGATGGGTATTATGATGGTCCTTACTATCGAGATGCAGAAGCGGAGGATCTTTCGCGTCCATGGTGTGAACCATGGGATGACCCTAGACTTACCCGGCCATGGGCGGATCCCAGGGAAGACCCGTTCACCCTCCGCATAAGGAACTATTCTGAGGACACCAAGCGTCGCATGCCGACGTGTATCAAGACATATGATGGGTCCGGTGATCCGGTCGATCACCTTAAAATATTTGATACATAGGCTAAAATTGAGCGATGGCCCATGCCTATATGGTGCCAAATGTTCAATTCGACCTTGATCGGAAATGCCCGCGACTGGTTTGAGGCACTCCCTCTACGGAGCATTGACAGTTTCACGGAACTACGCACTGCCTTTGAGAATAATTATACTCAAAGGAAGAAGTATAATAGGGATCCAGTCTCATTGGCAACTGTCAAGCAACGGCCGGGGGAGTCCACAGAAGCCTTCACTGAACGCTTCAATGATGAGTGCACGCGCACGAGAACCATGCCATAGCTCCTAAAGATCTCTGACTACATGCACGCCATAACAGAAAGAGAATTGATCAGGCGCCTCAATTACAAGCGTCCAGAGAGATATGATGACCTCATGGAAATGGTCAGAAATTTAATAGAAGGAGAAACAGCTGTTGCCGCGGCCTACCCATCACGAGGAAATGGGTACCGGTCAAATGATCAGTCCCGGAGGCAGTCGGGCGGTCAAGGTAATCAGAACAATAACAAGGGCTCGGACTATAAGAGCCAAAGCAAAGGAGGTCGGTCGGATGATAAGTTCACCCCCCTAAAGATGTCCTACCGGGAGATCTTGCTGACAGAAGGGGCGAACTTTCCGAGGCCTCCCCCAATGACCACTCCCCCTGAACGTCGGCAAGGAAATCGCTTCTGCGAGTTCCATAATGACAAAGGCCACGCCACGAAGGAGTGTATCCAGCTCAAGAAGCATATTGAGTCGCTGATCAAATCAGGCAAACTCAAGCACCTAGTTAAGGATTGGAAGGATGGGAAAGATAACAACAAGAAGTATGATAAGAAGGATCCCCAAAAGGACAAGCCTTCGACCACATACATGATCCAATCCAGACAGCGCCGCACGAGGCAGAAAGTTGGCCAAAAATTTTCACGCGGCAGGGAAATCTCATTCCCTCCCATCACAGCAAGCGATGTGATTGATGCGCCTCTCACTATTGAGATAAGCATTGGAACAAACAACGTTCGTCGCATGTATGTGGATGGAGGATCGTCAGCAGAGGTACTGTATGAACACTGTTTCGTGCAGTTATGCCCAGAAATAAGAAGCCAATTAGTACCGGCCACGTCGCCGCTTACTGGCTTTAGTGGAGACACTATCTGGCCAATAGGGCAATTACGTTTGCTTGTGACCATTGGGAATGAGGAATATTCCACTACAGCGTGGATGAACTTCATGGTGATACGCTCACACTCTCCGTACAATGGAATCATAGGCAGACCAGGCATTTTGGCTATACGGGCGGTACCCTCTACGACGCACGGGATGATCAAATTCCCCGTGGAGGGGGGAATTGTTACCATTTACAACACAATCATACCGGCATCCGAGTGTCACACCGTGACAACACCGGCTCCACCTGTTCCGCCCAAAGATGGATCACCACCTCCCAATTGGAAGGTGGCGATTCACCCTGACTATCCGGAACAGGAGGTATCCATAGGAGGTGCGCTCTCGGATAGCGGCAAAAGGGCAATGTGCTCTCTTTTAAGTGCAAACCTAGACATATTCGCATGGGAGCCAAAACACATGACAGGTGTGCCACGTGCGATAGCAGAGCATAAGCTCCAGATCGCCAAGGGTACCAACCCATCAAGCAAAAGAAGCGCGGCCAGGCGCCTGAGCGCAGCCAAGTAATATTGGAGGAAGTACGAAAACTAGTGGATGCAGGCATCATGCGCGAGGTATACTATCACGAGTGGTTGTCCAATCCGGTCATGGTCAAAAAGCATGACGGAAGTTGGCGCATGTGTGTGGATTTCACGGATCTAAACAAGGCCTGTCCACAGGACTGTTACCCGTTACCGGAAATCGACTGGAAGGTAGAGTCCCTATGTGGGTCTCCTTTTAAATGCTTTTTGGACGCGTATAAAGGGTATCATCAAATCCAGATGGCGGAGGAGGATGCAGAAAAAACGGCGTTCCATACGAGCCAGGGCGTGTATTGCTATACGAAAATGTCGTTTGGACTGAAGAACGCCGGTGCTACATATCAGCGGTTGGTGGACAAAGCTTTTGAATCACAGATAGGCCGCAACTTGGAAGTCTATGTTGATGACTTGGTGATAAAAAGTCACACGGAGGAGGCACTCCTCCGAGATGTCCAAGAGACATTCGACACTCTGAGAAGGATTAACATGAAGTTAAATCCAAAGAAATGTACGTTTAGAGCAACTGAGGGGATGTTCCTCGGATATTTGATTGATCCAAATGGCATCAAACCTTGCCCAGAGAAGACGGACGCAGTAATACAACTGCCGTCCCCTCAGACACGGAAGGAGGTGCAGTCCCTGAATGGGAAGTTAGCCGGGCTGAATAGATTCCTATCTAAATCCGCAGAGAAGTCATTACCCCTATTTAAGACACTCAAGAAGTGCATTAGGAAGGGAGACTTCCGGTGGACGAAGGAAGCCGAGGAAGCCTTCGGCCAACTCAAGCAGCATCTTGCATCTCTCCCTATGCTAGTAGCTCCCCGGCCAAAGGAGGAACTCATTATGTACCTCTCAGCTACTCATGGCGCAATAAGCGCGGTACTTATGACGGATAGAGATACAATAAAAACTCCGGTCTACTTTATAAGTAGAACACTACAAGGGCCGGAGTTGAATTATTCCTCCATGGAAAAATTGGTGTTGGCACTAGTGTTCGCTACAAAGCGGTTGCGCCTGTACTTCCAGGCACACCCGATTGTAGTCATTACGGATCAGCCAATCAAGCAGGTTATCTCTAGACCAGATGTGGCAGGAAGGCTACAGAAATGGAGCATCCTATTAGGGGAGCATAATATATCTTACAGGCCAAGAACGGCTGTTAAAGGCCAAATCCTGGCAGATTTCCTGATCGAGAAGCCGGATGGGGAAGGGCCAATCATCAAGCAAGACGAGATCCCAACAGAACCATGGGTGTTATTCACGGACGGATCTTCGTGTACGGACGGGTCCGGAGCAGGTCTCATCCTCACAAACCCAGAAGGAATGGAATTCACGTACGCCCTCCGTTTTGAGTTCACGGCCACTAACAACGAAGCGGAATATGAAGCATTAATTGCGGGTTTAAAAATCGCCGCTAGAATGGGAGTCCGCAACCTTAAGGCCTACGTGGACTCACGGCTTGTCGCGAACCACATTCTAGGTGGGTATGTGGCTAAGGAGGACAACATGGTCAGGTACTTGGAAAAAGTCAAGTCACTAATCGCGACTTTCAGTAAGTTTTCCATCAAGCAGGTGCCAAGGGGCGAGAACAAGAAAGCGGACGCTCTTAGCAAGATCGCATCCACAAGCTTTGCTCACTTGTCTAAACAAGTCTTGGTGGAAATACTCAAGGAGAAATCTATAACGGAAGGGGAGGTTGCCGCTATAGTTGAGGAGGAAGGACCTACATGGATGACCCCAATCATCAACTATTTGACTAATGAGACCCTTCTAGACGAGGAAAAAGCAGCAAGGCGTATTAAAAGGAAGTCGCAGCATTTCTAACTTCGAGAAGGCATCCTTTACAAGCGCTCTTTCTTGCAGCCGTGGCTGCGGTGTGTTGGACCACGCCAGGCAGCTTACGTGATCAGTGACATACACGAAGGGTTGTGCGGCATGCATGCAGGCCCATGATCCGTGGTGGCTAGAGCCTTGCGAACAGGATATTATTGGCCTACCATGCACAGAGATGCGCGTGACATGATCCGCAAGTGTAGTGATTGCCAAGTGCATAGGCCAGTACCGCGGCACCCGCAGCAGGAGCTTACACCTATCACGTCCCCATGGCCATTTTATAAGTGGGGAATTGACATCGCAGGACCATTTCCTGTAGCTGCGCGGGGGGGGGGGGGGGGGGGGTTAAATTCTTGATTGTTGCAATGGACTACTTCACACGATGGATAGAAGCCAGGGCAGTTAAGTCTATCACAGGCAAGCAGGTCAAGAAGTTTGTGTGGGAACACATTGTGTGCCGTTTTGGTCTACCAGGAGAGATCATCTCGGACAACGGCAAGCAGTTCACGGACAACCCATTCAAAGATTGGTGTGCATCATTGAACATCAAACGACGCTTCGCATCTGTTAAGCATCCACAAACAAACGGCCTTGTCGAACGAGCAAATAGAAGCTTGGGGAATGGCATCAAGGCGCGTCTGGATGAACGAAGTGGCAAATGGGTCGATGAGTTATCACATGTGCTATGGGCGCATAGAACTATGATCAAAACGGCCAACGGGGATACTCCATTTGCATTGGCCTACGGAACTGAAGTTGTTATTCCAGCAGAAATAGGAATGCCTACCATCCGCACAGCGGAGGTTAACGTTGTCACGAACGACGAACAGTTGCGAATAAACCTGGATTTGTTGGAAGAAAAAAGGGAAATAGCAGCCATCAATGAGGCTAAGTCCAAGGCTAAGATGAAGGTTTATTATGACGCCAAGGTCAAGGGTGTTTCCTTTCGACCGGGAGACTACGTCTATCGTGCTAACGAAGCAAGTCGAGCGGAGAACACAGGAAAGCTGGGCCCCAAGTGGGAAGGACCGTATGAAGTCACTGAATCCTTGGGGCGAGGCGCGTACAAGCTACGTGACATGGATGGCCGCGACCTTGAGCGCACATGGAATATTTCCAATCTCAAAAGGTGCTATCTTTGAAAGCTACGGCTTCCGCATGGGAACTTCGCTATGTGCGGTTTTAATAAAGAACCATGCGGTTTTATCTGTTTTGTTTTGTCTTATGTTTGTTTAGATTCCTTTCTTGTTTTTTAGGACTTGTCATTATTGTTCAAACAAAAGTGTAAACATTCTAATAAAATGCCGTGGTGCCTAGCTAGCTCCACGGCCTGTTTCGTGCAAATCATTTTTTAGATTTTTTGTTAGTGGTATGAATTTTACTTGTATTATAATATGTTATGTTTTATTCATATGCATTCTTCCAAAATTACTGTACATGTACTATACGCCTCCAGGCGGGGTAAGAGGATTAAGTGAACCTACTAATTCAAATTGCCGCGTAAGAGGGATGCAACCCCAGCCGCATGGATCATGTGTCCTTACTAGACACCTTACTCACAAGACGTTGGGGTAAGTCTCATATGCTGTAGCCACACGGTGCTCCGCATAGCAAAGACGCACGTCGCATGTCTAGTAAATTATAGACTTGTGTGTATTTTCTTTCTTTGTGTGTAAGACGTGATATATCATGCGGTATTGTGCTACAATATTTAAACACAAGTAAAAATACACAAGTTTCCAAAATAACAAAATTGTCGTGGTCACCCACGGACTTATAAACAAAAATACAAATGTTGTTAGCCGTGTACATGCACGGACGAATAGGAACAATAAATATTCAAAGGGTCACAAACCAAAAGTGTCTGAAAGGGATCATAAGTGGAAGCATCCTACGTAGTGGGGAAAAACTTACCCAATTCTACTTGCTCTTCGACCAGACTCGACAACCATTCATCACCTTTTTTCCGCTTCTAGGCTTGCAACGCAGTCCTCTCCAGCACCACACTTAAGGGTTCTTCGTCAAGCACGATCCTGGTTACGTCCTAATATATGGGGAGTGTCAGGTGGCTGGGGGAGGGAGTATAGGAAGCACTGGAAGATGCGCTAAGACTAAGCTTTTTCATGATTTCCATATTTAGCGCATCTTTGGTGGCCTCCAGCTCATCCAAAAACTGATAGTGCAGATTTTGCATCGCGGCCATGGAGGCAGTCATTTTGCTAGCAGCTTCAGGCTTAAAAAAGGCATGATTGGTAACGTCCTCCCCTTTCATGAACAGCTCAGCGGCCTCAACCATTCCCTCGTGTCGTCCGTGGTCAATACCATCAGACACAAGGTTGGCGAATTGTTGCACAAAGTCCGGGGCCTCTAGTACCTTCATGACGGCCAGGCGTGCTCCATGCCCAACCATCCACCTACGACCAGCAATGGCTGTTAGCAGTTGGGGGCATAATACATCGTCACGCTCAATGGTGAGGGCATCAACCATCAATTCTTTTTGAGCAAATGCCTCTTTCAGTTCTTGGATGACCGCTCTCTCATCGGCACGGTCCCTTTGTACTTTTTCCATGTTTTGGACGGCCAGGTGCGCGTCTTCTAGTTTCTGGTTAAGCACGTCTACTTGGCTGGAGTATGAGTGGGCAGAAGCTTCCGCCGTGGCTACCTATAAGGAAAAAACGTGTTAGCACATATTCCTTTTGTAATGCGGGTGGTACGGCACGGGTATGTACCTTGGTGGTTGCAGCATCTAGTTGTGACTCAAGGTTGGCTACTTGCTGGTCGTATTCTTTCGCGCGGGCCGACTGTTTTTTAATGGTCGCCTCGGCATTGACCAGTTGGGATTGGAGGTCAGCAATCTGAGCTTCATTATCTTCAATCATCTTCTCCCTCCGTCCAACTTTCCTCTTGAGAGAGTCAACATGCCCAAGCGCGGCTTCAAACCTAACCCTCATAGAGGTGCCCATCGCCATTTGGTGTACCAGGGCGCCATTGTACTCATCCGCCAAGTCTGCATGACTGAGCGAGTTTACCTCTAGCACCAAGCTTGGTGGTATGAGGTTGTTGAGGTACTCCCGGCACTCATCAGCGTTCCTCAGTCGTGACGCTGTGGTAATATTCCATACAGGGTTGAACGGTTGAGGGGCCCCAGACGTGGGGAAGTCTTGGGAGGCTATGGGTGAACCGTCTTCAAAAACAGGGCCGGACTTTGTGGGGGCCGTGGGGTTTTCTTCCATTGCTTTTCCTTTTCCCTTATTAACTTGGGTGTCGGAAGGAGGCGCGGCACCAGTCTGGTTGTCCCTGTATAACAAATGTTAAGAAATATTTTAAGTATTGCTTACGAGGGAACTTGTCATTCTTACATATTGGGATGGAATCTTACATGTCGTTTCTTCCTAGTTCGGAGGTGGTTGGGGCAATCTGCGTGACGGGATCGACATGAGCGGCCCGGGTAGCCTCGGAACCCTGGGTAGCACTTCCGACGGATTGATACAAAGGGTGGTCTTCTCGAAGTCTCTTGGCAGGAGCATTGTGTTCACCAATCTCGACTGAAGCAGTCCCTCTCGCACGGTTGCTTCTTTTTCGGGTACGCTTGGCGACGGGCTGCGTTATTGCTTCGTCGATCTCCTCCTCGACTTCTTCTTCCTCCTCTTCTTCCAGGTTTACATGTTGTTGTACTTCATCATCATCATCGCCCATCAGTCGGCGAATGCTGGAGGTGGTTAGTTCAATATTGTCCCCCTGTTGTTCCCTATGTGGTGAGGAGGGCCCGACTCCTCCTTCATTCATCTGGTTATCACCATCGCCGTTGTCTCCATGCTCATCCTCGTCAGAATGGGGATCAGGAACGGCTTCCAAAGCAACCGTCACGGGTCGGGTGTGCTCAAGAAGGGGTTGTTCATTTTCACGGAGAGGACGGAGACCTTCCGGCACAAGCTTCGGATCGCCCTGGCGCAACAGTCCAAAAAAGTTCATTTCTGTCCAGCACAAAACAACATATGTTAGTTATTTATCAAATAAATGTATACATTTTTTGGCGTACGGATGTTAGCCTACCTTCGCCCTGCCTTCTCCAAAACACGGGATACCTATTGGATGGACCAAAGTAATTGCGGCTAATTCCTAGCAAACATAGGAATGATTCGGGAAGGTTTCTATGGAATCCAGTCCTATTCAGATCTAACTCTTGGGAGTGACGGGGGTTGTATGTACTTGTGTGCGACTTGGGGTCGTGCGGAATCCTAGTTCTAATGATATAATCGCCCGGCCATACCGCTGCGTCAATGAAAAAGTAGTGATAATACCAATTTTTCAATGAAAAAGTAGTGATCATACCAATTTTTCAATGAATCCATTGCTATATATGGCTGAGATATTGATGAGATAACTTCTTAAGCCAGGTTGCCACGTGCGGCCAATATAAATTCTTGGACAATTTGTCATTCACTATGGTTTCCTTGGTACGTCCGGGGAGCATCTTTGTAGTCTAGAGGTTCCACCTACGGTTGTAACAACTAGACTGAGGGGACATGATGACGTATAGTCCCCAGCCGGGTCATGGACCCGGCCCATGGGTACTACCTGTATCCGGCCCATCACAGATGGGTGGAATAATGTCATTCATGCTTATGGGCTTGGATGAACAGTAACCGCACACATGTGTGCGGCCCACGGCCCGGTGCGGCCGACATGGCCGACATAGGGTTAGACAAAATAATATTTTGCCTAGGAATATCTTTATCCCAATAAGAGAGGATATTCACTACCAATATTAGAAGATAACAATCATTCTAATCCTGGTAATTATCTCTTCCTTGGAGCCGAAGCATCAGTGGAAGCCCATTAGGGTTTCACTGCCTATAAAAGGAACCCTCAAGGGTTCCACAAAGGTATTACGACTTGTACTCTAAACTCACATAAACCTTAAATCGATTACTTACTCTCACGCAGGAGTCTAATCGTGGGAAACATTCCCACGGTAAGCCTAACGCGTGCTGTTTAGTGTGTGCAGAATCCCAACCAAACGATTTACTTGGTGCAGGAGCCGGAGCCCAGCCAACCCGAATTAAGCCTAATTCGGGTCTAGCAAGGATCAACCAACTTTTGCATCAACAGCTACTACTCCTATGGATAGAGAACACCCTTGGGGAAAGATTGGAGATGGGAAAGATGTTGATGTCAGGCACTATAGATCCATGATTGGATCATTGATGTACCTTACTGCCTCCAGACCTGACATCATGTTTGTTGTGTGTGCCTGTGCACGCCATCAAGTGACTCCCAAAGACTGTCACCTTTATGCTGTGAAGAGGATCTTTAGGTATCTAAGATGCTATCCTAGTCTTGGTTTGTGGTACCCAAAGGATTCACCATTGGAGATGATTGCATATTCAGATAGTGACTATGGAGGTGATAAATTTGATAGGAAATCCACAACTGGTGGATGTCAGTTTCTTGGGAGCAGGTTGATATCTTGGCAATACAAGAAACAAACAGTGGTGGCTAATTCTACAACTGAATCTGAGTATGTTGCTGCAGCTGCTTGTTGTGGACAAGTTTTGTGGATTCAGAACCAGCTGTTGGACTATGGGTATAATTTCATGCATACCAAGATATTTGTTGACAATAACAACACTTTATGCATCATTAAGAATCCTGTATATCATTCTAAAACTAAACACATAGAAATTAGACACCATTTTATAAGAGATTGTTTTGAAAAAGGTTTAATACAACCAGATAGGGTTGACACTGAGGAAAATGTGTCAGATTTACTAACTAAACCTTTTGATGATGGGAGGTTTCAATACTTGGTAACAAGTATTGGAATGATCTATCTCACATAATATGTGTTTTAGAGTCTTTTTTTAAAAGTATGTACAGGATGATGCATTGTTATTGGTCTTATTGATGATTTAGATTTGCCACTATGTTTTTCTAACACTAACAAAGGTTGCTTGAACGCTGATAAGTGTTTTTGTAATGTTGTCAGCAATATAATTGTCTAACGCTGACAAATCTTCCCTCAACGCTGTTATGTGTTATCGGGGCGTTGTCACCAACAATGTTAGTTTTGTGGTTTTTCAATCTAAATGTGCAGGTGGTGTTAGCAGTATACCATTGGATACAAAGTTGCTTATGGATCAATGGAGAAGCATTTGGGCATGTTTTTGTCTATGGATGATGGTTGGAATGTTTGATTCCTATCTTGACATAAATTTTTTTATGTTCATGCACATTTTTAGCAACTTATGTATCATAGTTTAAGGGGAGGTTTTAGGAACCTTTAGGATGTTTGGGTATCCATATGATACTCTTATCACAATTCTAGATTGTGTCCACAGGTGAGTATTAGTTAGTTTTACTAAATCATGAGGCACTATAGCATGCAAAGTTGATATACTATGCATGCTGCCAAGACATTTTTGGCCTAGGATTGGTTGTGGTTTGTTGGGAGACTTGGGAATAATTTTGTATGGGATTTACCTGGGAGTAACAAGGAATTTTATAAGATAACTTAGTTGTTAAGAGTTTTGGTTAGCAAGGGACACTAGAGGACTGTTATGTCTATCTTGCATAAGCAAGTGTGCATAACTGGACAGTGCTTGCCGCCCTATAATAATTACTATCTTTGGTTATCTTCTCTAGGATAAATTACTTTGTTAAGGTCATTTTTCATTTTTAAACATTTTTATTTTTGGACGCTGACAAGTATTTTTCCAAGCGTTGTTGTGACCAATTTAGACGCTGACATGGCTATAGGCAAACGTTGACAAGAATATAGCCGTTGGGCGTTGATAGGTTATTTTTGACCGTTGACACTCAATGGGACCTACCCAGTTTACTTTTTGACATATTTTTAGGCCGTAATTTTGGGAGTTGATAACTTTCAATTAATGCATGAGATAAACCTATTATTTTTCAATATTTTCATGATTGCTTTTTGAGAATACTTCCCTATTTTTGGGCCAATCACATGCATTTTCTTCTCCTATAAATTTGGCTCCTATTTTTAAACAGGGTACCTATAATTCTTGTCTAACACAATTTTCTCTTATCAACTTCATCTTCATCAATCATTTTAACAACTTTCAAAAATGGCACCAAAGTTTAAACCATCAGAATTGGAATTGGGGTTCAGAAGTCAACACAACATGATCGCGTATCTTAAAGCTGATGCTACTCTATTTCCCCAATACACACAAATGGTGGCGTATTTGAACGCATCCCCTATAAGGTATGCTCTGACTCATGCAACACTAATTCCTGTCACACATATTAAACAGTTTGGAACACTGTTAGTTCCTCAACAGTTAATAGAGTGACTACATTAACTTCTATTGTTCATGGGAGACCTTGGGTTGTTACTGAGGCTTTGGTACGCCAATCCTTGCATCTTGATGATGCTGATGGTATATCCACCCTTCCCATTAGTGAAATAGAACAAAGACTATGGGCTTTCGGTTATCCTTTTCCTGATGAAGGAACTTTAAATAAATATCATAAACAGGAATTTCCCCCAGCCTGGAAGTACCTCATACATGTCCTCCTACAATGTTTGAGTCCCAAATGTACTGCACACAATGAGATCAATAGATCTATTGCCAGTGCTATTGTGTGCATTGCAACTGGCAAAAATTTAATTATTCTAAAATGATTTTTGAGGGCATGTGTAAAAATAAGAATAACAAAATGACTTTAGCTTATCCCCGATTTTTACAAATGGTTTTTGATGTTCAAGGATACTGCACAAGGGATCAAAATGATTCTTATGAGATCCCTGTGCAAAAGAAAGCAATTTTTATGAAGATGAACTCACCCCCACATCGTGACCTACCCTTAACCCAAGCTATGCTTGCTGTCATTGAAACAGCTCAACCCCAACCAGACCCTCAACCCCAAATTGACCCAATACCTGAACCATTCCCTTCACCTGAACATATGCAAATTGACCAAGAACCCTTCAACGCTAACACGTTAAATGTTGGCGTTGATGTGCCTATTTCCAACGTTGACATACAAGCTTCACAGTCCTAAACACCCCTTAACCAACCCACATCCACCCAATCCACATCATCATCCACACCACCACAATATAGGTTACAGAAACGCCAAAGGACTACTGGAGTGTTCTCCTCTGGTGGTCCTAGCCATGTAGCAGAGAGAACCACCACCACACGTGTGGCTGGTGATATGGATGAGGCTAGGACTATTGGTTCTGGCTTAGTAGCTGGCCAAGACAGTCCTAACATCATTAAGACCTCATCCATGCCCAATGAATCTGACTTGGGAGGTCAAATACCCATTTTAGAGGAGGGAAGATTGGAACCAATGACCCTAATGGCATTGACGGTAGTCTGCATGAGCTTGCAAAAGCAAAATGCAGACTTGGTACAAGTTGTCAGCACACAATGCCTTGAACTCAAGCAATTGAGGGAGAGGATTGTTATTTTGGAGACTGCTAGTGCACGGAGAGGGATGGAGGAATCTTCCAAAGGGGAGGAAGATCAAATAAATGTGAGTGATAAGGGCAGCCATGATGGTCAATCTTTGGTTGTTGCTAAGGCCCTTACAAGTTTGAAGAAACAGACAGGTTTTGATACGTCCTTAGTCTCTCCTACAAACTTAAATTTATCATTTACAGCCATGTTGGAGGAAATTGCAAAAGGCGCTGAGGCAGGAACTTTGGGCGTTGACAAGGAGAAATTGAACGCTGACATGAGTATTTTGGGCGCTGACAGAGCAAAATTGGGCGTTGACAGACCTGCACATGAGGGTGATGTATCCCAGTCATCATCCATCATCAAGGAGGTTTCTTCACAGGTATCACCATCTACCTTACCAACAATTGATCCATTAGATAAGGGTAAGGGTATTATGGTAGAAGAGGTTGTTCCAAATAATGCAGCTCAAATTGAGTTTGATAGAAAGTTGGATGCACAAATTATGGAACAAGATAGAAAGGAGGTGAAAGAGTCACCATTTGTTGTCACTTCAGAAGAGAAAGAAGGAAGTGATGAAGCTAGCTCAGACTCAAGTGTTATGATCATAGAACAGCCAGAAAGACTTGAGTATGGAGATGAGTTGGCCAAAGAGAAATTGAGAGAGTTGAAATAGCAGGTTGACTTTGATATGCCAGAGGTGGTTCAAATGTATCATGCTTGGGAAGAAAGATGTATGGAGAATCCACACTTGACCATTTCAGATCAGATATGGGGTTTGGATATTCTTCTCAGAGTACGAAAGGATTGCCAGGTTATTTTGAAACACAAGGCAAGCAATATTCTCTCAGAGTTGAAAAGGGATAGAAGGGAGTTATACTGCATGTTTCTCAGATGTCATGGAGTAGGTTGGACTTATCAGAAATTGAAGGCATTGGCATTTGATGAGTTGGAATGCAAAGCTTATCCCATTTGGGTTAGAGTGTAGGAAGCAAACTCTCTAAGACTTCTTTCTGATGAAAGAAAAGAAGAACTTGTAGAGGAAATGGAGCTCAAGAAGGCAATGTTTGTTCCCAGGCCAGTGAAAAAGGGAGTTCCTTTTGAGTTTCCCAAAGATATGGATCCATTATATCCAAGTGAAGCAGTCATAAGAAAGAGCCTCAAGCTCTCACCATTAGAAGCTTCAGATATGGTACAAGTGTTACCACTAGATTCCAGAAATCCAATTGTGAGCTATGAAGAAGATGAATGTGGATTTTGGAAGATTGGCAGGTATGGCAAAGAGGTTCACACTTTTACCACCCTTATATCTTTGTTTGCATGTTTTGACAAAGAAGACTTGGTAGACCTATGGAGGTTATTAGAGGCCAAGTATGAGGCTGAAGCACCAACTTCAGCTAATGGAATAAAACTATGGTCCACATTCAAGAGAATGTGTGGACCAAAAGATGAGGATCCTACTATTTGGAAGGATCTTGAAGATGACCTCAATGGTCTTCAATGGAGATTATATTCAGCTACTGGTGTATATTACTTGAGTCATACAAAGTTTGCTGAGTATCTACTTGTGGATGGTCAGTATTTCATATCCAAGGATATCTTAGAGAAGATGAAGAACACTCAGCTGGAAATTGATTATTCAAGTGATGTGGCAAAAGACTTGATCATATTTATTTATTACCAATATGAGAAGGTTTGTAAGATTCCTCCTAGTTCTTAATGTTTATTCAGAAACTCGATCATAAGAGTGGATATCAAGTTTAGGGGAGGATTGTTGGGAATAAATTATAGCCAATCTACTTGAGCGCTGACAAGAGTAAAACAAGCGTTGACAGGAGCAAAACAAACGCTGACAGCACAAGCGTTGACAAGATAAAGTCAAGCGTTGATACATTGAAGACAAGCACAGATGGGAAGATATACTCTACGCATGTATTATATTCTAGATTACTTCTAGTAAAGATAGGAACAACAATGTATTTTCTATATTTATCTTTACCTAGAATAGCTGATACGTAAATTATTGTACAAGGCTTCTTATGTCTATAAAAGAAGACCTTTAGGTTAATGTTTCATATAAGTTTTCATTCGTAAACTACTTTCATTATAAGCAAGTTTGATATCATTAATCAAAGTGACAGTTTGTTTATATCTTGTGTGTTCTTGTTTAAGTGTTAATTCCGCATAACTCTTAGATTGTCATAAACATATACAAAGGTTTCTCTACGTATTATACTTGATCTAATCTCTTATACATAAAGCTAAATCGATCTAAGTTTAGGATCAACAGTTGATCCCAAACTTAGATCGATTTAGCTTTATGTATACGAGATTAGATCAAGTAATACACTTAGAGAAACATTTGTATATGTTTATGACAATCTAAGTGTTATGCGGAATTAACACTTAAACAAGAACACAATGATATAAACAAACCTTCACTTTGATTAATGATATCAAACTTGCTTATAATGAAAGTAGTTTACATATGAAAACTTATATTGAACATTAACCTAAAGGTCTTCTTTTATAGACATAAGAAGCCTTGTACAATAATCTACGTATCAACTATTCTAGGTAAAGATAAATATAGAAAATACATTGTTGTTCCTATCTTTACTAGAAGTAATCTAGAATACAATAAACGCGTAGAGTATATCTTCCCATCAGTGCTTGTCTTCAATGTATCAACGTTTGACTTTATCTTGTCAACGCTTGAGGTGTCAGCGTTTGTTTTGCTCCTGTCAACGCTTGTTTTACTCTTGTCAGCGCTCAAGTAGATTGGCTAAAATTTATTCCCGACAGTGGTTCCTTCATAGTAGAAGTGAGAACTCCTCCTTCAAAAAGTCTGGTGTCCTCAACCTCATTCTCCATGTTGCCAATAACTTCTTCATCAGACTCTCTTTCATCTACATGGGGATGAACTTCTTCATATAAATTGGAGGTTCATCTTGTTCAAAAGTGGAAGAGAAAAGATGTGCAAAAGTGTTGTCAACGCCTGAATCTCGGTTGTCAGCGCTTGGGCTAACAACGCTTGAACTGTTGTTGTCAACGTCTGAGCCATCAACGTCTGAATTGGTCTTGTCAGTGCTAGATTTGCCTTTGTCAGCGCTTGAAGGACCATGCATGTTTGTATCTGGTGGTACTTGGGGACCACCATTATGTTTTCCAGCAGCAGCAGCAACAACAAAAGCATATGTCCATATGGGAATTGTGACATATTCTTGGATAGGGGATGACTTTTCTGCTTGTGATCCAACCTTTTCATGAACATGTGTACCTGAAACATCAACAACTTGTTGTTCCGCAACATTTGAAGTTACCTTCACAATGTCTGGATTAGTGACAGGCATATAATTTAAAGTTCTAGATAAAGGTTGCAAGTCAAACAACCAATTTGGACCACTTTCATGATCACTAGGTTTATTCTCTAAAAACCTAACATGCACTCTTTCAAGTATACGTTTTTCCTCTTTAAGATAAACCCTATATCCCTTGCTCTGCACTGAATACCCCATGAAGTAGCCTTCATCACCTTTTGAACTAAATTTACCTAAGGCATCACTAGTATCTAAAACTACTACATGACAACCAAAAGGTCTGAGAAAACCAATATTAGGTTTTCTTCCCCAAAGTAACTCATAAGGTGTTTTGTTCTGAATTTTGTTGACCAATGATCTATTTTGAACATAACAAGGTGTATTAACAGCTCAGCCCAAAAGGCTATAGGAAAATGAGCATCAGCCAACATGGTTTTGGCTGCTTCAATTAGGGTTCTATTTTTCCTCTCGGCAACCCCATTTTGCTGTGGGGTTCTGGCAACACTAAATTGTCTAGTAATTCCTTTCCTGGCACAGAAATCATCTAACTTTTTATTCCTAAATTCACCACCATTATCACTCCTAAGCATTTTAACTTCATTGCCAGACTTCTTTTCAATCTGAGTGATAAAATCAATTAAGATATCAGCTGTGTCACTCTTCATAGCTAAAAAGAAAGTCCAAGTAAACCTAGAAAAGTCATCTGTGATGACAAAGCAGTAGGACTTTCCATTCAAACTTTCTATATTGGTTGGACCAAAGAGGTCCATATGAAGCAAATGAAGAGGTCTAGTACTAGAGTGCACCTGTTTGGACTTGAATGAGACCTTGTGCTGCTTGCCTTTAAGGCATGCAACACAAGAGTGGTCATTGTGGAAGGCCTTCTCAGGCAAACCATCAACCAAGCCAAGTCTCACAAGCCTGTTTATATTCTTAAAATTTATGTGCCCTAGTCTACTGTGCCATAAATTACTCTCATCTACTGAAGCTTTAGCATAAAAACAAGACATATTGTTATTCATTCTAATCCCATTCAGATTCACATTGTATATGTCTTTATGCCTAGGTGTTCTATAGTCAATGTATTTCTCATCAGGGATCTTATAATCCTTGCTTAACACCAAACATTCAGTATCAGTAAACAGAACTTTATTTTTGTTATCACAAACTTGTGATACACTAAAAAGATTGTAGTCAAGTTCTTTTACCAGAAATACGTTCTCAAAATGCAAGTTCTTGGTGAGAAGGGTTCCTTTGCCTGTGATAGTACCATATCTGCATCCAAAGTAAACCTTATCACCATCCTTAATGGGAGTGAAGTTAGTAAGATAATCTTCCTTCCCTATCATGTGCCTTGAGCCTTGGAAGACTTGGATTCATCTGGTTGTTCAATAAGAACAGACTTAGTTCTCGCAACAACCCCATTTTCATCCTTCTTAGGATGAAATACCCAGTTAACCCCAATAGGTTTTGTAATGACCTTTGAAATGTAATTAAATCTGTTGTAGGTCATTGAAATCCCATTATCATTAGGGTTTTGATCATTCTTTGGTCTCCATGTTAAGCTTGAAGAAGCTTTAGACCCCTTACCCTGTGGTTGCAAATATTTAGGTCTGGTCACGTTTCTGTCAGCGTTGGAATTGGTCTTGTCAACGCTGAAATTACCATTGTCAGCGTTGAACCTAGGGTTTGCTATAGAAACCCATTGCCTATTAGACCAAGTGTTTGTCTTTTGAAATGGTATTTGTCCATGAGTGTTAGACCCTCTAGTGAAGAATGGGGCAGGTCTAACAACTTGTGGACTTTGTTGCACACAAGGTTTGGGTCTGACAACGTTTGACTTTCTAACAACGTTGACTTGGTTCCTGTCAGCGCTGAATTTGTTCCTATCAGCGTTGACTTTGGGAGCGTTGACACACTTATATGCTAAATGTGAAAACCTACCACATGTGTAACAGGCTTTTCTAGACACAACCCTAGGTCTAGAAGAGAAGAAGCCTGTTCCATCATTGCTAACTTGGCTCTTAGGTGACCTAGTATTCCTATACATCTCTGCATACTTAATTCTAGGTTTTCTAACATTGTTTGAGCCTAGGTCAATAGCTTTACCAGTGATTGGGTTTGTAACCTTAATGGGAGTTGACTCATTAGGACTTTCACATAGCAAGCCACCCTTAACAAATAAGGTAGGGTTAGCTTTCTTCCATTCATTCAGGTCAGTCAACTTTTGTTAATACTCTTCAACTGGGGTGACAACTCTTGGTGGAGGAATGAATTCCTCCTCTTGGAGTTCTGGCAAACCAGTCCAAGATAGGTCCTTTTGTTGAACACCATAGAAGTCACCAGCTGGTGGTGGAACCATAGAGTAGTCTTTCATCCCAATCCCAGTCATGTCCTTAGGATCCCTTTGTTTACTCACACATTCTCCTAGGGTTTGTGTTGCCTTATCAAATCTCTGGATTTTAAGGCCAACATTATCTTTGTTTTTAATGGCTTCATCTAATTTAGCCTGTAACTCACCATTAACCCTTTCCATGATGTTTCTAATATCCATACTAGCATTTAACTCATGTTTTAAGATATTTATTTTATCTTTTAAGTCAAATTCCATTTTCTTGTATTCAGAAACTGTCTTCTCAGTTTGAGTGAGAGCTAGTTGGTAATTAGACAATTTGCATCTTATAGTACTCACATCATCTAATAATCTTAACACCTCTTTGTTAAGTTTCTCAGTGTTTAACCTACAACCTTTACTACAAAAAGCATCATCGTATACCTCATTATCAGATGAAGAGGAGGAGTGTGCCATGAGAGCATATTCAACATGCTCTTCTTCTTCAATTTCAGCAACCAAAGCTTTATCCTCTTCCATATCCTTAGCCAGATAGCTCCAATCCCATCCTATACCATCAATTCCTTGAAATGCAACCATGGCTATAGGATCCTGAGCCTTAACAATTTGACTTGAGGGTTTACCAGCATCAGATCTTTTAGGAGATCTGCATTCCCTCATGAAGTGCCCCATACGATGACAGTTGTAGCACTCAACTTTGGATTTATCAAATCCAACTGTGTCTTTTGCATTGAAGGTCATCTTCTTCTTAAACCTTCTGTTCCACCTGTTTGCTCTTATACTAGCAAGAGCCATGTTCTACTTAATGTCCATCTCTTCCAAGTGCTCATCACTTATTTGCTCAAGGTCCTCATATATAATCACTGAACCATTGGGTAAAGAAGCAATATAAGCACACACAGTATCCAGATCCAAACCAGCAGGTTTAACTCTTGATGAGTCACTTTTGTATGTGTCAGCGTCTGAATAGGAGACGTTGACAGGACATGTTCCAGCGTTGACACATGATGATCCAGTAACTGGGTGCATGTAAGAGTCCTTCTGATTGAATTGACCTTCACTATCAGAGAAGAAGGCCATATTGCTATTGGTAGACTTGCTTCCATGCTCCAAAAGAGTTTCATTCTCCAAGAGCCTCAGTTTGTTGTAGATATCATCAAAAGTAGAACTTTTGTGAGTGTTGTTGGCAAGTATAGATCTTGCCTTGTTGGAAATACGTTTTAACGTATTTAGAAAGGATCGGTCACTCCAATGATATTGGGCTCGTGATCCAATATAGCCCATATAGCCCACATGTAGGGTGGGCTATATAAACCCCCCTCCTAGCATGTTCGGAGGGGTTGTTGAACACATTTCTCACTAATCAACCATTTCCTTTCTTCTCTCCTTTCTCTCTCTTCTTTCTCTCTCTAAGTTTTCTCCATTTCTCATCCATTTTCAATAGATCTAATCCATAGTTTACCAAATCCTTAGATATCGTAGACCTTCAATTGGTATCAAGAGCCATGGTTAAATCTTAGGATTTGCGTTTTTTATCTATTGATTTTCTTTTTATAATTTTTTATTTGTTATTTTATTTTATTTTGTTTTTTCTTTTGAATCCTTTCGAATCATTTTTTTCTTTCTTCCAAATCTGTCCAATCAGTTTTTATCAAAATTTTAAATTAATCAGTTTTTTATCAAATTTTTAAATTAATCAGTTTTTTTTAATCTATCAATTTTATCAATTTCTAAATCATCTATTTTTATTAAATTTGTTTTTAAATAATCAATTTTTCTCATATATTCGTATCAAATCTATCCATCAGGTTTCTCTTATCATCAGCTTTTAAATTTTTTTTTAAATTTATTATTATTTTATTTTTATTTTTAGTATCATTTTTATCATTTTTTTCTAAGCTTTTCTTGATCTGGGTTTCTGTCTAATTTGGTCCAACTGTCAAAAATACTCAATCTGTCCAATCTGTCCAATTCGTCTCATCTGTCCAATCTGGTAAGATATTCCAAATAACAGATTATTCCGGATAGCAAATTATTCCGCATAGGGATTATTCCGCATAGGGATTATTCCGCATAAGGATTATTCCGCATAAGGAAAAAAAAGCGATTCAAACATAACGGGACCAGACTCAAACCCAACATCACTCTTCTCTCTCGACCAACCCTAGACTCGACACCCTCACTCAAACCCCTCGAACTCCCTCACATCTCTCGAAAACACAACATAGACTCACAACACCCTCACAACACCCTCGAACCTCACTCACACTCGAAAAACATCAACAGCTCAACACCATCTTGAAACACACCAAATCTCACAATACTCTCGACTCTCACAATTCTCCCACTCTGACCACTCACCCTCGTCAAAGGACTCAACTTAACTAACCCTCGTCTCACCCTCAACACCAAACCCCTCCTCTCGACTCACATCACACTCACAATCAACACTCTCGACCATCTCACCAACCTCACCCTCGACCCTTACCATTTCACCTAGACTCGACATCATCACCCACATTACCTCTCGTCTCACACAACAAACTCACCCTTCTCACTCACTCCTCACTCGTCTCCTCACACTCGAACACCTCTCATCTCACCTCAACAAACCATTTTGACTACAACACTCCCCACACCCTCACACATATCTCAACAAAACTCGAAACCCTATTCAAGATAACGACCTAAGAATCGCTCAAACTTACAAAATCTGTTATAGATATTGGGTGTTGAACATCTCATCATGGATCTATTTCAAAGGTCAAAACCCCTCGTTTAATTTTCGAATTAAGAGAAGATTTATAACAAATTTGTTATAATCTAATCTTGTTTTGATTTGTGTGACAGAAAGACTCGACAGATGAGAGAAAGATTATGATTAGACAATAAAAGTAAACCTACCCGATACCTCATATAGAGATCTAGAAGTTGAATTCGTCTTGGTCCTTCATTCGTAAGTTTCTTCGTGGGTTTATTGGGTTTTGGTCTTCGACAACTGATTAAAGGGGAAGGATCAATTCGTTAGGGTTGTGAGATTAGGTTTAGGAAGTGATTGTGTTTTGAGATTAGGTTTGTGTTGGTGGGTTTGATTGGGAGAGAGAGAGATAACAGAGAAAGAAGAGGAGACGGAGGATTAAGTGAGGAGAGAGAGAGTTTTATTAATTATAGGCAGAGATTACAAAGTGTGTAGTGGGATGAAACACGTGTAATGGTGAGAAAGAGGCGGAGGTTACAAAGTTTTATTAATTTATTATTTTCATTTTTTTAATTTTAGAAAGTTCGTTTTTTTACTTAATTTTCGTTATTCCTTTTTTATTTTGAAATTTTTTTTATTCTTATTAACTTTCATTTTAATAATAAATTGATAGGTTTATTTTTATTAAAAATTTTATTTTGGAAACATTTTGTGACATTACGTTATAGTCGGGACAAAGTGACATGACTACGTGACAAAAGTGACGTGATAAAGTGACAAGGTTTAATTTGCCGACGGATTGTTGATCGGGTACTTGTCAGTGAAGACGAATTTTATCATCCATCGAGGATATTTCAGATTTATTTACGGATCGTTTCGTTGTTTTTGTCATATTCCGTGACTTTTTGTTTCTAAGTTTCTTCACGTATTATAAAATCTCGAAAATAACAACATCCACGTCATTTTTCCTCGATTTTCAATGGATTCGTTGAGTTCGACATTTCAAGAGGGAGAATCACATTCAATGCAAAACGAAGTTAGAAAAAATGGCATCACTTCATTTCAAATGCTTCAGTATCATCTAGTTACTCTTTCACGGATTCAAGGAGGGAGCAAATTTGTGACAATCTTTGGTCAAGATCGTCATATATTCATGGAATCGATGTTCATCATCTTGACCCAAATCGCCGAGTAACTCAACAATGAAAACTTTAATCACTCAGCATCGGCACTTGCATATAAGGCTCTTGTGACACAACTCACGCCTTTCCTCCAATTCAATATCATCAAGCCTGAAAGTTCAGTGGTTTGCCAATCATTTCTTCGAGATACACATACCGAGCTTCGAGTTTTCCGTGATACAATTTTGAAACTCATGACATCGGTCTCGTCTTCGATTTATGAAAGATCTCGACTTCAACAAGTGTATGATAATGGAGTGCAAGAATCAATGACGCAGATGCAAGATGAGAATGGTCATACAGTTGACAACTTAGAGCCTAACGATGCCAAGAGCACGAAATCAGGAGGACAACATGATACCAGTGACACGTCAGGGAATGTTCACGAGATCTCTTTTGATGACACCTTACCCGTTTATGACAAAGAGCCTACAAACATGGTACAATGTAATGTTGTTTATGATGTATATGCTGATGCCATGCCGCATATTGAGCATTCTGAACCTAATTATGACAAACATGGGATGGAAAAGAGTCATAGAAATACTACTTCTGCTTCATCTGATGTGAGTCATAATGGGGGAGAAAGTGTTCAAAGTGCTAAACATCATGATAATTGTCTTTTGATTGCTTCTGATTCTAAGATTAGAGAGCTCGAAACGATTATAGCTCAACAATCAAAAGATCTTGAGGATGCCGAACTTGAATTTTCTAAGAAAACGGACAAATTTGAAACATATTTTAAAAAATTTGAAAAGTCAAACGTTGTTCTTGAAAGAAAATTGGATCAAAAAGTTTTAGATTCTAAAGCTGAAAAGGATAATCTTTTGAAACAAATTCAGTTACTAGAGTCTAAATTTGCATCCCAAGATAGAGTGCTTAAAGAGAATGAGACATTAAAGGCTCAAGTACATGAAAAGGTCTTTGCTATAGCCACGTTGAAAAACGAGTTAAGGAAAAGTAAAGGACCTAGTGTGGACACTAAGCTTGAAAAACCATCAATCTTGGGGAAACCGCCTACAAATCAGTTCGTCAGACAACCGATTGTCAGACAACCTACTGCATTTAGATCCGAGCGACCACAATCCTCGAGACCGCGGTTTGCCTCCCAAGTTGATTTGGTTCATCTTTCTAGACCAGTCACTCCAGCAACTAGGCCCTATGTGACCAAAACAGCCTTAGCAAGACCTAATAACATGATTGCCTCTAGTCTCCGTAAAAATACCAAGACCACGTCTAGAACTAGTTCAAATGACGTTTGCCATAAATCTGGTCTTGAGGAAGCTATGCAAAAGACACATGCAAGAGATAGCAATGTCCAACCTAGTCAGATGCCTTCTAGATTACCCAACACTACTAACCTTAGCATGTCATCTCCTAGGAGCATCGATCAATCATATAGGAATTACTCGGACAATAAATATGATACTTGTAAAACATGTAGAAAATGTGTCTTTACGGCAAATCATGACTCTTGTGTCAAGAAATTACTTGATGAGGTGAACTCCCGTGCTAGAATTAAGTCCCAGTGGATAGCTAAAATCAAACCCTTTGGTAATGTTTGGCGCCCTACTGGTAGAACTTTCACTCTTGTAGGAAACGAGTGCCCTTTAACTAGGATAGTCTCCGATTCTACTAAGACTACTAGGGAGGAAATTGATAAAGATGATACTTCACTTAAGCCTAAACTTAAGGTTTTCTATAAAAGGAAACGTTTGCCAGCTAAGATAAGTGAATCATCTACTCAGGTCGCCTTTGACACAAGTAAAGCCAACTATGAACCCCCACGTGCTTCTAAAATTGATATCGTTAACCCATGTCAAAGCAAGCAAATTCCTAATGAGAATGCAGGTACCAAAGTTGATGTTCCAAAAGAACGAAGCGGTCCAATCATTGTATACCGCTCAACTAAGGACACTCTTAGAGTTTGGTTGCTGAAGAAGCAGATATCAGAGAAACAAATGTCTCAGGGGATTCATGGTTAAGCTGCAATACAAGGACTTATAGTCATATCACAGACTGTAACTCGTTCTTCAAAGAAAGGAAAGTTTATCCCGATGATGACTTATCCTTATAACAAGAAATTAAATTTTCTCGGACACGAGCTTCCGTTAAAACTATTCAAAGGTTTTAAGCTCGTGTATAAGGCTCACATTCAAATCACAGTCTGTGTCCTGAACTTCAGAGAAAGGGAAGTTTATCTCGCAACGATAACTTACCCTCAAAATGAGAAATTTAATTTTCTCGGACACGAGCTATTACTAAAATTATTCAAAGATTTTAAGCTCGTGTAAATGGCGCATAATCACATCACGGTTTATGCCCCGGACATCAAAGAAAGGAAAGTTTATCGCCGATGATAAACTTATCCTACTAACGAGAAATTAATTTTTCTCGGACACGAGCTGTCATTAAAACTATTCAAAGGTTTTAAGCTCGTGTATATGGCTTATCATTAATATCAGACGATAACCCGTGCTTCAAATAAAGGAAAGTTTATCATTAATGATAACTTATCCTCTTAACGAGAAATTCACCTTTCTCGGTCATGAGCTTGTATTAAAACATTCGAAGTTTTAAGCTCAGAAAGGAAAGTGTATCTTTTAAATAAGAGAACTTTTCCTCATAACGAGAAATTAATCTTTCTCGGTCATGAGCTTTCTGTTAAAACTGTCAAAGTTTTCAAGCTCATGAAAACGACTTCTAAGTAAATGTCAGCTTAGGACTCGTTCTTCAGATAAAAAGAAAGGTTATCGCCGATGGTAACTTATCCTTACAACGAGAAGTTTACAACTTCTCGGACTTGAGCTTTCCTAAGATATTCCAAATCTTAAGCTCAAGTAATTGGTTTTAAAAACTTTGAACACAATTTTTCAAGAATTTCTCAAAAGGTTTTTTCTAAATCTTCCAAAATTGTGTGTTCATAAACGTTTTGATAAAAAGAGCATGTCTTCTGGAATTGATAATATTTACGAACCTAGAAATGTCATTCAATAATGACACGGGGTTGTAAATAAAGTTCGAGCAGCAGTTTAAAACATTTAAAACATGCTCCATATGGTTTGCTATTATTTCCGATAGTAACCCGCTTTTCACTTTGAAGTCAAGCATTTCACCGGAAAGCTTTGACTTCAGAATCCGAAGTTATCAACTCCACAATCCGAAGTTCGTTGCAATTGATATCTACATACTAGACGATGCGACTGCTCAAACGACGACTACAGCTATTTAAGAAGAACACGGGTCAACAATTGAAGGGGAGCAATCGTCCAGCATTCAGAATCCTTGATGCCGAAAGTGCCGTAGTTCACAAGTTGGTGTCAAGACAACGATATCAATTGTCCATGTGGTGTAAAGGGGAAGATAATTTCATAAGTTACGAGGAAGACCAACATTCGTGAACAAGAACCATGTGCTTCTTTCATATGATGTTCTCCATCATTTAGGTCCAACCACGTAAATTGCTAATATTGTGAATTCGTTATCATATATGATCTTTGCACGTGATAAATACCTTACACTTGTGTTTAAAAGGTATTTAATTTACGTTTCAAGTAAACCCTCATTAATTTGAGGGGGAGCTTGTGTAATTCATGAAGATAATTGGATTTGCATTTTTCTTCCCAAATTCTCTTAAAATACTATTAAATCAATTGATATTAAAAACATCGATTAGGTTAATATTTTTAATATGGGGGAGAAAATGTGATTTAATATTGAGATCAATAATGGTTTGACTTAATGTGCTGGCTCATCCCGACATGTGCGAAATGTTTTCGAATATCGTGGCATATGTTAAGGGGGAGCAAAATGGATTTGGATATAAAAATGGATTTCATGGTGATTTATACTTACCCGCAACCCATTTATTTCACGACGATGAAGATTGTGGTGACATAAGGATGGTAGGATAGGTTAAAGTCCAATGATTTCTCTAGAACCGGAGGAATCTTCCCAAGGACATTCCATAGCTAGAAATAGTAGTCCTTAGGAAAGATGGAGAAAGATTGTGAACGTAGCTGAATGCCGACCAAGTACTTAAGTTAGCACTGGAACAATCACAACAAGGTTCTAGTTATGACGTATTGGTAAGCATTGAAGGGGTTGAAGAATGAAAAAGAATTGTAAAGATAAAGGGTGTAAAGAAAGTAGACCTCCTTACAACTTAGGCAGAAACCGGGTCAATTCATATGCTATTGAGATCATTTATGATTCTCGATATTGAAGATAGACATCATGGACCCAGTGATGCAAGGTACAACCCTTCCCAGCTAACTCAGATATCTCTCAAAAGATATTTGTTTTAATCACACGGAGACAGCACAGTATCTATTGATTTATTCACTCCGAATAAATTGGTATTGAAAAAGGTGGCACTCCTCTCCAGCCTCTGATCACTAAAATCCAAAATGCACGATCGAGTCTAGAGCCATTTGAGATCATCAAATATCTCATTAGGACACACTTTCATATTTCCTTGCTTCTTCACACACTGTGAAAAGTAAGAAAGTTCTTAAGAGTCCTACGCAAAATCCTCATGATCTTGCCTGAACATCCGAGTAATACAAAAGTATTTACAATGAAGATGGAAATCCTTCTTGAGCGAACGTCAAAAAGCTCATGGTAGGTGCTTGTGAGATTCTTTATGAATCAAACTTGTGATAACTGGAAAGCAACAGTGGTTTAATCTCTTAAATGAATTTAAACACGTTCCAGGCCTCTACGCAATATCTTAGTGATCTTGCCAGAACATTCAGAGTAATACTATTAAGTAGTTACAGTGACGAATGGAAATCCTTCTAGTGTTAACATCAAACAGCACTTGGTAGGTAACTTGCAAGATTCTATACGAATCAAGATCGTGACAACTGGAAAACAACGATGGTGCGGTTCTTAATTGAATTTCACTTGTTCCAAGAACATGAATTGACGGCTTCAAATCATGCGGATAATATTATCCAAATGATTCACTCTTTACGTTCGCAGTCAGCTTTGGACGGTCGAGTAAAGAGAACGGGTTTACCCGCAAAATCTTGTCAAGGAGGTTCTTTATTGAAACTACCTGCCACAAGTACGATATTTTATATCGTCCAACGATCTTCGCCGACCGGAGGTAAAATGCTACCGAATTAGAATGAAATGTTCAAGGCCATTTCATCCGTGTATATGTTTTGTTGCTAACTGTCTTATGCAGCGTAACAAAAAGGTGGCATTATGGTGTACAATCCAGAAGAAGTCGTCACCACATGCTTATACTACATACACTTAGTACTTCAACGAATTCAAGAAAGTCTGAAGGTCAAGTCTTCCGCTGTATCAATCTCTGAAGCTTTCAAGAATTTAAAGGTATAAGTATGCGGAACATGAAGTCACGAAGAGGCAAATTTCACAAGTGATGAATGCACCATGTCAAGGCAAGGAAACATGCTCAAGACTAAAGTCAAAGATCACATCAAGCATATTCACAAGAACAAGATCGAAGACTCAAGCATAGTATGCTAGGTTTAAGATTTTGTAAAATGGTGTGACCTCCCTTAGGGGGAGATTGTTGGAAATACGTTTTCCCAAAGAAAGTCTCGGTCACATCATTATTAGCATAGATCACGAGCTATAGACTATTTAGGACATTGTAACTTGGAGTGACCTCCCTTAGGGGGAGATTGTTGGAAATATGTTTTTACGTATTTAGAAAGGATCGGTCACTCTAATGATATTGGGCTCGTGATCCAATATAGCCTATATAGCCCACATGTAGGGTGGGCTATATAAACCCCCCTCCTGGCATGTTAGGAGGTTGTTGAACACATTTCTCACTAATCAACCATTTCCTTTCTTCTCTCCTTTCTCTCTCTTCTTTCTCTCTCTAAGTTTTCTCCATTTCTCATCCATTTCAATAGATCTAATCCATAGTTTACCAAATCCTTAGATATCGTAGACCTTCATGCCTCAATTTTCCATGCATCACCAAGACTCTTAAGAAAAGTGGCATTGATGTCAACATCACCAAGTTGTGTCCCCATGAAGGACAACTTGCTTGTAATGTCAAGCAGTCTGCTTCTCACACTGCTAAGCTTCTCATTAGGTTGAGCTTTGAAAATAGCATACTCATGCATGAGTTGCTTCTTCTTTTCTTCCCTAGTATCATCATTGCCAACATAGGAAACTTCAAGAGCTACCCAAAGGTCTTTTGCAGAATCATAACCTCGGTATTTGTGCTGGTTCTCTTGTCCCAAAGATAGTTTCAGAATGTTTAGGGTTTTCATATCAACCCTTCTCTTTGCTAGACACAGCTCTACCATCCTCTGGCTTTTCTTTCTTATCAGCTTCTGAACATCCAGCAACAGCTGCTCTTCCATCAATAGCATTAGCAATCTTTTGGGCTTTATTGAATGTGTTTCCATATTCAATTATCTCCAAGAGAGTGTAGTCATAGATCCCCAGATATTGCTCAAAGTTGAATTTCCACAATTCAAAGTTGGTTGCATCAAGCATGGGAATCTTGATGTTTGGTAAAGGTGAGGAGGAGGAGGTGGGTACTTCTGGAGTTGACATGATGTTTTTAGTGTTTTTGAGAAAATTAGGGTTTTGGTGATTTTAGGGTTATGGTGTTCTTTAAGATCAAAAGTTCCTCAACAAGCTCTGATACCACTTGTTGATCCCAAACTTAGATCGATTTAGCTTTATGTATACGAGATTAGATCAAGTAATACACTTAGAGAAACCTTTGTATATGTTTATGACAATCTAAGTGTTATGCGGAATTAACACTTAAATAAGAACACAATGATATAAACAAACTTTCACTTTGATTAATGATATCAAGCTTGCTTATAATGAAAGTAGTTTACGTATGAAAACTTATATTGAACATTAACCTAAAGGTCTTCTTTTATAGACATAAGAAGCCTTGTACAATAATCTACGTATCAGCTATTCTAGGTAAAGATAAATATAGAAAATACATTGTTGTTCCTATCTTTACTAGAAGTAATCTAGAATACAAAAAACGCGTAGAGTATATCTTCCCATCAGTGCTTGTCTTCAATGTATCAACGCTTGACTTTATGTTGTCAACGCTTGAGCTGTCAGCGTTTGTTATGCTCCTGTCAACGCTTGTTTTACTCTTGTCAGCGCTCAAGTAGATTGGCTATAATTTATTCCCAACAGTGGTTCCTTTTATAGTGTAAGGATTAGGGTTTACAAGAGATAATAACAAATAAACAAGTAAATCTTCTATTTAGATAAACATATACAGAATATATCCTACATATATATCCAAATAGAATCTTCTAAAAGCTTCTTGTCTACGTTTCTGTCAATGCTTGGATTGCTCTTGACAATGCTTGCTTCCATCAACACCAAATTTGTTCTTGGCAACGCCTGGAATACTCTTGTCAACGCTTAGACAAATACCTTCATGTTTTCATCGTTTTTCAATTTCTGCCACTTCAACTTTTTGACCCAACAAATGCTTCTGTATTATATGACTCTGAAATATTTAATTCCAAATTTAATTCTATTTAAATTGAGACCCGTCAAGAAATAGAGTGCCACACATAATCGCTAACATATAAAAACAGGTTTAGATTGAAATTATCTGACAACGTGTGGCAATAAAATCGTCATACCATGTGATACATGACTCTGTTTCAAGACCACAACTAAGAAAATGGATCCTTGAAATAAGGATCAATTTTATCTAGGCAAAAATTGGTCAAAAGCGACTAAACCTGATAAAAAACTGATGAAAATCGACCATAAACAGCCAAAACATTGCCGTAACCGGCTGAAATCATCCAAACATAAGAAAAAACATCTAATTTTATTTATAGTCCATATGGACGACATAGAAACCGGTCAAAATGTTTTCTCCCGGATTCTAGATGGATTAAACACGTATATGAATTTTCTTTGTTAGTTTTGGTTGTGTTTTACCTAGTATAAAAGTTTGTCAGCTAGTATTTGAGGTACTTGAGAATGCACTAGACAAATAGCATCTTGACGACACATTATAATATAAAGGTCAAGATATGAGTGTGGTCTAACAGCACGTCGTGTTATTTGACCAAGAAAACAATGATATTTTTATCCTTGTAAAGCCTACACGGGTGAATAATATACAAAAAAAGGACAAGTATTTTTTAACATTTCATGTAGGAGGATCATGCTTCTATATTATATGACTCTGAAATATTTGATTCCATATTTTATTCTATTTAAATTGAGAGCCGTCAAGAAATAGAGTGCCAAACATAATCGCTAACATATAAAAACAGATTTAGATTGAAATTATCTTACAACGTGGACTGCAACAAAAATCGTCATAACAAGTGATACATGACTCCGTTTCAAGACCACAACTAAGAAAATGGATCCTTTAAATAAGGATTAATTTTATCTAGGCAAACATTGGTCAAAAGCGACTAAACCTGATAAAAAATTGATGAAAATCGACCATAAACAGTCAAAACATTGTCGTAACCGGCTGAAATCATCCAAACATAAGAAAAAACATCTAAATTAATTTATAGTCCATATGGACCACATAGAAACCGGTCAAAATGTTTTCTCCCGGATTCTAGATGGATTAAACACGTATATGAATTTTCTTTGATTAGTTTTGGTCGTGTTTTACCTAAAAGTTGGTCAGCTAGTATTTGAGGTACTTGAGAATGCACTAGACAAATAGCATCTTGACAACACATTATAATATAAAGGTCAAGATATGAGTGTAGTCAAACAACACGTCGTGTTAATTGACCAAGAAAACAATGATATTTTTATCCTTGTGAAGCCTACACAGGTGAATAATATACAACAAAAATGACAAGTATTTTTTGACATTTCATGTAGGAGGATCATGCTTATGTATTATATGACTCTGAAATATTTGATTCCATATTTTATTCTATTTAAATTGAGAGCCGTCAAGAAATAGAGTGCCAAACATAATCGCTAACATATAAAAACAGATTTAGATTGAAATTATCTGACAACGTGGACTGCAACATAAATCGTCATAACATGTGATACATGACTCCGTTTCAAGATAAAAACTAAGAAAATGGATCCTTGAAATAAGGATTAATTTTATCTAGGCAAATAATGGTCAAAAGCGACTAAACCTGATAAAAAACTGATGAAAATCGACCATAAACAGCCAAAACATTGCCGTAACCGGCTGAAATCATCCAAACATAAGAAAAAAATATCAAAATTTATTTATAGTCCATTTGGACCACATAGAAACCAGTCAAAATGTTTTCTCCCGGATTCTAGATGGATTAAACACGTATATGTGTTTTCTTTGTTTAGTTTTGGTCGTGTTTTACCTAGTATAAAAGTTGGTCAGCTAGTATTTGAGGTAGGTTAGAAAGCACTAGACAAAGAGCATCTCGACGACACATTATAATATAAACGTCAAGATATGAGTGTGGTCTAACAACACGTTGTGTTATTTGACCAAGAAAACAATGATATTGTTTATCCTTGTGAAGCCTACACAGGTGAATAATATACAAAAAAGGACAGGTTTTTTGACATTTCGTGTAGGAGGATCATGCTTCTGTATTATATGACTCTGAAATATTTGATTCCATTTTTTATTCTATTTAAATTGAGATCCGTTAAGAAATAGAGTGCCAAACATAATCGCTAACATATAAAAACAGATTTAGATTGAAATTATCAGACAACGTGGACTGCAACAAAAATCGTCATAACATGTGATACATGACTACGTTTCAAGACCACAGCTAAGAAAACGGATCCTTAAAATAAGGATCAATTTTATCTAGGCAAAAAATGGTCAAAATCGACTAAACCTGATAAAAAGCTGATGAAAATTGACCATAAACAGCCAAAACATTGCCGGAACCAGTTGAAATCATCCAAACATAAGAAAAAACATCTAATTTTATTTATATTCCGTCTGGACCACATAGAAACCGGTCAAAATGTTTTCTCTCGGATTCTAGATGGATTAAACATGTATATGAATTTTCTTTGTTTAGTTTTGGTCGTGTTTTACCTAGTATAAAAGTTGGTCAGCTAGTATTTGAGGTACTTAAGAATGCAATGGACAAATAGAATCTTGACGACACATTATAATATAAAGGTCAAAATATGAGTGTGGTCTAACAACACGTCGTGTTATTTGACCAAGAAAACAATGATATTTTTATCCTTGTGAAGCCTACACAGGTGAACAATATACAAAAAAAGGACAAGTATTTTTTGACATTTCATGTAGGATGATCATGCTTCTGTATTATACGACTCTAAAATATTTGATTCCGTATTTTATTCTATTTAAACTGAGAGCCGTCATGAAATAGAGTGCCAAACATAATTGCTAACATATAAAAACAGATTTAGATTGCAATTATCTGACAACGTGGACTGCAACAAAAATCGTCATAACATGTGATACATGACTACGTTTCAAGACAACAGCTAAGAAAATGGATCCTTGAAATAAGGATTAATTTTATCTAGGCAAACATTGGTCAAAAGCGACTAAACCTGATAAAAACTGATGAAAATCGACCATAAACAGCCAAAACATTGCTGTAATCGGCTGAAATCATCCAAACATAAGAAAAAAATATCTAAATTTATTTATAGTCCATATGGACCACATAGAAACCGGTCAAAATGTTTTCTCCCAGATTCTAGATGGATTAAACACGTATATGTATTTTCTTTGTTTAGTTTTGGTCGTGTTTTACCTAGTATAAAAGTTGTTCAGCTAGTATTTGAGGTAGTTGAGAATGCACTAGACAAAGAGCATCTCGACGACACATTATAATATAAACATCAAGATATGAGTGTGGTCTAACAACACGTTGTGTTATTTGACCAAGAAAACAATGATACTGTTTATACTTGTGAAGCCTACTGATGAGACTGCAATTATACATAGTCTCATCGTCCAAATCGGGCTTAAATCGCTTAAAATATCATTAAAATACCCCAAATATATACTTGTGTTTGTTACTTGTGTATTTTAGGAACGGATATCGTGAAATCAACAAACGATCACAAAAAACAAAGATAAACGAACACGGGAAACGAAGCCGCACAAAGAACCGGACCTGAATGATGATTTTCCAAAACGGTCCTTGAACTTTGTAGATTTGTCAAGAATGGTCCCTCATCTTTTGAAGATTTTTCACTTTTGGCCCTTGTAAAACTCTAAAATTACAAGTATGGTCCTAAAGTTTCAAGATATGTCATCATTGGCCTTGAAGAATATCAAATATACAACATTAGCCCTTCTTTCCATTACTACAACTTGGAGGGACTGATATTGTCATTTGCCCATAAAGGTTTACAAAGAAAATGGATGAAAGCTGTGATAAACTTGTTATGACAAAAGGTTTGGAGTTTAGGGTTTATTTCTGCCAAACCACCAAACCTCACCATCCTATAACAACCTGCCACATCACCTAAACCCAAGTCAAACCCCCACTGATATTAGTATTATTCTAATCAGTTTTTAAAAAAACGGGTTTAATAATAATTTATTTTAGTGGGAAACATGTTATGTGCATCTAATCATCATCAAAACCCCATCTGCTATTACCCTCAACCCACGAACCCTAACCTCCCAAAACCCTTAATCCTACAAATTACCCTAATTATTTTTCCACAAAAATTATTTACCATCCCCTTAACCTACCCCAATCCCAAAACCCCCATCACATTCACCCATGTGGCTTGTACAATGGTCCCCTGACCCAAAACACTTGCAAACAAAAAAACAGCCAGAGAGATCAACGGTTTGAGTAGGTTCCTTCTCCTCCACACTTATTTGGACGCCTATGATGCAAAGACAACAGCTGGCAAGATCACAAGCTTCTGCAAATTCACATGAAGCCATTTGACCAAAGGAAGATTTTTCAAACCAAAGGGTATTATTGGATATTCATAGTTTGGGGTTTGTTTTTTATTCTAGATTCTTTTGTAGGCTGCTATATAAAGCCATAAGATATTCATTTTGTTTTTTGGTTCCAGATTTTGTAATATTTAATTTTTAATGAAAATGAAAAAAGTTGATTTGCATAATCTGAGTTCCCAATTCATTGTTTGTTAGTTTTATCTTTTTCAATGTTTGAAAAGATAGTTTGGAGTAAAAAGTTTTTCAAGTTTTTCAAGTGATTTCAAAGGATAAGTTTTTGAAGTTTATGTTGGCAAAATCACAGGTGAATAATATACAAAAAGAGGACAAGTATTTTTTGACATTTCGTGTAGGAGGATCATGCTTCTGTATTATATGACTCTGAAATATTTGATTCCATATTTTATTCTATTTAAATTGAGACCCGTCTAGAAATAGAGTGCCAAACATAATCGCTAACATATAAAAAGAGATTTAGATTGAAATTATCTAACAACGTGGACTGCAACAAAAATCGTCATAACATGTGATACATGACTCCGTTTCAAGACCACAGCTAAGAAAATGGATCCTTGAAATAAGGATCAATTTTATCTAGGCAAACATTGGTCAAAAGCGACTAAACCTGATAAAAAACTGATCAAAATCGACCATAAACAGCCAAAACATTCCCGTAACCGGCTGAAATCATCCAAACATAAGAAAAAACATCTAAATTTATTTATAGTCCATATGGACCACATAGAAACCGGTCAAAATGTTTTCTCCCGGATTCTATATGGATTAAACATGTATATGAATTTTCTTTGTTTAGTTTTGGTCGTGTTTTACCTAGTATAAAAGTTGGTCAGCTAGTATTTGAGGTAGTTGAGAATGAACTAGACAAAGAGCATCTCGACGACACATTATAATATAAACGTCAAGATATGAGTGTGATCTAACAACACGTTGTGTTATTTGACCAAGAAAACAATGATATTGTTTATCCTTGTGAAGCCTACACAGGTGAATAATATACAAAAAAAGGACAGGTATTTTTTGACATTTCGTGTAGGAGGATCATGCTTCTGTATTATATGACTCTGAAATATTTGATTCCATATTTTTTTCTATTTAAATTGAGACCCGTCAAGAAATAGAGTGCCAAACATAATCGCTAACATATAAAAACAGATTTAGATTGAAATTATCTCACAACGTGGTCTGCAACAAAAATCATCATAACATGTGATACATGACTTCGTTTCAAGACCAAAACTAAGAAAATGGATCCTTGAAATAAGGATCAATTTTATGTAGGCAAACATTAGTCAAAATCGACTAAACCTGATAAAAAACTGATGAAAATCGACCATAAACAGCCAAAACATTGCCATAACCGGCTGAAATCATCCAAACATAAGAAAAAACATCTAATTTTATTTATAGTCCATATGACCAAATAGAAACCGGTCAAAATGTTTTCTCCCGGATTCTAGATGGATTAAACACGTATATGAATTTTCTTTGTTTAGTTTTGGTATTGTTTTACCTAGTATAAAAGTTGGTCAGCTAGTATTTGAGGTACTTGAGAATGCACTAGACAAATAGCATCTTGACGAAACATTATAATATAAAGGTCAAGATATGAGTGTGGTCTAACAACACGTCGTGTTATTTGACCAAGAAAACAATGATATTTTTATCCTTGTGAAGTCTACCCAGGTGAATAATATACAAAAAAGGACAAGTATTTTTTTGACATTTCATGTAGGAGGATCATGCTTCTGTATTATATGACTCTGAAATATTTGATTCCGTATTTTATTCTATTTAAATAGAGAGCCGTCAAGAAATAGAGTGCCAAACATAATCACTAACATATAAAAACAGATTTAGATTGAAATTATCTGACAACGTGGACTGCAACAAAAATCGTCATAACATGTGATACATGACTACGTTTCAAGACCACAGCTAAGAAAATGGATACTTGAAATAAGGATTAATTTTATCTAGGCAAACATTGGTCAAAAGCGACTAAACCTGATAAAAAAAACTGATGAAAATTGACCATAAATAGCCAAAACATTGCCGTAACCGGCTGAAATCATCCAAACATAAGAAAAAAATATCTAAATTTATTTATAGTCCATATGGACCACATAGAAACCGGTCAAAATGTTTTCTCCCGGATTCTAGATGGATTAAACACGTATATGTATTTTCTTTGTTTAGTTTTGGTCGTGTTTTACCTAGTATAAAAGTTGGTCAGCTAGTATTTGAGGTAGTTGAGAATGCACTAGACAAAAAGCATCTCGACGACACATTATAATATAAACGTCAAGATATGAGTGTGGTCTAACAACACGTTGTGTTAGTTGACCAAGAAAACAATGATACTGTTTATACTTGTGAAGCCTACTGATGAGACTGCAATTATACATAGTCTCATCGTCCAAATCGGGCTTAAATCGCTTAAAATATCATTAAAATACCCCAAATATATGCTTGTGTTTGTTACTTGTGTATTTTAGGAACGGATATCGTGAAATCAACAAAAGATCACAAAAAACAAAGATAAACGAACACGGGAAACGAAGCCGCACAAAGAACCGGACCTGAATGATGATTTTCCAAAACGGTCCTTGAAGTTTGAAGATTTATCAAGAATGGTCCCTCATCTTTTGAATATTTTTCACTTTTGGCCCTTGTAAAACTCTAAAATTACAAGTATGGTCCTAAAGTTTCGAGATATGTCATCATTGGCCTTGAAGAATATCAAATATACAACATTAGCCCTTGTTTCAATTACTACAACTTGGAGGGACTGATATTGTCATTTGCCCAAAAAGGTTTACAAAGAAAATGGGTGAAAGCTGTGATAAACTTGTTATGACAAAAGGTTTGGAGTCTAGGGGTTATTTCTGCCAAACCACCAAACCTCACCATCCTATAACAACCTGCCACATCACCTAAACCGACCCTACCCGTTTACCCAACCCATATCCTAAACCCAAGTCAAACCCCCACTGATATTAGTATTATTCAAATCAGTTTTTTTTAAAAACGGGTTTAATAATAATTTCTTTTAGTGGGAAACATGTTATGTGCATCTAATCATCATCAAAACCCCATCTGCTATTACCCTCAACCCACGAACCCTAACCTCCCAAAACCCTTAATCCTACAAATTACCCTAATTATTTTTCCACAAAAATTATTTACCATCCCCTTAACCTACCCCAATCCCAAAACCCCCATCACATTTACCCATGTGGCTTGTACAATGGTCCCCTGACCCAAAACACTTGCAAACAAAAAAACAGCCAGAGAGATCAACGGTTTGAGTAGGTTCCTTCTCCTCCACACTTATTTGGACGCCTATGATGCAAAGACAACAGTTGGCAAGATCACAAGCTTCTGCAAATTCACATGAAGCCATTTGACCAAAGGAAGATTTTTCAAACCAAAGGGTATTATTGGATATTCATAGTTTAGGGTTTGTTTTTTATTCTAGATTCTTCTGTAGGCTGCTATATAAAGCCATAAGATATTCATTTTGTTTTTTGGTTCCAGATTTTGTAATATTAAATTTTTAATGAAAATGAAAAAAGTTGATTTGCATAATCTGAGTTCCCAATTCATTGTTTGTTAGTTTTATCTTGTTTAATGTTTGAAAAGATAGTTTGGAGTAAAAAGTTTTTCATGTTTATAAGTGATTTCAAAGGATAAGTTTTTGAAGTTTATGTTGGCAAAATCACAGGTGAATAATATACAAAAAAAGGACAAGTATTTTTTGACATTTCCTGTAGGAGGATCATGCTTCTGTATTATATGACTCTGAAATATTTGATTCCATATTTTATTCTATTTAAATTGAGACCCGTCTTTAGATTGAAATTATCTGACAACGTGGACTGCAACATAAATCGTCATAACATGTGATACATGACTCCGTTTCAAGACCACAACTAAAAAAATGGATCCTTGAAATAAGGATTAATTTTATCTAGGCAAACATTGGTCAAAAGCGACTAAACCTGATAAAAAACTGATGAAAATCGACCATAAACAGCCAAAACATTGCCGTAACCGGCTGAAATCATCCAAACATAAGAAAAAAATATCTAAATTTATTTATAGTCCATATAGACCACATAGAAACCGGTCAAAATGTTTTCTCCCGGATTCTAGATGGATTAAACACGTATATGTATTTTCTTTGTTTTGTTTTGGTCGTGTTTTACCTAGTATAAAAGTTGGTCAGCTAGTATTTGAGGTAGTTGAGAATGCACTAGACAAAGAGCATCTCGACGACACATTATAATATAAACGTCAAGATATGAGTGTGATCTAACAACACGTTGTGTTATTTTACCAAGAAAACAATGATATTGTTTATCCTTGTGAAGCCTACACAGGTGAATAATATACAAAAAAGGACATGTATTTTTTGAAATTTCGTGTAGGAGGATCATGCTTCTGTATTATATGACTCTGAAATATTTGATTCCATATTTTATTCTATTTAAATTGAGACCCGTCAAGAAATAGAGTGCCAAACATAATCGCTAACATATAAAAGCAGATTTAGATTGAAATTATCTAACAACGTGGTCTGCAACAAAAATTGTCATAACATGTGATACATGACTTAGTTTCAAGACCAGAACTAAAAAAAATGGATCCTTGAAATAAGGATCAATTTTATCTAGGCAAACATTGGTCAAAAGCGACTAAACCTGATAAAAAACTAATGAAAATCGACCATAAACAGCCAAAACATTGCCGTAACCGGCTGAAATCATCCAAACATAAGAAAAAAATATCTAAATTTATTTATAGTCCATATGGACCACATAGAAACTGGTCAAAATGTTTTCTCCCGGATTCTAGATGGATTAAACACGTATATGTATTTTCTTTGTTTAGTTTTGGTCGTGTTTTACCTAGTATAAAAGTTGGTCAGCTAGTATTTGAGGTACTTGAGAATGCACTAGACAAATAGCATCTTAACGACACATTATAATATAAAGGTCAAGATATGAGTGTGGTCTAACAACACGTCGTGTTATTTGACCAAGAAAATAATGATATTTTTATCCTTGTGAAGCTTACACAGGTGAATAATATACAAAAAAAGGACAAGTATTTTTTGACATTTCATGTAGGAGGATCATGCTTCTGTATTATATGACTCTGAAATATTTGATTCCATAATTTATTCTATATAAATTGAGAGCCATCAAGAAATAGAGAGCCAAACATAATCGCTAACATATAAAAACAGATTTAGATTGAAATTATCTGACAACGTGGACTGCAAAATAAATCGTCATAACATGTGATACATGACTCCGTTTCAAGACCACAACTAAGAAAATGGATCCTTGAAATAAGGATTAATTTTATCTAGGCAAACATTGGTCAAAAGCGACTAAACCTGATAAAAAAATGATGAAAATCGACCATAAACAGCCAAAACATTGCCGTAACCGGCTGAAATCATCCAAACATAAGAAAAAAATATCTAAATTTATTTATAGTCCATATGGACCACATAGAAACCGGTCAAAATGTTTTCTCCCGGATTCTAGATGGATTAAACACGTGTATGTATTTTCTTTGTTTTGTTTTGGTCGTGTTTTACCTAGTATAAAAGTTGGTCAGCTAGTATTTGAGGTAGTTGAGAATGCACTAGACAAAGAGTATCTCGACGACACATTATAATATAAACATCAAGATATGAGTGTGATCTAACAACACGTTGTGTTATTTGACCAAGAAAACAATGATATTGTTTATCCTTGTGAAGCCTACAGATGTGATACATGACTTCGTTTCAAGACCAGAAATAAGAAAATGGATCCTTGAAATAAGGATCAATTTTATGTAGGCAAACATTGGTCAAAAGCGACTAAACCTGATAAAAAAACTGATAAAAATCGACCATAAACAGCCAAAACATTGCCGTAACCAGCTGAAATCATCCAAACATAAGAAAAAACATCTAATTTTATTTATAGTCCATATGACCACATAGAAACCGGTCAAAATGTTTTCTCCCAGATTCTAGATGGATTAAACACGTATATGCATTTTCTTTGTTTAGTTTTGGTCGTGTTTTACCTAGTATAAAAGTTGGTCAGCTAGTATTTGAGGTACTTGAGAATGCACTAGACAAATAGCATCTTGACGACACATTATAATATAAAGGTCAAGATATGAGTGTGGTCTAACAACACGTCGTGTTATTTGACCAAGAAAATAATGATATTTTTATCCTTGTGAAGCTTACACAGGTGAATAATATACAAAAAAAGGACAAGTATTTTTTGACATTTCGTGTAGGAGGATCATGCTTCTGTATTACATGACTCTGAAATATTTGATTCCATATTTTATTCTATTTAAATTGAGAGCCGTCAAGAAATAGAGTGCCAAACATAATCGCTAACATATAAAAACAGATTTAGATTGAAATTATCTGACAACGTGGACTGCAAAATAAATCGTCATAACATGTGATACATGACTCCGTTTCAAGACCACAACTAAGAAAATGGATCCTTGAAATAAGGATTAATTTTATCTAGGCAAACATTGGTCAAAAGCGACTAAACCTGATAAAAAAACTGATGAAAATCGACCATAAACAGCCAAAACATTGCCGTAACCGGCTGAAATCATCCAAACATAAGAAAAAAATATCTAAATTTATTTATAGTCCATATGGACTACATAGAAACCGGTCAAAATGTTTTCTCCCGGATTCTAGATGGATTAAACACGTATATGTATTTTCTTTGTTTTGTTTTGGTCGTGTTTTACCTAGTATAAAAGTTCGTCAGCTAGTATTTGAGGTACTTGAGAATGCACTAGACAAATAGCATCTTGACAACACATTATAATATAAAGGTCAAGATATGAGTGTGGTCTAACAACACGTCGTGTTATTTGACCAAGAAAATAATGATATTTTTATCCTTGTGAAGCTTACACAGGTGAATAATATACAAAAAAAGGACAAGTATTTTTTGACATTTCATGTAGGAGGATCATGCTTCTGTATTACATGACTATGAAATATTTGATTCCATATTTTATTCTATTTAAATTGAGAGCCGTCAAGAAATAGAGTGCCAAACATAATCGCTAACATATAAAAACAGATTTAGATTGAAATTATCTTACAACGTTTACTGCAACAAAAATCGTCATAACATGTGATACATGACTCCGTTTCAAGACCACAACTAAGAAAATGGATCCTTGAAATAAGGATTAATTTTATTTAGGCAAACATTGGTCAAAAGCGACTAAACCTGATAAAAAACTGATGAAAATCGACCATAAACAGCCAAAACATTGCCGTAACCGACTGAAATCATCCAAACATAAGAAAAAACATCTAAATTTATTTATAGTCCATATGGACCACATAGAAACCGGTCAAAATGTTTTCTCCCGGATTCTAGATGGATTAAACACGTATATGAATTTTCTTTGTTTAGTTTTGGTATTGTTTTACCTATTATAAAAGTTGGTCAGCTAGTATTTGAGGTACTTGAGAATGCACTAGACAAATAGCATCTTGACGACACATTATAATATAAAGGTCAAGATATGAGTGTGGTCTAACAACACGTCGTGTTATTTGACCAAGAAAACAATGATATTTTTATCCTTGTGAAGTCTACCCAGGTGAATAATATACAAAAAAAAGGACAAGTATTTTTTTGACATTTCATGTAGGAGGATCATGCTTCTGTATTATATGACTCTGAAATATTTGATTCCATATTTTATTCTATTTATATTGAGAGCCGTTAAGAAATAGAGTGCCAAACATAATAGCTAACATATAAAAACAGATTTAGATTGAAATTATCTAACAACGTGGAGTGTAACATAAATCGTCATAACATGTGATACATGACTCCGTTTCAAGATCACAACTAAGAAAATGGATCCTTGAAATAAGGATTAATTTATCTAGGCAAACATTGGTCAAAAGCGACTAAACCTGATAAAAAACTGATGAAAATTGATTGTGGTAAAATACGTCTCCTGTTTAGGAAAACAAAAGAGCGTATATGAGCGGTAAGTATTAAGTGATGATTTAGGAAAATCAAGCACTAATGACCCAATGAAGTTCAAAGTTCGTTTCCCAAGGAGGTATATGTGTGTGAATAATTCGTAATTGATTTGAGATTAATATTGATTTAGAAGGGGATGAGAAAAGAGGAAGACGAGAAAATTATTACTACAACGACAAAACGTAAAACCGTAAAATAAGCCAAAGTAAAAATTAATTCTAAAAGTTACCAAAAATTCACCAAAAATCAAAATAAATAAACTAAGAGTTTACCAATAGTCAAAACTTTTTCAAACCTTTTAAATAATTAAATATTAATTTTTAAATGCTAATTAAAGCCCTAAAAATCAAATTAATTATCAAAAAGCCCAAATAAAGATTTTTCAATTGGCAAACCTCTAAAATGACCTAAAAAGATTAAAAACTATTTTTTTTTTAATTTTAAACTAAGAAAAACTATTTAAAATGATTTAAAAACTATTAAAACTTAAAATAATTATAAAAATTAATCTAAAAGTGAAAAAATTAATCTAAGAGTTGCAAAAATCCAACTTTAATATATTTAAGCTAAGAAAAATATAAAAAGTTGAAAAATGTGAAATTTGAAAAATAATAATACAATAATATTAAAATAATATTAACAATCCAAAAATTATAAAAAATTCTAAAAACTTGCAAACTAGTTTATTTTAACCTAAAGAAACAGAAAATGAAAGTGAAATGACCAAAATACCCCTATTGGGCCTCCAAATGGGCCAAAACGAAGATCAGTCAACACAAATGGGCTTTTAGCCCAAAAAGTCAAACTAGGCCCAATGGACTTGGAAAAGCCCAATCTAACTCAAAATTCAATTCTAAACACAAAACTCTAAAGGACCAAAAGCTGAAAGTGAGGTTATCACAGCTTAATAAGCAAACAGCATATCCTTATTAGGCCAATAAGCCCATTAAGCAATAAGTTAATGCCATAAGCTCTAATTTGACACACAACCTTATTTTGGGATGCTTAAGAGAACTGTAAAAAGAAATTTTGAAAAAGCACACTCAATAAGCCAGAAATAAGCAAAGTTCAAATCCACAAATCGACAAAATAGACGGGTTTGAGTTCTAGGTTGTTTCAGAAGCTCTAGTTTTTTGCAAAAGCTCACAAATAGCTTAACTAAGAATAATCAATCAATAAAATCACAAAAAGCCAAGTAGAATAAGTTGTGGGAACCAATAAGCACTCTGAAAAAGCCAGATAAGCTAGTTTCCTAGTAAAAGCTTAACCAAAAGACTTGTAACCTTCCAGACTTGATATTAAGCTAAGAAAAATGAGTTCTATTACAAAAACTAAGTTGTTTCATGTACAAATAAGAAAAACAGAATCAATAAGCTATGAACCAAGTTTGACCAAAAGTCAAACGCTGACAAGTGAAAATCAAACGCTGACATGAACAAAATGGACGTTGACACAGTTAATGAAGTGATTAGACTTGTTTTTCACCCTGCAGGTCAAGGTTTGAGTGCAAACCTTGTGAATCAAGGCCTACCAGTTGAGTAGTCTTGACAAGTTTTGGCACAAATAAGCCAATAAGCCAGTGGGCTTATAGGCTATGAACAAAACAATCCAAATAGCCAAATAACCTCACAAGCAACTCACAAATAGAATCCAAGCAACAAAACAACAATCCTTATACTAGGAATCACAATGCAACACCAAATGAGGTGGTCACTTTGCTGATGCAAATGATCACTTCAGCCAACTTTGATAAGCTATAAGAAACACCATAAGCCACCAAATTCAACAACCAGATAATCAATAGATAGCTTATCACCCAAACTATTCACAAACCTGATTTCAGACCTTAGATCCAAGTAACAAAGAAGTTATTGGATCTGATGTGTTTGACCAAACTCAAAAGCACTTTTATCAGTTTTTAGCAAAACTTCAAAACCTTTTTCCAAACATTCAGAAACTTAACAAAGGACTAAAACTTGTTCAAAATGACTTGATTAGACTTCCCAAACCCTAAGAACCAAGGGCACAAGGCCACAAGGCCTTATGAACCAGTAATCCCAAACAGTCCTTTATTCACCACTTTTCAAAGCAACTTGTGATTTTTAAACACAACCTACTGATTTTATGAATAAAAAACACTTCCTAGGTGACAACTAACAGATTCAATCACAAAAATCACAACCTTAAACACAGAATCACAAAATCACAGACCAAAATCAAAAACAGGCAGTAACATGAAATGTTTAGAGGAATCTTAAAGAAGTGATTATACCTGCCCTCCACAACATCCTAGGAGGGCCAACTATACTCCTTGGACCTTGTTCAACAACTAGAACAAGACCAAGGTTCTTCAAAAAGGAAGATCAAATCCTGCTGATGTTCAAGTAGAACAAGGATTTGATTATGATATATCTTCAACACAAATGAGCAAACAGCCCAACCAAAGGCCCTAATCGCTTCACAAGCTTGGTGTCAACAAGCTTGCAAGAGCTTATAGCTTTTGGTTAAGGATTAGTACACAAAAATAAGCAAATTCAGAAACCTCTTTTCAAGCTTTTTCAAACATGAAAACCTTACCAAACATAAACGTCCTTGAACCAAATGATTCAAGCACACTTATAACAACAAATGGAACTCAGAATCACCTTTAAACAATGCCAACTTTCAAAAACATAAAAAGGAATTACAATTTTCTTAAAAATACCAACTTTTATAAATTTAAAAAAGGAATTAAAAGTTTAAAAGGTAAAACTGGAACAAAAGCTCTCTCACATGTTGAGGAGTCTTTTTATAGGCAAATGCTAGCTAATCACTATTCACAAACCCTAGAAGTAAAATTCCAGATTTGTCCTTGAGGTCTTCTAGAAGAATCCTTGGTATATACTGTCTAAATTGATCTTGAGTGTTCATTTTAGCTTTGTGATGAAGCAGTGACTCTCAGTTGTTGATCTTGACACGTGGCTAAGCTTAGAGAGCAAGGTGTTCTCTGATTGGTTGAAAGGGAATTGGGGGTGGGTTCCATAGTGAGTGGGAGTGAGGGTTTTTGGTGTGGGATGTGTTTCTGTGCGTGTGAATTAAGCGTGGGTAAGGGTAATTGCTTTTTACCCTTTGTTTAAGTTGATGGTAATTCTGGGTGGATGAACATGAACAGTAGTAAGTTTTGATCCGAAAAAGGTGGGTTGATGTGTTTGCCGCGTGTTTGGCGCGTGTTTTTGTATATTTAAACTTTGGGAAATGGCAATAGTAGCCCTTGTGTTTTGGGAAATATGGTAAAACAAGTTTTCAGCTAACAAAACATGTTTTCCTTTGTTAATGAAGTTATGGTTTTCACACTTTTGGCAAAAAACTTTTCCAAAAGTGTTTCAAGGGTAGTTTTTGCCACTTTTGCATATTTGAAGGACTGATTTTGGACATTGTTGATCTTCAAAGGTCTTCAATTTAACTTTAACTTCATGAGGGACCGTTGTTGATAAATTAGAATTTATGAGGGACTAATCTTGCCATTTCTTCAAAGTTTAAGGACTATTTGTGTAATTTTGATAGACTTAAGGGACCAAACTTGTAATTATGAATTCACAAGGGTTCTAAGTGTCATTTAATCATTCATCGAGGATCATTCTTGCACATCTTCAAGTCTTCAAGGGTAATTGTTGGATAAATCATGATCTAGGGCCCGATTCTTTGTACGACTTCGTTTCTCGTGTCCGTTTTTCCTTGTTTCTTGTGATCTTTTGTCTTTTTCATGATATCTATACCTAAAACACAAGTAAACAAATACAAGCACAATATATGGTATCTTATGACATTTTATACATTTAAAGCCCGAAAAGAACGATGAGATCATGTATAAATGCCATCTCATCAGTCCCCCATACTAAGCCATTGCTGTGCCCTCACGCAATGCTAGAATAAAGTATCTAAGCATCACCATAGTTCAATTTTATTAACCTTTATTGAAGAGTAAAAGACTTGCAACTTACTACGAGAATGTGTAAAGACATAATGTATGATTTTCATCACGAATGTGACTTTTAGGGTCAAAGAATAGAAACAAGTAAATGTCCCTTAGAGTAAACTTCGTCATCCTTGATTGTCATACATTCCATGCTAAGTGCAAAAACGAGATCATTGTTGGTACAAGTCACGATGCTAGCACTACTCATACGTCCAAATTGTGGAATACTTTTTCTCCCCGCAATCGTAGTTATTATAAAAGGAAATGGGTTACTAGCATTTTTTTAACTATTTTTCCTAGATCACAAGTGATTCATATTGACTTATTTTAGTAGTTGTTAGTCCGAAACCAAAGTAGCATGATTTAATCGATAGTAAGCCGAAGGACAAAATCTTTTAGAACGGCTTCTCGTGTATGTCCTTAAGTTCATATCTTGGCATAACTCGTTTCACGATTTCAGACCTTTCTCGGACCGATATTCGGCATGTAATTCATACTTCAAATCTTGGGAAGACGTTCTTGAAATTATGGTCTTCTCTTCATATATTTGGAATTTCTTCACTTGACGTTTTTGAGAGATTCTTCATATTTGGACCACGACTTCATCATTTTTCTTCAATCCCTATTTTGGACTTTGATATACAACGATCCGCCTCCTTTTTGGACTTGGATATATTTATCCTCATACCTTGTAAGGGTATTTTTGGATAGACTTTCTCCATGATCTTTAGGGGCGTAATTGCTTTTCGTCGTGTGTCTCGATCCTTCATATTGATTTAGGAATAATGATACTTCACATCATCTTGGATCTTTAACAAAAATAGAGCTCCTCATGCCTTGTAAGGGCCTTTTTGGATAATCGCCAATCTTCGCGTCCCGCTTCAATAATTTTTGCCTTGGCTATGAACTCTATTCAACCCCGAGCAACTTTTAAACGATCTTGCGCTAGAGGCTAAGTAACTTTTCAAATCGTACGACCTTACTTATTGCAATTATTATTTATTCCTAATGCATTGATCTTATGGGAAGAAAAAACCACAATTAAAAACATATGAGTTTTTGAAAGAACATTTTCATGTTCTACGTTTAGCATGATCACTTGTCTAACTCTATCATCTCTCGTTCTTCACTATTTAAAGACCTCTAATTAAAGAGACTCGTAAATACTTAGCCATGAAAGTCAAAATTAAGCCAAATTTGGATTAGCTTTCATTAAGACTATATCAAATCAAAGTTTTGGGTTTTCAAGCCACCTATAGGATCTTGCACTTTCTTGGACTTTTTCAAGTTTATAGAATGCTTTTTATAGTTCCCTTGATAAGTGACTTTCTAGGATCAATTATAGGAACTTGTGAAAAGTTCTTTTTCGTAACCCGAATGAGCTAAGACTTTCGCGTTTTTAAGTTCCCTATATAGAAGTCTAGCAAAACTTGAATTGAGCAGGTTAAGGAATGTAAATGGCTCCAAATTCCCATCAAGTCAAAAATTAGCTCTTATTCTACCCATCGGAAAATATACATTCGTGTCTTAAAAACACTTATGAAAACTAAGAATTTTTTTAAAATTTGGACATTTTTAGCCTTATTAGCAACAAAAACAAAAAATTTAAAGTTGGAACACGTGAGGGCGTAGCAAAGCAAGTACCTATTCACCCCCCCATACTAAAAGTAAACATTGTCCTCAATGTTTTGAGTCTAAAGGTGGAGCAACCCCATACTAGAGACGAAGACTCGAATGCTTAGGATCAAGCATGGAAAGGGTGATCAACAATGTATCTAAAGCCGTTTATTAATTATGCTAAAAGATAATTGTTAGAACGATAAAGGATATGTCAATGGATATCGTGAAAAACTTCTTCAAGCAAACGATGGAGGCTCATGTAAATGAACACGAGAGTCTTCAATCGTAGATGATGATGATCTAGATAACACAATCATAAACAACCACAAGACAACGAGTTGGAAGGGTACAAGTCCCCTTATTAGTGATTAGTAAGCATAGAAGGATAAGCATGGGATCTCCCCCACGAGGCACCTCATTTTTGATTACCGAGTCATGAGCTCGACTCGATCCCCTCAATGCTAATTATCATTGGGGAAGGTGACTTGGTCGAGGTCAACCATTGAAGGAATTTCCCCACCAAAGTAGTGCTTAAGCCTATGTCCATTCACCTTGAAGTTAGGACCATCATCTTGAGCTATCTCGATGGTCCCATAAGGAAACACTTGTGTAACGGTGAAAGGACCCGACCAACGAGATTTCATTTCCCGGAAAATATCTTAATTCTTGAGTTAAAAAGTAACACTTGATCACCAACGTTAAAAACCCGGTTTTTAATCTTTGAATCATGAAACTTTTTAGTCTTTTCTTTAAAAATCAATGAATTTTCATAAGCATTATCTATTAATTCATCCAATTCATTCAATTGTATTTTCCGACGATCTCCCGCGGTCTTCAAGTCAAAGTTTGCATGCTTAAGGGCCCAATATGCCTTGTGCTCCAATTAAATGGGCAAATGACAATTCTTTCCATAGACTAACTTATAAGGAGTGCAACCGATAGGTGTCTTATAAGAGGTCCTAAAGGCACATAAAGCGTCATCGAGTTTGTCAGACCATGAAGCACGGTTTTCTCTAATTGACCTCTCTAAAATCCTCTTCAAAGCTCGGTTCGAAACCTCGACTTGCCCACTCGTTTGTGGGTGATAAGCCGTAGAAAGACGATGAGTAACTCCATATTTCTTTAAGACTTTCTCAAATTGGTCATTACAAAAATGGGTTCCACGATCGCTTATAATAGCACGAGGGGTTCCAAACTGAGAGAATAGTTGCTTCAAAAACTTCACTACCACACGAGCATCATTAGTAGGTAAAGCCTTAGCTTCCACCCCCTTAGAAAGGTAGTCTACCGTGACGAGGATATACTTGTTACCATGAGACGATGGGAACGGTCCCATAAAGTCTATTCCCCATATGTCGAAAATCTCACACACTTGAATTATGTTTTGTGGCATTTCATCACGTTGAGACGATTTTCCTTGACGTTGGCACGAATCACACGACTTTACAAGTGCGTGTGCATCACGATAGATAGAAGGCCAAAAGAAGCCGGCATCGAACACTTTCTTATCCGTGAGATTAGCACCATGGTGACCACCCGTGGGTCCCTCGTGACAAGCTCTAAGGATGTTAGAAGCTTCGGTACCAAAAACACAACGTCGAACGAGTTGATCCGAACAAACCTGAAAGAGATAAGGGTCGTCCCAAAAATAGAACTTGACGTCACGAAAGAATTTTCGTTTTTGTTGTGTCGTCATACCCTTGATTATGAAATTGCCCGCATGGTAATTTGCAATGTCGGCAAACCATGGGGTAGTGTCTTTAGAATTCACAATACCGAGAGTCTCGAGAGGAAATGTTTCGGTGATTTCCTTGTTCTCGAAAACATCTTTGTGAGGATCTTCTAGACGAGAGAGATGATCGGCCGCTAGATTCTCGGCTCCTTTTTTGTCAAGCACGGTGACATCAAATTCTTGGAGGAGGAGCATCCAACTAAGCAATCTCGGTTTAGCATCTTGCTTAGCTAAGAGATACTTGATAGCCGAATGGTCGGTATACACGATGCTTTTAGTTAAGACGAGATAAGGTCGGAATTTCTCAAAAGCATAGACCACGACAAGGAATTCCTTTTCCGTTGTGGTGTACTTTAATTGAGCCTCGGTCATCGTCTTACTAGCATAATGGATAGGATGGAAATGCTTTTCATAACGTTTCCCTAAGACAGCCCCTATAGCATAATCACTTGCATCGCACATGATTTCAAAGGGTAATTCCCAATTAGGAGCAACAAGAATGGGAGCTTCGGTAAGTTTCCTTTTAAGAGTTTTGAAAGCTCTAAAACAATCCTCATTGAAATTAAAAGGAGCATCCTTCTCGAGAAGGTGTGTCATAGGTCGAGAGATTTTCGAAAAGTCTTTTATGAAACGACGATAAAATCCCGCGTGGCCTAGGAAACTCCTAACTCCCTTAACGGTTTTGGGGTGAGGTAACTTGGCGATGACGTCTACCTTAGCTTTATCGACCTCAATCCCCGCTTTCGACACCTTATGTCCTAAGACGATTCCTTGTTTACACATGAAATGACATTTTTCCCAATTAAGCACAAGATTGGTTTCTTCACAACGTTTCAACATTTGCTAGAGATCAGATAAACACGACGTGAACGAATTGCCAAACACCAAAAAGTCATCCATAAACACTTCCATCGACTTCTCGATCATATCATGAAAAATAGCCATCATACACCGTTGAAATGTACCCGGTGCATTACAATGTCCGAAAGGCATCCTACGATAAGCAAACGTTCCATAAGAACACGTAAACGTAGTCTTCTCTTGATCACGAGGGTCGATAGAGATTTGAAAGTAACCAGAAAAACCATCTAAAAAGCAATAGAATTCATTTCCCGCGAGTCGCTCCAACATTTGATCCATGAAGGGCAAAGGAAAGTGGTCTTTACGAGTGGCGTCATTTAACTTTCGGTAGTCAATACACACCCTCCAACCGGTCACAACACGAGTGGGAATTAACTCGTTGTTTTCATTAGGCACAACGGTCATTCCTTCCTTTTTAGGGACACAATGGATTGGGCTCACCCATGGGCTATCGGAGATAGGATAAATCATTCCTGCGTCAAGGAGTTTCAATAGTTCCTTTTTAATGACATCGTGAATTTTGGGATTCACCCTTATTTGACTTTAAATTGTGGGTTTGTAGTCCTCCTCCATTAAAATATTGTGGGTACAAAATTTTGGGTCAATACCCTTAATGTCGGAAATTTTCCACGCAATTACCCCTTTATGACCTTTAAGAACTTTCAAGAGCTCGGTTTTTTCATCATTAGCAAGACCTTTTGCAATAATAACCGGCAACTTGTCATCACCTTCCAAGAATGCGTATTCAAGGTGAGAAGGAAGATCTTTCAATTCAAGGATAGGTGGTTCCTCGATTGAAGATTTTGGTTTAACACTCATAACTTCCATCGGCGGAAGAAATGGTGGAATAGAAGTATCATCACTAATCAACACCTCATCTTCATTGTCGATTTCGTTTGAAGTAAAATCGCCTCCTTGGAATGGAGTGAGATTTGGTGTGGAATTAGCAAGAATTGGATCCAAAATAGTGGGATTGCCACTTGACGAGCTATATGAAAAACCTAACACTTCTTGTGAAAACTCATCGCAAACCACATCAACTATGTCAATGTGATTGATGGTAGTGATTGCATAAACATGAGAAGGTTTTGAGTTTTGAGTAGCGTTTATAACAAGTTCCTCTTCGTTGAATCTCAAAGTGATAGTTCTTGCATGAACGTCGATAAGCGATCTCGAGGTGTCTAAAAATGGACGACCTAAAATTAGAGGAACTTGAGGATCCGCATGGATGTCAACTACTATAAAATCAACGGGATAGTAGAACTTCCCAACTTTCACAAAAACATCTTCGGCTACTCCACATGCTAGAATCGTAGAATGATCGGCCATCTCGATAGACATGTTCGAAGGAGTAAGAGCCGGAAGCGAAAGCGATTTCCAAATGGAAAATGGCATCAAATTAATGCTCGCACCAAGATCGGCCAAGGCGAGGCATTCTTTCATATCTTGTATATCACAAGGAATGAGAAACTTTCCGGGGTCACCAACTTTTTTCGGTATGCGGTTAAGATAAACCGAAGAACAATTAGCAAGCTTTGAAAGCTTTTCCTTATCGCTCATCATACATTTAAAAGTGGAAGCGAAACGAGATATATATAACAACGTGTCGGCAAAACTCACATCAAAATGCACTTGTTGAAACATTTTTATAAAAAGCTCGATTTTTTGTTTGTTACGTTCTTGTATTTTCTCTTTGTTTCGTCTCGAAGGGTAAGGTAAGGGTGGTGTGGGTTGGACATTAGGCAACGGCCTTGGAATCTCGGGTTCCACAATTGGTATTGGTTCAACCGTAGGTGTGGTATGAGCGATACTTCGTGGGATTGTAATATGCTCCTTTTCGACCATCACATCGGGTTCTTTCTCGATTTCCTTCTCCGTAGAAGTACTTGGACGAGAGATTGGTTCCTTGAAAGTTTTACCACTTCGTGTAGTGATAACCTTCATTTCTCCCTTCGGGTTTGCAATGGTGTCACTAGGAAGACCACCCGAGGAAGAGGGTTTACACATGATTGCTTCAAACATCTTAGCCACTTGGTCCTCAAATTTTGATTGCCTAGCATCCGCTTTTAACAATTCTTGTTTAATCTCATGTTGTCCTAGTTCCATCTTTTGTTGATTTTGTTGAAGACATTAGACATTTCCTTCCATTTTATTTGCATGAGTTTTATGTTCATTAGCAAGTTCGTTTTTAAGTTCGTTTTTCAACTCGGATCTTAAGATAATCATCTCACATTGCATGTTGTCAAATTTAGCATCATTTGCTTTAGTATAATCCAAAAATTCTCCTTGAAGATTTTTAGTGTGAGCATTTTGAAAACCTTGTGTAGTATTTTGAAAATCACGGTTTTGGTTTTGATTAGTGACTTGTCCATTCCCACTTTGATAATTCCCCTTATTGTAGTTACGTGAATTGCCTTGATAATTACCACCTTGGTTGTTGTTTCGATAGTTATTATCATTTTGATTTGGTGGAGCTTGATTTGGGCGGGAACCTTGACCGTTTTGGTTATAAGTTCTCGTTGCTACGTAAGCACTCGAAGTGTTACCATCCGCGGTAATGCACTTGGAAAGATCATGAGCTCCTCCACAAGACAAACAACTCTTAGCAACCGTTTTAACCGAAGCGGAATTCAAAGCTTCTTGATTTTTCCAATGAGTCATAAGATTAGCAAATCTATCGAAAAATCGATTTTCCTCATTAGCTTCATCATGTAAGGCATTAATGCTACGAGACAATGACGACGATGACGAACCAAATTCGCAACACTCGGTGTGTTACGAGGGCTATAAACCTTAGATCTATTCTCGATAATTTGTAAAGCCTCATCGGTCATTTTGCACAAAAAATTACCACCCGCAGCGGCATTCAAATAATCTCGTTCATGATCATTAAGCCCATTATAAAAAGTATCAATTTGATGCAATTCCGAAAAATCATGGTGTGGACATTCATGTAAAATCTCTTTAAAGCGTTCCCATGCCATTGAAAAACTTTCATTATTTCTTTGCACAAATCGTGAAATCTCATTTTTCAAATGTGTTGTTTTAGATGGTCGAAAAAATTTGTTCACAAACATAGAAACGAGATCACCCCATGTCAAAATAAAATTTGGCGGTTCTTTCTCAAGCCAAATTTTTGCGGGTCCATCTAACGAGTATGGAAACAACATCATCTTAATGGCGTCAGGTGGAACATCCTTAAACTTGCTAGTAGCGGTGAGACAATTAAAATTCCTTATGTGATAGTGCGGGTTGTCTTTCTCATGACCTCTAAACTTATTAGCTTGCAACATCGACATTAAACCCGTCTTGATCTCAAAATTCTCCGCAAGGATAGCGGGAATCACAATGGCCTCTCCAAAACCCTCGGTGGGTCCTTGAAGCAACTCCATCATAGTACGATTAGCCATGACGACTTCTTGTTCTACAATATGTTCAACAATTAGAGGTTGTGCTACAATCAACGTCTCTTGATTGGCTTGCTTTTGAAGACGTTTATGAGCTCGTTTTGCTTGATTACGAGTGAACATAAACTTCACGAAGAATGGGAGGTGAGCAAAGAAGATTCTTTTGGGTGTTTTGTTGATTTTCATTTTTTTTGTTTTTGATTGTTTTTAATTTTTTTGGATTTTGGTGTATCTTTGTAGACAACAATCTACCAAATCTCTCTTCGAATCAAACTCTTGATTAAAGAAGCCTCAAAGGAATGAAAACGATCACATGGAGTGAACGCCTTTGAATGACTTTAGAACTTTGGTGAAAACCAAATTGTTCAAGAGGGTTTAATCACAAAGAAAACCAAGCAAATATATTATACGTAATGATACTTTGGGTGGCAAAACCCTCGATTAGCCTTCAATCTCAAAATACTCACAAGCAAGCGGGGAAACAAGGCGGAGCGAAGCACTTAAGAGCCTTTTTCCTTAGGGTATATTTTATAATACCCGCCTTATACCCACCTTATAGTTCGTATATTTCAAAATCGAGCTTCACGAAAGTATTTATCTATTTTTGCCTTTTTCCTTTTGTTTGAGATTCGAATACAATAATTAGGAGATCAAATCCCAATAAAGGTTGTGTTTTCACACTTTTGGAGATATTGTATATTGATTGTGATACTTAATACAATATAGTAATAATAACTTCACAAGAAAAACCAAGAAAATCGATAATACGTATTAGTAGAGTTATACTAATACAAATACTATATATGGTTAATATTAAAAACAACAATGCAAATTAATCACGACACACCTCCCCGGCAGCGGCGCCAAAATTGATTGTAGCAAAATACGTCTCTTGTTTAGGAAAACAAAAGAGCGTATATGAGCGGTAAGTATTAAGTGATGCAAGCACTAATGACCAAATGAAGTTCAAAGTTCGTTTCCCAAGGAGGTATATGTGTGTGAATAATTCGTAATTGATTTGAGATTAATATTGATTTAGAAGGGGATGAGAAAAGAGGAAGACGTGAAAATTATTACTACAACGACAAAACGTAAAACCGTAAAATAAGCCAAAAAAAATAATTCTAAAAATTACCAAAAATTAACCAAAAATCAAAATAAATAAACTAAGAGTTTACCAATAGTCAAAACTTTTTCAAAACTTTTAAATAATTAAATATTAATTTTAAATGCTAATTAAAGAACTAAAAATCAAATTAATTATCAAAAGGCCCAAATAAAGATTTTTCAATTGAAAAACCTCTAAAATGACCTAAAAAGATTAAAAACTATTTTTTTAAAAAATTTTATACTAAGAAAAACTATTTAAAATGATTTAAAAACTATTAAAACATAAAATAATTATAAAAATTAATCTAAAAGTGAAAAAATTAATCTAAGAGTTGCAAAAATCCTACTTTAATGTATTTAAGCTAAGAAAAATATAAAAAGTTGAAAAATGTGAAATTTGAAAAATAATAATAAAATAATATTAAAATAATATTAAAAATCCAAAAATTATAAAAAATTCAAAAAACTTGCAAACTAGTTTATTTTAACCTAAATAAACAGAAAATGAAAGTGAAATGACCAAAATACCCCTATTGGGCCTCCAAATGGGCCAAAACCAAAATCAGTCAACACAAATGGGCTTTTTAGCCCAAAAAGTCAAACTAGGCCCAATGGACTTGGAAAAGCCCAATCTGACTCAAAATTCAATTCTAAACACAAAACTCTAAAGGCCCAAAAGCTGAAAGTGAGCTTATCACAGCTTAATAAGCAAACAGCTTATCCTTATTGGGCCAATAAGCCCATTAAGCAATAAGCTAATGCCATAAGCTCTTATTTGACACACAACCTTCTTTTGGGATGCTTAAGAGAACTGTAAAAATAAATTTTGAAAAAGCACACTCAATAAGCCAGAAATAAGCAAAGTTCAAATCCACAAAACGACAAAATAGTCGGGTTTGAGTTCTAGGCTGTTTCAGAAGCTCTAGTTTTTTGCAAAAGCTCACAAATAGCTTAACTAAGAATAATCAATCAAGAAAATCACTAAAGGCAAGTAGAATAAGCTGTGGGAACCAATAAGCACTCTGAAAAGCCAAATAAGCTAGTTTCCTAGCAAAAGCTTAACCAAAAGACTTGTAACCTTCCAGACTTGATATTAAGCTGAGAAAAATGAGTTCTATTACAAAAACTAAGTTGTTGCATGTACAAATAAGCAAAACAGAATCAATAAGCTATGAACCAAGTTTGACCAAAAGTCAAACGCTGACAAGTGAAAATCAAACGCTGACAGGAACAAAATGGACGTTGACAGAGTTAATGAAGTGTTTAGACTTGTTTTTCACCCTGCAGGTCAAGGTTTGAGTGAAAACTTTGTGAATCAAGGCCTACTAGTTGAGTAGTCTTGACAAGTTTTGGCACAAATAAGCCAATAAGCCAGTGGGCTTATAGGCTATGAACAAAACAATCCAAATAGCCAAATAACCTCACAAGCAGCTCACAAATAGAATCCAAGCAACAAAACAACAATCCTTATACTAGGAATCACAATGCAACACCAAATGAGGTGGTCACTTTGCTGATGCAAATGACCACTTCAGCCAACTTTGATAAGCTATAACAAACACAATAAGCCACCAAATTCAACAACCAGATAATCAATAGATAGCTTATCACCCAAAATATTCCCAAACCCGATTTCAGACCTTAGATCCAAGTAACAAAGAAGTTATTGGATCTGATGTGTTTGACCAAACTCAAAAGCACTTTTATTAGTTTTTAACAAAACTTTAAAACCTTTTTCCAAACTTTCAGAAACTTAACAAAGGACTAAAACTTGTTCAAAATGACTTGATTAGACTTCCCAAACCCTAAGAACCAAGGGCACAAGGCCACAAGGCCTTATGAACCAGTAATCCCAAACAGTCCTTTATTCACCACTTTTCAAAGCAACTTGTGATTTTTAAACACAACCTACTGATTTTATGAATAAAAAACACTTCCTAGGTGACAACTAACAGATTCAATCACAAAAATCACAACCCTAAACACAGAATCACAAAATCACATACCAAAATAAAAAATAGGCAGTAACATGAAATTTTTAGAGGAATCTTAAACAAGTGATTATACCTGCCTTCCACAACATCCTAGGAGGGCCATCTATGCTCCTTGGTCCTTGTTCAACAACTAGAACAAGACCAAGGTTCTTCAAGAAGGAAGATCAAATCATGCTGATGTTTAAAGTAGAACAAGGATTTGATTATGATATATCTTCAACACAAATGAGCAAACAGCCCAACCAAAGGCCCTAATCCCTTCACAAGCTTGGTGTCAACGAGCTTGCAAGAGCTTATAGCTTTTGGTTAAGGATTAGTACACAAAAATAAGCAAATTCAGAAACCTCTTTTCAAGCTTTTTCAAACTTGAAAACCTTACCAAACATAAACGTCCTTGAACCAAATGATTCAAGCACACTTATAACAACAAATGGAACTCATAATCACCTTTAAACAATACCAACTTTCAAAAACATAAAAAGGAATTACAATTTTCTTAAAAATACCAACTTTTATAAATTTCAAAAAGGAATTACAAGTTTAAAAGGTAAAAGTGGAACAAAAGCTCTCTCACATGTTGAGGAGTCTTTTTATAGGCAAATGCTAGCTAATCACTATTCACAAACCCTAGAAGTAAAATTCCAGATTTATCCTTGAGGTCTTCTAGACGAATCCTTGGTATATGCTGTCCAAATTGATCCTGAGTGTTCATTTTACCTTTGTGATGAAGCAATGACTCTCAGCTGTTGATCTTGACACGTGGCTAAGCTTGGAGAGCAAGGTGTTCTCTGATTGGTTGAAAGGGAATTGGGGGTGGGGTCCATAGTGAGTGGGAGTGAGGGTTTTTGATGTGGGATGTGTTTCTGTGCATGTGAATTAAGCGTGGGTAAGGGTAATTGCTTTTTACCCTTTGTTTAAGTTGATGGTAATTCTGGGTGGATGAACATTAACAGTAGTAAGTTTTGATCCGAAAAGGTGGGTTGATGTGTTTGGCGCGTGTTTGTGTATATTTGAACTTTGGGAAATGGCAATAGCAGCCCTTGTGTTTTGGGAAATATGGTAAAACAAGTTTTTAGCTACCAAAACACGTTTTCCTTTGTTAATGAAGTTATGGTTTTCATACTTTTGGCACAAAACTTTTCCAAAAGTGTTTCAAGGGTAGTTTTTGCCACTTTTGCATATTTGAAGGACTGATTTTGAACATTGTTGATCTTCAAAGGTCTTCAATGTAACTTTAACTTCATGAGGGACCATTGTTGACAAATTAGAATTTATGAGGGACTAATCTTGCCATTTCTTCAAAGTTGAAGGACTATTTGTGTAATTTTGATAGACTTAAGGGGCCAAACTTGTAATTATGAACTCACAAGGGTTCTAAGTGTCATTTGTTCATTCATTGAGGATCAATCTTGCACATCTTCAAGTCTTCAACGGTAATTGTTGGATAAATCATGATCTAGGGCCCGGTTCTTGGTACGACTTCGGTTCTCGTGTCCGTTTTTCCTTGTTTCTTGTGATCTTTTGTCTTTTTTACGATATCCATACCTAAAACACAAGTAAACAAATACTAGCACAATATATGGTATTTTATGACATTTTACGCATTTAAAGCCCGAAAAGAACGATGAGATCATGTATAAATGCCATCTCATCAAAAATTGACCATAAACAGCCAAAACATTGTCGTAACCGGCTGAAATCATCCAAACATAAGAAAAAACATCTAAATTTATTTATAGTCCATATGGACCACATAGAAACCGGTAAAAATGTTTTCTCCCGGATTCTAGATGGATTAAACACATATATGTATTTTCTTTGTTTAGTTTTGATCGTGTTTTACCTAGTATAAAAGTTGGTCAGCTAGTATTTGAGGTAGTTGAGAATGCACTAGACAAAGAGCATCTCGACGACACATTATAATATAAAGGTCAAGATATGAGTGTGGTCTAACAACACGTTCTATTATTTGACCAAGAAAACAATGATATTGTTTATCATTGTGAAGCCTACACAGGTGAATAATATACAAAAAAGGACAAGTATTTTTTGACATTTCATGTAGGAGGATCATGCTTCTGTATTATATGACTCTGAAATATTTGATTCCATTTTTTTCTATTTAAATTGAGACCCGTCAAGAAATAGAGTGCCAAACATAATCGCTAACATATAAAAACAGATTTAGATTGAAATTATCTAACAACGTGGGCTGCAATAAAATCGTCATAACATGTGATACATGACTCCGTTTCAAGACCACAACTAAGAAAATGGATCCTTTAAATAAGGATTAATTTTATCTAGGCAAAGATTGGTCAAAAGCGACTAAACCTGATAAAAAACGGATGCAAATCGACAATAAACAGTCAAAACATTACCGTAACCGGCTGAAATCATCCAAACATATAAAACATCTAAATTTATTTCTATTCCATATGGACCACATAGAAACCGGTCAAAATGTTTTCGCCCGGATTCTAGATGGATGAAACACGTATATGTACTTTCTTTGTTTAGTTTTGGTCGTGTTTTACCTAGTATAAAAGTTGGTCAACTAGTATTTGAGGTAGTTGAGAATGCACTAGACAAAGAGCATCTCGACGACACATTATAATATAAAGGTCAAGATATGAGTGTGGTCTAACAACACGTTGTGTTATTTGACCAAGAAAACAATGATACTGTTTATCCTTGTGAAGCCTACACAGGTGAATAATATACAAAAAAAGGACAAGTATTTTTTGACATTTCATGTAGGAGGATCATGCTTTTGTATTATATGACTCTGAAATATTTGATTCCATATTTGATTCTATCTAAATTGAGACCCATCAAGAAATAGAGTGCAAAACGTAATCGCTAACATATAAAAACAGATTTAGATTGAAATTATCTAACAACGTGGGCTGCAATAAAATCGTCATAACATGTGATACATGACTCCATTTCAAGACCACATGTAAGAAAATGGATCCATGAAATAAGGATTAATTTTATCTAGGCAATCATTGGTCAAAAGCGACTAAACCTGATAAAAAAACTGATGCAAATCGACAATAAACAACCAACACATTGCCGTAACCGGCTGAAATTATCCAAACATAAGAAAAACATCTAAATTTATTTATAGTCCATATGGACCACATAGAAACCGGTCAAAATGTTTTCTCCTGGATTCTAGATGGATGAAACACGTATATGTATTTTCTTTGTTTAGTTTTGGGCGTGTTTTACCTAGTATAAAATTTGGTCATCTAGTATTTCAGGTAGTTGAGAATGCACTAGAAAAAGAGCATCTCGACGACAAATTATTATATAAAGGTCACGACATGAGTGTGGTCTAACAACAAGTTGTGTTATTTGACCAAGAAAACAATGATACTGTTTATCCTTGTCAAGCCTACACAGGTGAATAATATACAAAAAAAGGACAAGCATTTTTTGATATTTCATGTAGGAGGATCATGCTTCTGTATTATATGACTCTGAAATATTTGATTCCATATTTTATTCTATTTAATTTGAGACCCGTCAAGAAATAGAGTGCCAAACATAATCGCTAACATATAAAAATAGATTTAGATTGAAATTATCTGTCAACATGGACTGCAACAAAAATCGTCATAACATGTGATTCATGACTCCATTTCAAGACCACAACTAAGAAAATGGATCCTTGAAATAAGGATTAGTTTTATCTAGGTAAACATTGGTCAAAAGCGACTAAACCTGATAAAAAACTAATGAAAATCGACCATAAACAGCCAAAACATTGCCGTAACCGGCTGAAATCATCCAAACATAAGAAAAAACATCTAAATTTATTTATAGTCCATATGGACCACATAGAAACCGGTCAGAATGTTTTCTCCCGGATTCTAGATGGATTAAACATGTATATGTATTTTCTTTGTTTAGTTTTGGTCGTGTTTTACGTAGTATAAAAGTTGGTCATCTAGTATTTGAGGTAGTTGAGAATGCACTAGACAAAGAGCATCTCGACGACTGTTATTCCCATTCAATCCATAACACAAGTTTTAGAGAGAGAAATAGATGAAGGTAGAGAGAGAAAGTAGAGAGAGAAGTGGAAGGTTTACACTAAAACTAGGTGTTTTATGAAATGAACCAACACCCTCTTCCACATGTGGAAGAGGGTTATATATGCCACGGCTCTAAGGCCTTTAAGGGCTTCATCTTGGGCCGGGATTGGCATTCACTTGGGCATATAGCCCCCAACAATGACAATATTAGCTTAAAGTCCAAGCCCGGTTAACCCGACTAACCTATTACAATACATGACCTTTAACGGCTAAGATGACCTATTACATTCTTGTTCGACTATATAAAATATAGGGCTAACAATCTCCTTCAATATATCAGTCATCTTTAAATGCATAAGATGATTGAGAGAATACATTCTTGTAGAGGTGATCTCCCTTCTTTGGTCTTGTATCTTCGTATTGATCTTGTTTGTAATGGCTTTTGGTCCTTCATGCTTTTGTAATCTTTATCTTGAGCATTTGTCATTTGACTATGAGTGCTTGAGATCTTCATCTTGTGCTCCTTGTGACTAAGATAACCTTTTACATTCTTACACTCTTATGTATCTTTATTATCGCCATCTTGTGCGCTTGTGACTTCTGAATCGACATCGGTTAGTACACAGCTATGCCACCTTCTTGATATGCAGCAACATATATAGACACGGATAAAATGGCTTTGAACATTTCATCCTAACTCGGTAGCGTTTTACCTCCGGTTGGTGAAGACCGTTAGACGGTATTAGATACCGTACCTGTGATCGGGTAGATTTGATTAAGAACATCCTTGACAGGGTTTCCCGGCGGTAATAGCTAGTTCTCTTTACTCGACCGTCTCAAAGCAGACTGCGAACGTAAAGAGTGAATCATAAGGATAAATTATCCGTCTGATTAGAGTTGTCAATTCAAAATTCCTGGAACAAGTTTGATTCTAAAAGAATCGCACCATTGTTGATTTCCAGTTTGTCACAAGCTTGATTCATAGAGAATCTTGCGAGTCACCTATCACAGTGCTGTTTGATGTTGACACTGAAAGGATTTCCATTCGTCACTGCGAGCACTAAGGAGTGTCACTCTGAATGTTCTGGCAAGATCACACGGATTTTGCGAAGAAACCTGGAATCAAGTTTGAATCAATTAAGAATCGAAACTTAGTTGCTTTCTAGTTCTCACAAGTTTGATTCGTGTAGAATCGCACAAGTTACCTACCATGAGCTTGTTTAATGCTGGCTCAAGCAGGATTTCCATCTTTATTGTGAATCGTATCACTCAGATGTTCTGGCAATATCACAAGGATAATGCGTAGGACTCGATTGTGTCCTAATGAGATGATAGATTGAATTCTTTTGGTCCTAGACTCAATAAGTGCATTTTGGTAATTGGTGGCTGGAGCAGACTGCCACCTTTTCAATATTAACTAACTCGGAGTGAGAAAGTCAATAGATACGTGTTGATCTCCGTGACAATGAGACAACTTTATTTTGAGAGAAACTCGAATTGCTAGGGAAGGGTTGTGCATCGAATCACTGGGTCCATGACACTTGTCTTCAAAAGATGTGTTAACCCAGTTTCTACCTAAGTTGCATAGAATATTCAACTCCTTCAATGCTTACCAATATGTCATCATTAGCACCCTGTTGTGATTGTTCTAGTGCTAACTTAAGTAATTGGTCCGCATCCAGCTTCATTCCACACCATCTTTCCTAAGGACAACTATTTCTAGCTATGGAATGTCCTTGGGTAGATCCCTCCGGTTCTGGTTGGATCATAGGACTTAGTTTCCTATCCTAAACCACCTTTTGACTCCATCATCTCGTCGTGGATAGTAGGTTGTTATGGGTAAAGATCGTAACCATAAAACCATTGAAAACAATTCAAAGTGCTTGATAAAAATCAAAACTTTTAACACTTTGAAAGTTTTATATTTTCAAAAATCTCCCCCTACACACATGCATCGATAAACGAAATAGTTTGGCATGTTAAGGAAAGAGTTGCACTTGAGTCTTTAAGATCACATGTTGTGATATATTACATTTTAATCACATTTTCTCCCCTATCTCTAATATAAAAATATAATATTAGAGATACCAATTGATTAAAATATGACAATTTTCGAAAAATCGACGGGAGAGAAACATGTGTGCATGCATGAATCATGGAACATTTTCAGTCGGGTCGCTCCCCCTCAACAATATATGTGTGTCTTGAGACAAAATTCGACAAAATTTTAGAAAAACGACACCACAAAATATGTTGAGGTACGGAGTTGAGATGCCTTTACCGATAATATATGACAGATTTAATATAATTTTTGGAATGTGTTGGATACATAAAATATGACAATTTTAGAGATGTACCCAAAAACATTAAAAGGATTGATTTTAAAACGCTCCCCCTCAAAAATTGATCTAAATAACATGTGACAATTTTGAGATATGAAAACCACATATGAGGAAAGGAGTGTTGAACACATAATTTTGAAAGATTTAGAAAAATCTTTTGAGAAATTCTTGAAAAATTGTGTTCAACGGTGTTAAAATAAATTCCGATTTACATGAGCTCAAAACTTTGAATGTTTTGTGACTAGCTCATGACCGAGAAAAATTAATTTCCCGTTGTGAAGGATAAGTTATCATCCGTGATAAACTTTCCTTAAGTGGAAGTACGAGTTCTAAGCTGACATTTACCTAGAAGTCGTTTTTCATGAACTTAAAAACTTTGAATGTTTTTATGAGAATCTCATGACCGAGAAATATAATTTTCTCGTTAAGAAGGATAAGTTATCGTCCGAGATAAACTTTCCTTAGTTGAGGTCCGAGTCCTAAGATGCGATGCGCTTAGAAGTCATCATGAGAGAATATCAAGCAGCTTCATTTGCCAAAGTCTCCATGTCTTCTGGATTCATATACTTCATACCAAGACGACAAATGTTATTCCCATTCAATCCATAACACAAGATTTAGAGAGAGAAATAGATGAAGTTAGAGAGAGAAAGTGGAGAGAGAAGTGGAAGGTTTACACTAAAACTAGGTGTTTTATGAAATGAACCAACACCCTCTTCCACATGTGGAAGAGGGTTATATATGCCACATCTCTAAGGCCTTTGTGGGCTTCATCTTGGGCCGGGCTTAGCTTTCGCTTGGGCATATAGCCCCTAACAAAGACAATATTAGCTTAAAGTCCAAGCGTGGTTAACCCGCCTAACCTATTACAATACAAGACCTTTAACGACTAAGATGACCTATTACATTCTTGTTCGACAATATAAAATATAGGGCTAACAATGACACATTATAATATAAAAGTCAAGATATGAGTGTGGTCTAACAACACATTGTGTAATTTGACCAAGAAAACAATGATATTGTTTATCCTTGTGAAGCCTACACAAGTGAATAATATACAAAAAAAGGACAAGTATTTATTGACATTTCATTTAGGAGGATCATGCTTCTGTATTATATGACTCTGAAATATTTGATTCCATTTTTTTCTATTTAAATTGAGACCCGTTAAGAAATAGAGTGCCAAACATAATCGCTAACATATAAAAACAGATTTAGATTGAAATTATCTAACAACGTGGGCTGCAATAAAATCATCATAACATGTGATACATGACTCCGTTTCAAGACCACAACTAAGAAAATGGATCCTTGAAATAAGGATTAATATTATCTAGGCAAAGATTGGTCAAAAGCGACTAAACTTGATAAAAAAGTGATGCAAATCGACAATAAACAGTGAAAACATTGCCGTAACCGGCTGAAATCATCCAAACATAAAAAAACATCTAAATTTATTTCTATTCCATATGGACCACATGGAAACCGATCAAAATGTTTTAGCCCATATTCTAGATGGATGAAACACGTATATGTATTTTCTTTGTTTAGTTTTGGTCGTGTTTTACCTAGTATAAAAGTTGGTCAGCTAGTATTTGAGGTAGTTGAGAATGCACTAGACAAAGAGCATCTCGACGACACATTATAATATAAAGGTCAAGATATGAGTGTGGTCTAGCAACACGTTTTGTTATTTGACCAAGAAAACAATGATATTGTTTATCCTTGTGAAGCCTACACAGGTGAATAATATACAAAAAAAGGACAAGTATTTTTTGATATTTCATGTTGGAGGATCATGCTTCTGTATTATATGACCCAGAAATATTTGATTCCATATTTGATTCTACTTAAATTGAGACCCGTCAAGAAATAGAGTGCAAAACATAATCGCTAACACATAAAAACAGATGTAGATTGAAATTATCTAACAACGTCGGCTACAATAAAATCGTAATAACATGTGATACATGACTCCATTTCAAGACAACAACTAAGAAAATGGATCCTTGAAATAAGGATTAATTTTATCTAGGCAAAGATTGGTCAAAAGCGACTAAACCTGATAAAAATTGATGCAAATCGATAATAAACAGCCAAAACATTGCCGTAATTGGCTGAAATTATCCAAACATAAGAAAAACATCTAAATTTATTTATAGTTCATATGGACCACATAGAAACCGGTCAAAATGTTTTCTCCCGAATTCTAGATGGATGAAACACGTATATGTATTTTCTTTGTTTAGTTTTGGGCGTGTTTTACCTAGTATAAAAGTTGGTCATCTAGTATTTGAGGTAGTTGAGAATGCACTAGACAAAGAGCATCTCGACGACACATTATAATATAAAGGTCAAGATAAGAGTGTGGTCTAACAACACGTTGTGTTATTTGACCAAGAAAACAATGATATTGTTTATCATTGTCAAGCCTACACAGGTGAATAATATACAAAAAAGGACAAGTATTTTTTGACATTTCAAGTAAGAGGATCATGCTTCTGTATTATATGACTCTGAAATATTTGATTCCATATTTTATTTTATTTATATTGAGACCCGTCAAGAAATAGAGTGCCAAACATAATCGCTAACATATAAAAACAGATTTAGATTGAAATTATCTGACAACGTGGACTGCAACAAACATCATCATAACATGTGATACATGACTCCGTTTCAAGACCACATCTAAGAAAATGGATCCTTGAAATAAGGATTAATTTTATCTAGGCAAACATTGGTCAAAAGTGACTAAACCTAATAAAAAAACTGATGAAAATCGACCATAAACAGCCAAAACATTGCCGTAACCGGCTGAAATCATCCAAACATAAGAAAAACATCTAAATTTATTTATAGTCCATATGTACCACATAGAAACCGGTCAAAATGTTTTATCCCGGATTCTATATGGATGAAGCACGTATATGTATTTTCTTTGTTTAGTTTTGGTCGTGTTTTACCTAGTATAAAAGTTGGTCAGCTAGTATTTGAGGTACTTGAGAATGCACTAGACAAAGAGAATCTCGACGACAAATTATAATATAAAGGTCAAGATATGAGTGTGGTTTAACAACACGTCGTGTTATTTTACCAAGAAAACAATGATATTTTTATCCTTGTGAAGCCTACACAGGTGAATAATATAAAAAAAGGACAAGTATTTTTTGACATTTCATGTAGGAGGATCATGCTTCTGTATTATATGACTCTGAAATTTTTGATTCCATATTTTATTCTATTTAAATTGAGAGCTGTCACCAGAAATAGAGTGCCAAACATAATCGCTAACATATAAAAACAGATTTAGATTGAAATTATCTGACAACGTGGACTGCAACAAAAATCGTCATAACATGTGATACATGACTCCGTTTCAAGACCACAACTAAGAAAATGGATCCTTGAAATAAGGATTAATTTTATCTAGGCAAACATTGGTCAAAAGCGACTAAACCTGATAAAAAACTGATGAAAATCGACCATAAACAGCCAAAACATTGCCGTAACCGGCTGAAATCATCCAAATATAAGAAAAAACATATAAATTTATTAATAGCCCATATGGACCACATAGAAACCGGTCAAAATGTTTTCTCTCGGATTCTAGATAAACACGTATATGTATTTTCTTTGTTTAGTTTTGGTCGTGTTTTACCTAGTATAAAAGTTGGTCAGCTAGTATTTAGTTGAGAATGCACTAGACAAAGAGCATCTCGACGACACATTATAATATAAAGGTCAAGATATGAGTGTGGTCTAACAACACGTTGTGTTATTTGACCAAGAAAACAATGATATTGTTTATCCTTGTGAAGCCAACACAGGTGAATAATATACAAAAAAGGACAAGTATTTTTTGACATTTCATGTAGGAGGATCATGCTTTTGTATTATATGACTCGGAAATATTTGATTCCAATTTTTTTCTATTTAAATTGACACCCGTCAAGAAATAGAGTGCCAAACATAATTGCTAACATATAAAAATAGATTTAGATTGAAATTCTTTGACAACGTGGGCTGCAATAAAATCGTCATAACATGTGATACATGACTCCGTTTCAAGACCACAACTAAGAAAATGGATCCTTGAAATAAGGATTAATTTTATCTAGGCAAAGATTGGTCAAAAGCGACTAAACCTGATAAAAACTGATGCAAATCGACAATAAACAGTCAAAACATTGCCGTAACCGGTTGAAATCATCAAAACATAAAAAAAAACGTCTAAATTTATTTCTATTCCATATGGACCACATAGAAACCGGTCAAGATGTTTTCTCCCGGATTCAAGATGGATGAAACACGTATATGTATTTTCTTTGTTTAGTTTTGGTCATGTTTTACCTAGTATAAAAGTTGGTCAGCTACTATTTGGGGTAGTTGAGAATACACTAGACAAAGAGCATCTCGACGACACATTATAATATAAAGGTAAAGATATGAGTGTGGTCTAACAACACGTTGTGTTATTTGACCAAGAAAACAATGATATTATTTGTCCTTGTGAAGCGTACACAGGAGAATAATATACAAAAAAAGGACAAGTAATTTTTTGACATTTCATGTAGGAGGATCATGCTTCTGTATTGTATGACTCTGAAATATTTGGTTCCATATTTGATTCTATTTAAATTGAGATCCGTCAAGAAATAGAGTGCCAAACAAAATCGCTAACATATAAAAACAGATTTAGATTGAAATTATCTAACAACGTAGGCTGCAATAAAATCGTCATAACATGTGATACATGACTCCATTTCAAGACCACAACTAAGAAAATGGATCCTCGAAATAAGGATTAATTTTATCTAGGCAAATATTGGTCAAAAGTGACTAAACCTAATAAAAAACTGATGCAAATCGACAATAATCAGCCAAAACATTGCCGTAACTGGCTGAAATTATCCAAACATAAGAAAAACATCTAAATTTATTTCTAGTCCATATGGACCACATAGAAACCGGTAATGTTTTCGCCCGGATTCTAGATGGAGGGAACACGTATATGTATTTTCTTTCTATACTTTTGGTCATGTTTTACTTAGTATAAAAGTTGGTCAGCTAGTATTTGAGGTAGTTGAGAATGCACTAGACAAAGAGCATCTCGACGACACATTATAATATAAAGGTCAAGATATGAGTGTGGTCTAACAACACGTTGTGTTATTTGACAAAGAAAACAATGATAATGTTTATAGTTTGAAGCCTACACAGGTGAATAATATACAAAAAAATGACAAGTATTTTTTGACATTTCATGTAGGAGGATCATGCTTCTGTATTATATGACTCTCAAATATTAGATTCCATATTTTATTCTATTTAAATTGAGACCCGTCAAGAAATGGTGTGCCAAACATAATCGCTAACATATAAAAACAGATTTAGATTGAAATTATCTGACAATATAAGAAAAACATCTAAATTTATTTCTAGTCCATATGGACCACACAGAAACCGGTCAAAATGTTTTCGCTCGGATTCTAGATGGATGTAAGACGTATATGTATTTTCTTTGTTTAGTTTTGGTCGTGTTTTACCTAGTATAAAAGTTGGTCAACAAGTATTTGAGGTAGTTGAGAATACACTAGAAAAAGATCATCTCGACGACACATTATAATATAAAGGTCAAGATATGAGTGTGGTCTAACAACACGTTGTGTTATTTGACCAAGAAAACAATGATATTGTTTATCCTTGTGAAGCCTACACAGGTGAATAATATACAAAAAAGGACAAGTATTTTTTGACATTCAGTATAGGAGGATCATGCTTCAGTATTATATGACTCCGAAATATTTGATTCCATATTTAATTCTATTTATATTGAGACCCGTCAAGAAATAGAGTGCCAAACATAATTCCTAACATATAAAAACAGATTTAGATTGAAATTATCTGACAACGTGGACTACAACAAAAATCGTCATAACATGTGATACATGACTCCGTTTCAAGACCACAACTAAGAGAATGGATCCTTGAAATAAAGATTAATTTTATCTAGGCAAACATAAGAAAAAACGTCTAAATTTATTTCTAGTCCATATGGACCACGTAGAAACCGGTCAAAATGTTTTCTCCCACATTGTAGATGGATGAAACATGTATATGTATTTTTTTTGTTTAGTTTTGGTGGTGTTTTACCTAGTATAAAAGTTGGTCAGCTAGTATTTGAGGTAGTTGAGAATGCACTAGACAAAGAGCATCTCAACGACACATTATAATATAAAGGTAAAGATATGAGTGTGGTCTAACAACACGTTGTGTTATTTGACCAAGAAAACAATGATATTGTTTATCCTTGTCAAGCCTACATAGGTGAATAATATACAAAAAAAGGACAAGTATTTTTTGACATTTCATGTAGGAGGATCATGCTTCTGTATTATATGACTATGAAATATTTGATTCCATATTTTATTCTATTCAAATTGAGACCCGTCAATAAACAGAGTGCCAAACATAATCGCTAACATATAAAAACAGATTTAGATTGAAATTATCTAACAACGTGGGTTGCAATAAAATCATCATAACATGTGACACATGACTCCGTTTCAAGACCACAACTAAGAAAATGGATCCTTGAAATAAGGATTATTTTTATCTAGGAAAAGATTGGTCAAAAGAGACTAAACCTGATAAAAACTGATGCAAATCGACAATAAACAGCCAAAACATTACCGTAATCGGATGAAATCATCCAAACATAGGAAAAAACATCTAAATTTATTAATAGCCCATATGGACCACATAGAAATCGGTCAAAAAATTTTCTCCCGGATTCTAGATGGATTAAACACGTATATGTATTTTCTTTGTTTAGTTTTGGTCGTGTTATACCTAGTATAAAAGTTGGTCAGCTAGTATTTGAGGTAGTTGAGAATGCACTAGACAAAGAGCATCTCGACGACACATTATAATATAAAGGTTAAGGTATGAGTATGTTCTAACAACACGTTGTGTTATTTGACCAAGAAAACAATGATATTGTTTATCCTTGTGAAACCTACACAGGTGAATAATATACAAAAAAAGGATAAGTAATTTTTGACATTTCATGTAGGAGGATCATGCTTCTGTATTATATGACTCTGAAATATTTGATTCCATATTTGATTCTATTTAAATTGAGACCCGTCAAGAAATAGAGTGCCAAACATAATCGCTAACATATAAAAACAGATTTAGATTGAAATTATCTGAGTACGTGGGCTGCAATAAAATCGTCATAACATGTGATACATGACTTATTTTCAAGACCACAACTAAGAAAATAGATCCTTGAAATAAGGATTAATTTTATCTAGACAAAGATTGGTCAAAAGCGACTAAATGATGAGATGGCATTTATACATGATCTCATCGTTCTTTTTGGGCTTTTAATGCATAAAAATGTCATAAAATACCATATATATATGCTTGTGTTTGTTTACTTGTGTATTTTAGGTATGGATATCATGAAAAAGATAAAAGATCATAAGATACAAGGAAAAACGGACACGAGAAACGAAGCCGTACGAAGAACCGGGCCCTGATTCATGATTTATCCAACATTTATCCTTGAAGACTTGAAGATACACAAATTTAATCCTCATTGAATGAATAAATGACACTTAAAACCCTTGTATATTGATAATTACAAGTTTGGTCCTTTAAGTTTGTCAAAATTACACAAATGGTCTTTCAACTTTGAAGAAATGGCAAGTTTAGTCCCTCAACAATTCTAAATTGTCATTAATGGTCCCTCATGAAGCCAAAGACACATTGAAGACCTTTGAAGATCAACAAAGTCCAAAATCATCCCTTGAATTATGCAAAAGCTCCATAAATAACCCTTGATTCCTTTTTTTTCAAAGTTTGGTGCCAAAACTGCCAAGTTGTGAAAGTTATAAACAAAGGAAACACATTTTGTTGCCAAGTAAACTTGCTATACAACTTTCCCCAAAAACAAAGGACTAAAAGTGCCACGCTGAAACTTCAAACTCCTAAACACGCGGGTAACACTTACTGTTTGGATTTTTACCATCAAGAACACATCTTTTACCCAAGATTAAAAGGAAGGAAAACAAATGGGAAAACAAAATTGGCTATACCCACGTGTGATTCACATCACCTCAATCAAATCCCACAACAAAAACCTTAACTCCCACTACCAGAATGATACCCCCATCCCCACTCACAACATGACATCTGGCATTTGATCATGACATGGCAAAATCAATGGTCTCAAGTCATTCCTTGATCACTAAGCACCCAACAAACGTCCAAGATTCACCCAAACCAGCTGGCAACACACCTAGAAGATTCTGCAAGGATAGAATAGGAAATTCAGGTGCTAGGGTTTGTGAATAGTGCTAGCATGGGCATTTGCCTCTAAAAGGAGACCTCAACATGTGAGAGTCCCTTTGTTCTAGTTTTAGGCTATCAATCTTTGTAATTCCTTTTTAAGTTAATAAAATTTGAATTTCATAAAATTTTGAATTCTCTTTTGTGTCTGATTAAAAGTTAGTGTTAGAATAGCCTAAATCTGAGTTCCATTTGATTGTTTAGACCTTCCTTAATCTTGTGGTTAAGGCACGTCTTAGTTTATAAGGTTTTCAAGGTTCAAAATCCTTGAAATCCTAGTTTCTGATTTTCGCTATTATTGTGTACTAACCCTTAGCCATAAGCCTTAAGCTCCTTCAAGCTTGTTGACACCAAGCCTGGGAAGAGTTCTAATCCTTTGGTTGAGTTGTTTGTTGTTTTGTGTTGAAGACATATCATAATCAAAGCCTTGTTCTACTTTGAACATCAGTAGGCTTTGATCTTCTTCTTTGAAGTACCTTGGTCTTGTTGTAGTTGTTGAACAAGGTCCAAGGAGCATAGCTGGCCCTGCTAGGATGTTGTGGAGGGCAGGTATAATCCCTTGATTGAGTTTCCTCTAAAAATTTCATGTTACTGTCTGTTTTGGATTTGGTGCTTTGATTTTGAGTTCTTGTGTTTAAGCTGGTGATTTTTGTGTTTGATTATGTTAGTTGCTACCTAGGAAGTGTTTTTGATCATTAAAATCAGTAGGTTATTAGTAAAAATCACAAGTTGCTTTGATAAGTAGTTGATTAAGGGGTGTTTGGGTCAACTGCATGATTTGGATTGGTGGTTTGTTAAGAGGTGGTTTTGTGTTTGCAAGGGTTGGTATCGGTTTATTGGGTGCTATTGTTCATCTGTTTGCAGGTTTTGAGGTTTGAAACACATAGATTCATAAATTGGGTATAAAATCTTGTTTACTTGGTGAAATTGACATAAATTTAGGGGACACCTAGATCTAATCATATACTAGGGTTAACAAGTGTTAAATCTAGGTTAACTACACCAGGGAAGAAGGATTTGAGTCTTGAATTTGGATCTAGTGTCAAATAGATCAACAAATAGTTTTTGCATATGCACCTTGTTCATCAGTAACTTTATATGCTTTGATCTTGTTGTTTACTTTGATTCAGTGTTTGATTAAAGTTTATTTGTGCTTATACATAGTTTATATAGCTTGTGTATGCATCCTGTTGAGTTTGGTTGGCTTATTCAGTCTTAATCTGCTTATTATTGCATAACTGCTTATTTTCCATGTCTGTGGTGTATTTGGTAACTGTTTGATCATTTGTGGCTTATTGTGTGAACCATATTTGGATTTTCTTGTTGCTATTGACTCCTTGTGATTCACTGATCACAAGGGTGCTCTTGTTTCCAATTGAATCCAACTAAATCTCTCTAAAAAGTTTGGTCAAATAGTCAAAGCAGTGGGAACTCCTTTCCCCTTCTAGTTACCACTGCTAGTGTATTTTGGGTTTCAGCTTATCAATAAGCTATAATAGCTTATTTTAACCAGCAACAACTTGGATTTTGTAATAGGTGCTCATTATTTGACCCATTTGTTCATACGGGAGCATTTGGTGGGTTGACTTTAGGGTTTGACTAGAAAACCAACTTAATTAACTTTTCCATAAGTTCTTATTGGCTTATTCTGGCTTATTGGTTTTGCTTATTGGAATTTTGTTGATTGTTTTGGCTTATTGAGTACATTTGTGATCTTTTTCAAGTTGAATCAAGTCCTGAGGTGCCTTATTTCTCAAAAACGACTATTTTGTCTTTTAGTGAAATATTACTTTACTTATTTCTTGCTTATTAAGTGTGCTTTTTCAAAATTTCTTCTTACAGATCTCATATGCATCCCAAAAGAAGGTTGTGTGTCAAATTAGAGCTTATGGCATTAGCTTATTGCTTAATGGGCTAAAAAGCCCAATAAGGATAAGCTGTTTGCTTATTAAGCTGTGATAAGCTCACATTCATCTTTTGAGCCTTTAGAGTTTTATGTTTAGAATCAAATTTTGAGTCAGATAGGGCTTTTCCAAGTCAATTGGGCAAAGTTTGACTTTTTGGGCTAAAAAGCCCATTTAGGTTGACTGTTTTTGGTTTTGGCCCATTTTAGGGCCCAGTAGGGGTATTCTGGTCATTTCACTTTGATTTTCTTATTATTTAGGGTAAAATAAACTAGTTTGCAAGTTTGTAGAATTTTTTATAATTTTTAGATTTTTTATAATATTTTAATATTATTTTATTATTATTTTTCAAATTTCACATTTTTAAACTTTTTACATTTTTCTTAGCTTTAATACATTAAAATAGGAATTTAGCAACTTTTAGAATAATTTTATCACTTTTAGATTAGTTTTTATAATTATTTTAAGTTTTAGTAGTTTTTAAATCATTTTAAATAGTTTTTATTAGTTAAAAAATTTCTAAAAATAGTTTTTAATCTTTTTAGGTCATTTAAGAGGTTTACCAATTGAAAAATCTTTATTTGGGCTTTTTGATAATTTATTTGATTTTTAGGGCTTTAATTAGCATTTAAAAATCGAATATTTAATTATTTAAAAGGTTTGAAAAAGTTTTGATCATTGGTAAACTCTTAGTTTATTTATTTTGATTTTTGGTGAATTTTTGGTAATTTTTGGAATTTATTTTTATTTTTGTAGTTTTTACGGTTTTACGTTTCGTCGTCGTAGTATTAATTTCACGTCTTCGTCATCTTCTTTTCTCATCCCCTTCTAAACCAATTGTTAATCACAAACATTTAACAAGTTTTTCACACACATATACCTCCTTGGGAAACGAACTTTCACCATAAGGGTCATTAGTGCTTGATTTTCCTAAATCATCACTTAATATTTACCGCTCATTTACTCTCCTTTGTTTTCCTAAACAAGAGGTGCAATTTACTACAACCATTTTGGCGCCGCTGTCGGGGAGGTGTGTCGTGATTAATTTGCATTGTTGTTTTTAATATTAACCCAATAGTATTTGTATTAGTAGAAATCTACTAATACGTATTATCGGTTTTCTTGGTTTTTCTTGTGAAAATATTATTACTATATTGTATTAAGTATCACAACAAATAAACAATATCTCCAAAAGTGTGAAAACACAACCTTAATTGGGATTTGTTCTCCTAATTATTGTATTCGAATCTCAAACAAAAAGAAAAAGGCAAAAATAGATAAATACTTTCGTGAAGCTCGATTTTGAAAAATACAAACTATAAGGTGGGTATAAGGCGGGTATTATAAAATATACCCTAAGGAAAAAGGCTCTTAAGTGCTTCGCGCCGCCTCGTTTCCCCGCTTGCTTGTGAGTATTTTGAGATTGAAGGTTAATCGAGGGTTTTTCCGCCCAAAGTATTATTACGTATAATATATTTGCTTGGTTTCTTTGTGATTAAACCCTCTTGAACAATTTGGTTTTCACCAAAGTTCTAAAGTCATTCGAAGGCGTTCACTCTACGTGATCGTTTTCATTCCTTTGAGTCTTCTTTAATCAAGAGTTTGATTCGAGGAGAGATTTTGTAGATTGTTGTCTACGAAGATACACCAAAATCTAAAAAAATTAAATACAATCAAAAACACAAAAAAATTGAAATTTCACAAAACACCCAAAAAGAATCTTCTTTGCTCACCTCCCATTCTTCGTGAAGTTTATGATCACTCGTAATCAAGCAAAACGAGCTCGTAAACGTCTTCAAAAGCAAGCCAATCAAGAGACGTTGATTGAGGAACAACCTCCAATTGTTGAACCTATTGTAGAACAAGAAGTCGTCATGGCTAATCGTACTATGATGGAGTTGCTACAAGCACCCACCGAGGGTTTTGGAGAGGCCATTTTGATTCCCGCCATCCTTGCGGAGAATTTCGAGATTAAGACGGGTTTAATGTCGATGTTGCAAGCAAATAAGTTTAGAGGTCATTTGAAAGACAACCCGCACTATCACATTAGGAATTTTAATCGTCTCACCGCTACTAGCAAGTTTAAGGATGTTCCACATGACGCCATTAAGATGATGTTGTTTCCATAATCGTTAGATGGACCCGCAAAAATTTGGCTTGAGAAAGAACCACCAAATTCGATTTTGACATGGGGTGATCTCGTTTCTAAGTTTGTGAACAAGTTTTTTCCACCATCTAAAACAACACATTTGAAAAATGAGATTTCACGATTTGTGCAAAGAAATAATGAAAGTTTTTCAATGGCATAGGAACGCTTTAAAGAGATGTTACATGAATGTCCACACCATGATTTTTCGGAATTGCATCAAATTGATACTTTTTATAATGGGCTTAATGATCATGAACGAGATTACTTGAATGTCGCCGCGGGTGGTAATTTTTTGTGCAAAACGACCAATGAGGCTTTACAAATCATCGATAATAGATCTAAGGTATATAGCCCTCGTAACACACCGACTGTTGCCAATTTGGGTTCGTCATCATCGTCATCGTCTCGTAGCATTAATGCCTTACATGATGAAGCTAATGAGGAAAATCGGTTTTTTGATAGATTTGCTAATCTTATGTCCCATTGGAAAGCTCAAGAAGCTTCAAATTCCGCTTCGGTTAAAGCGGTTGCTAAGAGTTGTTTGTCTTGTGGTGGAGCTCATGATCTTTCTGAGTGCATTACCGCGGATGGTAACACTTCGAGTGCTTATGTAGCAACGGGAACTTATAACCAAAATGGTCAAGGTTCCCGCCCGAATCAAGCTCCACCAAATCAAAATGCAAATAACTATCGAAACAACAACCAATGTGGTAATTACCAAGGCAATTCACGTAACTACAACAAAGGGAATTATCAAAGTGGGAATGGACAAGTCACTAATCAAAACCAAAACCGTGATTTTCAAAACACTACACAAGGTTTTCAAAATGCTCACACTAAAAATCATCAAGGAGAATTTTTGGACTATGCTAAAGCAAATGATGCTAAATTTGATAACATGCAACGTGAGATGATTAGCTTAAGATCCGAGTTGAAAAACGAACTTAAAAATGAACTTGCTAATGAACTTAAAACTCATGCAAATAAAATGGAAGGAAATGTCCAATGTCTTCAACAACATCAACAAAAGATGGAATTAGGACAAAATGAGATTAAGCAAGAGTTGTTAAAAGCGGGTGCTAGGCAATCAAAATTTGAGGACCGAATGGCTAAGATGTTTGAAGCAATCATGTTTAAACCCTCTTCCTCGGGTGGTCTTCCTAGTGATACCATTGCAAACCCGAAGGGAGAAATGAAGGTTATTACTACACTAAGTGGTAAAACTTTCAAGGAACCAATCTCTCGTCCAAGTACTTCTACGGAGAAGGAAATCGAGAAAGAACCCGAGGTGATGGTCGAAAAGGAGCACATTACAATCCCACAAAGTATCGCTCAAAACACACCTACGGTTGAACCAATACCAATTGTGGAACCCGAGTTTCCAAGGCCGTTGCCTAATGTCCAACCCACACCACCCTTACCTTACCCTTCGAGACGAAACAAAGAGAAATTGTAAGAACGTAACAAACAACAAATCGAGCTTTTTATAAAAAAAATTCAACAAGTGCATTTTGATGTGAGTTTAGCCGACGCGTTGTTATATATGCCTCGTTTCGCTTCCACTTTTAAAAGTATGATGAGCGATAAGGAAAAGCTTTCAAAGCTTGCTAATTGTTCTTCGGTTTATCTTAGCCGCATACCTGAAAAAGTTGGTGATCCCGGAAATTTTCTCATTCATTGTGACATACAAGATATGAAAGAATGCCTCGCCTTGGCCGATCTTGGTGCGAGCATTAATTTGATGCCATTTTCCATTTGGAAATCGCTTTCGCTTCCTGCTCTTATTCCTTCGAACATGTCTATCGAGATGGCCGATCATTCTATGATTTTAGCATGTGGAGTAGCCGAAGATGTTTTCGTGAAAGTGGGGAAGTTCTACTATCCCGTTGATTTTATAGTAGTTGACATCCCCGCGGATCCTCAAGTTCCTCTAATTTTAGGTCGTTCATTTTTAGACACCTCGAGATCGCTTATCGATGTTCATGCGAGAACTATCACTTTGAGATTCAACGAAGAGGAACATGTTATAAACGCTACTCAAAACTCGAAACCTTCTAATGTTTACGCAATCGCTACCATCAATCACATTGACATCGTTGATGTGGTTTGCGATGAGTTTTCACAAGAAGTGTTAGGTTTTTCTGATAGCTCGTCAAGTGGCTATCCCACTATTTTGGATCCGATTCTTGCTAATTCCACACCAAATCTCACTCCATTCCAAGGAGGCGATCTCACTTCAAATGAAATCGACTATTAAGATGAGGTGTTGATTAGTGATGATACTTCTATTCCACCATTTCTTCCGCCGATGGAAGTTATGAGTGTTGAACCAAAATCTTCAATCGAGGAACCACCTATCCTTGAATTGAAAGATCTTCCCTCTCACCTTGAATACGCATTCTTGGAAGGTGATGACAAGTTGCCGGTTATTATTGCAAAAGGTCTTGCTAATAATGAAAAAACCGAGCTCCTGAAAGTTCTTAAGGCTCATAAAGGGGCAATTACGTGGAAAATTTCCGACATTAAGGGTATTGACACAAAATTTTGTACTCACAAGATTTTAATGGAGGAGTACTACAAACCCGCAATTCAAAGTCAAAGAAGGGTGAATCCCAAAATTCACGATGTCATTAAAAAGGAGGTCCTTAAACTCCTTGACGCGGGAATGATTTATCCTATATCCGATAGCCCATGGGTGAGCCCAATCCATTGTGTCCCTAAAAAGGGAGGAATGACCGTTGTGCCTAATGAAAACAACGAGTTAATTCCCACTCGTGTTGTGACCGGTTGGAGGGTGTGTATTGACTACCGAAAGTTAAATGACGCCACTCGTAAAGACCACTTTCCTTTGCCCTTCATGGATCAAATGTTGGAGCGACTCGCGGGAAATGAATTCTATTGCTTTTTAGATGGTTTTTCCGGTTACTTTCAAATCCCTAGCGACCCTCGTGATCAAGAGAAGACTATGTTTACGTGTCCTTATGGAACGTTCGCTTATTGTAGGATGCCTTTCAGACTTTGTAATGCACCAGGTACGTTTCAACGGTGTATGATGGCGATTTTTTAAGATATGATCGAGAAGTCGATGGAAGTGTTTATGGATGACTTCTCGGTGTTTGACAATTCGTTCACGTTGTGTTTATCTAATCTCGAGCAAATGTTAAAACGTTGTGAAGAAACCAATCTTGTGCTTAATTGGGAAAAATGTCAATTTATGTGTAAACAAGGAATCGTCTTAGGACATAAGGTGTCGAAGGCGGGGATTGAGATCGATAAAGCTAAGGTAGACGTCATCGCCAAGTTACCTTTTCCCAAAACCGTTAAGGGAGTTAGGAGTTTCCTAGGCCACGCGGGCTTTTATCGTCATTTCATCAAGGACTTTTCAAAAATCTCTCGACCTATGACACACCTTCTCGAGAAGGATGCTCCTTTTAACTTCAATGAGGATTGTGTTAGAGGTTTCGAAACTCTCAAAAGGAAACTTACCGAAGCTCCCATTCTTGTTGCTCCTAATTGGGAATTACCCTTTGAAATCATGTGTGATGCAAGTGATTATGCTATAGGGGCCGTCTTAGGGCAACATTATGACAAGCATTTTCGTCCTATCCATTATGCTAGTAAAACGATGACCGAGGCTTAATTAAAGTACACCACAACGGAAAAGGAATTCCTTGCCGTGGTCTATGCATTTGAGAAATTCCGACCTTATCTCGTCTTGACTAAAAGCATCGTGTATACCGACCATTCGGCTATCAAGTATCTCTTAGCTAAGCAAGATGCTAAGCCGAGATTGCTTCGTTGGATGCTCCTCCTCCAAGATTTTGATGTCACCGTTCTTGACAAAAAAGGAGCCGAGAATCTAGCGGCCGATCATCTCTCTCGTCTAGAAGATCCTAACAAAGATGTTTTCGAGAACAAGGAAATCACCGAAACATTTCCTCTTGAAACTCTCGGTGTAGTGTATTCTAAAGACACCACCCCATGGTTTGCCGACATTGCAAATTACCATGCGGGCAATTTCATAATCAAGGGTATGACGACACAACAAAAGCGAAAATTCTTTCGTGACGTCAAGTTCTATTTTTGGGACGACCCGTATCTCTTTCAGGTTTGTGCGGATCAACTCGTTCGACGTTGTGTTTTTGGTGCCGAAGCTTCTAATATCCTTAGAGCTTGTCACGAGGGACCCACGGGTGGTCACCACGGTGCTAATCTCACGGCTAATAAAGTGTTCGATGCCGTCTTCTGTTGGCCTGCTATCTATCGTGATGCACACGCACTTGTGAAGTCGTGTGATTCGTGCCAACGTCAAGGAAAATCGTCTCAATGTGATGAAATGCCGCAAAACATAATTCAAGTGTGTGAGATTTTCGACATATGGGGAATAGACTTTATGGGGCCGTTCCCATCGTCTCATGGCAACAAATATATCCTCGTCTCGGTGGAAGCTAAGGCTTTGCCTACTAATGATGCTCGTGTGGTAGTGAAGTTTTTGAAGCAACTATTCTCTCGGTTCAGAACCCCTCGTGCTATTATAAGCGATCGTGGAACCGATTTTTGTAATGACCAATTCGAAAAGGTTCTAAAGAAATATGGAGTTACTCATCGTCTTTCTACGGCTTATCACCCGCAAACGAGTGGGCAAGTCGAGGTTTCAAACCGAGCTTTGAAGAGGATTTTTGAGAGGTCTATTGGAGAAAACCGTGCTTCATGGTCCGACAAACTCGATGACGCTTTATGGGCCTTTAGGACCGCTTATAAGACACCTATTGGTTGCACTCCTTATAAGTTAGTCTATGGGAAGAATTGTCATTTGCCCATTGAGTTGGAGCACAAGGCATATTGGGCCCTTAAGCATGCAAACTTTGACTTGAAGACCGCGGGAGATCACCAGAAAATACAATTGAATGAATTGGATGAATTAAGAGATAATGCTTATGAAAATTCATTAATTTTTAAAGAAATGACTAAAAAGTTTCATGATTCAAAGATTAAAAAACCGGGTTTTTAACATTGGTGATCAAGTGTTACTTTTTAACTCTCGACTTAAGATATTTTCCGGGAAATTGAAATCTCGTTGGTCGGGTCCGTTCACCATTACACAAGTGTTTCCGTATGGGACCATCGAGCTAGCTCAAGATGATGGTCCTAATTTCAAGGTGAATGGACATAGGCTTAAGCACTACTTTGGTGGGGAAATTCCTTCAATGGTTGACCTCGACCAAGTCACTTTCCCCAATGATAATTAGCATTGAGGGGATCGAGTCGAGCTCATGACCCGGTAATCAAAAACGAGGTGCCTCGTGGGGGAGATCCCATGCTTATCCTTTATGCTTACTATTCACTAATAAGGGGACTTGTACCCTTCCAACTCGTTGTCTCGTGGTTGTTTGTGATTGTGTTATCTAGATCATCATCATCATCTACGATTGAAGACTCTCGTGTTCGTTTACGTGAGCCTCCATCGTTTGTTTGAAGAAGTTTTTCACGAATCCATTGACATATCCTTTATTGTTCTAACAATTATCTTTTAGCATACTTAATAAACGGCTTTCGATATATTGTTGATCACCCTTTCCATGCTAGATCCTAAGCATTCGATTCTTCATCTCTAGTATGGGGGTGCTCCACCTTTAGACTCAAAACATTGAGGACAATGTTTACTTTTAGTATGGGGGGTGAATAGGTAATTGCTTTGCTACGCCCTCACGCTTTCCAACTTTCAATGTTTTGTTTTTATTGCTAATAAGGCTAAAAATGGCCAAATTTTAAAAAATTTTCTTAGTTTTCATAAGTGTTTTTAAGACACGAATGTATATTTTCCGATGGGTAGAATAAAGAGCTAATTTTTGACTTGATGGGCATTTCGAGCCATTTACATTCCTTAACCCGCTCAATTCAAGTTTTGCTAGACTTTTATATAGGGAGCTTTAAAACGCGAAAGTCTTAACTCATTCGGGTTAAGAGCAAGAACTTTTCGCAAGTTCCTATAATTAATCCTAGAAAGTCACTTATCAAGGGAACTATAAAATGCATTCTCTAAGCTTGAAAAAGTCCAAGAAAGTACAAGATCCTATAGGTGGCTTGAAAACCCAAAACATTGATTTGATATAGTCTTAATGAAAGCTAATCCAAATTTGGCTAAATTTTGACTTGCATGGCTAAGTATTCACGAGTCTCTTAAATTAGAGGTCTTTATATAGTGAAGAACGAGAGATGATAGAGTTAGACAAGTGATCATGCTAAACGTAGAACATGAAAGTGTTCTTTGAAAAACTCATATGTTTTTAATTGTGGCTTTTTCTTCCCATAAGATCAATGCATTAGGAATAAATCATAATTGCAATAAGTAAGGTCGTACGATTTGAAAGGTTACGTAGCCTCTAGCGCAAGATCGTTTAAAAGTTGCTCGGGGTTGAATAGAGTTCATAGCCAAGGCATAACTTATTGAAGCGGGACGCGAAGATTGGCGATCATCCAAAAAGGCCCTAACAAGGCATGAGGAGCCCTATTTTTTTGCTAAAGATCCAAGATGATGTGAAGTATCATTATTCCTAAATCAATATGAAGGATCGAGACACACGATGAAAAGCAATTACTCCCCTAAAGATCATGGAGAAAGTCTATCTGAAAAGACCCTTACAAGGTATGAGGATAAATATATCCAAGTCCGAAAAGGAGGCAGATCGTTGTATATCAAAATCCAAAGTAAAGATTGAAGAAAAATGATAAAGTCGTGGTCCAAATATGAAGAATCTCTCAAAAACGTCAAGTGAATAAATTCCAAATATGTGAAGAGAAGACCATAATTTCAAGAACGTCTTCCCAAGATTTGAAGTATGAAGTAATGCCAAATATCGGTCCGAGAAAGGTCTCAAATCGAGAAACGAGTTATGCCAAGATATGAACTTATGGAGATACACGAGAAGCCGTTTTAAAAGATTTTGTCCTTCGGCTATCTATCGATTAAATCATGCTACTTTACTTTCGGACTAATAAATACTCAAATAAGTCAATATGAATCACTTGTTATCCATGACAAATAGTTAAAAAATGCTAGTAACCCATTTCCTTTTATAATAACTAGGATTGCGGGGAGAAAAAGTATTACACAATTTGGACGTATGAGTAGTGTTAGCATTGTGACTTGTACCAACAATGATCTCGTTTTTGCACTTAGCATGGAATGTATGACAATCAAGGATGACGAAGTTTACTCTAAGGGACATTTACTTGTTTCTATTTTGTGACCCTAAAAGTCACATTTGTGATGAAAATCATACATTATGTCTTTACATATCTTCGTAGTATGTTGCAAGTCTTTTACTCTTCAATAAAGGATAATAAAATTGAACTTTGGTGATGCTTATATACTTTATTCTAGCATTGCGTGAGGGCACGACAATGGCTTAGTATGGGGGAGTGATGAGATGGCATTTATACATGATCTCATCGTTCTTTTCGGGCTTTTAATGCATAAAAATGTCATAAAATACCATATATATGCTTGTGTTTGTTTACTTGTGTATTTTAGGTATGAATATCATGAAAAAGACAAAAGATCACAAGATACAAGGAAAAACGGACACGAGAAACGAAGCCGTACGAAGAACCGGGCCCTAATTCATGATTTATCCAACATTTATCCTTGAAGACTTGAAGATATGCAAATTTGATCCTCAATGAATGAAGAAATGACACTTAAAACCCTTGTATATTGATAATTACAAGTTTGGTCCTTTATGTTTGTCAAAATTACACAAATGGTCCTTCAACTTTGAAGAAATGGCAACTTTAGTCCCTCAACAATTCTAAATTGTCATTAATGGTCCCTCATGAAGCCAAAGACACATTGAAGACCTTTGAAGATCAACAAAGTCCAAAATCAGCCCTTGAATTATGCAAAAGTTCCATAAATAACCCTTGATTCCTTTTTTCCAAAGTTTGGTGCCAAAACTGCCATGTTGTGAAAGTTATTAACAAAGGAAACACGTTTTGTTGCCAAGTAAACTTGCTATACAACTTTCCCCAAAAACAAAGGACTAAAAGTGCCAAGCTGAAACTTCAAACTCCTAAACACGCGGGTAACACTTACTGTTTGGATTTTTACCATCAAGAACACATATTTTACCTAGGATTAAAAGGAAGGAAAACAAAGGGGAAAACAAAATTGGCTATACCTACGTGTGATTCACATCACCTCAATCAAATCCCACAACAAAAACCTTAAATCCCACTACCAGAATGATACCCCCATCCCCACTCACAACACGACATCTGGCATTTGATCATGACATGGAAAAATTAATGGTCTCAAGTCATTCCTTGATCACTAAGCACCCAACAAACGTCCAGGATTCACCCAAACCAGCTGGAAACACACCTAGAAGATTTTGCAAGGATAGAATAGGAAATTCAATTGCTAGGGTTTGTGAATAGTGCTAGCATGGGCATTTGCCTATAAAAGGAGACCTCAACATGTGAGAGTCCCTTTGTTCCAGTTTTAGGCTATCAATCTTTGTAATTCCTTTTTATGTTAATAAAATTTGAATTTCATAAAATTTTGAATTCTCTTTTGTGTTTGATTAAAAGTTGCTGTTAGAATAGCCTAAATCTGAGTTCCATTTGATTCTAAAGAACTTCCTTAATCTTGTGGTTAAGGCACGTCTTGGTTTATAAGGTTTTCAAGGTTCAAAATCCTTGAAATCCTAGTTTCTGATTTTAGCTATTATTGTGTACTAATCCTTAGCCATAAGCCTTAAGCTCCTTCAAGCTTGTTGACACCAAGCCTGGGAAGAGTTCTAAGCCATTGGTTGAGTTGTTTGCTGTTTTGTGTTGAAGACATATCATAATCAAAGCCTTGTTCTACTTTGAACATCAGCAGGCTTTGATCTTCTTCTTTGAAGTACCTTGGTCTTGTTCTAGTTGTTGAACAAGGTCCAAGGAGCATAACTGGCCCTCCTAGGATGTTGTGGAGGGCAGGTATAATCCCTTGATTAAGTTTCCTCTAAAAAGTTCATGTTACTGCGTGTTTTGGATTTGGTGCTTTGATTTTGAGTTCTTTTCTTTAAGATGGTGATTTTTGTGTTTGATTTTGTTAGTTGCTACCTAGGGAGTGTTTTTGATCATTAAAATCAGTAGGTTATTAGTAAAAATCACAAGTTGCTTTGATAAGTAGTTGATTAAGGGGTGTTTGGGTCAACTGTATGATTTGGATTGGTGGTTTGTTAAGAGGTGGTTTTGTGTTTGTAAGTGTTGGTATTTGTTTATTGGGTGCTATTGTTCATCTGTTTGCAGGTTTTGAGGTTTGAAACACATAGATTCATAAATTGGGTATAAAATCTTGTTTACTTGGTGAAATTGACTGAATTTAGGGGACACCTAGATCTAATCGTAGACTAGGGTTAACAAGTGTTAAATCTAGGTTAACTACACCAGGGAAGAAGGATTTGAGTCTCGAATTTGGATCTAGTGTCAAATAGATCAGCAAATAGTTTCTGCATATGCACCTTGTTCATCAGTAACTTTATATGCTTTGATCTTGTTGTTTACTTTGATTCAGTGTTTGATTTAAGTTTATTTGTGCTTGTACATAGTTTATATAGCTTGTGTATGCATCCTGTTGTGTTTGGTTGGCTTATTCAGTCTTAATCTGCTTATTATTGCATAACTGCTTATTTTCCATGTCTGTGGTGTATCTGGTAACTGTTTGATCATTTGTGGCTTATTGTGTGAACCATATTTGGATTTTCTTGTTGCTATTGACTCCTTGTGATTCACTGATCACAAGGGTGCCCTTGTTTCCAATTGAATCCAACTAAATCTCTCTAAAAAGCTTGGTCAAATAGTCAAAGCAGTGGGAACTCCTTTCCCCTCCTAGTTACCACTGCTAGTGTATTTTGGGTTTCTGCTTATCAATAAGCTATAATAGCTTATTTTAACCAGCAACAACTTGGATTTTATAATAGGTGCTCATTATTTGACCCATTTGTTCATACTGGAGCATTTGGTGGGTTGACTTTAGGGTTTGACTAGAAAACCAACTTAATTGACTTTTTCATAAGTGCTTATTGGCTTATTCTGGCTTATTGATTTTTCTTATTTGAATTTTGTTGATTGTTTTGGCTTATTGAGTCCATTTGTGATCTTTTGCAAGTTGAATCAAGTCCTGAGGTGCCTTATTTCTCAAAAAACGACTATTTTGTCTTTTAGTGAAATATTACTTTGCTTATTTCTTGCTTATTGAGTGTGCTTTTTAAAAATTTCTTCTTACATATCTCATAAGCATCCCAAAAGAAGGTTGTGTGTCAAATTAGAGCTTATGGCATTAGATTATTGCTTAATGGGCGAAAAAGCCCAATAAGGATAAGCTGTTTGCTTATTAAGCTGTGATAAGCTCACATTCAGCTTTTGGGCCTTTAGAATTTTGTTTTTAGAATCAAATTTTGAGTCAGATAGGGCTTTCCAAGTCAATTGGGCCAAGTTTGACTTTTTGGGCTAAAAAGCCTATTTAGGTTGACTGTTTTTGGTTTTGGCCCATTTGAGGGCCCCTATTCTGGTCATTTCACTTTGATTTTCTGATTATTTATGGTAAAATAAACTAGTTTGTAAGTTTTTAGAATTTTTTAGAATTTTTAGATTTTTTATAATATTTTAATATTATTTTATTATTATTTTTCAAATTTCACATTTTCAAACTTTTTACATTTTTCTTAGCTTTAATACATTAAAATAGGAATTTAGCAACTTTTAGAATACTTTTATCACTTTTAGATTAATTTTTATAATTATTTTAAGTTTTAGTAGTTTTTAAATCATTTTAAATAGTTTTTATTAGTTTAAAAACTTCTAAAAATAGTTTTTAATATTTTTAGGTCATTTTAGAGGCTTACCAATTGAAAAATCTTTATTTGGGCTTTTTGATAATTTATTTGATTTTTAGGGCTTTAATTAGCATTTAAAAATAAAATATTTAATTATTTAAAATGTTTGAAAAAGTTTTGATCATTGGTAAACTCTTAGTTTATTTATTTTGATTTTTGGTTAATTTTTGGTAATTTTTAGAATTTATTTTTATTTTTGTAGTTTTTACGGTTTTACGTTTCGTCGTCGTACTATTAATTTCACGTCTTCATCATCTTCTTTTCTCATCCCCTTCTAAACCAATTGTTAATCAAAAACATTTAACAAGTTTTTCACACACATATACCTCCTTGGGAAACGAACTTTCACCATAAGGGACATTAGTGCTTGATTTTCCTAAATCATCACTTAATATTTACCGCTCATTTACTCTCCTTTGTTTTCCTAAACAAGAGGTGTAATTTACTGCAACCACTAAACCTGATAAAAATCTGATGCAAATCGACAAAAAACTGCCAAAACATTGCCGTAACCGGCTGAAATCATCCAAACATAAGAAAAAACAACTAAATTTATTTCTAGTCCATATGGACCACATAGAAACCAATCAAAATGTTTTCGCCCGGATTCTAGAAGGATGAAACACGTATATGTATTCTCTTTGATTAGTTTTGTTCATGTTTTACCTAGTATAAAAGTTGGTCAACAAGTATTTGAGGTAGTTGAGAATACACTAAGACAAAGAGCATCTCAACGACACATTATAATATAAAGCTCAAGATATGAGTGTGGTCTAACAACACGTTGTGTTATTTGACCAAGAAAACAATGATATTGTTTATCCTTGTGAAGCCTACACAATTGAATAATATACAAAAAAGGACAAGTATTTTTTAACATTTCATGTAGGAGGATCATGCTTCTGTATTATATGACTCTGAAATATTTGATTCCATATTTAATTCTATTTAAATTGAGACCCGTCAAGAAATAGAGTGCCAAACATAATTGCTAACATATAAAAACAGATTTAGATTGAAATTATCTAACAACATGGACTACAACAAAAATCGTCATAACATGTGATACATGACTCCGTTTCAAGACCACAACTAAGAAAATAGATCCCTGAAATAAGGATTAATTTTATCTAGGCAAACATTGGTCAAAAGCGACTAAACCTGATAAAAAAACTGATGAAAATCGCCCATAAACAGCCAAAACATTGCCGTAACTGGCTGAAATCATCCAAGCATAAGAAAAAACATCTAAATTTATTTATAATCCATATGAACCACATAGAAACCGGTCAAAATGTTTTCTCCCGGATTCTAGATGGATGAAACATGTATATGTATTTTCTTTGTTTAGTTTTGGTCGTGTTTTACCTAGTATAAAAGTTGGTCAGTTAGTATTTGAGGTAGTTGAGAATGCACTAGACAAAGAGCATCTCGACGACACATTATAATATAAAGGTCAAGATATGAGTGTGGTCCAACAATACGTTGTGTTATTTGACCAAGAAAACAATGATATTGTTTATCCTTGTCAAGCCTACACAGGTGAATAATATACAAAAAAGGACAAGTATTTTTTGACATTTCATGTAGGACGATCATGCTTATGTATTATATGACTCTGTTGATTCTCTATTTTATTCTATTCAAATTGAGACCCGTCAAGAAATAGAGTGCCAAACATAATCGCTAACATATAAAAACAGATTTAGATCGAAATTATCTGACAACGTGGGCTGCAATAAAATCGTCATAACATGTGATACATGACTCCGTTTCAAGACCAAAACTAAAAAAATGGATCCTTGAAATAAGGATTAATTTTCTCTAGGCAAAGATTGGTCAAAAGCGACTAAACCTGATAAAAAAACTGATGCAAATCGACAATAAACAGCCAAAACATTGCCGTAATCGGCTGAAATCATCCAAACATAGGAAAAAACATCTAAATTTATTTCTATTCCATATGGACCACATAGAAACCGGTCAAAATGTTTTCGCCCAGATTCTAGATGGATGAAAAACGTATATGTATTTTCTTTGTTTAGTTTTTGTCGTGTTTTACCTAGTATAAAAGTTGGTCAGCTAGTATTTGAGGTAGTTGAGAATGCAATAGACAAAGAGCATCTCGACGACACATTATAATATAAAGGTCAAGATATGAATATGTTCTAACAACACGTTGTGTTATTTGACCAAGAAAACAATGATATTGATTATCCTTGTGAAACCTACACAGGTGAATAATATACAAAAAAAGGACAAGTATTTTTTAACATTTCATGTAGGAGGATCATGCTTCTGTATTATATGAATTTGAAATATTTGATTCCATATTTGATTCTATTTTAATTGAGACCTGTCAAGAAATAGAGTGCCAAACATAATCGCTAACATATAAAAACAGATTTAGATTGAAATTATCTGACAACGTGGGCTGCAATAAAATCGTCATAATATGTGGTACATGACTCTGTTTCAAGACCACAACTAAGAAAATGGATCCTTGAAATAAGGATTAATTTTATCTAGACAAAGATTTGTCAAAAGCGACTAAACCTGATAAAAAACTGATGCAAATCGACAATAAACAGCCAAAACATTGCCGTAACCGGCTGAAATCATCCAAACATAAGAAAAAACAACTAAATTTATTTCTAGTCCATATGGACCACATAAAAACCGGTCAAAATGTTTTCGCCCGGATTCTAGATGGATGAAACAGGTATATGTATTTTCTTTGTTTTGTTTTGGTCGTGTTTTACTTAGTATAATAGTTGGTCAGCTAGTATTTGAGGTAGTTGAGAATGCACTAGACAAAGAGCATCTCGACGACACATTATAATATAAAGGTCAAGATATGAGTGTGGTCTAACAACACATTGTGTTATTTGACAAAGAAAACAATGATACTGTTTATCCTTGTGAAGCCTACACAGGTGAATAATATACAAAAAAGGACAAGTATTTTTTGACATTTCATGTAGAAGGATCATGCTTCTGTTATATATGACTCCGAAATATTTGATTCCGTATTTAATTCTATTTAAATTGAGACCCGTCAAAAAATAGAGTGCCAAACATAATCGCTAACATAGAAAAACAGATTTAGATTGAAATTATCTAACAACGTGGGCTGCAATAAAATAGTCATAACATGTGATACATGACTCAGTTTCAAGACCACAACTAAGAAAATGTATCCTTGTAATAAGGATTAATTTTATCTAGACAAAGATTGGTCAAAAGCGACTAAACCTGATAAGAAACTGATGCAAATCAACAATAAACAGCCAAAACATTGACCTAACCGGCTAAAATCATCCAAACATAAGAAAAAACAACTAAATTTATTTCTAGTCCATATGGACCACATAGAAACCAATCAAAATGTTTTCGCCCAGATTCTAGATGGATGAAACACGTATATGTATTCTCCTTGTTTAGTTTTGGTCGTGTTTTACCTAGTATAAAAGTTGGTCAACAAGTATTTGAGGTAGTTAAGAATACACTAGACAAAAGAGCATCTCAACGACACATTATAATATAAAGGTCAAGATATGAGTGTGGTCTAACAACACGTTGTGTTATTTGACCAAGAAAACAATGATATTGTTTATCCTTGTGAAGCCTACACAAGTGAATAATGTACAAAAAAGGACAAGTATTTTTTGACATTTCATCTAGGAGGATCATGCTTCTGTATCATATGACTACGATATATTTGATTCCATATTTAATTCTATTTAAATTGAGACACGTCAAGAAATAAAGTCCCAAACATAATTGCTAACATATAAAAACAGATTTAGATTGAAATTATCTAACAACATGGACTACAACAAAAATCGTCATAACATGTAACACATGACTCCGTTTCAAGACCACAACTAAGAAAATGGATCCCTGAAATAAGGATTAATTTTATCTAGGCAAACATTGGTCAAAAGCGACTAAACATGATAAAAAACTGATGAAAATCGACCATAAACAGCCAAAACATTGCCGTAATTGGCTGAAATCATCCAAACATAAGAAAAAACATCTAAATTTTTTTATAGTCCATATGAACCACATAGAAACCGGTCAAAATGTTTTCTCCCTGATTCTAGATGGATGAAACATGTATATGTATTTTCTTTGTTTAGTTTTGGTCGTGTTTTACCTAGTATAAAAGTTGGTCAGCTAGTATTTGAGGTAGTTGAGAATGCACTAGACAAAGAGCATCTCGATGACACAATATAATATAAAGGTCAAGATATGAGTGTGGTCCGACAACACGTTGTGTTATTTGACCAAGAAAACAATGATATTGTTTATCCGTGTCAAGCCTACACAGGTGAATAATATACAAAAAAGGACAAGTATTTTTTGACATTTCATGTAGGACGATCATGCTTCTGTATTATATGACTCTGAAATATTTGATTCTATATTTTATTCTATTCAAATTGAGACCCGTCAAGAAATAGAGTGCCAAACATAATCGCTAACATATAAAAACAGATTTAGATCGATATTATCTGACAAAGTGGGCTGCAATTAAATCGTCATAACATGTGATACATGACTCCGTTTCAAGGCCACAACTAAGAAAATGGATCCTTGAAATAAGGATTAATTTTATTTAGGCAAAGATTGGTCAAAAGCGACTAAACCTGATAAAAAAACTGATGCAAATCGACATTAAACAGCTAAAACATTGCCGTAATCGGCTGAAATCATCCAAACATAGGAAAAAACATCTAAATTTATTTCTATTCCATATGGACCACACAGAAATTGGTCAAAAAGTTTTCACCCGGATTCTAGATGGATGAAACACGTATATGTATTTTCTTTGTTTAGTTTTGGTCGTGTTTTACCTAGTATAAAAGTTGGTCAGCTAGTATTTGAGGTAGTTGAGAATGCAATAGACAAAGAGCATCTCGACGACACATTATAATATAAAGGTCAAGATATGAGTATGGTCTAACAACACATTGTGTTATTTGACCAAGAAAACAATGATATTGTTTATCCTTGTGAAACCTACACAGGTGAATAATATACAAAAAAGGGACAAGTATTTTTTAACATTTCATGTAGGAGGTTCATGCTTCTGTATTATATGACTCTGAAATATTTGACTCCATATTTGTTTCTATTTAAATTGAGACCTGTCAAGAAATAGAGTGCCAAACATAATCGCTAACATATAAAAACAGATTTAGATTGAAATTATCTGACAACGTGGGCTGCAATAAAATCGTCATAACATGTGGTACATGACTCCGTTTCAAGACCACAACTAAGAAAATGGATCCTTGAAATAACGATTAATTTTATCTAGACAAAGATTGGTCAAAGCGACTAAACCTGATAAAAAACTGATGCAAATCGACAATAAACAACCAAAACATTGCCGTAACCGGCTGAAATCATCCAAACATTAGAAAAAACAACTAAATTTGTTTCTAGTCCATATGGACCACATAAAAACCGGTCAAAATGTTTTCTCCCGGATTCTAGATGGATGAAACACGTATATGTATTTTCTTTGTTTTGTTTTTGTCGTGTTTTACTTAGTATTATAGTTGGTCAGCTAGTATTTGAGGTAGTTGAGAATGCACTAGACAAAGAGCATCTCGACGACACATTATAATATAAAGGTCAAGATATGAGTGTGGTCTAACAACACGTTGTGTTATTTGACAAAGAAAACAATGATATTGTTTATCCTTGTGAAGCCTACACAGGTGAATAATATACTAAAAAGGACAAGTATTTTTTGACATTTCATGTAGGAGGATCATGCTTCTGTATTATATGACTTTGAAATATTAGATTCCATATTTGATTCTATTTAAATTGAGACCCGTCAAGAAATAGAGTGCCAAACATAATCGCTAACATATAAAAACAGATTTAGATAGAAGTTATCTGACAACGTGGGCTGCAATAAAATTGTCATAACATGTGATACATGACTCCGTTTCAAGACCACAACTAAGAAAATGGATCCTTGAAATAAGGATTAATTTTATCTAGGAAAACATTGGTCAAAAGCGACTAAACCTGATAAAAAACTAATGAAAATCGACCATAAACAGCCAAAACATTGCCGTAACCGGCTGAAATCATCCAAACATACGAAAAAACATCTAAATTTATTTATAGTCCATATGGACCACATAGAAACCGGTCAAAATGTTTTCTCCCGGATTCTAGATGGATGAAACATGTATATGTATTTTCTTTGTTTAGTTTTGGTCGTGTTTTACCTAGTATAAAAGTTGGTCAGCTAGTATTTGAGGTAGTTGAGAATGCACTAGACAAAGAGCATCTCGACGAAACATTATAATATAAAGGTTAAGATATGAGTATGGTATAACAAGAAGTTGTGTTATTTGACCAAGAAAACAATGATATTGTTTATCCTTGTGTAGCCTACACAGGTGAATAATATACAAAAAAGGACAAGTATTTTTTAACATTTCATGTAGGAGGGTCATGCTTCTGTATTATATGACTTTGAAATATTTGATTCCATATTTGATTCTATTTAAATTGAGACCTGTCAAAAAATAGAGTGCCAAACATAATCGCTAACATATAAAAACAGATTTAGATTGAAATTATCTGACAACGTGGACTGCAATAAAATCGCCATAACATGTGGTACATGACTCCGTTTCAAGACCACAACTAAGAAAATGGATCCTTGAAATAAGGATTAATTTTATCTAGACAAAGATTGGTCAAAAGAGACTAAACCTGATAAAAAACTGATGTAAATCGACAATAAACAGGCAAAACATTGCCGTAACCGGCTGAAATCATCCAAACATAAGAAAAAACAACTAAATTTATTTCGAGTCCATATGGACCACATAGAAACCGGTCAAAATGTTTTTGCCCGGATTCTCGATGGATGAAACACGTATATGTATTTTCTTTGTTTAGTTTTGATCGTCTTTTACTTAGTATAATAGTTGGTCAGTTAGTATTTGAGGTAGTTCAGAATGCACTAGACAAAGAGCATCTCGACGACACATTATAATATAAAGGTCAAGATATGAGTGTGGTCTAACAACACGTTGTGTTATTTGACAAAGAAAACAATGATATTGTTTATCCTTGTGAAGCCTACACAGGTGAATAATATACAAAAAAGGACAAGTATTTTTTGACATTTCATGTAGGAGGATCATGCTTCTGTATTATATGACTCTTAAATATTAGATTCCGTATTTGATTCTATTTAAATTGAGACCCGTCAAGAAATAGAGTGCCAAACATAATCGCTAACATATAAAAACAAATTCAGATAGAAATTATCTGACAACGTGGGCTGCAATAAAATTGTCATAACATGTGATACATGACTCCGTTTTAAGATCACAACTAAGAAAATGGATCCTTGAAATAAGGATTAATTTTATCTAGGAAAACATTGGTCAAAAGCGACTAAACCTGATAAAAAACTGATGAAAATCGACCATAAACAGCCAAACATTGCCGTAACTGGCTGAAATCATCCAAACATAAGAAAAAACATCTAAATTTATTTATATTCCATATGGACCACATAGAAACCGGTCAAAATGCTTTCTCCCGGATTCTAGATGGATGAAACATGTATATGTATTTTCTTTGTTTAGTTTTGGTCGTGTTTTACCTAGTATAAAAGTTGGTCAGCTAGTATTTGAGGTAGTTGAGAATGCACTAGACAAAGAGCATCTCGACGACACATTATAATATAAAGGTCAAGATATGAGTATGGTCTAACAACACGTTGTGTTATTTGACCAAGAAAACAATGATATTGTTTATCCTTATGTAGCCTACACAGGTGAATAATATACAAAAAAAGGACAAGTATTTTTAAACATTTCATGTAGGAGGGTCATGCTTCTGTATTATATGACTATGAAATATTTGATTCCATATTTGATTCTATTTAAATTGAGACCTGTCAAGAAATAGAGTGCCAAATATAATCGCTAACATATAAAAACAGATTTAGATTGAAATTATCTGACAACGTGGGCTGCAATAAAATCGCCATAACATGTGGTACATGACTCCGTTTCAAGACCACAACTAAGAAAATGGATCCTTGAAATAAGGATTAATTTTATATAGACAAAGATTGGTCAAAAGCGACTAAACCTGATAAAAAACTGATGTAAATCGACAATAAACAGGCAAAACATTGCCGTAACCGGCTGAAATCATCCAAACATAAGAAAAAATAACTAAATTTATTTCTAGTCCATATGGACCACATAGAAACCGGTCAAAATGTTTTCGCCCGGATTCTAGATGCATGAAACACGTATATGTATTTTCTTTGTTTAGTTTTGATCGTGTTTTACTTAGTATAATAGTTGGTCATCTAGTATTTGAGGTAGTTGAGAATGCACTAGACAAAGAGCATCTCGACGACACATTATAATATAAAGGTCAAGATATGAGTGTGGTCTAACAACACGTTGTGTTATTTGACAAAGAAAACAATGATATTGTTTATCCTTGTGAAGCCTACACAGGTGAATAATATACAAAAAAGGACAAGTATTTTTTGACATTTCATGTAGGAGGATCATTCTTCTGTATTATATGACTTTGAAATATTAGATTCCATATTTGATTCTATTTAAATTGAGACCCGTCAAGAAATAGAGTGCCAAACATAATCGCTAACATATAAAAACAGATTTAGATAGAAGTTATCTGACAACGTGGGCTGCAATAAAATTGTCATAACATGTGATACATGACTCCGTTTCAAGACCACAACTAAGAAAATGGATCCTTGAAATAAGGATTAATTTTATCTAGGAAAACATTGGTCAAAAGCGACTAAACCTAATAAAAAACTGATGAAAATCGACCATAAACAGCCAAAACATTGCCGTAACTGGCTGAAATCATCCAAACATACGAAAAAACATCTAAATTTATTTATAGTCCATATGGACCACATAGAAACCGGTCAATATGCTTTCTCCCGGATTCTAGATGGATGAAACATGTATATGTATTTTCTTTGTTTAGTTTTGGTCGTGTTTTACCTAGTATAAAAGTTGGTCAGCTAGTATTTGAGGTAGTTGAGAATGCACTAGACAAAGAGCATCTCGACGAAACATTATAATATAAAGGTTAAGATATGAGTATGGTATAACAACACGTTGTGTTATTTGACCAAGAAAACAATGATATTGTTTATCCTTGTGTAGCCTACACAGGTGAATAAAATATACAAAAATAGGACAAGTATTTTTTAACATTTCATGTAGGAGGGTCATGCTTCTGTATTATATGACTTTGAAATATTTGATTCCATATTTGATTCTATTTAAATTGAGACCTGTCAAAAAATAGAGTGCCAAACATAATCGCTAACATATAAAAACAGATTTAGATTGAAATTATCTGACAACGTGGACTGCAATAAAATCGCCATAACATGTGGTACATGACTCCGTTTCAAGACCACAACTAAGAAAATGGATCCTTGAAATAAGGATTAATTTTATCTAGACAAAGATTGGTCAAAAGAGACTAAACCTGATAAAAAAACTGATGTAAATCGACAATAAACAGGCAAAACATTGCCGTAACCGGCTGAAATCATCCAAACATAAGAAAAAACAACTAAATTTATTTCGAGTCCATATGGACCACATAGAAACCGGTCAAAATGTTTTTGCCCGGATTCTCGATGGATGAAACACGTATATGTATTTTCTTTGTTTAGTTTTGATCGTGTTTTACTTAGTATAATAGTTGGTCAGTTAGTATTTGAGGTAGTTGAGAATGCACTAGACAAAGAGCATCTCGACGACACATTATAATATAAAGGTCAAGATATGAGTGTGGTCTAACAACACGTTGTGTTATTTGACAAAGAAAACAATGATATTGTTTATCCTTGTGAAGCCTACACAGGTGAATAATATACAAAAAAGGACAAGTATTTTTTGACATTTCATGTAGGAGGATCATGCTTCTGTATTATATGACTTTGAAATATTAGATTCCATATTTGATTCTATTTAAATTGAGACCCGTCAAGAAATAGAGTGCCAAACATAATCGCTAACATATAAAAACAGATTTAGATAGAAGTTATCTGACAACGTGGGCTGCAATAAAATTGTCATAACATGTGATACATGACTCCGTTTCAAGACCACAACTAAGAAAATGGATCCTTGAAATAAGGATTAATTTTATCTAGGAAAACATTGGTCAAAAGCGACTAAACCTAATAAAAAACTGATGAAAATCGACCATAAACAGCCAAAACATTGCCGTAACTGGCTGAAATCATCCAAACATACGAAAAAACATCTAAATTTATTTATAGTCCATATGGACCACATAGAAACCGGTCAATATGCTTTCTCCCGGATTCTAGATGGATGAAACATGTATATGTATTTTCTTTGTTTAGTTTTGGTCGTGTTTTACCTAGTATAAAAGTTGGTCAGCTAGTATTTGAGGTAGTTGAGAATGCACTAGACAAAGAGCATCTCGACGAAACATTATAATATAAAGGTTAAGATATGAGTATGGTATAACAACACGTTGTGTTATTTGACCAAGAAAACAATGATATTGTTTATCCTTGTGTAGCCTACACAGGTGAATAAAATATACAAAAATAGGACAAGTATTTTTTAACATTTCATGTAGGAGGGTCATGCTTCTGTATTATATGACTTTGAAATATTTGATTCCATATTTGATTCTATTTAAATTGAGACCTGTCAAAAAATAGAGTGCCAAACATAATCGCTAACATATAAAAACAGATTTAGATTGAAATTATCTGACAACGTGGACTGCAATAAAATCGCCATAACATGTGGTACATGACTCCGTTTCAAGACCACAACTAAGAAAATGGATCCTTGAAATAAGGATTAATTTTATCTAGACAAAGATTGGTCAAAAGAGACTAAACCTGATAAAAAAACTGATGTAAATCGACAATAAACAGGCAAAACATTGCCGTAACCGGCTGAAATCATCCAAACATAAGAAAAAACAACTAAATTTATTTCGAGTCCATATGGACCACATAGAAACCGGTCAAAATGTTTTTGCCCGGATTCTCGATGGATGAAACACGTATATGTATTTTCTTTGTTTAGTTTTGATCGTGTTTTACTTAGTATAATAGTTGGTCAGTTAGTATTTGAGGTAGTTGAGAATGCACTAGACAAAGAGCATCTCGACGACACATTATAATATAAAGGTCAAGATATGAGTGTGGTCTAACAACACGTTGTGTTATTTGACAAAGAAAACAATGATATTGTTTATCCTTGTGAAGCCTACACAGGTGAATAATATACAAAAAAGGACAAGTATTTTTTGACATTTCATGTAGGAGGATCATGCTTCTGTATTATATGACTTTGAAATATTAGATTCCATATTTGATTCTATTTAAATTGAGACCCGTCAAGAAATAGAGTGCCAAACATAATCGCTAACATATAAAAACAGATTTAGATAGAAGTTATCTGACAACGTGGGCTGCAATAAATTGTCATAACATGTGATACATGACTCTGTTTCAAGACCACAACTAAGAAAATGGATCCTTGAAATAAGGATTAATTTTATCTAGGAAAACATTGGTCAAAAGCGACTAAACCTGATAAAAAACTGATGAAAATCGACCATAAACAGCCAAAACATTGCCGTAACCGGCTGAAATCATCCAAACATACGAAAAAACATCTAAATTTATTTATAGTCCATATGGACCATATAGAAACCAGTCAAAATGCTTTCTCCCGGATTCTAGATGGATGAAACATGTATATGTATTTTCTTTGTTTAGTTTTGGTCGTGTTTTACCTAGTGTAAAAATTGGTCAGCTAGTATTTGAGGTAGTTGAGAATGCACTAGACAAAGAGCATCTCGACGACACATTATAATATAAAGGTTAAGATATGAGTATGGTCTAACAACACGTTGTGTTATTTGACCAAGAAAACAATGATATTGTTTATCCTTGTGTAGCCTACACAAGTGAATAATATACAAAAAAGGACAAGTATTTTTTAACATTTCATGTAGGAGGGTCATGCTTCTGTATTATATGACTATGAAATATTTGATTCCATATTTGATTCTATTTAAATTGAGACCTGTCAAGAAATAGAGTGCCAAACATAATCGCTAACATATAAAAACAGATATAGATTGAAATTATCTGACAGCGTGGGCTGCAATAAAATCGCCATAACATGTGGTACATGACTCCGTTTCAAGACCACAACTAAGAAAATGGATCCTTGAAATAAGGATTAATTTTATCTAGACAAAGATTGGTCAAAAGCGACTAAACCTGATAAAAAACTGATGTAAATCGACAATAAACAGGCAAAACATTGTCGTAACCGGCTGAAATCATCAAAACATAAAAAACAACTAAATTTATTTCTAGTCCATATGGACTACATAGAAACCGGTCAAAATGTTTTCGCCCGGATTCTCGATGGATGAAACACGTATATGTATTTTCTTTGTTTAGTTTTGATCATGTTTTACTTAGTATAATAGTTGGTCAGCTAGTATTTGAGGTAGTTGAGAATGCACTAGACAAAGAGCATCTCGACGACACATTATAATATAAAGGTTAAGATATGAGTATGGTCTAACAACACGTTGTGTTATTTGACCAAAAAACAATGATATTGTTTATCCTTGTGTAGCCTACACAGATGAATAATATACAAAAAAGGACAAGTATTTTTTGACATTTCATGTAGGAGGATCATTCTTCTGTATTATATGACTTTGAAATATTAGATTCCATATTTGATTCTATTTAAATTGAGACCCGTCAAGAAATAGAGTGCCAAACATAATCGCTAACATATAAAAACAGATTTAGATTGAAATTATCTGACAACGTGGGCTGCAATAAAATCGCCATAACATGTGGTACATGACTCCGTTTCAAGACCACAACTAAGAAAATGGATCCTTGAAATAAGGATTAATTTTATCTAGACAAAGATTGGTCAAAAGCGACTAAACCTGATAAAAAACTGATGTAAATCGACAATAAACAGGCAAAACATTGCCGTAACCGGCTGAAATCATCCAAACATAAAAAAACAACTAAATTTATTTCTAGTCCATATGGACCACATAAAAAACGGTCAAAATGTTTTCGCCCGGATTCTCGATGGATGAAACACGTATATGTATTTTCTTTGTTTAGTTTTGATCGTGTTTTACTTAGTATAATAGTTGGTCAGCTAGTATTTGAGGTAGTTGAGAATGCACTAGACAAAGAGCATCTCGACGACACATTATAATATAAAGGTCAAGATATGAGTGTGGTCTAACAACACGTTGTGTTATTTGACAAAGAAAACAATGATATTGTTTATCCTTGTGAAGCCTACACAGGTGAATAATATACAAAAAAGGACAAGTATTTTTTGACATTTCATGTAGGAGGATCATTCTTCTGTATTATATGACTTTGAAATATTAGATTCCATATTTGATTCTATTTAAATTGAGACCCGTCAAGAAATAGAGTGCCAAACATAATCGCTAACATATAAAAACAGATTTAGATAGAAGTTATCTGACAACGTGGGCTGCAATAAAATTGTCATAACATGTGATACATGACTCCGTTTCAAGACCACAACTAAGAAAATGGATCCTTGAAATAAGGATTAATTTTATCTAGGAAAACATTGGTCAAAAGCTACTAAACCTAAAAAAACTGATGATAATCGACCATAAACTGCCAAAACATTGCCGTAAATGGCTGAAATCATCCAAACATACGAAAAAACATCTAAATTTATTTATAGTCCATATGGACCACATAGAAACCGGTCAATATGCTTTCTCCCGGATTCTAGATGGATGAAACATGTATATGTATTTTCTTTGTTTAGTTTTTGTCGTGTTTTACCTAGTATAAAAGTTGGTCAGCTAGTATTTGAGGTAGTTGAGAATGCACTAGACAAAGTGCATCTCGACGACACATTATAATATAAAAGTTAAGATATGAGTATGGTCTAACAACACGTTGTGTTATTTGACCAAGAAAACAATGATATTTTTTATCCTTGTGTAGCATACACAGGTGAATAATATACAAAAAAAGGACAAGTATTTTTTAACATTTCATGTAGGAGGGTCATGCTTCTGTATTATATGACTATGAAATATTTGATTCCATATTTGATTCTATTTAAATTGAGACTTGTCAAGAAATAGAGTGCCAAATATAATCGCTAACATATAAAAACAGATTTAGATTGAAATTATCTGACAACGTGGGCTGCAATAAAATCGCCATAACATGTGGTACATGACTCCGTTTCAAGACCACAACTAAGAAAATGGATCCTTGAAATAAGGATTAATTTTATCTAGACAAAGATTGGTCAAAAGCGACTAAACCTGATAAAAAACTGATGTAAATCGACAATAAACAGGCAAAACATTGCCGTAACCGGCTGAAATCATCCAAACATAAGAAAAAACAACTAAATTTATTTCTAGTCCATATGGACCACATAGAAACCGGTCAAAATGTTTTCGCCCGGATTCTCGATGGATGAAACACGTATATGTATTTTCTTTGTTTAGTTTTGATCGTGTTTTACTTAGTATAATAGTTGGTCAGCTAGTATTTGAGATAGTTGAGAATGCACTAGACAAAGAGCATCTCGACGACACATTATAATATAAAGGTCAAGATATGAGTGTGGTCTAACAACACGTTGTGTTATTTGACAAAGAAAACAATGATATTGTTTATCCTTGTGAAGCCTACACAGGTGAATAATATACAAAAAAGGACAAGTATTTTTTGACATTTCATGGAGGAGGATCATGCTTCTGTATTATATGACTTTTAAATATTAGATTCCGTATTTGATTCTATTTAAATTGAGACCCGTCAAGAAATAGAGTGCCAAACATAATCGCTAACATATAAAAACAGATTCAGATAGAAATTATCTGACAACGTGGGCTGCAATAAAATTGTCATAACATGTGATACATGACTCCGTTTCAAGACCACAACTAAGAAAATGGATCCTTGAAATAAGGATTAATTTTATCTAGGAAAACATTGGTCAAAAGAGACTAAACCTGATAAAAAACTGATGAAAATCGACCATAAACAGCCAAACACTGCCGTAACCGGCTGAAATCATCCAAACATAAGAAAAAACATCTAAATTTATTTATATTCCATATGGACCACATAGAAACCGGTCAAAAGGCTTTCTCCCAGATTCTAGATGGATGAAACATGTATATGTATTTTCTTTGTTTAGTTTTGGTCGTGTTTTACCTAGTATAAAAGTTGGTCAGCTAGTATTTGAGGTAGTTGAGAATGCACTAGACAAAGAGCATCTCGACGACACATTATAATATAAAGGTCAAGATATGAGTGCGGTCTAACAACACGTTGTGTTATTTGACAAAGAAAACAATGATATTGTTTATCCTTGTGTAGCCTACACAGGTGAATAAAATATACAAAAAAGGACAAGTATTTTTTAACATTTCATGTAGGAGGATCATGCTTCTGTATTATATAACTATGAAATATTTGATTCCATATTTGATTCTATTTAAATTGAGACCTGTCAAGAAATAGAGTGCCAAATATAATCGCTAACATATAAAAACAGATTTAGATTGAAATTATCTGACAACGTGGGCTGCAATAAAATCGCCATAACACGTGGTACATGACTCCGTTTCAAGACCCCAACTAAGAAAATGGATCCTTGAAATAAGGATTAATTTTATCTAGACAAAGATTGGTCAAAAGCGACTAAACCTGATAAAAAACTGATGTAAATCGACAATAAACAGGCAAAACATTGCCGTAACCGGCTGAAATCATCCAAACATAAGAAAAAACAACTAAATTTATTTCTAGTCCATATGGACCACATAGAAACCGGTCAAAATGTTTTCGCCCGGATTCTAGATGGATGAAACACGTATATGTATTTTCTTTGTTTAGTTTTGATCGTGTTTTACTTAGTATAATAGTTGGTCAGCTAGTATTTGAGGTAGTTGAGAATGCACTAGACAAAGAGCATCTTGATGACACATTATAATATAAAGGTCAAGATATGAGTGTGGTCTAACAACACGTTGTGTTATTTGACAAAGAAAACAATGATATTGTTTAACCTTGTGAAGCCTACACAGGTGAATAATATACAAAAAAGGACAAGTATTTTTTGACATTTCATGTAGGAGGATCATGCTTTTGTATTATTTGACTTTGAAATATTAGATTCCATATTTGATTCTATTTAAATTGAGACCCGTCAAGAAATAGAGTGCCAAACATAATCGCTAACATATAAAAACAGATTTAGATAGAACTTATCTGACAACGTGGGCTGCAATAAAATTGTCATAACATGTGATACATGACTCCGTTTCAAGACCACAACTAAGAAAATGGATCCTTGAAATAAGGATTAATTTTATCTAGGAAAACATTGGTCAAAAGCGACTAAACCTGATAAAAAACTGATGAAAATCGACCATAAACAGCCAAAACATTGCCGTAACCGGCTGAAATCATCCAAACATACGAAAAAACATCTAAATTTATTTATAGTCCATATGGACCATATAGAAACCAGTCAAAATGCTTTCTCCCGGATTCTAGATGGATGAAACATGTATATGTATTTTCTTTGTTTAGTTTTGGTCGTGTTTTACCTAGTATAAAAGTTGGTCAGCTAGTATTTGAGGTAGTTGAGAATGCACTAGACAAAGAGCATCTCGACTACACATTATAATATAAAGGTTAAGATATGAGTATGGTCTAACAACACGTTGTGTTATTTGACCAAGAAAACAATGATATTGTTTATCCTTGTGTAGCCTACACAGGTGAATAATATACAAAAAAGGACAAGTATTTTTTAACATTTCATGTAGGAGGGTCATGCTTCTGTATTATATGACTGAAATATTTGATTCCATATTTGATTCTATTTAAATTGAGACCTGTCAAGAAATAGAGTGCCAAACATAATCGCTAACATATAAAAACAGATTTAGATTGAAATTATCTGACAACGTGGGCTGCAATAAAATCGCCATAACATGTGGTACATGACTCCGTTTCAAGACCACAACTAAGAAAATGGATCCTTGAAATAAGGATTAATTTTATCTAGACAAAGATTGTTCAAAAGCGACTAAACCTGATAAAAAACTGATGTAAATCGACAATAAACAGGCAAAACATTGCCGTAACCGGCTGAAATTATCCAAACATAAAAAACAACTAAATTTATTTCTAGTCCATATGGACCACATAGAAACCGGTCAAAATGTTTTCGCCCGGATTCTCGATGGATGAAACACGTATATGTATTTTCTTTGTTTAGTTTTGATCGTGTTTTACTTAGTATAATAGTTGGTCAGCTAGTATTTGAGGTAGTTGAGAATGCACTAGACAAAGAGCATCTCGACGACACATTATAATATAAAGGTCAAGATATGAGTGTGGTCTAACAACACGTTGTGTTATTTGACAAAGAAAACAATGATATTGTTTATCCTTGTGAAGCCTACACAGGTGAATAATATACAAAAAAGGACAAGTATTTTTTGACATTTCATGTAGGAGGATCATGCTTGTGTATTATATGACTCTTAAATATTAGATTCCGTATTTGATTCTATTTAAATTGAGACCCGTCAAGAAATAGAGTGCCAAACATAATCGCTAACATATAAAAACAGATTCAGATAGAAATTATCTGACAACGTGGGCTGCAATAAAATTGTCATAACATGTGATGCATGACTCCGTTTTAAGACCACAACTAAGAAAATGGATCCTTGAAATAAGGATTAATTTTATCTAGGAAAACATTGGTCAAAAGCGACTAAACTTGATAAAAAACTGATGAATATCGACCATAAACAACCAAACATTGCCGTAACCGGCTGAAATCATCCAAACATAAGAAAAAACATCTAAATTTATTTATATTCCATATGGACCACATAGAAACCGGTCAAAATGCTTTCTCTCGGATTCTAGATGGATGAAACATGTATATGTATTTTCTTTGTTTAGTTTTGGTCGTGTTTTACCTAGTATAAAAGTTGGTCAGCTAGTATTTGAGGTAGTTGAGAATGCACTAGACAAAGAGCATCTCGACGATACATTATAATATAAAGGTCAAGATATTAGTATGGTCTAACAACATGTTGTGTTATTTGACCAAGAAAACAATGATATTGTTTATCCTTGTGTAGCCTACACAGGTGAATAATATACAAAAAATGACAAGTATTTTTTAACATTTCATGTAGGAGGATCATGCTTCTGTATTATATGACTATGAATATTTGATTCCATATTTGATTCTATTTAAATTGAGACCTGTCAAGAAATAGAGTGCCAAATATAATCGCTAACATATAAAAACAGATTTAGATTGAAATTATTTGACAACGTGGGCTGCAATAAAATCGCCATAACATGTGGTACATGACTCCGTTTCAAGACCACAACTAAGAAAATGGATCCTTGAAATAAGGATTAATTTTATCTAGACAAAGATTGGTAAAAAGCGACTAAACCTGATAAAAAACTGATGTAAATCGACAATAAACAGGCAAAACATTGCCGTAACCGGCTGAAATCATTCAAACATAAGAAAAAACAACTAAATTTATTTCTAGTCCATATGGACCACATAGAAACTGGTCAAAATGTTTTCGCCCGGATTCTAGATGGATGAAACACGTATATGTATTTTCTTTGTTTAGTTTTGATCGTGTTTTACTTAGTATAATAGTTGGTCAGCTAGTATTTGAGGTAGTTGAGAATGCACTAGACAAAGAGCATCTCGACGACACATTATAATATAAAGGTCAAGATATGAGTGTGGTCTAACAACACGTTGTGTTATTTGACAAAGAAAACAATGATATTGTTTATCCTTATGAAGCCTACACAGGTGAATAATATACAAAAAAGGACAAGTATTTTTTGACATTTCATGTAGAAGGATCATGCTTCTGTATTATATGACTCTGAAATATTAGATTCCATATTTAATTCTGTTTAAACTGAGACCCGTCAAGAAATAGAGTGCCAAACATAATCGCTAACATATAAAAACAGATTCAGATAGAAATTATCTAACAACGTGGGCTGCAATAAAATTGTCATAACATGTGATACATGACTCCGTTTCAAGACCACAACTAAGAAAATGGATCCTTGAAATAAGGATTAATTTTATCTAGGCAAACATTGGTCAAAAGCGACTAAACCTGATAAAAAACTAATGAAAATCGACCATAAACAGCCTAAACATTGCCGTAACCGACTGAAATCATCCAAACATAAGAAAAAACATCTAAATTTATTTATAGTCCATATGGACCACATAGAAACCGGTCAAAATGTTTTCTCCCGGATTCTACATGGATGAAACATGTATATGTATTTTCTTTGTTTAGTTTTGGTCGTGTTTTACCTAGTATAAAAGTTGGCCAACTAGTATTTGAGGTAGTTGAGAATGCACTAGACAAAGAGCATCTCGACGACACATTATAATATAAAGGTCAAGATATGAGTATGGTCTAACAACACGTTGTGTTATTTGACCAAGAAAACAATGATATTGTCTATCCTTGTGTAGCCTACACAGGTGAATAATATACAAAAAAAGGACAAGTATTTTTTAACATTTCATGTAGGAGGATCATGCTTCTGTATTATATGACTATGAAATATTTGATTCCATATTTGATTCTATTTAAATTGACACCTGTCAAGAAATAGAGTGCCAAATATAATCGCTAACATATAAAAACAGATTTAGATTGAAATTATCTGACAACGTGGGCTGCAATAAAATCGCCATAACATGTGGTACATGACTCCGTTTCAAGACCACAACTAAGAAAATGGATCCTTGAAATAAGGATTAATTTTATCTAGACAAAGATTGGTCAAAAGCGACTAAACCTGATAAAAAACTGATGTAAATCGACAATAAACAGGCAAAACATTGCCGTAACCGGCTGAAATCATTCAAACATAAGAAAAAACAACTAAATTTATTTCTAGTCCATATGGACCACATAGAAACCGGTCAAAATGTTTTCGCCCGGATTCTAGATGGATGAAACACGTATATGTATTTTCTTTGTTTAGTTTTGATCGTGTTTTACTTAGTATAATAGTTGGTCAGCTAGTATTTGAGGTAGTTGAGAATGCACTAGACAAAGAGCATCTCGACGACACATTATAATACAAAGGTCAAGATATGAGTGTGGTCTAACAACACGTTGTATTATTTGACAAAGAAAACAATGATATTGTTTATCCTTATGAAGCCTACACAGGTGAATAATATACCAAAAAGGACAAGTATTTTTTGACATTTCATGTAGAATGATCATGCTTCCGTATTATATGACTCTGAAATATTAGATTCCATATTTGATTCTGTTTAAACTGAGACCCGTCAAGAAATAGAGTGCCAAACATAATCGCTAACATATAAAAACATATTCAGATAGAAATTATCTAACAACGTGGGCTGCAATAAAATTGTCATAACATGTGATACATGACTCCGTTTCAAGACCACAACTAAGAAAATGGATCCTTGAAATAAGGATTAATTTTATCTAGGCAAACATTGGTCAAAAGCGACTATACCTGATAAAAAACTAATGAAAATCGACCATAAACAGCCTAAACATTACCGTAACCGGCTGAAATCATCCAAACATAAGAAAAAATATCTAAATTTATTTATAGTCCATATGGACCACATAGAAACCGGTCAAAATGTTTTCTCCCGGATTCTAGATGGATGAAACATGTATATGTATTTTCTTTGTTTATTTTTGGTCGTGTTTTACCTAGTATAAAAGTTGGTCAGCTAGTATTTGAGGTAGTTGAGAATGCACTAGACAAAGATCATCTCGACTACACATTATAATATAAAGGTCAAGATATGAGTGTGGTCTAACAACACGTTGTGTTATTTGACCAAGAAAACAATGATATTGTTTATCCTTGTCAAGCCTACACAGGTGAATAATATACAAAAAAGGACAAGTATTTTTTGACATTTCATGTAGGAGGATCATGCTTCTGTATTATATGACTCTTAAATATTAGATTCCGTATTTGATTCTATTTAAATTGAGACCCGTCAAGAAATAGAGTGCCAAACATAATCGCTAACATATAAAAACAGATTCAGATAGAAATTATCTGACAACGTGGGCTGCAATAAAATTGTCATAACATGTGATGCATGACTCCGTTTTAAGACCACAACTAAGAAAATTGATCCTTGAAATAAGGATTAATTTTATCTAGGAAAACATTGGTCAAAAGCGACTAAACCTGATAAAAAACTGATGAATATCGACCATAAACAACCAAACATTGCCGTAACCGGCTGAAATCATCCAAACATAAGAAAAAACATCTAAATTTATTTATATTCCATATGGACCACATAGAAACCGGTCAAAATGCTTTCTCTCGGATTCTAGATGGATGAAACATGTATATGTATTTTCTTTGTTTAGTTTTGGTCGTGTTTTACCTAGTATAAAAGTTGGTCAGCTACTATTTGAGGTAGTTGAGAATGCACTAGATAAAGAGCATCTCGACGACACATTATAATATAAAGGTCAAGATATGAGTATGGTCTAACAACATGTTGTGTTATTTGACCAAGAAAACAATGATATTGTTTATCCTTGTGTAGCCTACACAGGTGAATAATATACAAAAAATGACAAGTATTTTTTAACATTTCATGTAGGAGGATCATGCTTCTGTATTATATGACTATGAATATTTGATTCCATATTTGATTCTATTTAAATTGAGACCTGTCAAGAAATAGAGTGCCAAATATAATCGCTAACATATAAAAACAGATTTAGATTGAAATTATTTGACAACGTGGGCTGCAATAAAATCGCCATAACATGTGGTACATGACTCCGTTTCAAGACCAAAACTAAGAAAATGGATCCTTGAAATAAGGATTAATTTTATCTAGACAAAGATTGGTAAAAAGCGACTAAACCTGATAAAAAAACTGATGTAAATCGACAATAAACAGGCAAAACATTGCCGTAACCGGCTGAAATCATCCAAACATAAAAAAAAACAACTAAATTTATTTCTAGTCCATATGGACCACATAGAAACCGGTCAAAATGTTTTCGCCCGGATTCTAGATGGATGAAACACGTATATGTATTTTCTTTGTTTAGTTTTGATCGTGTTTTACTTAGTATAATAGTTGGTCAGCTAGTATTTGAGGTAGTTGAGAATGCACTAGACAAAGAGCATCTCGACGACACATAATAATATAAAGGTCAAGATATGAGTGTGGTCTAACAACACGTTTTTTTATTTGACAAAGAAAACAATGATATTGTTTATCCTTATGAAGCCTACACAGGTGAATAATATACAAAAAAGGACAAGTATTTTTTGACATTTCATGTAGAAGGATCATGCTTCTGTATTATATGACTCTGAAATATTAGATTCCATATTTAATTCTGTTTAAACTGAGACCCGTCAAGAAATAGAGTGCCAAACATAATCGCTAACATATAAAAACAGATTCAGATAGAAATTATCTAACAACGTGGGCTGCAATAAAATTGTCATAACATGTGATACATGACTCTGTTTCAAGACCACAACTAAGAAAATTGATCCTTGAAATAAGGATTAATTTTATCTAGGCAAACATTGGTCAAAAGCGACTAAACCTGATAAAAAACTAATGAAAATCGACCATAAACAGCCTAAACATTGTCGTAACCGACTGAAATCATCCAAACATAAGAAAAAACATCTAAATTTATTTATAGTCCATATGGACCACATAGAAACCGGTCAAAATGTTTTCTCCCGGATTCTACATGGATGAAACATGTATATGTATTTTCTTTGTTTAGTTTTGGTCGTGTTTTACCTAGTATAAAAGTTGGTCAGCTAGTATTTGAGGTAGTTGAGAATGCACTAGACAAAGAGCATCTCGACGACACATTATAATATAAAGGTCAAGATATGAGTATGGTCTAACAACACGTTGTGTTATTTGACCAAGAAAACAATGATATTGTCTATCCTTGTGTAGCCTACACAGGTGAATAATATACAAAAAAAGGACAAGTATTTTTTAACATTTCATGTAGGAGGATCATGCTTCTGTATTATATGACTATGAAATATTTGATTCCATATTTGATTCTATTTAAATTGACACCTGTCAAGAAATAGAGTGCCAAATATAATCGCTAACATATAAAAACAGATTTAGATTGAAATTATCTAACAACGTGGGCTGCAATAAAATCGCCATAACATGTGGTACATGACTCCGTTTCAAGACCACAACTAAGAAAATGGATCCTTGAAATAAGGATTAATTTTATCTAGACAAAGATTGGTCAAAAGCGACTAAACCTGATAAAAAACTGATGTAAATCGACAATAAACAGGCAAAACATTGCCGTAACCGGCTGAAATCATTCAAACATAAGAAAAAACAACTAAATTTATTTCTAGTCCATATGGACCACATAGAAACCGGTCAAAATGTTTTCGCCCGGATTCTAGATGGATGAAACACGTATATGTATTTTCTTTGTTTAGTTTTGATCGTGTTTTACTTAGTATAATAGTTGGTCAGCTAGTATTTGAGGTAGTTGAGAATGCATTAGACAAAGAGCATCTCGACGACACATTATAATATAAAGGTCAAGATATGAGTGTGGTCTAACAACACGTTGTGTTATTTGACAAAGAAAACAATGATATTGTTTATCCTTATGAACCCTACACAGGTGAATAATATACCAAAAAGGACAAGTATTTTTTGACATTTCATGTAGAATGATCATGCTTCCGTATTATATGACTCTGAAATATTAGATTCCATATTTGATTCTGTTTAAACTGAGACCCGTCAAGAAATAGAGTGCCAAACATAATCGCTAACATATAAAAACAGATTCAGATAGAAATTATCTAACAACGTGGGCTGCAATAAAATTGTCATAACATGTGATACATGACTCCGTTTCAAGACCACAACTAAGAAAATGGATCCTTGAAATAAGGATTAATTTTATCTAGGCAAACATTGGTCAAAAGCGACTAAACCTGATAAAAAACTAATGAAAATCGACCATAAACATCCTAAACATTACCGTAACCGGCTGAAATCATCCAAACAAAAGAAAAAACATCTAAATTTATTTATAGTCCATATGGACCACATAGAAACCGGTCAAAATGTTTTCTCCCGGATTCTAGATGGATGAAACATGTATATGTATTTTCTTTGTTTAGTTTTGGTCGTGTTTTACCTAGTATAAAAGTTGGTCAGCTAGTATTTGAGGTAGTTGAGAATGCACTAGACAAAGAGCATCTCGACTACACATTATAATATAAAGGTCAAGATATGAGTGTGGTCTAACAACACGTTGTGTTATTTGACCAAGAAAACAATGATATTGTTTATCCTTGTCAAGCCTACACAGGTGAATAATATACAAAAAAAGGACAAGTAATTTTTTGACATTTCATGTAAGAGGATCATGCTTTTGTATTATATGATTCTGAAATATTTGATTCCATATTTTATTCTATTCAAATTGAGACACGTCAAGAAATAGAGTGCCAAACATAATCGCTAACATATAAAAACAGATTTAGATAGAAGTTATCTGACAACGTGGGCTGCAATAAAATTGTCATTACATGTGATACATGACTCCGTTTCAAGACCACAACTAAGAAAATGGATCCTTGAAATAAGGATTAATTTTATCTATGAAAACATTGGTCAAAAGCGACTAAACCTGATAAAAAAACTGATGAAAATCGACCATAAATAGCCAAAACATTGCCGTAACCGGCTGAAATCATCCAAACATAAGAAAAAACATCTAAATTTATTTATAGTCCATATGGACCACATAGAAATCGGTCAATATGCTTTCTACCGGATTCTAGATGGATGAAACATGTATATGTATTTTCTTTGTTTAGTTTTGTTCGTGTTTTACCTAGTATAAAAGTTGGTCATCTAGTATTTGAGGTAGTTGAGAATGCACTAGACAAAGAGCATCTCGACGACACATTATAATACAAAGGTCAAGATATGAGTATGGTCTAAAAACACGTTGTGTTATTTGACCAAGAAAACAATGATATTGTTTAACCTTGTGAAGCCTACACAGGTGAATAATATACAAAAAAAGGACAAGTATTTTTTTAACATTTTATGTAGGAGGATCATGCTTCTGTATTATATGACTATGAAATATTTGATTCCATATTTGATTCTATTTAAATTGAGACCTGTCAAGAAATAGAGTGCCAAACATAATCGCTAACATATAAAAACAGATTTAGATTGAAATTATCTAACAACGTGGGCTGCAATAAAATCGCCATAACATGTGGTACATGACTCCGTTTCAAGACCACAACTAAGAAAATGGATCCTTTAAATAAGGATTAATTTTATCTAGACAAAGATTGGTCAAAAGCGACTAAACTTGATAAAAAACTGATGCAAATCGACAATAAACAGGCAAAACATTGCCGTAACCGGCTGAAATCATCCAAACATAAGAAAAAACAACTTAATTTATTTCTAGTCCATATGGACCACATAGAAACCGGTCAAAATGTTTTCGCCCGGATTCTAGATGGATGAAACACGTATATGTATTTTCTTTGTTTAGTTTTGATCGTGTTTTACTTAGTATAATAGTTGGTCAGTTAGTATTTGAGGTAGTTGAGAATGCACTAGACAAAGGGCATCTCGACGACACATTATAATATAAAGGTCAAGATATGAGTGTGGTCTAACAACATGTTGTGTTATTTGACAAAGAAAACAATGATATTGTTTATCCTTGTGAAGCCTACACAGGTGAATAATATACAAAAAAGGACAAGTATTTTTTTACATTTCATGTAGGAGGATCATGCTTCTGTATTATATGACTCTGAAATATTAGATTCCATATTTGATTCTATTTAAATTGAGACGCGTCAAGAAATAGAGTGCCAAACATAATCGCTAACATATAAAAACAGATTCAGATAGAAATTATCTGACAACGTGGGCTGCAATAAAATTGTCATAACATGTGATACATGACTCCGTTTCAAGACCACAACTAAGAAAATGGATCCTTGAAATAAGGATTAATTTTATCTAGGCAAACATTGGTCAAAAGCGACTAAACCTGATAAAAAAGTTGTTGGGAATAAATTAAGGCCAGATCACTTGAGCGCTGACAAGAGTAAAACGAGCGTTGACAAGAGCAATACAAGCGCTGACAGATCAAGCGTTGACAAGACAAATTCAAGCGTTGATACATTGAAGACAAGCACTGATGGGAAGATATACTCTACGCGTTATTGTATTCTAGATTACTTCTAGTAAAGATAGGAACAACAATGTATTTTCTATATTTATCTTTACCTAGAATAGCTGATACGTAGATTATTGTACAAGGCTTCTTATGTCTATAAAAGAAGACCTTTAGGTTAATGTTTCATATAAGTTTTCATTTGTAAACTACTTTCATTGTAAGCAAGTTTGATATCATTAATCAAAGTGAAAGTTTGTTTATATCATTGTGTGTTCTTGTTTAAGTGTTAATTCCGCATAACACTTAGATTATCATAAGCATATACAAAGGTTTCTCTAAGTGTATTACTTGATCTACTCTCGTACACATAAAGCTAAATCGATCTAAGTTTGGGATCAACAAGTGGTATCAGAGCTTGTTGAGGAACTTTTGATCTTAAAGAACACAAGAACCCTAAAAATCACCAAAACCCTAATTTTCTCAAAAACCCTAACAACATCATGTCTGAAGCAATAACCTCCTCCTCCTCATCTTTACCAAACCTCAAGATTCCCATGCTTGATGCAACCAACTTTGATTTGTGGAAATTCAACTTTGAGCAATATCTGGGGATCTATGACTACACACTCTGGGAGATTATTGAATATGGAAACACATTCGATAAAGCCCAAAAGATTGCTGATGTTATTGATCAAAGATCAGCTGTTGCTGGATGTTCTGAAGAGGATAAGAAAGAAAAACCTGGAGATGGTAGAGCTGTGTCTGCTGATGACATAGCAAAGAAAAGGGTCGACATGAAAGCCCTAAATATTCTGAAAGTCTCCTTGGGACAAGAGAACCAGCATAAATATAGAGGCTATGAATCTGTTAAAAACCTTTGGGAAGCTCTTGAAGTTGCATATGGTGGCAATGCAGACACTAACGAAGAGAAGAAGAAGCAACTCATGCATGATTATGCTGTCTTCAAGGCTCAACCCAATGAGAAGCTGATGATACTCTATTTCCCCAATACACACAAATGGTGGCGTATTTGAACGCATCCCCCTTAAGGTATGCTCTTTCTCATGCACCAATCATTCCAGTCACATATATTAAACAGTTTTGGAACACTATAAGTTCATCAACAGTTAATAGAGTGACTACATTGACTTCTAATGTTCATGGGAGATCTTGGGTGGTTACTGAGGCTTTGGTACGCCAAGCCTTGCATCTTGATGATGCTGATGGTATAGCCACCCTTCTCATTAATGAAATAGAACAAGGGCTAAGGGCTTTGGGATATCCTTTTCCTGATGAAGGTACCTTAAACAAGTATCATAAACAAGAGTTTCCCCCAGCCTAGAAGTACCTCATACATGTCCTCCTTCAATGTTTGAGTCCCAAATGCACTACACACAATGAGATCAATAGATCTATTGCAAGTGCTATTGTGTGCATTGCAACAGGGCCAAAATTTAATTATTCAAAAATGATTTTTGAGGGCATGTGTAAAAATAAGGGGAACAAAATGACTTTCGCTTATCCCCGATTTTTGCAAATGGTTTTTGATGTTCAAGGATACTGCACAAGGGATCATAATGATTTTTATGAGATCCCTGTGCAAAAGAAAGATATTTTTATGAAGATGAACTCACCACCCCATCGTGACCTACCTTTAACCCAAGCTATGCTTGCTGTCATTGCAGCAGCTCAACCCCAACCAGACCACCAACCACAAATTGACCCAATACCTGAACCCATACCTTCACCTGAACATATGCAAATTGACCAAGATCCCTTCAACGCTGACACATTCAATGTTGGCGTTGATGTGCCTATTTCCAACGTTGACACACAACCTTCACAAACCCAAACACCCCTTAACCAACCCACATCCACCCAATCTTCCACACCATCTTCTACACCCCCTGAATATAGGTTGATGAAACGCCAAAGGACTACTGGAGTGTTCTCCTCTGGTGGTCCTAGCCATGTAGCAGAGAGAACCACCACCACAAGTGTGGATGGTGACATGGATGAGGCTGGGACTATTGGTTCTGGCTTAGCAGTTGGCCAAGGCAGTCCCACCATCATTAAGTCCTCATCCATGCCCAATGAATCTGACTTGGGAGGTCAAATTCCCATTTTAGAATAGGGCAAACTGGAACCAATGACTCTTATGGAATTGACGGTAGTCTGCATGAGCTTGCAAAAGCAAAATGCAGACTTAGTATAAGTTGTCAGCTCACAAGGCCTTGAACTCAAGCAATTGAGGGAGAGGATTGTTGTTTTGGAAACTACACGTGCAAGGAGAGGTATGGAGGATTCTTCCAAAGGGGAGGAATATCCAATAAATCTGAGTGATAAGGGCAGCCATGATGGTCAATCTTTGGATGTTGCTGAGGCCCTTACAAGTTTGAAGAAATAAACAGGTTTTGATACGTCCTTAGTCTCTCCTACCAACTTGAATTTTTCATTTACAGCTATGTTGGAAGAGATTACAAAAGGCGATGAGGTAGGAAATTTGGGCGTTGACAAGGAGAATTTGGACGCTGACAAAAATATTTTGGGCGCTGATAGAACAAAATTGGGCGTTGACAGACCTGCACATGAAGGTGATGTATCCCAGTCATCATCCATCATCAAAGAGGTTTCTACACAGGTATCACCATCTACCTTACCAACAATTGATCCACTAGATAAGGGTAAGGGTATTATGGTAGAAGAGATTGTTCCAAAGGATCCAGCTCAAGTTGAGTTTGATAGAAGATTAGCTGCACAAATCATGGAACAGGATAAAAAGGAGGTGAAAGAGTCACCATTTGTTGTTACTTCAAAAGAAGGAAGTGATGGAGCTAGCTCAGACTCAAGTGTGATGATTATAGAACCAGAAAGACTTGAGTATGGAGAAGAATTGGCCAAGGAGAAATTGAGAGAATTGAAATTGTAGGTTGACTTTGACATGCCAGAGGTGGTTCAAATGTACAATGCTTGGGAAGAAAGATGTATGGAGAATCCACACTTGACTGTTTCAGATCAAATATGGGGTTTGGAGATTCTCCTCAGAGTTCAGAAGGATTGCCAGGTAATTTTGAAACACAAGGCAAGCAATATTCTCTCAGAATTGAAAAGGGATAGAAGAGAGCTATACTGCATGTTGCTCATATGTCATGGAGTAGGATGGACTTATCAGAAGTTGAAGGCATTGACATTTGATGAGTTGGAATGCAAGGCTTATCCCATTTGGGTGAGATTGCAGGAAGCAAACACTCTCAGACTTCTTTCTGATGAAAGAAAGGAAGAACTTGCATAAGAAATGGAGCTCAAGAAAGATATGTTTGTTCCCAGACCAGTGAAAAAGGGGATTTCTCTTGAGTTTCCCAAAGATATGGATCTACTATATCCAAGTGAAGCTGTCATAAGAAAGAGACTCAAGCTCTCACCATTAGAAGCTTCAGATATGGTGCAAGTGTTACCATTAGATTCCAGAAACCCAATTATGAGCTATGAAGAAGATGAATGTGGGTTTTGGAAAATTGGCAGATATGGCGAAGAGGTACACACTTTTACCACTCTCATATCTTTGTTTACAAGTTGCGATAGAGAAGACTTGGTGGACTTATGGAGGTTGCTGGAGACCAAGTATGAGGCTGAAGCACCAACTTCAGCTAATGGAATAAAACTGTGGTCCACATTCAAAAGAATGTGTGGACCAAAAGATGAGGATCCTGCTATTTGGAAAGATCTTGAAGATGACCTCAGTGGTCTTCAATGGAGATTATATTCAGCTGCTGGTGTTTTCCATTTGAGTTCTACAAAGTTTGCTGAGTATCTACTTGTGGATGGTCAGTATTTTATATCCAAGGCTATTTTGGAGAAGATGAAGGACACTCAGCTGGAAATTGATTATTCGAGTGACGTGGCAAAAGACTTGGTCAGATTTATTCATTACCAATATGAGAAGGTTTGTAAGATTCCTCCTAGTCGTTAATGCTTATTCAGAAACTTAATCATAAGAGTGGATATCAAGTTTAGGGGAGGATTGTTGGGAATAAATTAAGGCCAGATCACTTGAGCGCTGACAAGAGTAAAACAAGCGTTGACAAGAGCAATACAAGGACTGACAGATCAAGCGTTGACAAGACAAATTCAAGCGTTGATACATTGAAGACAAGCACTGATGGGAAGATATACTCTACGCGTTTATTGTATTCTAGATTACTTCTAGTAAATATAGGAACAACAATGTATTTTCTATATTTATCTTTACTTAGGATAGTTGATACGTAGATTATTGTACAAGGCTTCTTATGTCTATAAAAGAAGACCTTTAGGTTAATGTTTCATATAAGTTTTCATTTGTAAACTACTTTCATTGTAAGCAAGTTTGATATCATTAATCAAAGTGAAAGTTTGTTTATATCATTGTGTGTTCTTGTTTAAGTGTTAATTCCGCATAACACTTAGATTATCATAAGCATATACAAAGGTTTCTCTAAGTGTATTACTTGATCTAATCTCATATACATAAAGCTAAATCGATCTAAGTTTGGGATCAACAAAACTGATGAAAATCGACCATAAACAGCCTAACCATTGTCGTAGCCGGCTGAAATCATCCAAACATAAGAAAAAACATCTAAATTTATTTATAGTCCATATGGACCACATAAAAACCGGTCAAAATGTTTTCTCCCGGATTCTAGATGGATGAAACATGTATATGTATTTTCTTTGTTTAGTTTTGGTCGTGTTTTACCTAGTATAAAAGTTGGTCAGCTAGTATTTGAGGTAGTTGAGAATGCACTAGACAAAGAGCATCTCGACTACACATTATAATATAAAGGTCAAGATATGAGTGTGGTCTAACAACACGTTGTGTTATTTGACCAAGAAAACAATGATATTGTTTATCCTTGTCAAGCCTACACAGGTGAATAATATACAAAAAAAGGACAAGTAATTTTTTGACATTTCATGTAAGAGGATCATGCTTCTGTATTAGATGACTCTGAAATATTTGATTCCATATTTTATTCTATTGAAATTGAGACACGTCAAGAAATAGAGTGCCAAACATAATCGCTAACATATAAAAACAGATTTAGATTGAAATTATCTAACAACGTGGGCTGCAATAAAATCGTCATAACATGTGATACATGACTCCGTTTCAAGACCACAACTAAGAAAATATATTCTTGAAATAAGGATTATTTTTATCTAGGCAAAGATTGGTCAAAAGCGACTAAACATGATAAAAAAACTGATGCAAATCGACAATAAACAGCCAAAACATTGCCGTAACCGGCTGAAATCATCCAAACATAGGAAAAAACATCTAAATTTATTTCTATTCCATATGGACCACATAGAAACCAGTGAAAATGTTTTCGCCCGGATTCTAGATGGATGAAACACGTATATGTATTTTCTTTGTTTAGTTTTTGTCGTGTTTTACCTAGTATAAAAGTTGGTCAGCTAGTATTTGAGGTAGTAGAGAATGCACTAGACAAAGAGCATCTCGACGACACATTATAATATAAAGGTCAAGATATGAGTATGGTCTAACAACACGTTGTGTTATTTGACCAATAACACAATGATATTGTTTATCCTTGTGAAGCCTACACAGGTGAATAATATACAAAAAAGGACAAGTATTTTTTGACATTTCATGTAGGATGATCATGCTTTTGTATTATATGACTCTGAAATATTTGATTCCAAATTTGATTCTACTTAAATTGAGACCCGCCAAGAAATATAGTGCCAAACATAATCGCTAACATATAAAAACAAATTTAGATTGAAATTATCTGACAACGTGGGCTGCAATAAAATCGTCATAACATGTGATACATGACTCCGTTTCAAGACCACAACTAAGAAAATGGATTCTTGAAATAAGGATTAATTTTATCTAGGCAAAGATTGGTCAAAAGCGACTAAACATGATAAAAAAACTGATACAAATCGACAATAAACCGCCAAAACATTGCCGTAACCGGCTGAAATCATCCAAACATAGGAAAAAACATCTAAATTTATTTCTATTCCATATGGACCACATAGAAACCAGTGAAAATGTTTTCGTCCGGATTCTAGATGGATGAAACACGTATATGTATTTTCTTTGTTTAGTTTTTGTCGTGTTTTACCTAGTATAAAAGTTGGTCAGCTAGTATTTGAGGTAGTTGAGAATGCACTAGACAAAGAGCATCTCGACGACACATTATAATATAAAGGTCAAGATATGAGTATGGTCTAACAACACGTTGTGTTATTTGACCAAGAACACAATGATATTGTTTATCCTTGTGAAGCCTACACAGGTGAATAATATACAAAAAAAGGACAAGTATTTTTTGACATTTCATGTAGGATGATCATGCTTTTGTATTATATGACTCTGAAATATTTGATTCCATATTTGATTCTACTTAAATTGAGACCCGTCAAGAAATATAGTGCCAAACATAATCGCTAACATATAAAAACAAATTTAGATTGAAATTATCTTACAACGTGGGCTACAATAAAATCGTCATAACATGTGGTACATGACTCCGTTTCAAGACCACAACTAAAAATGGATCCTTGAAATAAGGATTAATTTTATCTAGACAAAGATTGGTCAAAAACGACTAAACCTAATAAAAAACTGATGCAAATCGACAACAAACAGCCAAAACTTTGTTGTAACCGGCTGAAATCATCCAAACATAAGAAAAAACAACTAAATTTATTTCTAATCCATATGGACCACATAAAAACCGGTCAAAATGTTTTCGCCCGGTGTCTAGATGGATGAAACACGTATATGTATTTTCTTTGTTTAGATTTGGTTGTGTTTTACTTAGTATAATAGTTGGTCAGCTAGTATTTGAGGTAGTTGAGAATGCACTAGACAAAGAGCATCTTGACGACACATTATATTATAAAGGTCAAGATATGAGTGTGGTCTAACAACATGTTGTGTTATTTGAAAAAGAAAACAATGATATTGTTTATCCTTGTGAAGCCTACACAGGTGAATAATATACAAAAAAGGACAAGTATTTTTTGACATTTCATGTAAGGAGGATCATGCTTCTGTATTATTTGACTCTGAAATATTTGATTCCGTATTTGATTCTATTTAAATTGAGACACATCAAGAAGAAGAATGCCAAACATAATCGCTAACATATAAAAACAGATTTAGATTGAAATTATCTGACAACGTGGGTTGCAATAAATTCGTCATAACATGTGATACATGACTCCGTTTCAAGACCACAACTAAGAAAATGGATCCTTGAAATAAGGATTAAGTTTATCTAGGAAAACATTGGTCAAAAGCGACCAAAATGATAAAAAACTAATGAAAATTGACCATAAACAACAAAAACATTGCCGTAAACGGCTGAAATCATCCAAACATAAGAAAAAACATCTAAATTTATTTCTAGTCCATATGAACCACATAGAAACCGGTCAAAATGTTTTCGCCCGGATTCTAGATGGATGAAACACGTATATGTATTTTCTTTGTTTAGTTTTGGTCGTGTTATACCAAGTATTAAAGTTGGTCAGCTAATATTTGAGGTAGTTGAGAATGCACGAGACAAAGAGCATCTCGATGACACATTATAATATAAAGGTCAAGATATGAGTGTGGTCTAACAACACGTTGTGTTATTTGACCAAGAAAACAATGATATTGTTTATCATTGTGAAGCCTACACAGGTGAATAATATATAAAAAGGACAGGTATTTTTTGACATTTCATGTAGAAGGATCATGCTTTTGTATTATATGACTCTGAAATATTTGATTTCGTATTTGATTCTATTTAAATTGAGACCCGTCAAGAAAAAGAATGCCAAACATAATCGCTAACATATAAAAACAGATTTAGATTGAAATTATCTGACAACGTGGGTTGCAATAAATTCGTCATAACATGTGATACATGACTCCGTTTCAAGACCACAACTAAGAAAATGGATCCTTGAAATAAGGATTAAGTTTATCTAGGCAAACATTGGTCAAAAGCGACCAAACATGATAAAAAAACTAATGAAAATTGACCATAAACAACAAAAACAATGCCGTAAACGGCTGAAATCATCCAAACATAAGAAAAAACATCTAAATTTATTTCTAGTCCATATGAACCACATAGAAACCGGTCAAAATGTTTTCGCCCAGATTCTAGATGGATGAAACACGTATATGTATTTTCTTTGTTTAGTTTTGGTCGTGTTATACCAAGTATTAAAGTTGGTCAGCTAATATTTGAGGTAGTTGAGAATGCACTAGACAAAGAGCATCTCTATGACACATTATATGTAACACTCTCATTTTTTGTATCGGTACAGCGGAAGGGTCTTTCAGAGTGTTACGGGATAGCACAATAACTCCAATCATAGACAACACATAAAAATGGTTGTACAAGGTTTAACAAACATTCATTCGATAAAAAGGTTTAAAAGTGTACAACAGGTCCCAAATTATACAGGTCATTAAGTTTACAAAACACAGATCGAATGAACATTTTTAATATTAAGTGTGGGCCATCAGAGTCGATCTCCATCCGGATTACCTTCAAGCACCTGAGATAGAAAACATGCAAAAATCATATCAGCGAATGCCGAGTGAATTCATAGAGTTTAATGAAAACCGTTATATAAAACAATCATTTACAATCATTTACAATCAGAACACAAGTATAATATCGGAAGTAAGTCCACATATTGCTAGTCAGGCAATATATAAATCAAGCATACATCTGAAACCGTCCATGAGACCGTAGTCTCTATATTACCATGATAGGTAATATATTCATCGTAATAGCGTCGTCATCGTTTATTTAGATTATACATGTCGTATAGATTATAGTATCTGGATTAGGATTATTATTAGCCGCATGACATTGTTACCTTACTGTGAAAACAGCGGGCCGCGAACCCGACAAACAATTTGCCCATCTAAGTTAGCGTGTCGTCACAAAAATCACCCTATGGAATCTTCTCATACATAATTCGCTTACCAATCAATGTGGTACGACGGGGATCAACCGTCAAGGCGCGAACTGGGGTGATCGTCCCCAAATAGTACTATCAAATGCATAAGCGTCTACCAAAACCCGGTAGTTCACAATTCATGCTAATGGGACTTTAAGTGACATAACCTAACTACTAATAATCCTTTTAGTCTCGAATATAGGGTCATAGCATCATTCGGGTCCATCTCATTAAGCATACAATCGGGACTACTTGTGTTCTATTTTTATAAAAATCTAGCATGTTATCTCCCTCGCGGGTTTACAAATAATTTTATAAAACATTTAAAAAGAGTGCGAGGCTATGAACTCACGTTGTTAATGAAAGGCGGATTATCGGCTACGGGCGTGCTTCGGTCACGGAAACCTATATAAATAATAATCGGTCTTAGACTCGGTCCAATGACTTTTATCAAAATAACAATATACATATATATGATTATTGTACATATGATGATGATCAAGTGGGTTTATAAATCCTCATTTACTCATTTCAGCGTTTACGTTTTAGTATCGTCTTACTAGTTCACTAGTTTTACCGATTTTACCTATTTTAAGTTCATTAAGTCTTTTATAAGTTCTTTAACTTGTTTTTACCCATTATATACTTATATGATCAGTATATATACTTTTCATGTTGGGCCCTATTGGGTTAATCCCAAATAATTCTTTTTACAAGTATTTATCTTGTTAAGTCCAATTATTAGTCTAATAGGTTTAGTTAGCTCGTAATTGTCCGTAATTCTTATAGTTCGGGTTTTATCGGTTTTTACTTGTCTTAGTTACTTATACATCAGTATATTTCTTTTATAAACTTTACATTAGACGGGTTTGGTCGTCTAAGTTTTATTTGATGAAAAACGTTAATTTCACGGCAATAGCCGAAAAAGTCGTAAAAATCAAGTTTATAGTTTTTATTACTTATAAATATTACTTTTACCACCATTTATATATTTTACCCATTTAATTAACCTTTTATACATTTATATAAATAATTTTTATAAGTTAGTGGGTTTATACTTTACATTTTATAAATTATAAAATGAGTGCTTATATAATAATAATAAACATTATTTCCAAAATCTGATTTTTAACTTCACTTTCACCATTTTTATCATATCTAGAGTTCTATAATGACTTAGAAGCTCATTTTTAAATGACAACTTCTTCATAGTATGTGCTAAATATAACTCAGTTATAGCTACTGCCCATTTTAAGCTTAAGTTGCCTTAACAGTCCCTACAAAACTGCTTATTCAGATTGTACCACCTAACTTGTTTTGATCATATCTCACTCATTATTTTGATTCCATTGCATGGCCAACTCTCACATGTGTATAACATCATCTACTTTACTGTAAATAGATCAAACCATGCATTTTTATCAGTTCTTCATTTAGTTATCTACTGTTTTTATACAGCCAACTAATTAGACATGATTTTAGCTTCATTTCTTATGGTTATCATCATTTTAAGCATGTTTATCAACACTTGATCCCCACACAACATTTTTATCATCATATATACATCATATACATATACAAAATGAAAGAAAATACATTTGTTCTTTACAAAATAATAAGAGAAAAATGTAGAGGATGATCTTCTTTACCAATCCAAGTGGATTTCTTGTTTTATGAAGGCAAGAACTTGATAAACACAACAAGTATCTCCAAGACCATCAAATAGCAAGATCATATGTTGGAAAATCAGCCCTAGGACACAAGCAAATCACCTCCAAAGTTGGTTATGTGGCCACCAAATGATCAAGGTTTCAAGGAAACACCTTAATAGGACTAGTAAACATGTGGTTTGTAGTTGGAAGAGATCAAAAATGGTGTTTGTGGCTTGATATGGGACGGCACATAGATGAAGTAGAGAGAGTTTTGAGAGTGAAATGCATGTAAGAAATGGTTAAGTGAAAACCATTTGTTGGTTTTGATAAGTTTGGTGGAAGTTTAGCTTAAAGTGTAAGCTAAAGCTTACACTTGTTATAAACAAGTTAAGTTTGTGCCACCTAATGGTGGTGAGGTGTTTTTGGCCGTCCCATGTAAGCTAGTGGGATGGGGCAAAGTGTTTTGTCCCATCTCACTAGTTTACGGGTATTTCTCGGTTCTAGTTTTCTCGATTTGCGTTCCCTCGGGTCGTTTTACGAAAAACGTTTTTATAAATTATGAATCACTGTCACAAAACGAATCCAATAAAAATTGTCTCATCAAAAACGGAGTTCAAAAACGTAAATACGTAATCCTAAGGTTTCCGGTTTAGTCGTAAAAGACGCCAAATTATGCACGTAAGCCAAAATTTAAATCCGTAAATTGTGAGTTCGTCAACCAACATAAAAATAAGTTTCAAAATATTATACGAGAAAATATTTAACTACCTGAAAATGTTAGATTTGTCACAGCTTTTCCTCCTAAAAGGGATCAACGTCCTCGTGATCCATTTCATTTGGATGTTCGTTTCTTATTGAAATCGAAGAGGTGCGGATATTTCTTCCACATTTCATCCTCTCGTTCCCAAGTATACTCCGGTCCATGCTTTGAGTTCCATCGGATCTTGACAATAGGTATCCGACTTTGTTTCAGTTGCTTTACCTCACGGTCCATAACTTCTACGGGCTCTTCGATAAAATGCAACTTCCCATCTATTCGAACCTTACCTAACGGAATTTTCTCATCACTCACTGCTAGACATTTCTTCATATTAGATACATGGAATGTGTTGTGAACACCATGAAGTTCTGGGGGTAACTCTAGTTTGTAAGCCACCGGACCTACTCTAGATAGAATCTTAAAGGGTCCAATATAACGGGATTCAATTTTCCTCGTTTTTCCAAATCTTATAACGCCTTTCCATGGCGATAATTTCAACATTACTCGGTCACCCACTTCAAACTCCATTGGCTTCCGCCGCACATCCGCATAACTTTTCTGTCTACTACGGGCAGTCAACAACCTCTTCTTAATCTGAACTATCATCTCCGTAGTCTCCCGGATCAATTCCGGTCCCGTGAGCTGGGTATCCCCAACTTCACTCCAACATACAGGAGATCTACACTTCCTACCATACAAAGCTTCAAACGGTGCAACTTTAATACTAGAATGGTAACTATTGTTATACGAAAACTCTGCTAACGACAAATGTTTATCCCAATTCTTACCAAAGTCTAACACACAAGCTCTCAACATATCTTCAAGTGTTTGTATCGTCCTTTCACTCTGCCCATCAGTCTGGGGGTGATAAGCAGTGCTCATATCGAGATTCGTTCCCAAAGATCTTTGGAGGGATTTCCAAAAATTCGATGCGAATCTAGGATCTCGATCTGAAATGATCGATACAGGCACTCCATGCTTGCATACGACATTATCCAGGTATATTCGAGTCAGCTTCTCCAGTGAGAACTGCTCCTTAACCAGAATGAAGTGTGCTGATTTGGTCAGTCTATCGATAATAACCCAAATCGAATTGTTTCCAGATGATGTTCTAGGAAGCTTGGTGATAAAGTCCATTGTAATTCGCTCCCACTTCCATTCAGGAATCTTTGGTTGTTGATGTAATCCTGATGGCTTTTGATGTTCAGCTTTAACTCTAGCACAAGTCAAGCATTGAAGAACATACATAGCTATGTCAGCTTTCATATTCGGCCACCAGTACAACTTCTTCAAATCATGGTACATCTTATCAGATCTCGGATGAATGGAATACTTAGATTTATGGGATACTAACATAATCAAATCTCTTAAGCCTCCAAACTTAGGTATCCACATACGACCTCTTAAACATTTCACTCCATCAGCTCTAACCTCTAAAGGATCTCCTTCTCCTCGGAACCCTTCATTAACAAAATTCTCCTTCTTACAAGCTTCTATTTGCGCATTTCTAATTTGCTCAGGCAAATTATTGTGCACGGTCAAGACTAGAGAACGCACCCTGATAGGCTCTCTATCTTTCCTACTCAACGCATCAGCAACAACATTGGCTTTTCCTGGGTGATATTTTATATCACAATCATAATCACTCAACAACTCTATCCATCTTCGTTGCCTCATGTTCAACTCCTTCTGGTCGAGAATATACTGTAGGCTTTTGTGATCGGTGAATACCGTACACTTGGTGCCATACAAATAATGTCTCCACAACCTAAGAGCAAAGACCACAGCTCCTAACACAAGATCATGAGTAGTATAATTCTCCTCATTCTTCCTTAATTGCCTAGAAGCATAAGCTATCACTTTCTCTTTCTGCATCAAAACAGCTCCATAACCTCTAAGAGATGCATCACAATACACTACAAAATATTCACTCCCTTCGGGTAATGATAAGATTGGCGCACTACATAATTTTTGCTTCAATGTCTGAAATGCTCCATCTTCATCACTTCCCCAAACGAAAGGTTTATTCTTCTGAGTAAGCTTAGTCAAGGGTTTAGCTATCAAAGAAAATTCTTTAATGAATCGCCTATAATAGCCAGCTAATCCGAAGAACTGTCGCACTTCCGTTGGCGTTTTCGGTGCAGACCAATTCTTAATAGCTTCAACCTTTGCAGGATCAACATGAATTCCATCTCTGTTAATCACATGACCAAGAAGTTGCACAGAATCCAACCAGAAATCACACTTCGAAAACTTAGCATACAACTTTTCATCCTTCAGCAACTTCAAAACAATCCTCAAATGTTCTCTATGCTCATCTTCATTCTTAGAATAGATTAGAATATCGTCAATAAACACAATCACAAATTTATCCAAGTAGGGCTTGCACACTCGATTCATTAAATCCATGAAAACCGCAGGTGCGTTAGTTAACCCAAATGGCATTACTTGAAATTCATAGTGTCCATAACGAGTTCTAAATGCAGTTATAGGAATATCTTCTTCACGGACGCGAAGTTGGTGATATCCTGACCGCAAATCTATCTTAGAATACACACTAAATCCTTGCAGTTGATCAAACAAATCATCAATCCTAGGTAAAGGATATCGATTTTTAATTGTCAACTTATTCAGTTCCCTATAATCAATGCACATACGGAAAGATCCATCCTTCTTCTTAACGAACAAGACTGGAGCTCCCCAAGGCGACGAGCTCGGTCGAATAAAACCTTTATCAGACAACTCCTTAAGTTGCTCAGATAACTCCTTTAATTCAGAAGGGGCTAATCGGTAAGGCGCACGTGCCACCGGTGCAGCACCAGGAATTAAATCGATTCGAAACTCTACTTGCCTTATCGGTGGAAGTCCGGGTAAATCTTTAGGAAATACCTCAGGAAATTCACAAATAATAGGTACATCTTCCAATCGTTTCTCCTTAGACTCATTCCCGGTCACTTGAGCTAAGAATAACTCACAACCGTTCCTGATGTACTTTTGGGCTTTAATACATGAAACGATTTTCAAACGGGATTCACCTCGATTACCATCAATTACTAACGTCCTATTCCTAAGAGGAATCTTAACCTTCTTCTCTCCACATAAAATAGTAGCATTATTTAATGACAACCAATCCATACCAATAATAATATCGAAACTACCTAATTCTATCAACATCAAATCAATCGGAAAGGAATGGTTCAAGAGATTTAGAGAGCATCCTTCTAATAGCTTATTAGTTTTCACTAATTTACCATCAGCCAATTCCACCTCGTAACTGGTACTTATCTCAACAGGTTCAATATCAATAAGGGCACTAAATTTAGTGGATACAAAGCTCCTATCGGCACCCGAATCGAATAAAGCAACAGCATAATGATTGTTGAGTAAAAACGTACCGGTAACGACATTCGGATCCTCTTTCTTCACCTCAATTGTTCCAAGTTGGTAGATACCACCCTGGGGGTTTCTTCCAGGTACAATCGCTTTCAACTTGGGGCATTCCGATTTCCTATGACCTTCTTCATTACAGTTGAAGCAAATCGTTCCCTTCTTACACCTTTCAACCTTGTGTCCAAGCTTTCCGCAATTTCGGCACTTCCAGCAGTCGCCAGGATGCCTCTTGTTGCCACACTTAGGACATCTATCATCGTTGCGTGGTGCATTGTTGGTAATAGCATTTGCATTCCCCTTTCTCTGGTTCTGACGGCGATTGAAATTCTTCCTATAATCACCTTTATCTACACGATCACCGTCTCCCTTTCTTTTCTCACCTACACGGGCTTCATCTTCCTTATCCTGAATTATCTGTCCAATGAGTTGGTAAGCCATTCGAACAGCATCATCAATGGTAAGTGGTTTCGATGATGTCACGTCCCCCCGGATATTCCTGGTCAACCCTTTCACATATTGCTCAATTCGGATCTCTTCGGGTTCAACCAATCGAGGACATAGCAAGGCCAACTCATGGAATCGATTCGTGTAACTATCAATGTCCACACCCTTCATTCTCAGATGAATCAACTCTTGTTCTAACCTAATGATCACACTACGAGGACAAAACTCCAAAGTCATCCACTTCTTGATTTCAGCCCAAGGAGTAGCATTAGCAGCATCAAGACCCATGAAAGCAATTCTCCCGTTCCACCAAGTCAACGCACGACCTTTAAGAGTAGCCATAGCAAAAGTCACCTTATCTTCCTCCTTACACTTACTAATCCTAAACACCGATTCAATCTTCTCGATCCACTGGCTTAGTCCTACAGCACCTTCAGTTCCATTAAAAGGTAGAGGTTCACACTTCATGAACGTCACATAAGTACAGCCACCAACTTCAGGTGCATTCGTTCCAAGTCCTCCTACATTTCCTCCAGCATTAGCATTCACATTATTAGCATTCACATTATTAGCATTCACATTCACATTAGTACCGCCAACTCCACTACCGCCAGCTCCACTACCGCCAGCTCCACTACCGCCAGCTCCACTACCGCCAGCTCCACTACCGCCAGCTTCATTACCGCCAGCTCCACTACCGCCAGCTCCACTACCGCCAGCTTCATTTCTAGCATTTGCCATAAATTCAGTCATAGATGCGGTAACTTGCTCCGTAATAATCCTACGTACATCATCCTCAGTCACAGCCTTCTTGGGCGGCATAGTTCTATAATTCCACAATTTCAAAGCATTAAGCATTCACCCAACAAAGGATTCATATAATATGGATCGAATTCATAATCAAGATACAAATAAGGCACAATATGGAATTCAAGACAAGATACATATTTCATTCGATCTGAAACAAAAGTATTGTCTTAGTACATCCATATCAAGTTCTAACACTATATACACTCAAAATTCGTGCCAAGTCTACAACTAACAAGTCGGTTCAGTCAAAGCTATAAACACAAAAGATCTAAAGGTCACTACTAAATACAGACTGGTCTACTGAGAACCGCCAGATGGTCCATCATCCATCGTCTTCTGGATCTTCGCCGGACGATCACTAGACACATCTTCAGCTGGGCGCTTACGGATTACTCCTCTTTCAACCATGTCGGCATAAAATTTACTGTTCCAACCCACGGATACATTCAACTCCTTTTCAGCTTTCTCACGCATCGCACGAGCCACACTCAACTGAATCTCCATAGAATTCACCTATCTCTTCATAGTAGCATACTCACCACTTTCCAACACCGATAACCTCCTAAAAGCCTCATTCAAACCACGTTCTACATCACTCAAATCCAAACTAAGCAATTCTCGCTCTTTCTCACCAACCTTTGCCTTCGACTCCAAATAAGCAACCTGAGTCTGAACAACACCTAATCCAACCTTTGTCACACAACTCTTCACACGGGAAGCATCTAGATCACGTCTCAAGGCCCATGGTGCAAGACCATCAATATGAGTAGCCTCTCGAGTACTAGACGACTCTCCTATCTCACGTCTACGAGTAGCAATACCATCGGTACCGTCACGTGCATCGTCATCCTCATCCTCCTCTGATTCAGAATCAGATTCAGACGATTCAGACATTTCATCCCTAGGTAACTCATCCTCGGAATCAGACAAACAAACTGGTGGGGGCAAAGGCTCGCCCTCTGGAACATCATACGGATATATAAGCTCAGCTTCCTCATCATCATCAACCTCAACATCTATACCTACTTCTTCCTCGACATCCTCGTCGTCAATCTCATCATCTAACTCATCTAACCCAATCTCATTCTCATTCTCAATATCCACATTCTCATTACCCACATTCTCAATATCCACATTCTCATTACCCACATTCTCAATCTCATTCTCTACTAAGTCAACCTGAGGGGCAATCTGATCTCCTAGTCCTAACTCGGGCTCGGGATCCTCAAATGGTTCCTCTTCGTCATCAATATCAAAATCTACTAAGTCTAAATAAGGATCATCTTCTATATTAGGTTCGGGAATAGCATGGTTTTCTACAGGAATATTAGGGTCAGCCATGACAATCTGCATTTATATATATTTATCTCGTATTAGGATAACATACTAGTTAAACAATTACATAATGAAATCCCGATATATACATATATATAAATTAAATTATATATATCAAAATATATATCTTCTCAATAGGGCTTGTTGGTAACGTCGGAGATCTCTGGCACCGTTATAGTCAAAAGATTTTTCAATTATTTTCTCAAATGTTCATTGTCAAAAGATTTTGAAAAGTTTTGTTCAAAACCTTGGTTTTTAAAATCTTTTGTTCTCTACAACGAGAGCTCTGATACCAAACTGTAACACTCTCATTTTTCGTATCGGTACAGCGGAAGGGTCTTTCAGAGTGTTACGGGATAGCACAATAACTCCAATCATAGACAACACATAAAAATGGTTGTACAAGGTTTAACAAACATTCATTCGGTAAAAAGGTTTAAAAGTGTACAACAGGTCCCAAATTATACAGGTCATTAAGTTTACAAAACACAGATCGAATGAACATTTTTAATATTAAGTGTGGGCCATCAGAGTCGATCTCCATCCGGATTACCTTCAAGCACCTGAGAGAGAAAACATGCAAAAATCATATATTAGCGAATGCCGAGTGAATTCATAGAGTTTAATGAAAACCGTTATATAAAACAATCATTTAAAATCAGAACACAAGTATAATATCGGAAGTAAGTCCACATATTGCTAGTCAGGCAATATATAAATCAAGCATACATCTGAAACCGTCCATGAGACCGTAGTCTCTATATTACCATGATAGGTAATATATTCATCGTAATAGCGTCGTCATCGTTTATTTAGATTATACATGTCGTATAGATTATAGTATCTGGATTAGGATTATTATTAGCCGCATGACATTGTTACCTTACTGTGAAAACAGCGGGCCACGAACCCGACAAACAATTTGCCCATCTAAGTTAGCGTGTCGTCACAAAAATCACCCTATGGAATCTTCTCATACATAAATTCGCTTACCAATCAATGTGGTACGACGGGGATCAACCGTCAAGGCGCGAACTGGGGTGATCGTCCCCAAATAGTACTATCAAATGCATAAGCGTCTACCAAAACCCGGTAGTTCACAATTCATGCTAATGGGACTTTAAGTGACATAACCTAACTACTAATAATCCTTTTAGTCTCGAATATATGGTCATAGCATCATTCGGGTCCATCTCATTAAGCATACAATCGGGACTACTTGTGTTCTATTTTTATAAAAATCTAGCATGTTATCTCCCTCGCGGGTTTACAAATCATTTTATAAAACATTTAAAAAGAGTGCGAGGCTATGAACTCATGTTGTTAATGAAAGGCGGATTATCGGCTACGGGCGTGCTTCAGTCACGGAAACCTATATAAATAATAATCGGTCTTAGACTCGGTCCAATGACTTTTATCAAAATAACAATATACATATATATGATTATTGTACATATGATGATGATCAAGTGGGTTTATAAATCCTCATTTACTCATTTCAGCGTTTACGTTTTAGTATCGTCTTACTAGTTCACTAGTTTTACCGATTTTACCTATTTTAAGTTCATTAAGTCTTTTATAAGTTCTTTAACTTGTTTTTACCCATTATATACTTATATGATCAGTATATATACTTTTCATGTTGGGACCTATTGGGTTAAGCCCAAATAATTCTTTTTACAAGTATTTATCTTGTTAAGTACAATTATTAGTCTAATAGGTTTAGTTAGCTCGTAATTGTCCGTAATTCTTATAGTTCGGGTTTTATCGGTTTTTACTTGTCTTAGTTACTTATACATCAGTATATATCTTTTATAAACTTTACATTAGACGGGTTTGGTCGTCTAAGTTTTATTTGATGAAAAACGTTAATTTCACGGCAATAGCCGAAAAAGTCGTAAAAATCAAGTTTATAGTTTTTATTACTTATAAATATTACTTTTACCACCATTTATATATTTTACCCATTTAATTAACCTTTTATACATTTATATAAATAAGTTTTATAAGTTAGTGGGTTTATACTTTACATTTTATAAATTATAAAGTGAGTGCTTATATAATAATAATAAACATTATTTCCAAAATCTGATTTTTAACTTCACTTTCACCATTTTTATCTTATCTAGAGTTCTATAATGACTTAGAAGCTCATTTTTAAATTACAGCTTCTTCATAAAATGTGCTAAATATAACTCAGTTATAGCTACTGCCCATTTTAAGCTTAAGTTGCCTTAACAGTCCCTACAAAACTGCTTATTCAGATTGTACCAGCTAACTTGTTTTGATCATATCTCACTCATTATTTTGATTCCATTGCATGGCCAACTCTCACATGTGTATAACATCATCTACTTTACTGTAAATAGATCAAACCATGCATTTTTATCAGTTTTTCATTTAGTTATCTACTATTTTTATACAGCCAACTAATTAGACATGATTTTAGCTTCATTTCTTATGGTTATCATCATTTTTAAGCATGTTTATCAACACTTGATCCCCACACAACATTTTTATCATCATATATACATCATATACATATACAAAATGAAAGAAAATACATTTGTTCTTTACAAAATAATAAGAGAAAAATGTAGAGGATGATCTTCTTTACCAATCCAAGTGGATTTCTTGTTTTAGGAAGGCAAGAACTTGATGAACACAACAAGTATCTCCAAGACCATAAAATAGCAAGATCATATGTTGGAAAATCAGCCCTAGGACACAAGCAAATCACCTCCAAAGTTGGTTATGTGGCCACCAAATGATCAAGGTTTCAAGGAAACACCTTAATAGGACTAGTAAACATGTGGTTTGTAGTTGGAAGAGATCAAAAATGGTGTTTGTGGCTTGATATGGGACGGCACATAGATGAAGTAGAGAGAGTTTTGAGAGTGAAATGCATGTAAGAAATTGTTAAGTGAAAACCATTTGTTGGTTTTGATAAGTTTGGTGGAAGTTTAGCTTAAAGTGTAAGCTAAAGCTTACACTTGTTATAAACAAGTTATGTTTGTGCCACCTAATGGTGGTGAGGTGTTTTTGGCCGTCCCATGTAAGCTAGTGGGATGGGGCAAAGTGTTTTGTCCCATCTCACTAGTTTACGGGTATTTCTCGGTTCTAGTTTTCTCGATTTGCGTGCCCTTGGGTCGTTTTACGAAAAACGTTTTTATAAATTATGAATCACCGTCACAAAACGAATCCAATAAAAATTGTCTCATCAAAAATGGAGTTCAAAAACGTAAATACGTAATCCTAAGGTTTCCGGTTTAGTCGTAAAAGACGCCAAATTATGCACGTAAGCCCAAATTTAAATCCGTAAATTGTGAGTTCGTCAACCAACATAAAAATAAGTTTCAAAATATTATACGAGAAAATATTTAACTACCTGAAAATGTTAGATTTGTCACATTATAATATAAAGGTCAAGATATGAGTGTGGTCTAACAACACGTTGTGTTATTTGACCAAGAAAACAATGATATTGTTTATCCTTGTGAAGCCTACACAGGTGAATAATATATAAAAAGGACAGGTATTTTTTGACATTTCATGTAGAAGGATCATGCTTTTGTATTATATGACTCTGAAATATTTGATTCCGTATTTGATTCTATTTAAATTGAGACCCGTCAAGAAAAAGAATGCCAAACATAATCGCTAACATATAAAAACAGATTTAGATTGAAATTATCTGACAACATGGGTTGCAATAAATTCGTCATAACATGTGATACATGACTCCGTTTCAAGACCACAACTAAGAAAATGGATCCTTGAAATAAGGATTAAGTTTATCTAGGCAAACATTGGTCAAAAGCGACCAAACATGATAAAAAACTAATGAAAATTGACCATAAAAAGCAAAAACATTGCCGTAAACGGCTGAAATCATCCAAACATAAGAAAAAACATCTAAATTTATTTCTAGTCCATATGGACCACATAGAAACCGGTCAAAATGTTTTCGCCCGGATTCTAGATGGATGAAACACGTATATGTATTTTCTTTGTTTAGTTTTGGTCGTGTTATACCAAGTATTAAAGTTGGTCAACTAATATTTGAGGTAGTTGAGAATGCACTAGACAAAGAGCATCTCGACGACACATTATAATATAAAGGTCAAGATATGAGTGTGGTCTAACAACACGTTGTGTTATTTGACCAAGAAAACAATGATATTGTTTATCCTTGTGAAGCCTACACAGGTGAATACTATATAAAAAGGACAGGTATTTTTTGACATTTCATGTAGGAGGATCATGCTTCTGTATTATATGACTCTGAAATATTTGATACCATATTTGATTCTATTTAAATTGAGACCCGTCAAGAAATAGAATGCCAAACATAATCGCTAACATATAAAAATAGATTTAGATTGAAATTATCTTGCAACGTGGGCTGCAATATAATCATCATAACATGTGATATATGACTCCGTTTCAAGACCACAACTAAGAAAATGGATCCTTGAAATAAGGATTAATTTTATCTAGGCAAAGATTGGTCAAAAGCGACTAAACGTGATAAAAAAAACTGATGCAAATAAACAATAAACAGCCAAAACATTGCTGTAACCGGATGAAATCATCCAAACATAAGAAAAAACATCTGAATTTTTTTGTAGTCCATATGGACCACATAGAAACCGGTCAAAATGTTTCCGCCCAGATTCTAGATGGATTAAACACGTATATGTATTTTCTTTGTTTAGTTTTGGTCGTGTTTTAACTAGTAAAAAATTTGGTCAGCTAGTATTTGAGGTAGTTGAGAATGCACTAGAAAAAGGGCATCTCGACGACACATTATAAGATAAAGGTCAAGATATGAGTGTTGTGTAACAACACGTTGTGTTATTTGACCAAGAAAATAATGATATTGTTTATTGTTGGGAATAAATTACAGCCAGTCTACTTGAGCCCTGACAAGAGTAAAACAAGCGTTGATAGGAAGAAAACGAACGCTGACAGATCAAGCGTTGACAAGAAAAAGTCAAGCGTTGATACATTGAATACAACCACTGATGGAAAGATTTAGTCTACGCGTTTATTATGTTCTAGATTACTTCTAGTAAAGATAGGAACAACAATGTAGTTTCCATGTTTATCTTTACCAAGAATAGTTGATACGTAGATTATTGTACAAGGCTTCTTATGTCTATAAAAGAAGACCTTTAGGTTATTGTTTGATATAAGTTTTCATACGTTAAACACTTTCATTGTAAGCAAGTTTGTTATCATTAATCAAAGTGAAAGTTTGCTTACATCTTTGTGTTCTTGTTTAAGTGTTAATTCCGCATAACACTTAGATTGTCATATACATATACAAAGGTTTCTCTACATGTATTACTTGATCTAATCTCGTATACATAAAGCTAAATCGATCTAAGTTTGGGATCAACAAGTGGTATCAGAGCTTGTTGAGAAACTTTTGATCTTAAAGAACACAAGAACCCTAATATCACCAAAACCCTATTTTTCACAAAACCCTAAAACATCATGTCAAATCCAGAAGTAACCTCCTCCTCCTCACCTTTACCAAACATCAAGATTCCCATGCTTGATGCAAACAACTTTGAACTATGGAAGTTTAACTTTGAGCAATACCTGGGAATCTATGACTATACTCTCTAGGAGATTATTGAATATGGAAACACATTCAATAAAGCTGAAAAGATTGCTACTGCCATTGCTACAAGATCTGCTGTGGCTGGATGTCCAGAAGCAGATAAGCATGAAAAACCTGGTGATGGTAGAGCTGTGTCTGCTGAAGATATAGCAAAGAAAAGGGTTGATATGAAAACCCTAAACATACTAAAACTCTCTTTGGGACAAGAGAACCAACATAAATACAGAGGGCATGAGTCTGTTAAAGACCTTTGGGCAGCTCTTAAAGTTGCATATGCTGGTAATGAGGATACTAAGGAAGAGAAGAAGAAGCAACTCATGCATGAGTATGCTGTTTTCAAGGCTCAACCTAATGAGAAGCTTAGCAGTGTGAGAAGCAGATTGCTTGACATTACAAGGAAGTTGTCCTTCATGGGGACACAAGTTGGTGATGTTGACATTGGTGCCACCTTTCTGAAAAGTCTTGGTGATGCATGGAAGATTGAGGAAAGATCTATTCTTGCCAATAACACTTACAAAAGCTCTACTTTTGATGATATCTACAACAAACTGAGGCTTTTGGAGAATGAAACTCTTTTGGAGCATGGAAGCAAGTCTACCAACAGCAACATGGCCTTCTTCTCACATAGTAAAGGTCAATTCAATCAGGAGGACTCTTACATGCATCCAGTTACTGGATCAACATGTGTCAATGCTGGAACATGTCCTCTCAACGCCTCATATTCTGACGCTGACACATACAAAAGTGACTCACCAAGAGTTAAACCTGCTGGTTTGGATCTGGATACTGTATGTGCTTACATTGCTTCTTTGCCCAATGGTTCAGTGATTACATATGAGGACCTTGAGCAAATAAGTGATGAGCACTTGGAGGAGATGGATATTGTTGGGAATAAATTATAGCCAGTCTACTTGAGCACTGACAAGAGTAAAACAAGCGTTGATAGGAAGAAAACAAACGCTGACAGATCAAGTGTTGACAAGACAAAGTCAAGCTTTGATACATTGAAGACAAGCACGGATGGAAGGATATGATCTACGTGTTTATTATGTTCTAGATTACTTCTAGTAAAGATAGGAACAACAATGTATTTTCTATATTTATCTTTACCTAGAATAGTTGATACGTAGATTATTGTACAAGGCTTCTTATGTCTATAAAATAAGACCTTTAGGTTATTGTTCAATATAAGTTTTCATACGTTAAACACTTTCATTGTAAGAAAGTTTGATATCATTAATCAAAGTGAAAGTTTGTTTACATCATTGTGTTCTTGTTTAAGTGTTAATTCCGCATAACACTTAGATTGTCATATACATATACAAAGGTTTCTTTAAGTGTATTACTTGATCTAATCTCGTATACATAAAGCTAAATCGATCTAAGTTTGGGATCAACAAGTGGTATCAGAGCTTGTTGAGGAACTTTTTATCTTAAAGAACACAAGAACCCTAAAATCACCAAAACCCTAATTTTCACAAAAAACCTAAAAACATCATGTCAAATCCATAAGTAACCTCCTCATCCTTACCTTTACCAAACATCAAGATTCCCATGCTTGATGCAGTCAACTTTGAATTGTGGAAATTCAACTTTTAGCAATATCTGGGGATCTATGACTACACACTTTGGGAGATTATTGAATATGGAAACACATTCAATAAAGCTCAAAAGATTGCTAATGCCATTGCTGCAAGAGAAGTTGTTGCTGGATGTTCAGAAGCAGATAAGAAAGAAAAACCTGATGATGGTAGAGCTATGTCTGTTGAAGACATAGCAAAGAAAAGGGTTGATATGAAAACCCTAAATATTCTGAAACTCTCTTTGGGACAAGAGAACCAGCATAATTACAGAGGTTATGAATCTGCTAAGGACCTTTGGGCAGCCCTTGAAGTTACATATGGTGGCAATGAAGATACTAAGGAAGAGAAGAAGAAGCAACTCATGCATGATTATGCTGTCTTCAAGGCTCAACCTAATGAGAAGCTTAGCAGTGTGAGAAGCAGATTGCTTGACATTACAAGCAAATTGTCCTTCATGGGGACACAACTTGGTGATGTTTACATTAATGCCACTTTTCTTAAAAGTCTTGGTGAGGCATGGAAGATTGAGGCAAGATATATACTTGCCAACAACACTCACAAAAGTTCTACTTTTGATGATATCTTCAACAAACTGGGGTTGTTGGAGAATGAAACTCTTTTGGAGCATGGAAGCAAGTCTACCAACATTAATATGGCCTTCTTCTCACATAGTGAAGGTCAATTTAATTAGAAGGACTCTTACATGCATCCAGTTACTGGATCATCATGTGTCAACGCTGGAACAAGTCCTGTCAACGCCTTCTATTCAGACGCTGACACATACAAAAGTGACTCACCAAGAGTTAAACCTGCTGGGTTGGATCTAGATACTGTATGTGCTTTTATTGCTTCTTTGCCCAATGGTTCAGTGATTACATATGAGGACCTTGAGCAGATAAGCGATGAGCACTTGGAGGAGATGGATATCAAGTGGAACATGGCTCTTGCTAGTATAAGAGCAAACAGGTTGAATAGAAGGTTTAAGAAGAAGATGACCTTCAATGCAAAGGACACTGCTGGATTTGATAAAACCAAGGTTGAATGCTACAATTGTCATCGTATGGGGCACTTCATGAGGGAATACAGATCTCCTAGAAGATCTGATGTTGGCAAACACTTAAGCCAAATTGTTAAGGCTCAGGATCCTAAGGCCATGGTTGCAGTTCAAGAAATTGATGGTATGGGATGGGATTGGAACTATTTGGCTAAGGATGTTGAAGAGGATAAAGCTTTGGTTGCTGAGATAGAAGAAGAAGAGCATGTTCAATATGCTCTCATGGCACACTCATCCTCTTCATCAGATAATGAGGTATACGATGATGCTTTTTGTAGTAAAGGTTGTAGGTTAAATACTGAGAAACTTAACAAATAGGTGTTAAGATTATTAGATGATGTGAGTACTGAAAGATGCAAACTGTCTAATTACCAACTAGCTCTCACTTAAACTGAGAAGACAGTTTCTGAATACAAGAAAATGGAATTTGATTTAAAAGATAAAATAAATATCTTAAAACATGAGTTGAATGCTAGTAATGATATTAGGAGCATCATGGAAAGGGTTAATGGTGAGATATAGGCTAAGTTAGATGAGGCCATTAAAAATAAAGATAATGTTGGCCTTAAAATTCAGAGATTTGACAAGGCCACACAAACCCTAGGAGAATGTGTTAATAAACAAAGGGATCCTAAGGGCATGACTGGGATTGGGATGAAAGACTACTTTGTGGTTCCACCACCAGCTGGTGACTTATATGGTGTCCAACAAAAGGACCTATCTTGGACTGGTTTACCAGAACTCCAAGAGGAGGAATTCATTCCTCCACCAAGAGTCATTACCCTAGTTGAAGAGTATCAACAAAAGTTGACTGACTTGAATGAATGGAAGAAAGCTAACCCTATCTTATTTGTTAAGGGTGGCTTGTTATGTGAAAGTCCTAATGAGTCAACCCCCATTAAGGTAACAAACCCAATCACTGGTAAGGGTGTTGACCTTGTCTCAAACACTGTTAGAAAACCTAGCATTAAGTATGCAAAGATGTATAGGAATACTAGGTCACCTAAGAGCCAAGTTAGCAATGATGGAACAGGCTTCTACTCTTCTAGACCTAGGGTTGTGTCTAGAAAAGCCTGTTACACTTGTGGTAGCTTTTCACATTTAGCATATAAGTGTGTCAACGCTTCCAAGGTCAACGTTGTTAGAAAGTCAAACGTTATCAAACCTAAACCTTGTGTGCAGCAAAGTCCACAAGCTGTTAGACCTGCCCCATTCTTCACTAAAGGGTCTAACACTCATGGACAAAGACCATTTCAAAAGACAAATACTTGGTCTAATAGGCAATGGGTTTCTGTAGCACACCCTAGGTTCAACGCTAACAAGGGTAATTGCAGCGTTGACAAGACCAAATCCAACGCTGACAGAAACGTGACTAGATCTAAATATTTGCAACCACAGGGTAAGGGGTCTAAAGCTTCTTCAAGCTTGACATGGAGACCAAAGAAAGATCGAAACCCTAATGATAATGGGATTTCAATGACCTGCAACAGATTTAATTATATTTCAAAGGTCATTACAAAGCCTATTGGGGTTAACTGGGTATTTTATCCAAAGAGGGATGAACAAGGGGTTGTTATGAGAACCAAGTCTGTTCTTGTTGAACAACTAGATGAATCCAAGTCTGCTAAGGCTTGGGTTCCCAAAAAAACTAACTTGTTTTCTTTATGTGCAGGGCATTCAAAAATAGGTCAATGATTATGGATATTGAGACAGTGGATGCTCAAGGCACATGACAGGGAAGGAATATTATTTAACTAACTTCACTCCCATTAAGGATGGTGATAAGGTTTACTTTGGAGGCGGATATGGAACTATCACAGGCAAAGGAATGCTTCTTACAAATAACTTGCGTTTTGAGAACGTATTTATGATAAAGGAACTTGATTACAATCTTTTTAGTGTATCAAAAGTTTGTGATAACAAAAATAAAGTTCTGTTTACTGATACTGAATGCTTGGTGTTAAACAAGGATTATAAGATCCCTGATGAGAAATATATTGACTATAGAACACCTAGACATAAAGACATATATAATGTGAATCTGATTGGGATTAGAATGAATAACAATATGTCATGTTTTTATGCTAAAGCTTCAGTAGATGAGAGTAATCTATGGTACAGGAGACTAGGGCACATAAACTTTAAGAATATAAACAGGCTTGTGAGACTTTGCTTGGTTGATGGTTTGCCTGAAAAGGCTTTCCACAATGACCACTCTTGTGTTGCATGTCTTAAAGGCAAGCAGCGCAAGGTCTCATTCAAGTCTAAACAGGTGCATTCTAGTACTAGACCACTTCACTTGCTTCATATGGACCTATTTGGTCCAACTAGTATAGAAAGCTTGAATGGTAAATCATACTGCTTTGTCATCACTGATGACTTTTCTAGGTTTACTTGGACTTTCTTTTTAGCTATGAAGAGTGATACTGTTGACACTTTAATTGATTTTATTACTCAGATTGAGAAGAAAACTGGTAATGAGGTTAAAATGCTTAGAAGTGACAATGGTGGTAAGTTTAGGAATAAAGTTTTAGATGATTTTTGTGCGAGGAAAGGGATTACTAGGCAGTTTAGCGTTGCAAGAACCCCAAAGCAAAATGGGGTTGCTGAGATGAAGAATAGAACCCTAATTGAAGCAGCCAGAACCATGTTGGCTGATGCTCATTTCCCCATAGCCTTTTGGGCTGAGGCTGTTAATACAGCTTGCTATGTTCAAAATAGAGCATTAGTCAACAAAATATAGAACAAAACACCTTATGAATTACTTTAGGGAAGGAAACATAATATTGGTTTTCTTAAACCTTTTGGTTGTCATGTAGTTGTACTTGATACTAGTGATGCCTTAAGTAAATTTAATGCAAAAGGTGATGAAGGCTATTTCATGGGGTATTCAGTGCAGAGCAAGGGTTATAGGGTTTATCTTAAATAGGAAAAACGTATACTTGAAAGAGTACATGTTAGGTTTTTAGAGAATAAACCTAGTGATCCTGAAAGTGGTCCAAATTGGTTGTTTGACTTGGAACCTCTATCTAGAAATTTAAATTATATGCATGGTCCTTCAGGCGCTGACAAAGGCAAATCTAGCACTGACATGACAAATTCAGACGTTGATGGCTCAAACGTTGACAACAACACTTCAAGCGTTGTTAGCCCAAACGCTGACAACCAAGATTCAAGCGTTGACAACACTTTTGCGCATCTTTTCTCTTCTACTTTTGAACAGGGTGAACCTTACAACTTATATGAAGAGGTTCATCTTAATGTTGATGAAAGAGAGTCTGATGAAGATATTAGCAACATGGAGAATGAAGTTGAAGACACCAGACTTATTGAGGGAGGAGTTCTTACTTTCACTATGAAGAATCGCCCTACTTCACAAATCATTGGTGATGTTATGACTCCTGTTCAGACTAGAAGATCTCATCAATGTCTTGGTGGATTTATTGCCAATATTCACAAGAAGGTTGATAACCCTCTTGTGCAAGCATGTTTGTTTGCTTGTTTTTTGTCACAACAGGAACCCAAGAAGATCTTTGATGCTCTCAAAGAACCAAGTTGGGTGGAAGCAATGCAGGATGAGCTTCACCAATTTGCAATTCAGGATGTTTGGGAGCTGGTTGATTGTCCTAGGTATGTCAGACCTATTGGGACAAGATGGGTTCTAAGGAACAAGAGAGATGAAAGAGGCATTGTGGTCAGAAACAAGGCACGTTTAGTGGCTCAGGGATATACACAAGAGGAGGGGATAGACTATGAGGAGGCCTTTGCACCAGTTGCAAGGATTGAAGCTATAAGGATCTTTCTAGTCTATGAATCCTGCATGGGCTTCACCGTCTATCAAATGGATGTGAAGAATGCCTTCCTCTATGGAACAATTGTTGAGGAGGTGTATGTCATGCAGCCTCCTGGTTTTGAGGATCTAGAGAATCTAGACAAGGTGTATAGAGTCAAGAAGGCTATGTATGGACTTCATCAAGCCCAAAGAGCATGGTATGGTACTTTGTCTACTTATTTGGTGGACAATGGATTCAAAAGAAGGACCATAGACCAGACATTATTTACCAAGAAGGCTGGTAAGGATGTCTTGCTTGTTCAGGTTTATGTTGATGATATCATTTTTGGATCTATAAATCCAAAGATGAGTGAGGATTTGTCCAAACTTATGACAGACAAATTCAAGATGAGTGCTATGGGGGAGATGAACTTCTTTCTAGGGTTACAATTTCAGCAGAAAGAAGATGGTATCTTCATCTCTCAGGATAAATATGTGGCAAAGATCTTGAAGAAGTTTGGCTTTTCTCCACATTAAAAGAGGGATACTACTCCTATGGATAGAGAACACCCTTGGGTAAAGATTTAAGATGGGAAAGATGTAGATGTCAGGCAATATAGATCAATGATTGGTTCATTGATGTATCTCACAGCCTCTAGACCTGACATCATGTTTGCTGTGTGTGCTTGCGCACGCCATCAAGTGACTCCCAAAGAATGTCACCTTTATGCTGTCAAGAGAATCTTTAGGTACCTAAGATGTTATCCCAGTCTTGGCTTGTGGTATCCTAAAGATTCACCATTGGAGCTTATTGCATATTCAGACAGTGACTATGGAGGTGATAAGTTTGATAGAAAATCCACAACTGGTGGATGTTAGTTTCTTGGGAGCAGGTAGATATCTTGGCAATACAAGAAACAAACAGTGGTGGCTAATTCTACAAATGAAGCAGAGTACGTGGCTGTAGCTGCTTGTTGTGGACAAGTTTTATGGATTTAGAACCAGCTGTTGGATTATGGGTATAATTTTATGCATACCAAGATATTTGTTGACAATAACAACACTTTATGCATTATTAAGAATCCTTTACATCATTCTAAAACTAAACACATAGAAATAAGACACCATTTTATAAGGGATTGTTCTGAAAAGGGTTTAATACAACCAGATAGGGTTGACACAGAAGAAAATGTGTTTGATTTACTAACTAAACCTTTTGATGCTGGAAGATTTCAATACTTGGTAACAAGTATTGGAATGATCAATCTCAGATAATATGTGTTTAGGGGTCTTTTTGTAAAAGTATGTACAGGATAATGCATTGTTATTAGTCTTTTTGAGGATTTAGATTTTCCACTACATTTTTCTAACACTGATAAGTGTTATTGTGACGTTGTCAGCAATATATTTTTCTAACGTTGACAAAGCTTTTCTTAACGCTGACAAGTGTTATCGGGGCGTTGTCAGCAACAATGTTAGTTTTGTGGTTTTCAATCTAAATGTGCAGATGGTGTTAGCATTATACCATTGGATACATAGTTGCTTATGGATCATTGGAGAAGTATTTGAGCATGTTTTTGTTTATGGATGATGGTTGGAATTTTCTATTCCTATCTTGACATATTTTTTTTTATGTTCATGCATATTTTTGGCAACATATGTATCACTATTTAAGGGGAGGTTTTAGGAACCTTTAGGATTTTTAGGTATCCTTATGATACTCTTATCACAAATCTAGATTGTGTCCTCAGGTGAGTATGAGTTAGTTTTACTAAATCATGAGGCACTGTAGCATGCAAAGTTGATATACTATGCATGCTGCCAAGACATTTTTGGCCTAGACTTGGTTGTGGTCTATTGGGAGACTTGGGAATGATTTTATCATGGGTTTTACCTAAGAGTAACAAGGAATTTTATAAGGTAACTTAGTTGTTAAGAGTTTTGGTTAGCAAGGGACACTAGAGGACTGTTATGTATATCTTGCATAAGCAAGTGTGCATAACTGGACAGTGCTTGCCGCCCTATAATAATTATCAGCTTTTAGGTTATCTTCTCTAGGATAAATTACTTTGTTAAGGTCATTTTTCATTTTTTAAATATTTTTATTTTTGGACGCTGACAAGTATTTTTCCAAGCGTTGTTGTGACCAATTTAGACGCTGACATGGCTTTGGCAAACGTTGACAAGAATATAGCCGTTGGGCGTTGATGGGTTATTTTTGACCGTTGACACACAATGGGACCTACCCAGTTGTTACTTTTTGACATATTTTTAGGCCGTAATTTTGGGAGCAGATAACTTTCATTTAATGCATGAGATAAACTTATTTCTTTTCAATATTTTTATGATTGCATTTTGAAAATACTTGCCTATTTTTGGGCCAATCACATGCATTTTTCTCTCCTATATATTTGGCTCCTATTTTAGACAGGGTACCTATTATTCTTGTCTAACACAATTTTCTCCTATAACTTCATATTTATCAAACATTCAAACAGCTTTCAGCAATGGCACCAAAATTCAAACCAAGTGATTTGGAATTAGGATTCAGGAGTCAACACAACATGATAGCATATCTGGACACTGATGACACTCTGTTTGTGACAATCCGTCAATTTATGGTTGATATTTTATTCTCAATATTTATTTAAAAACATTATTTTAATGTTATAATATGAACTCACTTATTTTTGGGAAGAAATTTGGAATTACGTCTTGGAGTAGCATCGACTACGTCTAAACTGGAGGATTCAACGTTACGTGCTTACGTTTACATACACCATCTTTGGTGACAGTCCGACATTTCAGAAAATAAATTTATCCGTGAATATTATTTTGGAGTTTTAAATTTGTGTTGGTTCATAAACTCACAAATTTACGAGAAGAGATTAGGACTTACGATTTTATTTTAACGTCCTTTACGACAAAACCGGAAAACCTAGGATTATGTATTTACGTTTTCGAACTCCGTTTTTGATGAGACAATTTTTATTAGATTCGTTTTGTGCCGTTGATTCATAATTTATAAAAACGTTTTTCATAAAACAACCCGAGGGCACGCAAATCGAGGAAACTAGAATCGTGGAGTACCCGTAAATAAATGGGGATGAGACAAGTGGGACACTTGCCCCACCCCCACTATAACCGTCCAACATACTACACCTCACCACATTTGGTGTCAAGTTTGTAAGCTAAGTAAGACACTTGTCTTACCAAGCTTACAAATGAAGCTAACACTAGTCAAAACCACTACTCCCATTTCTAACATGCAAATCAACTCACATTTTCTCTCATCTCCTACATTGTTGTCGTCCATACTCACCCATCAAACACCCTCCTTGATCAAAATCAACCATGAAATCTTATGTTATTTACACACATGTTGAAGCCCTTTCGAAACCCTATTGATTGGTGGTGATTATAACATCCAAGGAGGAGTTTCCATGGAGTCTTGGGGCTGACTTTCCACAAGGAATTCATGAAGAATGATGGTCTTGAAGATGGTATTGATTATTCACAAGTTTCTCCATCAAAATCCATGTCCAAATCATAACCTACATTAACTTGGTGGTATAAAGATTGTCCTCCTCATCCTCTTGTTATTTTTTATTATGTAATCTTGTATTTCTTTTACTTATGTATATGTATATGATGATGAATGATGATTAAAAATATTGTGTGGGGATTTGGTGTTGATAAACATGCTTAAAAAGATGAAAAACTATAAGAAACAAGGTTAAAATCTTGCTTAATTTAGATGGCTGTATAAAACAGTAAAGAATCATATGTTAAACTGGTAAAATGACTTGAATAAATTGATATACAGTAAGCTATGGGTCTTGTACACATGTGAAAGTTGGCCATGCAATGGAATCATTGTAATGAGTGAGATATGATCAAAACAAGTTTAAAGTACAAATCTGAGTTCACTATTTTGGACGATTTTTAGAAAATACTTAAAGATGATTCAACAGTAGCTATAGTAGAGTTAAATGGAGAACATATCATGTAGTTTATGTGATAAAAATTTGAGCTTCTATCTCCATATAGAACTCTAGATATGGCAGTTTTGGTGAAAATGAAAATAAAAATCAGATTTTGGAAATTAAAGAATAATAGTATTATATAAGCACTCAAATAAAAATAGTATAAAATGTAAATTAAAACCCACTAACTTATATAATACATTTATATAAATATGTATAAGGATAAAATAAGTGGACATTTTATAAAAATGGTAACTTGTTAAGTTTTATAAGTTATAAAAACTATAAACATGATTTTTACGACTTTTTCGGCTATTACCGTAAAATTTACGTTTTTGCTAAATAAAACTTAGACGGTTGGACCCGTCTAATGTAAACTTTATAAAACTCATATACTGATATATAAACATATATAACAACTAAAAACCGATAAAACCCGAACTTTATAACATACGGACATTGACGGGCTACGTTAACATTATTGGACTAATAATACAACAAAATGGACTAAAATACTTATAAACTTATTTATTTGGCTTAACCCATTTAGGCCCAACTTGTAAAGTGTAGATAATGATAATATAAGTATAACATGGATTAAAACAAGTTAAAGAACTTATAATAAGTTTATTGGACTTAAAACACGTAAATGGGTAAAACTAGTAAACTAGTATAAAAGTTATCGACATATAACACTAAAATGAGTAAACGAGAATATGTAAACCCACTTGATCATCATATATATAATCATCATATGTATACATAATTGTTATTTTTATAAAGTCATTGGACAAACGTCTAAGACCGATTATTATTTATATAGGTTTCCGTGATTGAAGCACGTACCGTACGTCCGAATTGCCGATAACCCGCCTTCCCACATCAACATGAGTTCATAGCTTCGCACTCTTTTAAATGTTTTTATAAAATGTTTTATAAACCCGCGAGGGAGATAACACGTTAGTTTTTATAAAATAGTACACCATTTGTCCCGATTGTTTATTTATTGATTTGGACCCGAATGATTGAATGACCTGATTGTATGACCCGATAAATGATTAAAGGACCCGATAGATGAAATTAAATGGATTATTAAAGTTAGGTTATGTCACTAAAAGTCCCATTAGCATGAATTGTGAACTACCGGGATTTGGTAGATGCTTGTGCATATAATAGTACTATTTGGGGACGATCACCCCAGTTCGCGCCTTGACGGTTGATCCCCGTCGTGCCACATTGATTGGTAAGCGAATTTATGTATGAGAAGATTTCCATAGCATGACCTTTGTGACGACACGCTACTTTAGATGGGAAAATTGAGTATCGGGTTAGCTACCCGTTGTTTGGTTTACTAAGGTAACAATGTCATGCGGCTTATAATAATCCAACTAACGAAATACTACTAGACGCTCCGAATTACGATGTATTGCCTGACTAGCAATACAGGGTCATACTATTGATATTATGTTCGTGTTTTGGTTTTCATAACCATATTCATATAACGGTTTTTATTTAACTTTATACAACGTCGTAAGACGTATTGTATGATGTTTTTACGACATTGGCTCGTATAATGATTTTTAAGGCAAATGCCTATATTTTGATTTTGATGAAGATTTGTATAAAATGACTTTGGCTATTTTATGTCTTATTACAATGATTTGTACAAAATGATTTTTAGTAATAATTTTATACTGATATTATATTGATGGAATTTATTAAACTCTATGAATTCACTCGGCGTTATCGCTGACCTTTTCTTTTAACATGTTTTATCTCAGGTACTTGAAGGTAATTCTCGGGAAGACGACAAGAATTCATGGCCCGCACTTTTATTATAATTCCATTCAAATGTTTTTAAAACCTGTATTATATACAATGACTTGGGACCTATGTAACTTTCATATTTATGAATGGAAATGCTTTATTAATAAACGACGTGATTTTTATGCGTTGTCTATGATGTGAGTAATGTGCTAACCCGTAACACCAACTAGTCTTCCGCTGTATTGAGTTGTATAAATTTGGGGGTGTTACAGTTTGGCATGAGATCTCTCGTTATAGAGAACGAAAGATTTTTTAAAAAAAAACAAGGTTTGGAATAAAACATTTCAAAATCTTTTAACTATAAACATTTTTCTCAAAATGTCTAAAAATCGTTTGACTATAACGGTGCCGAAGAATTCCCGAGTTACCGACAAGGCCAGACTAAGAAGTGTTATTTTAATACATATATATATATATATATATATATAACTTGGATTATATATATATATATATATATATATATATATATATATATATATATATATATATATATATATATATATATATATATATATATATATATATATATATATATATATATATGATGTAATTTTATTACATGATTGTTTGATGATTATTTTGATATTTATACGAGGTATTTATACGATGTAGATTGTCACAAGAAACCCTAAATCCCCTAGTAAATTAATCGAAGCTATTCTCGTAGGAATTCTAGCTATCCTAGATCTAAACCAAGTTGTGGATATTTATGATCCCGACAAAATGGTTGATATTCGTAGAAACGTTAATATTAGTCGATTGTGATATTAAAGAAGAATTGGCGAGATTAAATCTGATATCGATGTCATGACGATCTTTCCTTATTGAGTGGAGTTTGACAAAACGTTACCACCTAGAAAGATGGCATCTGATTCGTTGTCACCCAATTCTTAAATTGAAATCGAAAGGGTGAATGTTGCACTTGAGGCTGTCATTGGAACCATTACCCAAAAGCCTCATGCCACTAGTACCTTTCCGAGAAGTCTAATTGAATGTATGAGTCATGTCATACTAATGACTCATTTGATAATTGTTGTTGTAAGAGATATAGGATTGGAAATTAAGTGTTGATCATATCAAGATTTTATTGCCCTTTTAAGGTTTATGAATAAGATTGAATGTATTGGAGAATGAGGTCGGATGTCGCATTGAGTATAAAATTGGTTAAAACTTGAATAAAGTAAAATTTAACTTGATTGGGATATGAGATTGTTAAGAGGAAGTCATTAAGTTATGTGATTGAATTATAAGGTTTTAAATGATTGTTGATTCGTGTTAAGGGTTGTTCCCAGACCATTGTCCACTAATGAGGATGCCAAGTGTCCAAGAAATAAATTAAAGAAATCTTCTTCTAAATCGGGACCAATGGATCTTCCGGGACATATGGAACACCTAATGACTCTTGTAGATTAGTATTCATTGTGGCGTCTTTCAAAAAATAATCCCTAACTTAACTGAGATATCAGTTGGTAGGATGAGATCTTGGAATTGTATGACATAGTGACACGTAATGTGTTACGGTACAATTTTGACTTGTTTGTGATTAATGAAAAAGACTACCTTTGATTGCTAAATTCTACATATATCGATGTTATCTATCCTTTATTGCTTCATCCTAATGTTCGCATTAGAGATGCAACCATTGAACAGGCACTCATCTTGATTTGAGTTACATTGTGAATTATTCTTCGTGAGTGCCATCAAGGTCATGAACCTCATGATTATTTGGGTAAGCTCATTTCCTATCATATCGTAGTTAGTTCTTGGTGAACAACTTTTCATCACTCTTTTGCAGATCACTCATTGTTTTTATAAGATAAAATGGTATCCTTTGAGAAAATTTAATTTTTATCAATATAAGGATTACTCAAAGTGAGATTTATAAGTGATCGTTATCAGAATGAAGTTGTTTATAAAACACTTTGGAAAACCTAATTGTTTTAATAACAAAGAAAATCATTGTAAAATTTATTTTTGATTCTTATTTAAGAATTAAGCATGAAAATGTTTTTATTATAAGCATGATGATAAAATTTTGACGAACTGAGTATTGCATCGTTAATCTTGAAATTGTATATAGTTGCGCGCCTACATACAATTTGGAATGGACCATGCAAGGCTGATTAGTAGTCACCATAAAACTAATGAATAAACACTACATTTTCTTTAAAGATTGTGAAAGATTAAATTTTATGAGATCTGCAAGAAGTGAAAAATAGGGACATAATGTTAGGACACCTACATATGTGCCTGTAGTATCTATTCTTCTGAGTTGAATATACTCATTTGTGGAATTTGTCTTATTTGACAATTTGTTCTTGTCCAGTTCTCCCATAGTGAGATTCTTAGGAAAAGTATCTGATTACCGAGTGTCGATACCCGACTGGATGTATCGACGTTCCTATCATTCCTTATGATTTGATTTCATTTGAATGACCTGGGTAATGATCCGAGAAGCTTTCGAATGCGTACTCAAATTATGAAAACATGGGATATATTCATATTCGTTAAATGTTTTCGTCTGTATCTGATTTGAAATTCTCTCGCATAGATTATGCGTTAACCTTACTCTTTTAATAGTAGTTGTTTCTCCATATATCCTTGAACTTGTGAAGGATTACGAGTTATTATTAGTCTTTTGAGAAGTTCACATCTTATCGACGGCAATGAAACTGGAAAGTTGATAGCGCCAATAGAATGGATTGATTGATTATGACATGACGACATTGTCTTAATTGATGAGAACTCGAATAGAATTCCCCTAAATGATAAGATGTTGATTATCAAAAGTGATCTAAATAATTCTTGATGGATGACCGTATCTTGCATTTAGACTTAAAATATACCGTGAATGGTTGTGAATTAGTCATAGATATTATAATCTAGAAAGAACCTAATATTAATTTATTAAAAGATGTTTCTGTTATTTCAAACTTTAGTAAGTATTTGTTGATGAATTACCTAAACTTTCGCCATTAAGGCAAGTTGAAATTTGTATAGATTATACTCCCTGGGCTGCACCTGTGGTGTGTGCACTATACGTCAGCACCATCTGAATTTAAGGAATTACCGTACAACTGAGAGAGTTGTCGGAAAAAGACTTTATTCTACCAAGCTCGTCATCATGAAGAGCTATGGTGTTATCATTCCTTATATTTATAGATTACTGTGAACTGAGTAAATTGACAATCGAAAACGATATCCATAACTCGAAATCGAAGATTTGTTCGATCATTTACAAGGTTCTAGCGTATGTTTTAAAGATTTGATCCATGGCATGGTTATCAGCAACTTCGCATCTGCGAAAGAGATTATCTATTCCAATCACTACATCCGGTACTTGTATTGAACATTATGAGTTTCACGTGATGTCATTTGGATTGACCAATGCACATGTAGCATTCATAAATTTGGTGAATCCCGTGTGTAGGCTGTAATTTGATAAATTCATGCTCGTGATCATTAAGGACCATTTTTGTTTTATAAGAATAAGAAGAAGTTAATAATTATTTATAGATTACCCTTAATTGGCCGAACAGTGAAAACCTGTACCTTGAATAATTAACATGAGATTAAAGACTTAAACTTTTACATTATTTGTCTATGTGATTAATAGATAACGGAATCTATACTGACTCTTCAAATTAAGAGCCCTTTTAAGACTTTGGGTTTTACTAAAAAGAAAATGGAAATATGTTTTGACAGATGTTTTAACAAAGGATTTTAAGGGATTATTCCCTTATACACAAACCAATTAACTAAACTTCTGTTTAGGGGTAAATGTTTGTGTATACCTCAAGACAACCTAAGAGGGATTGAGGAAAACCATTTAAACCATGACTTGAAATTTGAAACGATAATTTACGCTTTTCAAAATATAATTATTTTTGATCAAAATATAAACAAAGATTTTTCGAACATTTACGAATCCTACTAATTATTTTTGATAAATCAACAAAAATCATGTTAATTAAATTAAAAATTATTTTGAACATTTTTATATAATTGGTCGAACTAAGAAATTTAAAACTTTTACGTTTACGTTTCATAAGAATTTAATAATTATTATCTAATTGATTGTAATAATTATCGACGCTTTAGACGTCGGATTGGGAAAAACTGATAAAAATAATAGCAAAACGAAACTGAAACTTAGAAATTATGACGAAAGGTGAATGCAGTTACTGACACATTACGTATAAAAGATAAAGAACCAATTAGGATGTGTTCCTTAATAATGAAGGTGCAAAATAAATTGCCGAACGATATAAAAATAAACAATGTTTGTAAAAAGGATAATATAAATAGTGAAAGGTTTCACGGCTAATGTGAACCATTAGAATTGAGAAGCCGATAGCGTTAAATGTTTTAAAAGGCCACATGTGGTTGCCTAAATATGGAGATTGTGAGATATAGTTATGTTGGAATTTGTAAGTATAAGTATTCTATTTATGTCATTTATGACTAAAAGTATCTTTGTCTGAAGAAGTTGTACTGATGGCAATTATGAAGGCAGACATCGCCTCATACATTAGTAAACGTCTAGCTATTGCAAAGGTCATCATCTAAATTTGATTCGATTTGGGTCATCGTCGACAGACTGACCAAATCTGCTAATATCATTCCCGTTAATGATAAATGCAAAAGAGTTATGTAAACATAGTGTGCCTGTATCGAACATCTTTATCAAGATCCTCGCTTCGCATCGAATTTCTTGAGATTTGATCAGAAGTCATTGTGAACGAATCGTGATGAGAGTACTATGTACCACCCCAATCGAAGGGACGAGGTAAAGTAACGATACAAAATACTATAAGTGTTGTTTTATGTTTGAATGATTGACCTTTGGTAATAGACCGTATAATCGCTTTCCCTAGGAAAGATTACAATTGATAACTATCGTATTAGGATCGAGATCGAATCTTGTTAGGGTCTATATTAGAGCATCTGTAAGCAGGAGTTGAGATGAGGACACCCGACATACACCCATTGTGAGTTGGACATGTCTTTTAGGTTTAAGATTTCCTATGATGGCGAACCTAACCTTACAAAATACATGACCCGCGAGATCTGAAATGATTGTTGAAATTAGGATCTGATTATTGACTGCCGATAGTGGGCAGGAGGTTATGTAAATATGAAATGTAGATCTTGAAGTGCCAGATGGGTAGCAAAGTTATGCCAACAATTTTTAACCTTGGAAAAATGAATTCATGATCTGACAAATCATGGGATATAAGTCCCCGTTGTATGGGACCATTGAGATGATGTAAAAGATTTGGTTTGAAAGGCATATAAGCTGGATCTACCCTAGGACTTCAAGGACTGCGTGAATTATGTTTCGTAAATCGAACTTGATAAATATCTATCAAGTTAAAATCTGAATTCTTCTTGATAAAGCTTAGATCGGCGAAAAGTTACATTCATCAAAAACAGTGAACATCATGGATAGAGAAAGTAAGTCAACGTTTAGCCTGATCTTATTCCCGTAGTTATGTTTGATGAAACTCGCGTATTGTAATGAATTGCACTTGTGAGAAAAGACCGAATGTGGAGGAAATACCCACATGGCTTTAACTCTATAAGAAGCGAGTAGTAAGGTAAGATGATCTTTGAGGACAAAGATCCTGTTTAGGGGTAAATGCTGTGACAATCCGTCAATTTATGGTTGATATTTTATTCTTAATATTTATTTAAAAAGATTATTTTAATATTATAATATGAACTCACTTATTATTGGGAAGAAATTTGGAATTACGTCTTGGAGTAGCATCGACTACGTCTAAACCGGAGGATTCAACGTTACGTGCTTACGTTTACATACACCGTCTTTGGTGACAGTCCGACATTTCAGAAAATAAATTTATCTGTGAATATTATTTTGGAGTTTTAAATTTGTGTTGGTTCATAAACTCACAAATTTACGAGAAGAGATTAGTACTTACGATTTTATTTTAACGTCCTTTACGACAAAACCTGGAAACCCTAGGATTACGTATTTACGTTTTCGAACTCCGTTTTTAATGAGATAATTTTTATTAGATTCGTTTTGTGCCGTTGATTCATAATTTAAAAAAACGTTTTTCGTAAAACGACCCGAGGGCACGCAAATCGAGGAAACTAGAATCGAGGAGTACCCGTAAATAAATGGGGATGAGACAAGTGGGACACTTTCCCCACCCCCACTATAACCGTCCAACATACTACACCTCACCACATTTGGTGTCAAGTTTGTAAGCTAAGTAAGACACTTGTCTTACCAAGCTTACAAATGAAGCTAACACTAGTCAAAACCACTAGCAATAGCACTACGCCCATTTCTAACATGCAAATCAACTTACATTTTCTCTCATCTCCTACATTGTTGTCGTCCATACTCACCCATCAAACACCCTCCTTGATCAAAATCAACCATGAAATCTTATGTTATTTACACACATGTTGAACCCTTTTGAAACCCTATTGATTGGTGGTGATTGATAGGTGTGAAAACACCCATCCCTTTACCACTTATTTCTTGCTAAAACAAGACCAAAACGCGTATTTAATGTCATTTGTTTGGAAATATGCGTGGTTTGTATGTCTGTTGTGTTTTCAGAGCCAACCGGATAAATATTGGAGAAAACATGGGATTGCACGGGTTTTATCGAGGAAAAAGACGAAAAGATGAAGTCTATAGTCCAAGAGATGCAAAAGATTTGAAGTCAATGGGCCTATTTGAAGATTTATCGAAGAAAAGGACCAAAGACGGAAGATTTACCTATGTCGAAGAAACTCAAGTCTATTAAATGAAGAAATTAAAAGACGAGTTGAAATTATTCATCGACAAATCCCGAATCGAAATCGAAAACGTCAACTTTTCTGAAAAGACGAGAAGACAAAAAGAAAGGAAGAAAGCCCACTCACCAGACAAGGGAGAAGCCTATAAATAATCCTCCCATTCAAGACTCCACTAGTTTTTTTTCTTTTCCTTTCTGTTACGTTTTTCCTAGTTCTTAGGAACCATCTCCCTTAAGGAGTGGTTTTCATCTTTGTTTGATTTTCTTCCAATCTTGTAAGTCTGATGTTTCCATGTGTTTGTTAAATCTTAAATCATTAATACAAGTCTACTTTTAATATTTCCATCATCTTGTTCTTCATCTCTTTTTGATTCTAAGTTCTAAGTTTTATTTTACTTGATTGATCATAAAAAGTAACTGGGTTTTGAGTTTTTGTGGTTTTGAATTAAGGTTTACCTTAGGTAAATGATTCGTGGTGAAATTGGTTTAAGTTTTGATTAAAAACTTGGTAAATTTTGGTATTAAATTAGTGCTTGTGTAATCCCCTGTTCTTCGCGCTACAGTTACTGTATTTGCCCAGAAAACTTTCCGAATAGAGATTTGTGGCTTACTGATGATTCGGAATTTTTCCATATTCCGGATCAAGGTAGAAAATTTGTTGTTTACTCGGAATATCTAATTATTCCGAGTAAGGATTATATTCCGCATAGAGCATTCTTTGATTTTGTTGATTATTCGGAATAACCAAATATTCCGAGTAGTGTAGTGATTTCGTTGATTATTCGGCATAGCTAAGATATTCCGCATAGGGCTTCTTTAAATATTCCGCATAGAGTCAATTTTAAATATTCCGCATTACAGTTTTTCCCAAATATTCCGAATAGATTTCCATTAGACATTCCGCATAGGCTTTCTCTTTAAATTATTCTGCATAGTCTTTCTCAGTACAATATTCCGAGTAGGGGACATTATTCCGAATGGCTGTATTATTCCGAGTAAGATAAAATGTTCCAGATAGACTAAAGTATTCCGAGTAGGGCAGACATTCCGCATAGACATTCCGAATAGAGTTTGCCAATTCTATTCTACGTTGAGGTACTTACTTACTGTTTCATTTAAATTCTGGCTTTATTCTTAGCTCTAGTTTTTAGTTTAATTTTATTATTACTTGCTCTTATCAATTTAGTAGATTTAGAACAAAGCTCCCCTTTTTAGTTACCAATTACAACGATTCCACTTTTGACCGTGATCGATTCGAGAAGATACCGAGAACGAAACAACGATATATACCAATTGGGTACGAGCAACGCAAAGAAAGATCTTGCAAGCAAAACTTTTAATCAACTAAAATAACAGTTATTAAAATGGCGCCGCTGCCGGCTCTTTTCGTAAGGATCAACGGTTTCTTGTGAGAAAAATTGGATTTTGGGATCCGTTCTTTCGGGAACGTTATTTTCAAGCACAAAAATTTTCAAAAAACCCATAAAAATATAAAATTTTCAAAAATACAAAAAAAAAATATTAACAAACCCATAAAAACCAAAAATATTTTCTCTTGCATTTTCTTTTTAGTGTATGCGTACTCGATCAACGTCTTATTCAGAGCCCGAGACTCTCGAAGATTTAGAAATGGCCGGTGTACACAACAACAACAATAATAATCCACCCCTCCCCAATAATAATAATCCACCCCACCTAAACATGAATAATCCACCTTTACCCGACCTACGAACCATGCAGGAGCTATGTCAACCCACGATGAACAGACGTGGAGGCCCGATTGCGCCGATGCATGTCACGGCTCAGGAGTTTTCGTTGAAGCATCACATGATCCAGCAAGTGCAAACTAACCCATTTCGCGGAATTCCGGATGATGATGCCAACAAACACCTCGACAAATTCATTACCATCACCCAAAGCATGAAGTCCCCCGGTGTTTCTATGGATGACCTTCGCCTCCAACTCTTTCCCCACTCGCTTTCTCACCATGCCGAAAAATGGTTTGACCGTCTCCCGAAGAATTCTATTCATACGTGGGATGACATGACTCAACGCTTTTTGTCGTGCTACTTCCCACCATCCATGGTCACAAACCTTCATAACCAAATTAGTGGATTCATGCAAGACAATGATGAATCGCTCTTCGATGCTTGGGAACGGTACAATGATTTGATCGACCGTTGTCCGAATCACAACATGCTCCCCGTCACTCTCATTGATACTTTCTACAATGGTCTCACTTTTCGTGATCGTGACACGATCAATGCCGCCGCCGGTGGTACTTTTATAAAAACGAGACCGGAGGAGTGTAGAGAGCTGATTGAAAACATGACTACTCACCACAAGAATTGGGATTCATCCGCATCCTCAAGATCTAACTCGAGAGTCAATGTTTCTTCTACTACTTCCAATCCCGAGATGACTGAAATCTCTCGACAACTCGCTGAGATGAACAAGAATTTCATGACCATGTCCACAAACCACTTTCAACAAGCTAAAGCAGTTGCTATTTCTTGTGACACATGTGGTGGTCCTCATTCTTACAATGATTGTCCTTCTACTCAAGGCAATTTTTCTGAAAACGTTAACGCGGCTTACGGTACTTATCCCACAGGAGGCTATCAAGCTCGTCCTCAAGGAGACCGTAGCTTGCTAAGTTATCATTCAAACAATTATCTTGCTCCACCCGGATTCCCTACTCCAAACCAAAACCAACAACAAAACTATAATCGATACAACCAATCCCAACCTCGTGCTAACAATCAATATCAATCCCAAAGAAACTGTTGGAAATACGTTTTCCCTATAAAGTCTCGGTCACATCTTAGTTAGTATAGATCACGAGTTATAGACTATTTAGAACTTTGTTTCTTGGAGCGACCTCCCTTAGGGGGAGATTGTTGGAAATACGTTTTACGTATTTATGAAGGATCAGTCGCTCCAACGATAATTATGTAATGGGCTCGTGATCTATTTAATTATTGTATAGTCCATATAGCCCACATGTAGGGTGGGCTATATATATCCCCTCCTAGCATGTTAGGAGGGGTTGTTGATTGTCATTTTCAATTAATCATTTCCATCTTAACTTTCTCTCTCTACCTTTCCCCTTTTCTCTCCTTTCTCTCTCTAATCCCTCATCTCCTTCCTTCATCTCTTTATGTTTATCATCTAAATCAACTATATTAATCCATCAAATCCATGATATAGAATAGGCCATTAATCTCGTAGACCTTCAATTGGTATCAAGAGCCAAGGTTTGATTGGTTTATTCTAGCTTTTATTTTCTTTTTGATTTTGGTGGGTTTTTGATTTAATCATGCTTAAACTTTAAAAATTTTGTATTTTTTATAAAAATTTTGTGTTTTTATGTGTTAAATCATATCAAATCTTCAAATTTACTTACTTTTTAGATAAAAAATCACAAATTTTTATATAAAAATCAAAAATTTCTTTATCAAATCTTAAAAAGTTTGTGTTTTTATAAAAAGTTGTGTTTTTATCTTTTTAATTTTGAATTTTTTTTGATTAAATCCTTTTTATTTTGATGCCTTCTTTTTTGTTTGAAATCCTTAAATTGAATTTTTAATTTTGTTTTTTTATTTTTTTTATTTTTTTATATTTTTTTATCAATTTTGCCACTTTAATTTTTCTATTATTAGTTTCCTAAATTTTTTTATCAATTTCATCCTTTTTATTTTTTAATTTTTTTTAATCAGTTTTTTATATAAATTTTTTAATCAGTTGTGTCGTTTGTATCAGTTTTTCGTTTATCAGTTTTTTTTTCATTTTTGGATTTTTCTGTCATTTTGTGGTCATCTGGCAATTTTTGGTCCTGTCATAACTGTCCAAATTTTTCCAACAATACTGTTACAAAAGCTTCGTATCATCTCAAAAGTTCCGGGTCAAATTCACAAGTTCCGAATCAAACTCCAAGTTCCGGACGAAAAAGTTCCGGACGAATAAGTTCCGGGTGAACGAAACTTCCGAGTGAACCAAAAGTTCCGAATCAAACCCAAAAGTTCCGAGTGAACGAAATTTCCGGGTGAAGAAAACGTTCCGGGTGAAGAAAAAAAGTTCCGGGTGAAGGAACTCTTCCGATTCGGAACTCTTCCGAACGAACAAGTTCCGATTCGGAACTCTTCCGAACGAATGCAAAGTTTCGAATGAAGACCATTCAAACATAACGGGAACATTTGTTTTGACTCGACACCAATTTAAAACACTCACAGACTCCCCCTCACGACTCGACTCCCTCTCTCGACACAACACCCTCCCCCAAAAACTGACACACAAAACAAGAACTCCCGCTCACACTGACCCTTCCTCGACAATCACTCTCGACCCTCACACCCTCTCTCACAACCCTCAGTCTCACCACGACTCTCGCACATAAAAACTACCACAACTCGACTCGACTCCAAACCCAACCTCACCCTCGACGGACAAACTCACCCTGACACTCACAAACTCTCGACACCCATTCAAAAACGACTCATTTTTCTCACACCCTCAATCTTGAACACTCACCCTCGACACACCCTTACGCACCCTCGACACACCCTTACAATCCTCGACACATCTCTCGACTCACCCACAACCCTTAACTCGACAGACTCACACACTCCAAAGCAAACACCCTCGACGACACATAGCCTCACCAGACACTCTCTCGTATCACCAAAAAAATCCATTAACACAAATCCCTCTCAAACTCACATCTCCCATCCGACTCTAAACCCTCACTCTCGACACATCAAACACACCCTTGACCATACCCATCCTCGACCCACTCAACCACCCACCCCCGTTTCCACCACACGGACTCGAACACCAACAGAAACCCACAACAGAAAGACGCTACAGAAGAAGAGGGACTCAACAAAAACATTAAAATAAACCTACCCGAGACCTTATTTTTCAAGATCTTGAAGCCATAATCTCATTGTGTTCTTCAAACGATTGTTGCATTCAAACCTAAAGATGATTTGAGTTAGGGGATTCGTATGATTTGTTTCGTGGGTTTGTTTCTGGTTATATAGATAAGAGCAGACTTTTCTTGAGTGCGATTAGGCTTGTGATTGAGAGATAATTGGGAGAGAGAGATATCAAAGAGAAAGAAAGCAGACGAAGTGTTTTGTGAGAGAGAGAGAAAAGATTAGGTTTGAGTATTATTGTTGGGCGGATATAACAAGGAAAAAGGAGTGGGGCGGTGGAGGCATTTGATTGGGCCACGTGTGTAGACACGTTTTTGGGACGGAGAAACCAAGATTCACACTTGCCACATTTAATTTTGGACACGTTTTTGATACTATAAAATATATCCGATTTTTTTTTTTTTTTTTTTTTGGAAAATTTATGTTAATCAGATTTTGACTCTTTCAAAAATATATCCGATTTTTTATTTGTTTTATTTCTTTTACTTTTATTTTTTTTTATTTTCTAAATTTTAAGTTAACTTTTTAATTTAGTTAATTTAGAATGTTTGTCAAATAATATTTGTCATTTTTGTATTTTAGTCTAGTAAATTTTTGGCTCATCGTATTGAGGCGGGTATTCCAAAAAAACTAAAGTGGTAAAATATTTGATGGTCCGATTGTTATATTTATCGTAGCTTGGTTTTATTTGTTGACGGGTTTTATTTTTGAAGTGAGCCGACTTTGCTTTGATCTCCGGTTTATTTTATCATCGCTTGAGCCGACAACATTTTTTTGAACCGAGAAAAGATTCACATCATCCATCGTTGATTTTTAAAAGTTATTTACGGATCCTTCGAAGTTCCTTCACGACTTGGTAAATTCCGAAAATAACTCCAATCACGCTCAGTTTTCATCATAATTAAATGGAGTCTTTGAATTCAACGTTTCAAGAGGGAGAATCGCATCAAGTGCAAGCCAACGCTAGGGAAAGTGGTATAACTTCATTTCGAATGCTTCAGTATCATCTAGTTAATCTTTCACGGCTTCAAGGAGGGAGTGAATTTATGACAATCTTTGGACAAGATCGTCATATATTCATCGACTCAATTTTTACCACTTTGACCCAACTCGCCGAGCAACTCAACCATGGAAACTTTAATCACTCTGCATCGGCACTTGCCTATAAGGATCTTGTGACACAACTCACGCCTTTCCTCCAATTCAATATCATCAAGTCTGCAAGTTCAGTGATTTGCCAATCGTTTCTTCGAGATACACATACCGAGCTTCGAGTTTTCCGTGATACAATTTTGAAACTCATGTCATCGGTCTCGTCTTCGATTTATGAAAGATCTCGACTTCAGCAAACGTATGATAATGGAGTGCAAGAATCAATGCCGCAGATGCAAGAGGAGAATGGTCATACGGTTGAAAACTTGGAGCCTATCAATGCCAAGAGCACGGAATCAGGAGGACAACATGATACCAGTGGCACGTCAGGAACTGTTCACGAGATCTCTTTTGCTGACACCGTACCCGTTTATAACGAAGAGCCGGCAAACATGGTACAATGTAATGTTGTTTATGATGTATATGCTGATGATATGCCGCATATTGAGCACTCTGAACCTAATTATGACAAACATGGGATGGAAAAGAGTGATAGCAATACCACTTCTTATTCATCCGATGTAAGTCATAATGGGGGAGAGATTGTTCAGAATGCTAAACATCATGATAATTATCCTATAACTCCTTCATTGACTACTTCTGATTCCAAGATTAAAGAGCTCGAAACGATCGTAGCTCGGCAATCAAAAGATTTTGAGGATGCCAAACTTGAATTTTCTAAGAAAACGGACAAATTTGAAACATATTTTGAAAAACTTGAAAAGTCAAACGTTGTTCTTGAAAGAAAATTGGATCAAACTGTTCTAGATTCTAAAGCTGAAAAGGATAATCTTTTGAAACAAATTCAACTGCTTGAATCTAAGTTGGCATCCCAAGATAACTTGCTCAAAGAAAATGAAACATTAAAGGCTCAAGTACAGGAAAAGGTCTTTGATATAGCCGCGTTGAAAAACGAGTTAAGGAAAAGTAAAGGACCTAGTGTGGACACTAAGCTTGAAAAACCATCAATCTTGGGGAAACCGCCTACAAATCAGTTCGTCAGACAACCGATTGTCAGACAACCTACTGCATTTAGATCCGAGCGACCACAATCCTCGAGACCGCGGTTTGCCTCCCAAGTTGACTTGGTTCAGTTTTCTAGACCAGTCACTCCAGCAACTAGGCCCAATGTGATCAAAACAGTTTTAGCAAGACCTAATCACATGATTGCCTTTAATTTCCCCAAGAATAGTTCAATGAACACGTCTAGAACTAGTTCAAATGATGTGCGCCATGATTTTGGTCAAAGGGAAGCTATTCAAAAGACACAAGTAAGAGATAGGAATTTCAAACCTAGTCAGATGCCTTCTAGTTTACCCAACACTACTAACCGTAGCATGCCCAATCCTAGGAGCATCAATCAATCAACTAGGGATTCTAGATCTTACTCGGACATTAAATATGCTACTTGTAAAACATGTAGAAAATGTGTCTTTACGGCAAATCATGATTCTTGTATCAAGAAATTACTTAATGAGGTGAACTCCCGTGCTAGAATTAAGTCCCAGTGGATAGCTAAAATCAAACCCGTTGGTAAAGATTGGCGCCCCACTGGTAGAACTTTCACTCTTGTAGGAAACGAGTGCCCGTTAAATAGGATAGTCTCCGTTTCTTCTAAGACTACTAGGGAGGAAATTGATAAAGATGATACTTCACTTAAGCCTAAACTTAAGATTTTCTATAAAAGGAAACGTTTGCCAGCTAAGATAAGTGAATCATCTACTCAGGTCGCCTCTGACACAAGTAAAGACAACTGTGAACCCCCACGTGCTTCAAAAATAGATATCTCTAACCCATGCAAAAGTATACAAACTCCTAATGAGAATGCAGGTACCAAAGTTGATGTTCCAAAAGAACGAAGCGGTCCAATCATTGTATACCGTTCAACTAAGGACACTCTTAGAGTTTGGTTGCTGAAGAAGCAGATATCAGAGAAACAAATGTCTCAGGGGATTCATGGTTAAGCTGCAAACAAGGACTTACAGTCACATAACAGACTGTAACTTGATCTCCAAAGATTGGAAAGTTCATCCCGATGATGACTTATCCTAAAAACGAGAAATTCATTTTTCTCGGGCATGAGCTTATGTTAAAAACATTCCACGTTTTTAAGCTCATGCACAAGGACTTACAGTCACATAACAGACTGTAACTCGATCTCCAAAGACAGGAAAGTTCATCCCGATGATGACTTATCCTAAAAACGAGAAATTCATTTTTCTCGGGCATGAGCTTATGTTAAAAAACATTCCACGTTTTTAAGCTCATGCACAAGGAATTATAGTCACATCACAGACTATAACTCGCTCTTCAAAGAAAGGAAAGTTTATCGCCGATGGTAAACTTATCCTAAAACGAGAAATTAATTTTTCTCGGGCATGAGCTTACATCAAAAACATTCCAAGTTTTTAAGCTCATGCATAATGACTTACAGTTAAATGTCAGACTGTAACTCGAACTTAAAATAAAGGAAAGATTATCTTTTATGATAACTTATCCTCTTAACGAGAAATTCACCTTGCTCGGTCATGAGCTTGTATTAAAACATTCGAAGTTTTAAGCTCAGAAAGGAAAGTGTATCTTTTAAATAAGAGAACTTTTCCTCGTAACGAGAAATTAACCTTTCTCGGTCATGAGCTTTCCGTTAAAACAGTCAAAGTTTTCAAGCTCATGAAAAACGACTTCTAAGTAAATGTCAGCTTAGGACTCGTCCTTCAGATAAAAGGAAAGCTTATCGCCGATGGTAACTTATCCTTAACAAAGGGAAGTTCACAACTTCTCGGACTTGAGCTCGCTTTTAAGATATTCAACATCTTAAGCTCAAGTAATTGTTTTTCAAAACTTTGAACACAATTTTTCGAGAATTTCTCAAAAGGTTTTTCTAAATCTTTCAAAATTGTGTGTTCAAAAATGTTTTGATAAAAAGAGCATGTCTTCTGGAATCGATAATATTTACGAACCTAGAAATGTCATTCAATAATGACACGGGGTTGTAAATAAAGTTCGAGCAGAAGTTTAAAAGTTTTAAAACATGCTCCATATGGTTTGCTATTATTTCAGATAGCAACCCGCTTTTCATAATCAAGTCAAGCATTTCACCGGAAAGCTTTGACTCAACAACGGGAATTAATTTTCTCGGGAACGTGACGAGGAGACCAACATTCGTGAACAAGAACCATGTGATTCTTTCATATGATGTTCTCCATCATTCAGGTCCTACCTCGTAAATTATTAATCTTGTGAATTCATTATCATATATGATCTTTGCACGTGATAAATACCTTACACTTGTGTTTAAAAGGTATTTATTTTACGTTTCAGCACACCCTCATTAATTTGAGGGGGAGCTTGTGTAATTCATGAAGATAATTGGACTTGCATTTTTCTTCCCAAATTTTCTTAAAATGCTGTTAAATCAATTGATATTAAAAATATCGATTGGGTTAATATTTTTAATATGGGGGAGAAAATGTGATTTAATATGGGATATGATCAATCATAAATGGTTTGACTTAACGTGATAGCTCATCCCGACATGTGCAAAATGTTTTCGGATATAGTAGCATATGTTAAGGGGGAGCAAAATGGATTTGCACTTCAAAATGGATTTCATGGTGACATACACTTACCCAAAACATCTCTATTCACGACGGTGAAGATTGTGGTGACATAAGGATGGTAGGATAGGTTAAAGTCCAATGATTTCTCTAGAACCGGAGGAATCTTCCCAAGGACATTCCATAGCTAGAAATAGTAGTCCTTAGGAAAGATGGAGAAAGATTGTGAACGTAGCTGAATGCCGACCAAGTACTTAAGTTAGCACTGGAACAATCACAACAAGGTGCTAGTTATGACGTATTGGTAAGCATTGAAGGGGTTGAAAAATGAAAAAGAATTGTAAAGATAAAGGGTGTAAAGAAAGAAGCCCTCCTTACAACTTTAGGCAGAAACCGGGTCAATACATATGCTATTGAGATCATTTTTGTTAATGATTCTCGATATTGAAGAAAGACGTCATGGACCCAGTGATGCAATGCACAACCCTTCCCAGCTAACTCAAATATCTCTCAAAAGGTATTTGTTTTAATCACACGGAGATCAACACATTATCTATTGATTTATTCACTCCGAATAAATTGGTATTGAAAAGGTGGCACTCCTCTCCAGCCTCCGATCACTAAAAATCCAAAATGCACGATCGAGTCTAGAGCCATTTGAGATCATCAAATATCTCCTTAGGACACACTTTCATATTTCCTTGCTTCTTCACACAATGTGAAAAGTAAGAAAGTTCTTAAGAGTCCTACGCAAAATCTTCATGATCTTGCCTGAACATCCGAGTAATACGAAAGTATTTACAATGAAGATGGAAATCCTTCTTGAGCGAATATCAAAAAGCTCATGGTAGGTGACTTGTGCGATTCTTTATGAATCAAACTTGTGATAACTGGAAAGCAACAGTGGTTTAATTCTTAAATGAATTTAAACACGTTCCAGGCCTCTACGCAATATCTTAATGATCTTGCCAGAACATTCAGAGTAATACTATTAAGTATTTACAGTGACGAATGGAAATCCTTCTAGTGTTAACATCAAACAGCACTTGGTAGGTAACTTGCAAGATTCTATATGAATCAAGCTAGTGACAACTGGAAAGCAACGATGGTGCGGTTCTTAATTGAACTTCACTTGTTCCAGGAACATGAATTGACGGCTTCAAATCATGCGGATAATATTATCCAAATGATTCACTCTTTACGTTCGCAGTCTGCTTTGGACGGTCGAGTAAAGAGAACGGGTTTACCCGCGAAATCTTGTCAAGGAGGTTCTTTATTGAAACTACCTGCCACAAGTACGATATTTAATATCGTCCAACGGTCTTCACCGACCGGAGGTAAAATGCTACCGAATTAGAATGAAATGTTCAAGGCCATTTCATCCGTGTATATTGTTTTGTTGCTAACTGTCTTATGCAGCGTAACAAGAAGGTGGCATTGTGGTGTACAAACCAGAAGAAGTCGTCACCACATGCTTATACTACATACAAAATAGTATTTCAACAAATTCAAGAAAGCCTGAAGGTCAAGTCTTCCGCTGTATCAAACTCTGAAGTTTCAAGAATTTAAAAGTATAAGTATGTGGAACATGAAGACACAAAGAGGCAAATATCACAAGTGAAGAATGCACAAGGTCAAGGCAAGGAAACATGCTCAAGACTAAAGTCAAAGATCACATCAAGCATATTCACAAGAACAAGATCGAAGACTCAAGCATAGATGCTAGGTTTAAGATTTTGTAAAAAGATGTGACCTCCCTTAGGGGGAGATTGTTGGAAATACGTTTTCCCTATAAAGTCTCGGTCACATCTTAGTTAGTATAGATCACGAGTTATAGACTATTTAGAACTTTGTTTCTTGGAGCGACCTCCCTTAGGGGGAGATTGTTGGAAATACGTTTTACGTATTTATGAAGGATCGGTCGCTCCAACGATAATTATGTAATGGGCTCGTGATCTATTTAATTATTGTATAGTCCATATAGCCCACATGTAGGGTGGGCTATATATATCCCCTCCTAGCATGTTAGGAGGGGTTGTTGATTGTCATTTTCAATTAATCATTTCCATCTTAACTTTCTCTCTCTACCTTTCCCCTTTTCTCTCCTTTCTCTCTCTAATCCCTCATCTCCTTCCTTCATCTCTTTATGTTTATCATCTAAATCAACCATTAAAATCCATCAAATCCATGATATAGAATAGGCCATTAATCTCGTAGACCTTCAGAAACCCATACCCAACTCAAGGAAATTCTCAAGCTTACCAAGCTCCACCTCTCAATCAACCGATGGTATTGAATCAAGATGTCGAGACGTTTACGAAGACTAATCGAGAGATGGTGACGAATCTTCAGACTCAATTTGTCAACTTGAAGAATGACATGGCGAAATAAGGGAGCGATATTCGAGCCGAGCTAAGGAATGATATGGCAAAACAAAGCAATGAAATTCGCGCAGACATCAGAGACTCTTTCAGCACTCAAGCGCATAACATTCGTGATATGATTGGTTCGCTCATCCAAGGTAATCAACCCTCTTCTTCGGGTACTCTTCCGAGTAACACCGTTGCGAATCCAAGAGGGGAGATGAAAGCAATCACCACTCGTAGTGGAAAAGGTTATACGGAACCCGAGCTTCCTACGCCTCCACCCGTGATTGTGAACAAGGAAAAAGAGCAACTTTCCCCACCTCCTTCTACCCCCATTTCCCCACCACCCTTGGTTGTGAGTGATCCTACTCCCCTTAAGCCTTCTTCGTCATCCAATATACCTTATCCTTCAAGGTTGAGGAAAGAGAAGCAAAAGAGCAAGGATGATATTCAAGTTTCAAACTTTCTTAAAATGTTTAAACAATTGAATTTTAACATCTCCTTTGCCGAGGCTCTCGCTCACATGCCCAAATACGCTAAGATGTTTAAAGATCTTCTAAGTGACAAGGAGAAGCTTCTTGACCAGACCCACCTTAATGAGAATTGCTTCGTCGTTCTCTTAAGGCAATTGCCCACCAAACTTGGTGATCCGGGTCGTTTCTTTATTCCTTGCAATTTCTCGGGAGTAGAGAATTGCATGGCCCTAGCCGATCTAGGTGCCAGTATAAACTTAATGCCTTTAAGTGTTTGGAAGCAATTATCTCTCCCCGAGCTAGTCCCCACTAAAATGACTTTGGAATTAGCTAACCGGACGGTTGCTTATCCAGTGGGGATAGCCGAAGATATCTTTGTTGGCGTTGACAAATTCACCTTCCCGGCGGATTTTGTTGTCGTTGACTACAAGATGGATCCTCGTGTTCCATTAATCGTTGGACGTCCCTTCCTGAGGACTGGTCGCACTCTCATTGATGTAGCCGCGGGTGAAATAATCATGAGAGTGGGTGACGATAAAATTGTCTTCAACATGGGTAAGATTTCTAAGCAGCCTTATTCATATGAGAGTGTTAATGCTATTGATGTTCTCGATTAGGCTTGTGAAGAACATTTTCATGATGCTTGCAAAAGTACTCTCTCTTCTCTACCCAATGTTGAGACCGTTGCCTCAATTGGTCCGGCATTGACTCCTTTTGGAGAAAGTGACTTGGATGATTTCGAAGCTAGCTTGGGTCCTCTCGATATTAAGTATGATGATTCTTCCACCGATTGGGATGACGACATTCGTACTATTGAGAGACTTCTCCATGAAGACCCGTTTCCTCCTCCCTCTCCTAAAGAGGTGACTAATGATGATCCATCGTTAGTTACACCATCTATTAAGGATCCTCCTACTCTTGATCTTAAGGACCTACCTCCTCATCTTGAGTACGTTTTCCTTGAAGACAACGAGAAGTTACCGGTCATCATAGCGAAGGACCTGAAAGAAGAAGAAAAAGCCCGACTTGTCGCCGTGTTGAAGAAGCATAAAAGAGCTATCGCTTGGAAAATCTCCGACATTCGCGGAATTGATCCTCACTTTTGCACACATAAAATTCTCATGGAGGACGACTTTAAGCCCACAATTCAAAGCCAACGAAGGGTGAACCCTAAAATCCATGAAGTCATCAAAAAAGAGGTTATCCAACTTCTTGATGCGGGTATGATTTACCCTATTTCGGATTCACCATGGGTTAGTCCAGTCCATTGTGTGCCTAAGAAAGGCGGAATTACCGTTGTGCCCAATCAAAACAACGAGTTGATTCCTACCCGTCTCGTTACTGGGTGGAGAGTTTGTATAGACTACCGCAAACTCAATGATGATACGAGAAAGGATCATTTCCCTCTACCTTTTATGGACCAAATGCTTGAACGTTTAGCGGGTAATGAATATTATTGCTTTCTTGATGGTTTCTCGGGTTATTTCCAAATACCCACCGATCCCCAAGATCAAGAGAAGACAACATTCACTTGTCCCTATGGCACATTTGCTTACAAAAGAATGCCTTTTGGCTTATGCAATGCCCCCGGGACTTTCCAAAGGTGCATGTTAGCTATCTTTCATGACATGGTTGAGCAAACCATGGAAGTCTTCATGGATGATTTCTCGGTCTTTGGTGATTCCTTCTCTTCTTGCCTTGCCAATTTGGAACGTATGCTTAAGCGGTGCGAAGACACTCGCCTTGTTCTGAATTGGGAAAAATGCCATTTTATGGTAAAAGAAGGCATTGTGCTAGGACACAAAATCTCTAACGCCGGTATTGAAGTCGACCGTGATAAAGTAGATGTCATAGCCAAATTACCTCCACCTTCAACCGTGAAGGGTGTGAGAAGTTTTCTGGGTCATGCGGGCTTCTATCGTCAATTCATTCAGGATTTCTCTAAAATAGCTCGATCGATGACCCACCTCTTGGAAAAAGATACTCCTTTTATCTTTTCCAAAGAGTGTATCGAAGCCTTCAACTCGCTTAAGGATAAGCTAACTAAGGCACTCGTCTTGGTTACCCCTAATTGGGAGCTACCTTTCGAGTTGATGTGCGATGCTAGTGACTTTGCTATTGGTGCGGTTTTGGGACAAAGGATCAACAAACATTTACAACCAATCCACTATGCTAGCAAAACAATGACGGGGGCTCAATTGCATTATACGACAACCAAAAAAGAGCTTTTAGCTGTTGTCTATGCTTTTGAAAAATTCCGCCCCTATCTTGTTTTATCCACCACAATCGTATACACGAACCATTCCGCGTTGAAGTACTTGATGACTAAACACGACTCTAAGCCAAGACTTCTTCGCTGGGTTTTACTCCTTCAAGAATTCAACATTGAAATTTGTGACAAGAAGGGTGCTGAAAACCTAGCCGCGGATCATCTGAGCAGACTTGAGGATCCATATCAAGGGGATCATCCGAACACAGAGATCAATGACTCTTTCCCCCTTGAGACCTTAATGTCTATAAATCTCAATCTTGATGGCACCCCGTGGTTTGCCGATAATGCAAACTACTTAGCGGGTGGTGTTCTCATCCAAGGGTTAACATCCCAACAAAAGAAGAAGTTCTTGAACGATGTTAAGACATACTTTTGGGATGACCCTTTTCTATTCAAACAATGCGCTGACTTGATTATTCGCCGATGTGTTGACGGACCGGCAGCTTTTGACATTCTCCAAGCTTGCCACAAAGGACCCACCGGTGGTCACTTTGGTCCCAACTACACCGCCAAAAAAGTGTTTGACTCGGGATTCTATTGGCCCACCATTTATCGTGATGCTCACGAGATGGTTAAACATTGTGATGCTTGCCAAAAACAAGGCAAGATCACACATAAAGATGAGATGCCTCAAAATTACATACAAGAATGTGAAATCTTTGACGTATGGGGCATCGACTTTATGGGGCCATTCCCTTCTTCTAAAGGCAAAAAATACATCCTTGTCGCTGTCGACTACGTTTCTAAATGGGTTGAAGCCAAAGCTTTACCCACTAACGACGCGAGGGTGGTTTGTAATTTCTTGAAACAACTGTTTCCTCGATTCGGTGTTCCTCGTGCTATTATCAGTGACCGCGGGACTCATTTTTGCAACGATCAATTTGCAAGAGTCATGGCTAAGTATGGTGTCAATCACCGTCTTTCCACCGCTTATCATCCTCAAACCAACGATCAAGCCGAGATAACAAACCGTGGATTGAAGAGAATTTTGGAACGTACTGTGGGAGAGCATCGCGCCGCGTGGGCCGATAAATTAGATGATGCTCTGTGGGCTTTCCGTACTGCTTACAAGACCCCGATCGGTTGTACGCCTTATCGTCTTGTGTACGGGAAAGCTTGCCACCTCCCTATCGAGCTGGAACATAAGGCATACTTGGCCTTGAAGTGGGCTAACTTTGACATCAACAAAGCTGGTGATTTTCGCAAGATTCAACTCAACGATCTACAAGAATTGAGGAATAAAGCTTACGAGAACTCATTGATCTACAAGGACAAGACAAAGATTATCCACGATGCAAAAATCAAGAACCGAGAGTTCCACGTTGGTGATCAAGTCTTACTCTTTAACTCTCGGTTGAAGATCTTCTCAGGCAAGTTGAAGAGCCGCTGGTCTGGTCCATTCACCATCGCCAATATTTTTCCATATGGTACCATTGAGCTTTCTCAGGCAAATGGGCCCAACTTCAAGGTGAATGGCCAGCGTTTGAAATTTTACTTTGGTGAGGACATCTCTCAAGAGATGATTCCATCCCTCACCATGTTTCCCTTGAATTAGTTCGGGACAGAGTCAGGCTCGCGACTCGGTAAACAAAAACAAGCGCTCCTCGGGAGGCAACCCGAGTATCTATCCCCATTTTCCCCGTTTTTCATCTTAAGTGTAGGGGGAGCTATATAGGTTGCTTGTTTTTGGGTGGTGATGTGATTACAGGGATAATTTCACTCTTGGAATCTTTAAAGAACCGTGCTCCCATGTTATCCACAATACCGGTTCTATCTCTCAACTATCGTGATTCAATTATCTTCATATTCACATTTGAAATTGGTCACTTTAGTCGTCTCTTCCTTAGCTTGATTTAACCAACGTGCACAATGTCATAAGTGTAGGGGAGAATTTTTCACACATGCTTAAACATTGAGGATAATGTTTATCTTAAGTGTAGGGGAGACTTCTATCGAAGTTTTAAGTGGTCTTTTCCATTAAAATGCCTTCATTTAACCGGAAAATCATCTTTTTCAGCATTTTTCAAATTTTTAATTAACTTTGGCCATTTTGTTGTAACTTTTAAATTTTTATTGTTGCTTTCATATGTATATATCCCGCAATAAAGTCATAAATATTAATAAAGTGGTGTAGCTAGTTTAGAAGTCTTTGACATATTAGGCCCGTTGCTATTATTTTGACTCAACCCGAATAGACTTATCCAAGTTTATTCTAGCTAGTATCCTTAACCATGTAGACCTTAATTGTTTGATTAGGCTAAGTATCCACGAGTCTCATTACTTGAGATTTTAAATTGTGGAGGGCGAGAAATGATAGAGTCAATTATAAGTCGGTATTCTTGCACAAGCTCACTTGGTGTAATTATTTGCCTATTCTCCCATCACTTGCTAATACTTTATCTGCAATAAGTAAGGTAGTACGATTTGAAAGGTTACTTAGCTTCTAGCCCAAGATCGTTTAAAAGTTGCTCAGTAATGATAAGAGTTCATAGCCAAGGCATAACTTATGAAGCGGGGCGCGAAGATTGGCGAGTCCAAAAAGGCCCTAACAAGGCATGAGGATTCCATTTTATTGCTAAAGATCCAAGGTGATGTGAAAATCATTATTCCCAAAATCAATATGAAGGATCAAGACTCACAACGAAAAGCAATCAACTCCCATAAAGATCATGGAGAAGTCTATCAGAAAAGACCCTAACAAGGTATGAGGATAAATAGATCCAAGTCTGAAAAGGAGGCGGATCGTTGTATCTCAAAATCCCAATTAGATATTGAAGAAATAATCATGAAGTCGTGGTCAACAATGTTGGAGTACCCCTCAAAAATCTCCAAGTGAAGAACTCTATTAACGAAGAGAAGACCATTTTCTCAAGCACGTCTCTCAAGATTTGAAGTATGAAGTACATGCCAAATATCGGCCCGAGAAAGGTCTCAAATCGTGAACCGAGTTATGCCAAGATATGAACTTTTTGATATCCCGAGAAGCAGTTTTAAGAGATTTTGTCCTTTAGCTAACTATTGATCAAATCGTCCTACTTTGCTTTCAGCCTAAATAAACTATCGAAATAAGTCCAAAAATGCATCTTCATGATCATTTTAAGACAAAAATAAAATATAAGAGATACACCTAGGAATAAGAGAGTTTAAGCATATAATTAAGCCATGTGTATAAGTGTTTGAATTGCTAACTTATAATAACAATGATCTCGTTTTAAGCTTAGTTTGGGGAACGTGAAACTTGAGGGTGATAAATCTTCGCAGCACCAAAGCCCTAATGTGAGTCCTTGATCTCTTTGCAAGTTATTTCCATGTAGCTATTTTCAAAGTGAAAATGGTTTTCTATCCTTTTGTTTCCTTTAATGTTTTAATTTCTCTTAGTACTTTAATTCTTGTTTAGTAGTATGTTAATAAGGCCAAGGTTGATTAATTATGAGAAAAATGTAAAGTTGCTTTATCACTAAGCATTGCATGAGGGCATGGCAATGGTTAAGTGTAGGGGATTTGATAGGTGTGAAAACACCCATCCTTTTACCACTTATTTCTTGCTAAAACAAGACCAAAACGCGTATTTAATGTCATTTGTTTGGAATTATGCGTGGTTTGTGTGTCTGTTGTGTTTTCAGAGCCAACCGGATAAATATTGGAGAAAACATGGGATTGCACGGGTTTTATCGAGGAAAAAGACGAAAAGATGAAGTCTATAGTCCAAGAGATGCAAAAGATTTGAAGTCAATGGGCCTATTTGAAGATTTATCAAAGAAAAGGACCAAAGACGGAAGATTTACCTATGTCGAAGAAACTCAAGTCTATTAAATGAAGAAATTAAAAGACGAGTTGAAATTATTCATCGACAAATCCCGAATCGAAATCGAAAACGTCAACTTTTCTGAAAAGACGAGAAGACAAAAAGAAAGGAAGAAAGCCCACTCACAAGACAAGGGAGAAGCCTATAAATAATCCTCGCATTCAAGACTCCACTAGTTTTTTTTCTTTTCCTTTCTGTTACGTTTTTCCTAGTTCTTAGGAACCATCTCCCTTAAGGAGTGGTTTTCATCTTTGTTTGATTTTCTTCCAATCTTGTAAGTTTGATCTTTCCATTTGTTTGTTGAATCTTAAATCATTAATACAAGTATACTTTTAATCTTTCCATCATCTTGTTCTTCATCTCTTTTTGATTCTAAGTTCTAAGTTTTATTTTACTTGATTGATCATAAAAAGTAACTGGGTTTTGAGTTTTTGTGGTTTTGAATTAAGGTTTACCTTAGGTAAATGATTCGTGGTGAAATTGGTTTAAGTTTTGATTAAGAACTTGGTAAATTTTGGTATTAAATTCGTGCTTGTGTAATCCACTGTTCTTCGCGCTACAGTTACTGTATTTGCCCAGAAAACTTTCCAAATAGAGATTTGTGACTTACTAATGATTCGGAATTTTTCCATATTCTGGATCAAGGTAGAAAATTTGTTGTTTACTCGGAATATCTAATTATTCCGAGTAAGGATTATATTCGGCATAGAGCATTCTTTGATTTTGTTGATTATTCGGAATAACCAAATATTCCGAGTAGTGTTGTGATTTCGTTGATTATTCGGCATAGCTAAGATATTCCGCATAGGGCTTCTTTAAATATTCCGCATAGAGTCAATTTTAAATATTCCGCATTAGGGTTTTTCTCAAATATTCCGAATAGATTTCCATTAAACATTCCGCATAGGCTTTCTCTTTAAATTATTTCGCATAGTCTTTCTCAGTACAATATTCCGAGTAGGGGACATTATTCCGAATGGCTGTATTATTCCGAGTAAGATCAAATGTTCCGGATAGACTAAAGTATTCCGAGTAGGGCAGGCATTCCGCATAGACATTCCGAATAGATTTTGCCAATTCTATTCTACGTTGAGGTACTTACTTACTGTTTCATTTAAATCTTGTTTTTAGTTTAATTTTATTATTACTTGCTCTTATCAATTTAGTAGATTTAGAACAAAGCTCCCCTTTTTAGTTACCAATTGAGGAAACAACGATAGATACCAATTGGGTACGAGCAACGCAAAGAAAGATCTTGCAAGCAAAACTTTTAATCAACTAAAATAACAGTTATTTGTGATTATAACATCCAAGGAGGAGTTTCCATGGAGTCTTGGGTCTGACTTTCCACAAGGAATTCATGAAGAATGATGGTCTTGAAGATGGTATTGATTATTCACAAGTTTCTCCATCAAAATCCATGTCCAAATCATAATCTACATCAACTTGGTGGTATAAAGATTGTCCTCCTCATCCTCTTGTTATTTTTGATTGTGAAATCTTGTATTTCTTTCACTTATGTATATGTATATGATGATGAATGATGATTAAAAATATTGTGTGGGGATTTGGTGTTGATAAACATGCTTAAAAAGATGAAAAACTATAAGAAACAAGGTTAAAATCTTGCTTAATTTATATGGCTGTATAAAACAGTAAAATATCATATGGTAAACTGGTAAAATGACTTGAATAAATTGATATACAGTAAGTTATGGGTCTTGTACACATGTGAGAGTTGGCCATGCAATGGAATCATTTTAATGAGTGAGATATGATCAAAACAAGTTTAAAGTACAAATCTGAGTTCACTATTTTGGACGATTTTTATAAAATACTTAAAGCATGATTCAACAGTAGCTATAGAAGAGTTAAATGAAGCACATATCATCTAGTTTATGTGATAAAAATTTGAGCTTCTATCTCCATATAGAACTCTAGATATGGCAGTTTTGGTGAAACTGAAAATAAAAATCAGATTTTGGAAATTAAAGAATAATAGTATTATATAAGCACTCAAATAAAAATAGTATAAAATGTAAATTAAAACCCACTAACTTATATAATACATTTATATAAATATGTATAAGGATAAAATAAGTGGACATTTTATAAAAATGGTAACTTGTTAAGTTTTGTAAGTTATAAAAACTATAAACATGATTTTTACGACTTTTTCGGCTATTACCGTAAAATTTACGTTTTTGCTAAATAAAACTTAGACGGTTGGACCCGTCTAATTTAAACTTTATAAAACTCATATACTGATATATAAACATATATAACAACTAAAAACCGATAAAACCCGAACTTTATAACATACGGACATTAACGGGCTACGTTAACATTATTGGACTAATAATACAACAAAATGGACTAAAATACTTATAAACTTATTTATTGGGCTTAACCCATTTAGGCCCAAATTGTAAAGTGTAGATACTGATAATAAAAGTATAACATGGATTAAAACAAGTTAAAGAACTTATAATAAGTTTATTGGACTTAAAACACGTAAATGGGTAAAACTATTAAACAAGTATAAACGTTATCGACATATAACACTAAAATGAGTAAACGAGAATATGTAAACCCACTTGATTATCATATATATAATCATCATATGTATACATAATTGTTATTTTTATAAAGTCATTGGACAAATGTCTAAGACCGATTATTATTTATATAGGTTTCCGTGATTGAAGCACGTACCGTACGTCCGAATTGCCGATAACCCGCCTTCCCACATCAACGTGAGTTCATAGCCTCACAGTCTTTTAAATGTTTTTATGAAATGTTTTATAAACCCGCGAGGGAGATAACATGTTAGTTTTTATAAAATAGGACACCATTTGTCCCGATTATTTGTTTATTGATTTGGACCCGAATGATTGAATGACCCGATTGTATGACCCGATAAATGATTAAAGGACCCGATAGATGAAGTTAAATGGATTATTAAAGTTAGGTTATGTCACTAAAAGTCCCATTAGCATGAATTGTGAACTACCAGGATTTGGTAGACGCTTGTGCATATAATAGTACTATTTGGGGACGATCACCCCAGTTCGCGCCTTGACGGTTGATCCCCGTCGTGCCACATTGATTGGTAAGCGAATTTATGTATGAGAAGATTTCCATAGCGTGACCTTTGTGATGACACGCTACTTTAGATGGGCAAATTAAGTATCGGGTTAGCTACCCGTTGTTTGGTTTAGTAAAGTAACAATGTCATGCGGCTTATAATAATCCAACTAACGAAATACTACTAGACGCTCCGAATTACGATGTATTGCCTGACTAGCAATACAGGGTCATACTATTGATATTATGTTCGTGTTTTGGTTTTCATAACCATATTTATATCACGTTTTTTGTTTAACTTTATACAACGTCGTAAGACGTATTGTATGATGTTTTTACGACATTGGCTCGTATAATGATTTTTAAGGAAAACGCCTATATTTTGATTTTGATGAAGATTTGTATAAAATGACTTTGGCTATTTTATGGCTTATTACAATGATTTGTACAAAATGATTTTCAGTAATAATTTTATACTGATATTATATTGATGTAATTTATTAAACTCTATGAATTCACTCGGCGTTATCACTGACCTTTTCTTTTAACATGTTTTATCTCAGGTACTTGAAGGTAATTCTCGGGAAGACGACAAGAATTCATGGCCCGCACTTAAATTATAATTTCCATTCAAATGTTTGTAAAACCTATATTAAATACAATGACTTGGGACCTATGTAACTTTGATATTTATGAATGGAAATGCTTTATTAATAAACGACGCGATTTTTATGCGTTGTCTATAATGTGAGTAATGTGCTAACCCGTAACACCAACTAGTCTTCCGCTGTATTGAGTTGTATAAATTTGGGGGTGTTACACTGTTTCCCCAATACACACAAATGGTGGCGTATTTGAATGCATCCCCAATTAGGTATGCTCTTTCTCATGCTCCACTCATTCCTGTCACACATATTAAACAGTTTTGGAACAATGTCAGTTCCTCAACAGTTAATAGAGTGACTACATTATCATCTATTGTTCATGGGCGCACATGGATGGTTACTGAAGCTTTGGTTCGCCAAACTTTGCATCTTGATGATGCTAATTGTATAACCACCCTCCCCATTAATGAAATAGAACAAGGACTATGGGCTTTGGGTTATCCTTTTCCTGATGAAGGAACTTTAAATAAATATCATAAACAGGAGTTTCCCCCAGCCTGGAAGTACCTAATACATGTCCTCTTACAATGTTTGAGTCCCAAGTGCACTGCACACAATGAGATCAATAGATCTATTGCTAGTGCTATTGTGTGCATTGCAACTGGGCAAAAGTTTAACTATTCCAAAATGATTTTTGAGGGCATGTGTAAAAATAACGGGAACAAATGACTTTAGCTTATCCCAGATTTTTACAAATGGTTTTTGATGTCCAAGGTTACTGCACAAGGGATCATGATGATTTTTATGAGATCCCTGTGCAAAAGAAAGCAATTTTTACAAAGATGAACTCACCCCCACATCGTGACCTTCCTCTCACTCAAGCTATGCTTGCTATCATTGAAGCAGCACAAACTCCAACCAGACCCACAACCCCAACTTGACCCAATACCTGAACCATTACCTTCACCACAACACATGCAACTTGACCAAGACCCTTTCGACGCTGACACATTAAATGTTGGCGTTGACATGCCTATTCTAAACGTTGACACCAATCCTTCACAGTCCCAAACACCCCTTAACCAACCCACATCCACTCAATCCACATCCTCTTCTCCCCCAACACAATATAGGTTGCAAAAATGCCAAAGGACTACCGAAGTGTTCTCCTCTAGTGGTCCTAGCCATGTAGCAGAGAGAACCACCACCACAAGTGTGGTTGGTGCTATAGATGAGGCTGGGACTATTGGTTCTGGCTTAGAAGCTGGACAAGACAGTCCTACCATAATTAAGATCTCATACATGCCCAATGAATCTAACTTGGGAGGTCAAATACCCATTTTAGAAGAGGGCAGATTGGAACCAATGAATTTGATAGAATTGACGGCTGTCTGCATATGCTTGCAAAAGTAAAATTCAGACTTGGTACATATTGTCAGTACACAAGGCCTTGAACTCAAGCAATTGAAGGAGAGGATTGTTATTTTAGAAAATGCTAGCACCAGGAGAGGGATGGATGAATCTTCCAAAGTTGAGGATGCACAAATAAATGTGAGTGATAAGGGCTCTCATGATGGTGAATCTTTGGGTGTTGCTGAGGCCCTAACAAGTTTGAAGAAACAGACAGGTTTTGATACGTCTCTAGTCTCTCCTAAAAACTTAAATTTTTCATTTACAGCCTTGTTGGAGGAAATCAGAAGAGGCGCTGAGACAAGTATTTTGGGCGTTGACAATACAGATTTGAACGCTGACAGGAGTATCTTGGGCGCTGACAAAGCAAAATTGAGCGTTGACAGACCTGTTGATGAGGTTGATGTATTCCAGTCATCATCCATCATCAAGGATGTTTCTTCACAGGTATTACCATCTACCTTACCAACAATTGATCTATTATGTAAGGGTAAGGGTATTATGATAGAAGAAGTTGTTCCAAAGAATGCAGCACAAATTGAGTTTGATAGAAGGTTGGCTGCAAAAATTATGGAACAAGAAAGGAGAAAGGTGGGTGAATCACCTTTTGTTGTCACTTCAGAAGAGCAAGAAGGAAGTGATGAAGCTAGTTCATACTCAAGTGTAATGATCATAGAACAACCAGAAAGACTTGAGTATGGTGATGAGCTAGCAAGAGAGAAGCTGAATGAGTTGAAGTTGCAAGTTGATTTTGACATGCCAGAAGTAGTTCAGATGTACCATGCTTGGGAAGATAAGTGCATAGAAAATCCACAGTTTACTATTTCAGACCAGATATGGGGATTAGAGATTCTTCTAAGAGTACAAAAAGACATCAAGGTAATTCTGAAACATAAAGATAGCAATGTTCTTTCATTATTGAAAAGGGATAGAAGGGAGTTGTACTGCATGTTGCTTAGATGTCATGGAACATGGTAGACTTATAAGAAATTGATTGGCTTGACATTTGAAGAGTTGGAGTGCAGAGCTTATCCCATTTGGGTTAGAGTACAGGAAGAAAACACTCTAAGACTTCTTTCTGATGAAAGAAAAGAAGAACTTGCAGAGGAAATGGAGCTTAAGAAGGTAATGTTTGTTCCCAGACCTGTGAAAAAGGGAGTCCCTCTTGAGTTTCCCAAAGATATGGATCCATTAAATCCAAGTGAAGTTGTTATAAGAAGGAGCTTCAAGCTCTCACCATTAGAAGCTTCAGATATGGTACAAGTGTTACCACTTGATTCCAGAAACCCTATTATAAGCTATGAAGAGGATGAATGTGGGTTTTGGAAGATTGGCAGGTATGGAAAAGAGGTTCACACTTTTACCACTCTTATATCTTTGTTTGCAAGTTGTGATTGAGAAGACTTGGTAGATCTATGGAGGTTGTTAGAAGCCAAGTATGAGACTGAAGATCCTACTTCAGTCAATGCAATAAAACTGTGGTCAACATTCAAGAGAATATGTGGACCAGTAGATGAAGATCCTACTCTTTGGAAGGATCTTGAAGATGACCTCAGTGGTCTTCAATGGCGTTTGTATTCAGCTGCTGGTGTATATTATTTGAGTTCTACAAAGTTTTCTGAGTATCTTCTCGTAGATGCTCAATATTCCATGTCCAAGGCAGTCTTGGAGAAGATGAAGAATACCCAGCTGGAAGTTGATTATTCAAGTGACGTGGCCAAAGATTTGATCAGATTTATTTATTACCAATATGATAAGTGTTGTAATATTCCTCCTAGTTCTTAATGTTTATTCATAAACTTTATTATTAGAGTAGATATAAAGATTAGGGGAGGATTGTTGTGAATAAATTATAGCCAGTCTACTTGAGCGCTGACAAGAGTAAAACAAGCGTTGATAGGAAGAAAACAACTGCTGACATATCAAGCGTTGACAAGACAAAGTCAAGCGTTGATACATTGAAGACAAGCACTGATGGAAGGATATGATCTACGCGTTTATTATGTTCTAGATTACTTCTAGTAAAGATAGGAACAACAATGTATTTTCTATATTTATCTTTACCTAGAATAGTTGATACGTAGATTATTGTACAAGGCTTCTTATGTCTATAAAAGAAGACCTTTAGGTTATTGTTCAAAATAAGTTTTCATACGTTAAACACTTTCATTGTAAGCAAGTTTGATATCATTAATCAAAGTGAAAGTTTGTTTACATCATTGTGTTCTTGTTTAAGTTTTAATTCCGCATAACACTTAGATTGTCATATACATATACAAAGGTTTCTCTACGTGTATTACTTGATCTAATCTCGTATAAATAAAGCTAAATCGATCTAAGTTTGGGATCAACAGATATTAAGTGGAAAATGGCTCTTGCTAGTATAAGAGCAAACAGGTGGAATAGAAGGTTTAAGAAGAAGATGACCTTCAATGCAAAGGACACTGCTGGATTTGATAAATCCAAACTTGAGTGCTACAATTGTCATGGTATGGGGAACTTCATGAGGGAATGCAGATCTCCAAGAAGATCTGATGCTGGCAAACACTCAAGTCAAATTGTTAAGGCTCAGGATCCTAAGGCCATGGTTGCAGTGCAAGAAATTGATGGTATGGGATGGGATTGGAGCTATTTGGCTAAGGATGGGGAGGAGGATAAAGCTTTCGTTGCTGAAATAGAAGGAGAAGAGCATGTTCATTATGCTCTCATGGCACACTCCTCCTCTTCATCAGACAATGAGGTATACGATGATTCTTTTTGTAGCAAGGGTTGTAGAGTAAATACTGAAAAACTCAACAAAGAGATTGCAAAATTGTTAGATGATGTGAGTACTAAAAGATGCAAATTGTCTAATTATCAAATTGCTCTCACTCAAACTGAGAACACAGTTTCTAAGTACAAGAAAATGGAATTTGATTTAAAAGATAAAATAAATATCTTAAAACAGAATTAGAAACCAGTAATGATGTAAGGAACATCATGGAAAGGGTTAATGCTGATATACAGGCTAGGTTAGATGAGGCCATCAAGAATAAGGATAATGTTGACCTTAAAATTCAAAGATTGGATAAGGCCACACAAACCCTAGGAGAATGTGTTAATAAACAAAGGGATCCTAAGGACATGACTAGTATTGGGATGAAAGACTACTCTGTGGTTCCACCACCAGCTGGTGACTTCTATGGTGTCCAGAGAAAGGACTTATCTTGGACTGGTTTGCCAGAACTCCAAGAGGAGGAATTCGTTCCTCCACCAAGAGTCATTACCCCAGTTAAAGAGTATCAACAAAAGTTGACTGACTTGAATGAATGGAAGAAAGCCAACCCTACCTTGTTTGTTAAGGGTGGCTTGTTATGTGAAAGTCCTAATCAGTCAACCCCCATTAAGGTAACAAACCCAATCACTGGTAAGGCTGTTGACCTTGGCTCAAACACTGTTAGAAAACCTAGTGTCAATTATGCAGAGATGTATAGGAATACTAGGTCACCTAAAAGCCAAGTTAGTAATGATGAAACAGGCTTCTTTTCTTCTAGACCTAGGGTTGTGTTTAGAAAAGCCTGTTACACTTGTGGTAGCTTTTCACATTTAGCATATAAGTGTGTCAACGCTTCCAAGGTCAACGATTTAAGAAATCAAACGTTGTCAGACCCAAACCTTGTGTGCAGCAAAGTCCACAAGTTGTTAGACATGTCGCATTCTTTACTTGAGGGTCTAACACTCATGGACAAAGACCATTTCAAAAGACAAATACTTGGTCTAATAGGCAATGGGTTTCTGTAGCAAACCCTAGGTTCAACGCTGACAAGGGTAATTTCAACGTTGACAAGACCAAATCCAACGCTGACAGAAACGTGACCAGACCTAAATATTTGCAACCACAGGGTAAGGGGTCTAAAGCTTCCTCAAGCTTGACATGGAGACCAAAGAAAGATAAAAACCCTAATGATAATGGGATTTCCATGACCTGCAACAGATTTAATTATATTTCAAAGGTCATTATAAAACCTATTGGGGTTAACTGGGTATTTCATCCAAAGAGGGATGAACAAGGGGTTGTTATGAGAACTAAGTTTGTTCTTGTTGAACAACCAGATGAATCCAAGTCTGCTAAGGCTTGGGTTCCCAAAGAAAACTAACTTGTTTTCTTTATGTGCAGGGCATTCAAAAACAGGTCAATGATTATGGATATTGGGACAGTGGATGCTCAAGGCACATGACAGGGAAGGAAGATTATTTAACTAACTTCACTCCCATAAAGGATGGTGATAAGGTTTACTTTAGAGGCGGATATGGAACTATAACAGGCAAAGGAACACTTCTCACCAAGAACTTGCGTTTTGAGAACGTATTTCTGGTAAAGGAACTTGATTACAATCTTTTTATTGTATCACAAGTTTGTGATAACAAAAATAAAGTTCTATTTACTGATACTGAATGCTTGGTGTTAAGCAAGGATTATAAGATCCCAGATGAGAAATATATTGACTATAGAACACCTAGACATAAAGACATATATAATGTGAATCTGAATGGGATTAGAATGAATAACAACATGTCATGTTTTTATGCTAAAGCTTCAGTAGATGAAAGTAATCTATGGCATAGGAGACTAGGGCACATAAACTTTAAGAATATAAACAGGCTTGTGAGACTTGGCTTGGTTGATGGTTTGCCTGAAAAGGCTTTCCACAATGACCACTCTTGTGTTGCATGTCTTAAAGGCAAGCAGCACAAGGTCTCATTCAAGTCTAAACAGGTGCACTCTAGTACTATACCACTTCACTTGCTTCATATGGACCTATTTGGTCCAACTAATATAGAGAGTTTGAATGGTAAATCATACTGTTTTGTCATCACTGATGACTTTTCTAGGTTTACTTGGACTTTCTTTTTAGCTATGAAGAGTGATACTGCTGACACTTTAATTGATTTTATTACTCAGATTGAGAAGAAAACTGGTAATGAGGGTAAAATTCTTAGAAGTGACAATGGTGGTGAGTTTAGGAATAAGCTTTTAGATGATTTTTGTGCTAGGAAAGGGATTACTAGGCAGTTTAGTGTTGCCAGAACCCCATAAAAAAATGGGGTTGCTGAGAGGAAGAATAGAACCCTAATTGAAGCAGCCAGAACTATGTTGGCTGATGCTCATTTCCCCATAGCTTTTTGGGCTGATGCTGTGAATACAACATGCTATGTTCAAAATAGAGCATTGGTCAACAAAATACAGAACAAAACACCTTATGAATTACTTTGGGGAAGGAAACCTATCATTGGTTTTCTTAAACCTTTTGGTTGTCATGTAGTTATTCTTGATACTAGTGATGCCTTAGGTAAATTTAGTGCAAAAGGTGATGAAGGCTATTTCATGGGGTATTCAGTATAGAGCAAGGGTTATAGGGTTTATCTTAAAAAGGAAAAACATATACTTGAAAGAGTACATGTTAGGTTATTAGAGAATAAACCTAGTGATCCTGAAAGTGGTCCAAATTGGTTGTTTGACTTGGAACCTCTATCTAGGACTTTAAATTATTTGACTGTCACTAATCCAGACATTGTGAAGGTAACTTCAAATGTTGTGGAAGAACAAGTTGTTGATGTTTTAGGTACACAGGTTAATGAAGAGGTTGGATCACAAGCAAAAAAGTCATCTCCTATACAAGAATATGTCACAATTCCCATATGGACAGATGCTTTTGCTGCTGCTGCTGGAAAGGATAATGGTGGTCCCCAAGTACCACCAGATAACAACATGCATGGTCCTTCAGGCGCTGACAAAAGCAAATCTAGCGCTGACAGGACAAATTCAGACGTTGATGGCTCAAACGTTGACAACAACACTTCAAGTGTTGTTAGCCCAAACGCTGACAACCAAGATTCAGGCGTTGACAACACTTTTGCGCATCTTTTCTCTTCTACTTTTGAACACGGTGAACCTTCCAGTTTATATGAAGAGGTTCATCTTAATGTTGATGAAAGAGAGTCTAATGAAGATATTGGAAACATGGAGAATGAAGTTGAAGACACCAGACTTTTTGAGGGAGGAGTTCTTACTTCCACTATGAAGAATCACCCTACTTCACAAATCATTAGTGATGTTATGACTCCTGTTCAGACTAGAAGATCTCATCAAAGACTTGGTGGATTTTATGCCAATATTCACAAGAAGGTTGATACCCCTCTTGTGCAAGCATGTTTGTTTGCCTATTTTCTGTCACAATAGGAACCCAAGAAGATATTTGATGCTCTCAAAGAACCAAGTTGGGTGGAAGCAATGCAGGATGAGCTTCACCAATTTGCAATTCAGGATGTTTGGGAGCTGGTTGACTGTCCCAGATATGTCAGACCTATAGGGACAAGATGGGTTCTAAGGAACAACAGAGATGAAAGAGGCATTGTGGTCAGAAACAAGGCACGTTTAGTGGCTCAGGGATATACACAAGAGGAGGGGATAGAGTATGAGGAGGTCTTTGCACCAGTTGCAAGGATTGAAGCTATAAGGATCTTTCTAGCCTATGCATCCTGCATGGGCTTCACTGTCTATCAAATGGATGTGAAGAGTGCCTTCCTCTATGGAACAATTGTTGAGGAGGTGTATGTCATGCAGCCTCCTGGTTTTGACGATCCAGAGAATCCAGACAAGGTGTATAGAGTCCAGAAGGCTGTGTATGGACTTCATCAAGCCCCAAGAGCATGGTATGGTACTTTGTCTACTTATTTGGTGGACAATGGATTAAAAAGAGGGACCACAGACCAGACATTATTTACCAAGAAGGCTGGTAAGGATGTCTTGCTTGTTCAAGTTTATGTTGATGATATCATTTTTGGATCTACAAATCCAAAGATGAGTGAGGATTTCTCCAAACTTATGACATACAAATTCAAGATGAGTGCTATGGGGGAGATGAACTTCTTTATAGGGTTACAAGTTCAGCAAAAAAGAAGATGGTATCTTCATCTCCCAGGATAAGTATGTGGCTGAGATTTTGAAGAATTTTGGCTTTTCTCCACATGAAAAGAGGGCTACTACTCCTATGGATAGAGAACAACCTTGGGGAAAGATTGGATATGGGAAAGATGTGGATGTCAGGCACTATAGATCAATGATTGGTTCATTGATGTATCTCACAGCCTCCAGACCTGACATCGTGTTTGCTGTGTGTGCTTGTGCACGCCATCAAGTGACTCCGAAAGAATGTCACCTTTATGCTGTTAAGAGAATCTTTAGGTACCTAAGATGTTACCCCAGTCTTGGCTTGTGGTACCCTAAAGATTCACCATTGGGGCTTATTGCATATTCAAACAGTGACTATGGAGGTGATAAGTTTGATAGAAAATCCACAACTGGTGGATGTCAGTTTCTTGGGAGCAGGTTGATATCTTGGCAATGCAAGAAACAAACAGTGGTGGCTAATTCTACAACTGAAGCAGAGTACGTGGCTGCAGCTGCTTATTGTGGACAAGTTTTATGGATTCAGAACCAGCTGTTGGATTATGGGTATAATTTCATGCATACCAAGATATTTGTTGACAATAACAGCACTCTATGCATTATTAAGAATCTTGTACATCATTCTAAAACTAAACACATAGAAATAAGACACCATTTTATAAGGGATTGTTTTGAAAAAGGTTTAATACAACCAGATAGGGTTGACACGGAAGAAAATGTGTCTGATTTACTAACTAAACCTTTTGATGCTGGAAGATTTCAATATTTGGTTACAACTATTGGAATGATCAATCTCACATAATATGTGTTTAGGGGTCTTTTTGTAAAAGTATGTACAGGATAATGCATTGTTATTGGTCTTTTGAGGATTTAGATTTTCCACTATATTTTTCTAACACTGACAAAGGTCACTTCAACGTTGATAAGTGTTCTTGTGACGTTGTCAGCAATATATTTGTCTAACGCTGACAAAGCTTTTCTTAACGCTGACAAGTGTTATCGGGGCGTTGTCAGCAACAATGTTAGTTTTGTGGTTTTCAATCTAAATGTGCAGGTGGTGTTAGCATTATACCATTGGATACAGAGTTGCTTATGGATCATTGGAGAAGCATTTGAGCATGTTTTTGTTTATGGATGATGGTTGGAATTTTCTATTCCTATCTTGACATAAATTTCTTTATGTTCATGCATATTATTGGCAACATATGTATCACAGTTTAAGGGGAGGTTTTAGGAACCTTTAGGATTTTTAGGTATCCTTATGATACTCTTATCCATAGGTGAGTATGAGTTAGTTTTATTAAATCATGAGGCACTGTAGCATGCAAAGTTGATATACTATGCATGCTGCCAAGACATTTTTGGCCTAGAATTGGTTGTGGTCTGTTGGGAGACTTGGGAATGATTTTGTGATGGGCTTTACCTGGGAGTAACAAGAAATTTTATGAGGTAACTTAGTTGTTAAGAGTTTTGGTTAGCAAGGGACACTAGAGGATTGTTATGTCTATCTTGCATAAGCAAGTGTGCATAACTGGACAGTGCTTTCCGCCCTATAATAATTATCAACTTAAAGGTTATCTTCTCTAGGATAAATTACTTTGTTAAGGTCATTTTTCATTTTTAACTATTTTTATAGGTTTCGATGTGCGGTATTTGCTATATGGTATGGTACAAATTTGATCATTCTTCGTGTGGGGAATGAACGCAAACCGCTTCAAGGCAACAGGCTATCTCCCGACTTTCACTTTAGGAATGCCTTTCAGGCTAGCTCTCTCCTTTGGTATTCAATTGGCTATATTTCGTAGTGAGATAAGGAATTCAATCGTATATAGTATTGTACAAATACTGTATGGCAGGATTGACTAGCGGGATGGTTTCAAAAGAAGGATTTCTTGCGGTATCGGTGCTCAATAGGGAACTGAAGGGATAGGAATGTACTTTGAGTTCTCAATTCTATTGCATTAGAAAGTGGGGAATTCCATAGTCTTTGGTATGCGAATTTCAAGCTGCTACTGCTCCGATAACTGCTTTAGAGGTTGCTTAGCCGGTATCTGACTGAACTAGCTGGTTTCTCTTTCATTAGTTGAAAGTCTCGCACTATTTACACTATTTGATATAAGAACCTATCCTTCAAGGGTTGAATAGCTAGTTATTCTCTTGATTCATTTCTTCATAGTTGTGGGGCACTGTGTACTTACAGCCTCTACGATAAGCAAGTGAATGGGACCGGTGCGTGGGCGAACGGAACGGTTCATCAAGCCATTTTGAGCCTTCACTCCCTAAATAGGAATAGAGCTACTTTACAAATAGGACTAATTACTTCGCACCTGACTGTGATAGCCCTCTCGATATCTTATTGGAGCTTTGTAACTAGCGGCCTCCCGTCGCTAGAGCCTTTTCCCAGTGCACGGAGCCCCAACGAGGAAGGCGTTAGTGGTTTATGGTGCTTTAGGCCAGCAGTATTTTAGAGCGGACCACTTGGAATCAAGATTCTGAAGTCCTTCTATGTACAATAACATCATTATCCCGCTCTATCTGCAATAGAGATTTCTCATTATATACGGGGAGAGGAGAAGAATCCGTAGGTCGACCGGGCCAGGCCGAGTCAGAAAGGCTTTGATGACTCAAGGTTCATATTAGGGAAAGGAGAGTGAGGGGAAGAGGGGGCAGCCCTCGGCCCGATCATCCAATTCGCTCCAACAGACAGGCATGGTTCTGTAGTCAAAGCAACTTCGTCACTTTCGTGTACCCATCGGACGGCAGCCCTTTCGGGGGTTCCTTAGGGACCGATTCACTCTGCGTAGATTGACTGAACGCAATAGAATTGAGAACTCAAAGTACATTCCTATCCCTTCAGTTCCCTATTGAGCACCGATACCGCAAGAAATCGCTGGATCCTGTACCTGCTCATCACTGTGCTCTTGGTAAGGGGGCTCTAGTCTCGGAAGTTTCCTAGCATTGGAGTTTGGTCTCTCAGTCGTTCATTCTTCAAGGCATAATCTTTCGTGACAAGCGGAGGAGCAGGCAACAAGAGCAAGTAGAGTGAAAGTCTCCTCATGGGCCAAACAGGAAGAGGTTTAGGAATAAGTAAGAAAGCAGTCTCAGTTGCAATACTTGTACATGAAAGGCAGTGAAATACCATTAAATAGAAAGAGGATTGAATATCTCACTTCAATGCCGATCTATCGAACTGTATACCTTCAATATCGAACTTCTCCGAGCAGTTCTAATGCCATACCGATGGAATTCCTATCCAGTAGTAAACTTCGACAGCAAGGACCGTTTCACTTGTCTAGATGCCCACATCTAAACTTGTACTTATATGCAATACCGAAATCAGTCGGGTAGTGCCCGCGATGGACTTGCCTTTCCGGCTAAGTACTTGACTTCAAAGACAGCTAGCTAGTTTCATTCAATAAAAAGGATTTGTACCAAAAGAACAGGCTTTCTACCCCTTCTAGCGAGTTATTAGCATCTGGTTTTTGGACGCTGACAAGTATTTTTCCAAGCGTTGTTGTGATCAATTTCGACGCTGACATGGCTTTAGCAAACGTTGACAAGAATATAACCGTTGGGCGTTGATGGGTTATTTTTGACCGTTGACACTCAATGGGACCTACCCTGTTGTTACTTTTTGACATATTTTTGGGCCGTAATTTTGGGAGCAGATAACTTTCATTTAATGCATGAGTAAACTTATTTCTTTTCAATATTTTCATGATTGTATTTTGAAAATAGTTGCCTAATTTTTGACCAATCAAATGCTTGTTCCTCTCCTATATATTTGGCTCCTATTTTAAGCAGGGTACCAATCATTCTTGTCTAACAAAATTTTCACCTATACTTCATCTTTATCAATTCATTCAAACAGCTTTCAACAATCGCACCAAAATTCAAACCAACTGATTTGGAATTGGGATTCAGGAGTCAACAGAACATGATAGCGTATTTGGACGCCGATGACACTCTGTTTCCCCAATATACACAAATGGTGGCGTATTTGAATGCATCCCCTATTAGGTATGCTCTTTCTAATGCTCTACTCATTCGTGTCACACATATTAAACATTTTTGGAACAATTTTAATTCCTCAACAGTTTACATTATCATCTATTGTTCATGGGTGCACATGGGTGGTTACTAAAGCTTTGGTTCGCCAAGCTTTGCATCTTGATGACGCAGATGGTATAACCACCCTCCCCATTTATGAAATAGAACAAGGACTAAGGGCTTTGGGTTATCCTTTTCCTGATGAAGGAACTTTAAATAAATATCATAAACAGGAGTTTCCCCCAGCCTGGAAGTACCTAATACATGTCCACTTGCAATGTTTGAGTCCCAAGTATACTGCACACAATGAGATCAATAGATCTATTGCTAGTGCTATTGTGTGCATTGCAACTGGGAAAAAGTTTAATTATTCCAAAATGATTTTTGAGGGCATGTGTAAAAATAAAGGGAACAAAATGACTTTAGCTTATCCTAGATTTTTACAAATGGTTCTTGATGTCTAAGGTTACTACACAAGGGATCATGATGATTTTTATGAGATCCCAATGCAACAGAAAGCAGTTTTTACAAATATGAACTCACCCCCTCACCGTCCCCTCACCCAAGTTATGCTTGCTGTCATTAAGGTCGCACAACCCCAACCAGACCCACAACCCCAACTTGACCCAATACCTGAACCATTACCTTCACCACAACACATGCAAATTGACCAAGAACCCTTCGACGCTGACACTTTAAATGTTGGCGTTGACATGCCTATTCCAAACGTTGACAACAATCCTTTACATTCCCAAACACCCCTTAACAAACCCACATCCACTCAATCCACATCTTCTTCTCCCCCAACCCAATATAGGTTGCAAAAACGCCAAAGGACTACTGGAGTGTTCTCCTCTAGTGGTCCTAGCCATGTAGCAGAGAGAACCACCACCACAAGTGTGGTTGGTGCAATGGATGAGGCTGGGACTATTGGTTCTGGCTTAGTAGCTGGCCAAGACAGTCCTAACATCTTTAAGACCTCATCCATGCCCAATGAATGTAACTTGGGAGGTCAAATATCGATTTTAGAGGAGGGCATATTGGAACCAATGACCTTAATGGAATTGACGGCTGTCTGCATAAGCTTGCAAAAGCAAAATGCAGACTTGGTACATATTGTCAGTACACAAGGCCTTGAACTCAAGCAATTGAGGGAGAGGATTGTTGTTTTGGAAAATGCTAGCACCAGGAGAGGGATGGAGGAATCTTCCAAAGGGGAGGATGAACAGATAAATGTGAGTGATAAGGCCTCACATGATGGTGAATCTTTGGGTGTTGCTGAAGCCCTAACTAGTTTGAAGAAACAGACAGGTATTGACACGTCTCTAGTCACTCCTACAAACTTAAATGTGTCTTTTATAGCTATGTTGGAGGAAATTACAAGAGGCGCTGAGACAGGTAATTTGGGCGTTGACAAGCAAGGATTAAACGCTGACATGAGTAACTTGGGCGCTGACAAAGCAAAATTGAGCATTGACAGACCTGCTGATGAGGTTGATGTATTCCAGTCATCATCCATCATCAAAGAAGTTTCTTCACAGGTATTATCGTCTACCTTACCCATGATTGACCCATTAGATAAGGGTATGGGTATTATGGTAGAAGTAGATGTTCCAAAGAATGCAGCACAGATTGAATTTGATAGAAGGTTGGCTGCACAAATTGTGGAACAAGAAACGAAAAAGGTGGATGAATCACCTTTTGTTATCACTTCAGAAGAGCAAGAAGGAAGTGATGAAGCCAGTTCAGACTCAAGTGTACTTATAATAGAACAACCAGAAAGACTTGAGTATGGGGATGAATTGGCAAGAGAGAAGCTAAATGAGTTGAAGTTGCAAGTTGACTTTGATATGCCAGAAGTTGTTCAAGTGTACCATGCTTGGGAAGATAAGTGCATAGAGAATTCACAGTTTACTATTTCAGACCAGATATGGGGTTTGGAGATTCTTCTAAGAGTACAAAAAGACATCAATGTAATTCTGAAACAAAAAGCTAGCAATGTTCTCTCAATGTTGAAAAGTGATAGAAGGGAGCTGTACTACATGCTACTCAGATGTCATGGAACAGGATGGACTTATAAGAAATTGATTGGTTTGACATTTGAAGAGTTGGAGTTTAAGGCTTATCCCATTTGGGTAAGAGTGTAGGAAGAAAACACTCTAAGACTTCTTTCTGATGAAAGAAAAGAAGAACTTGCAGAGGAAATGGAGCTTAAGAAGGCAATGATTGTTCCCAGACCTGTGAAGAAGGGAGTCCCTCTTCAGTTTCCCAAAGATATGGATCCATTGTATCCTAGTGAAGCTGTTATAAGAAGGAGCATGAAGCTCTCACCATTGGAAGCTTCTGACATGGTACAAGTGCTACCTCTTGATTCCAGAAACCCTATTATAAGCTATGAGGAAGATGAATGTGGGTTTTGGAAGATTGGTAGGTATGGAAAAGAGGTTCACACTTTTACCAGTCTTATATCTTTGTTTGCAAGTTTTGACAGAGAAGACTTGGTAGACCTATAGAGGTTGTTAGAGGCCAAGTATGAGACTGAAGATCCTATTTCAGTCAATGCAATAAAACTGTGGTCAACATTCAAAAGAATGTGTGGACCAGTAGATGAAGATCCTGCTCTTTGGAAGGATCTTGAAGATGACCTCAGTGGTCTTCAATGGCGTTTGTATTTAGCTGCTGGTGTATATTATTTGAGTTCTACAAAGTTTTCTAAGTATCTTCTTGTAGATGCTCAATATTCCATGTCCAAGGCAGTCTTGGAGAAGATGAAGAATACCCAGCTGGAAATTGATTATTCAAGTGACGTGGCCAAAGATTTGATCAGATTTATTTATTACCAATATGATAAGTGTTGTAAGATTCCTCCGAGTTCGTAATGTTTATTCAGAAACTTGATCACTAGAGTAGATATCAAGTTTAGGGGAGGATTGTTGGGAATAAATTACAGCCAGTCTACTTGAGCGCTGACAAGAGTAAAACAAGTGTTGATAGGAAGAAAACAAACGCTGACAGATCAAGCGTTGACAGGACAAAGTCAAGCGTTGATACATTGAAGACAAGCACTGATGGAAAGATTTAGTCTACGCGTTTATTATGTTCTAGATTACTTCTAGTAAAGATAGGAACAACAATGTATTTTCCATGTTTATCTTTACCAAGAATAGTTGATACGTAGATTATTGTACAAGGATTCTTATGTCTATAAAAGAAGACCTTTAGGTTATTGTTTGATATAAGTTTTCATACGTTAAACACTTTCATTATAAGCAAGTTTGTTATCATTAATCAAAGTGAAAGTTTGTTTACATCTTTGTGTTCTTGTTTAAGTGTTAATTCCGCATAACACTAAGATTGTCATATACATATACAAAGGTTTCTCTACGTGTATTACTTGATCTAATCTTCTATACATAAAGCTAAATCGATCTAAGTTTGGGATCAACATTTATCCTTGTGAAGCCTACACAAGTGAATAATATATACAAAAAAGGACAAGTATTTTTTGACATTTCATGTAGGAGGATCATGCTTCTGTCTTATATGACTCTGAAATATTAGATTCCATATTTGATTCTATTTAAATTGAGACCCGTCAAGAAATAGAGTGCCAAACATAATCGCTAACATATAAAAACAGATTTAGATTGAAATTATCTGACAACGTGGGCTACAATAAAATTGTCATAACATGTGATACATGACTCCGTTTCAAGACCACAACTAAGAAAATGGATCCTTGAAATAAGGATTAATTTTATCTAGGAAAAGATTGGTTAAAAGCCACTAAACCTGATAAAAAACTAATGCAAATCGACAATAAACAGCCAAAACATTGCCGTAACCGTCTGAAATCATCTAAACATAAGAAAAAACATCTAAATTTATTTCTAGTCCATATGGACCACATAGAAACCGGTCAAAATGTTTTCTCCCGGATTCTAGATGGATGAAACACGTATATGTATTTTCTTTGTTTAGTTATGGTCGTGTTTTACCTAGTATAAAACTTGGTTAGCAAGTATTTGAGGTAGTTGAGAATGCACTAGACAAAGAGCATCTCGACGACACATTATAATGTAAAGGTCAAGATATGAGTGTGGTCTAACAACACGTTGTGTTAATTGACCAAGAAAATAATGATATTGTTTATCCTTGTGAAGCCTACACAAGTGAATAATATACAAAAAAGGACAACTATTTTTTGACATTTCATGTAGGAGGATCATGCTTCTATATTATATGACTATGAAATATTTGATTCCATATTTTATTCTATTTAAACTGATACCCATCAAGAAATAGAGTGCCAAACATAATCGCTAACATATAAAAACAGATTTAGATTTAAATTATCTAACAATGTGGGCTGCAATAAAATCGTCATAACATGTGATACATGACTTCGTTTCAAGACCAAAACTAAGAAAATGGATCCTTGAAATAAGGATTAATTTTATCTAGGCAAACATTGGTCAAAATCGACTAAACCTGATTAAAAAACTTATGAAAATCGACCATAAACAGCCAAAACATTGTCGTAACCGGCTGAAATCATCCAAACATAAGAAAAAACATCTAAATTTATTTGTAGTCCATATGGACCGCATAGAAACCGGTCAAAATGTTTTCGTCCGGATTATAGATGGATGAAACACGTATATGTATTTTCTTTGTTTAGTTTTGGTCGTGTTTTACCTAGTACAAAAGTTGGCCAGCTACTATTTGAGGTAGTTGAGAATGCACTAGACAAAGAGCATCTCGACGACACATTATAATATAAAGGTCAAGATATGAGTGTGGTCTAACAACACGTTGTGTTATTTGACAAGGAAAACAATGATATTGTTTATCCTTGTGAAGCCTACACAGGTGAATAATATATAAAAAACGACAAGTATTTTTTGACATTTCATGTAGGAGGATCATGCTTCTTTATTATATGACTCTGAAATATTTGATACCATATTTGATTCTATTTAATCTAAGACCCGTCAAGAAATAGAATGCCAAACATAATCGCTAACATATAAAAACAGATTTAGATTGAAATTATCTGGCAATGTGGGCTGCAATAAAATCGTCATAACATGTGATACATGACTCCGTTTCAAGACCGCAACTAAGAAAATAGATCCTAGAAATAAGGATTAATTTTATCTAGGAAAAGATTGGTCAAAAGCGACTAAACATGATAAACTGATGCAAATCGACAATAAGAAAAAAACATCTAAATTTTTTTCTAGTCCATATGGACCACATAGAAACCGGTCAAAATGTTTCCCCCAGATTCTAGATGGAGGAAACACGTATATGTATTTTATTTGTTTAGTTTTGGTCGTGTTTTACCATGTATAAAAGTTGGTAACCTAGTATTTGAGGTAGTTGAGAATGCACTAGACAAAGAGCATCTCGACGACACAGTATAATATAAAGGTCAAGATATGAGTGTGGTCTAACAACAGTTGTGTTATTTGACCAAGAAAACAATGATATTGTTTATCCTTGTGAAGCCTACACAGGTGAATAATATACATAAAAAGGACAAGTATTTTTTGACATTTCATGTAGGAGGATCATGCTTCTGTATTTTATGACTCTGAAATATTTGATTCTATATTTGATTCTATTTAAACTGACACCCGTCAAGAAATAGAGTGCCAAACATAATCGCTAACATATAAAAACAGATTTAGATTGAAATTATCTGACAACGTGGGCTGCAATAAAATCGTCATAACATGTGATACATGACTCCGTTTCAACACCACAACTAAGAAAATGGATCCTTGAAATAAGGATTTATTTTATCTAGGCAAACATTGGTCAAAAGCGACTAAACCTGATAAAAACAGATGCAAAACGACCATAAACAGCCAAAACATTGCTGTAACCGGCTGAAATCATCTAAACATAAGAAAAAACATCTAAATTTATTTCTAGTCCATATGGACCACATAGAAACTAGTCAAAATGTTTTCTCCCGGATTCTAGATGAATGAAACAAGAATATGTATTTTCTTTGTTTAGTTTTGGTCGTGTTTTACCTAGTATAAAACTTGGTCAGGAAGTATTTGAGGTAGTTGAGAATGCACTAGACAAAGAGCATCTCGACGACACATTATAATATAAAGGTCTAGATATGAGTGTGGTCTGACAACACGTTGTGTTATTTGACCAAGAAAAAAAATGATATTGTTTATCCTTGTGAAGCCTACACAAGTGAATAAATATACAAAAAAAGGACAAGTATTTTTTGACATTTCATGTAAGGATGATCATGCTTCTGTATTATATGACTCTGAAATATTTGATTCCGTATTTGATTCTATTTAAATTGAGACCCGTCAAGAAAAAGAGTGCCAAACATAATCGCTAACATATAAAAACAGATTTAGATTGAAATTATATAACAACGTGGGTTGCAATAAAATCGTCATAACATGTGATACATGACTCCGTTTCAAGACCACAATTAAGAAAATGGATCCTTGAAATAAGGATTAAGTTTATCTAGGCAAACATTGGTCAAAAGCGACCAAACATGATAAAAAACTAATGAAAATCGACCATAAACAACCAAAACATTGCCGTAAACGGTTGAAATGGAGATGAAAGCAATCACCACTCGTAGTGGAAAAGGTTATACGGAACCCGAGCTTCCTACGCCTCCACCCGTGATTGTGAACAAGGAAAAAGAGTAACATTCCCCACCTCCTTCTACCCCATTTCCCCACCACCCGTGGTTGTGAGTGATCATACTCCCCTTAAGCCTTCTTCGTCATCCAATATACCTTATCCTTCAAGGTTGAGGAAAGAGAAGCAAAAGAGCAAGGATGATATTCAAGTTTCAAACTTTCTTAAAATGTTTAAACAATTGAATTTTAACATCTCCTTTGCCGAGGCTCTCGCTCACATGCCCAAATACGCTAAGATGTTTAAAGATCTTCTAAGTGACAAGGAGAAGCTTCTTGACATTGCTCAGACCCACCTTAATGAGAATTGCTCCGTCGTTCTCTTAAGGTAATTGCCCACCAAACTTGGTGATCCGGGTCGTTTCTTGATTCCTTGCAATTTCTCGGGAGTAGAGAATTGCATGGCCCTAGCCGATCTAGGTGCCAGTATAAACTGAATGCCTTTAAGTGTTTGGAAGCAATTATCTCTCCCCGAGCTAGTCCCCACCAAAATGACTTTGGAATATAGCTAACCGGACGGTTGCTTATCCACTGGGGATAGCCGAAGATGTCTTTGTTGGCGTTGACAAATTCACCTTCCCGGCGGATTTTGTTGTCGTTGACTACAAGATGGATCCTCGTGTTCCATTAATCGTTGGACGTCCCTTCCTGAGGACTGGTCGCACTCTCATTGATGTAGCCGCGGGCGAAATAATCATGAGAGTGGGTGACGATAAAATTGTCTTCAACATGGGTAAGATTTCTAAGCAGCCTTATTCATATGAGAGTGTTAATGCTATTGATGTTCTCGATGAGGCTTGTGAAGAACATTTTCATGATGCTTGCAAAAGTACTCTCTCTTCTCTACCCAATGTTGAGACCGTTGCCTCAATTGTTCCGGCATTGACTCCTTTTGGAGAAAGTGACTTGGATGATTTCGAAGCTAGCTTGGGTCCTCTCGATATTAAGTATGATGATTCTTCCACCGATTGGGATGAAGACATTCGTACTATTGAGAGACTTCTCCATGAAGACCCGTTTCCTCCTCCCTCTCCTAAAGAGGTGACTAATGATGATCCATCGTTAGTTACACCATCTATTAAGGATCCTCCTACTCTTGAGCTTAAGGACCTACCTCCTCATCTTGAGTACGTTTTCCTTGAAGACAACGAGAAGTTACCGGTCATCATAGCGAAGGACCTGAAAGAAGAAGAAAAAGCTCGACTTGTCGCCGTGTTGAAGAAGCATAAAAGATCTATCGCTTGGAAAATCTCCGACATTCGCGGAATTGATCCTCACTTTTGCACACATAAAATTCTCATGGAGGACGACTTTAAGCCTACAATTCAAAGCCAACGAAGGGTGAACCCTAAAATCCATGAAGTCATCAAAAAAGAGGTTATCAAACTTCTTGATGTGGGTATGATTTACCCTATTTCGGATTCACCATGGGTTAGTCCAGTCGATTGTGTGCCTAAGAAAGGCGGAATTACCGTTGTGCCCAATCAAAACAACGAGTTGATTCCTACCCGTCTCGTTACTGGGTGGAGAGTTTGTATAGACTACCGCAAACTCAATGATGCTACGAGAATGGATCATTTCCCTCTACCTTTTATGGACCAAATGCTTGAACGTTTAGCGGGTAATGAATATTATTGCTTTCTTGATGGTTTCTCGGGTTATTTCCAAATACCCACCGATCCCCAAGATCAAGAGAAGACAACATTCACTTGTCCCTATGGCACATTTGCTTACAAAAGAATGCCTTTTGGCTTATGCAATGCCCCCGGGACTTTCCAATGGTGCATGTTAGCTATCTTTCATGACATGGTTGAGCAAACCATGGAAGTCTTCATGGATGATTTCTCGGTCTTTGGTGATTCCTTCTCTTCTTGCCTTGCCAATTTGGAACGTATGCTTAAGCGGTGCGAAGACACTCGCCTTGTTCTGAATTGGGAAAAATGCCATTTTATGGTAAAAGAAGGCATTGTGCTAGGACATAAAATCTCTAACGCCGGTATTGAAGTCGACCGTCCTAAAGTAGATGTCATAGCCAAATTACCTCCACCTTCAACCGTGAAGGGTGTGAGAAGTTTTCTGGGTCATGCGGGCTTCTATCGTCAATTCATTCAGGATTTCTCTAAAATAGCTCGCCCGATGACCCACATCTTGGAAAAACATACTCCTTTTATCTTTTCCAAAGAGTGTATCGAAGCCTTCAACTCGCTTAAGGATAAGCTAACTAAGGCACCCGTCTTGGTTACCCCTAATTGGGAGCTGCCTTTCGAGTTGATGTGCGATGCTAGTGACTTTGCTATTGGTGCGGTATTGGGACAAAGGATCAACAAACATTTCCAACCAATCCACTATGCTAGCAAAGCAATGACGGGGGCTCAATTGCATTATACGACAAACAAAAAAGAGCTTTTAGCTGTTGTCTATGCTTTTGAAAAATTCCGCCCCTATCTTGTTTTATCCACCACAATCGTATACACGGACCATTCCGCGTTGAAGTACTTGATGACTAAACACGACTCTAAGCCAAGACTTCTTCGCTGGGTTTTACTCCTTCAAGAATTCAACATTGAAATTCGTGACAAGAAGGGTGCTGAAAACCTAGCCGCGGATCATCTGAGCAGACTTGAGGATCTATATCAAGGGGATCATCCGAACACAGAGATCAATGACTCTTTCCCCCTTGAGACCTTAATGTCTATAAATCTCAATCTTGATGGCACCCCGTGGTTTGCCGATATTGCAAACTACTTAGCGGGTGGTGTTCTCATCCAAGGGTTAACATCCCAACAAAAGAAGAAGTTCTTGAACGATGTTAAGACATACTTTTGGGATGACCCTTTTCTATTCAAACAATGCGCTGACTTGATTATTCGCCGATGTGTTGACGGACCGGCAGCTTTTGACAAAGGACCCACCGGTGGTCACTTTGGTCCCAACTACACCGCCAAAAAAGTGTTTAACTCGGGATTCTATTGGCCCACCATTTATCGTGATGCTCACGAGATGGTTAAACATTGTGATGCTTGCCAAAACAAGGCAAGATCACACATAAAGATGAGATGCCTCAAAATTACATACAAGAATGTGAAATCTTTGACGTATGGGGCATCGACTTTATGGGGCCATTCCCTTCTTCTAAAGGCAACAAATACATCCTTGTCGCTGTCGACTACGTTTCTAAATGGGTTGAAGCCAAAGCTTTACCCACTAACGACGCGAGGGTGGTTTGTAATTTCTTGAAACAACTGTTTGCTCGATTCGGTGTTCCTCGTGCTATTATCAGTGACCGCGGGACTCATTTTTGCAACGATCAATTTGCAAGAGTCACGGCTAAGTATGGTGTCAATCACCGTCTTTCCACCGCTTATCATCCTCAAACCAACGGTCAAGTCGAGATAACAAACCGTGGATTGAAGAGAATTTTGGAACGTACTGTGGGAGAGCATCGCGCCGCGTGGGCCGATAAATTAGATGATGCTCTGTGGGCTTTCCGTACTGCTTACAAGACCCCGATCAGTTGTACGCCTTATCGTCTTGTGTACGGGCACTACAAGAAAAACCGGATTTTAGGACACCGGTTAGTGTCCTATAAAATATGCTTATAGGACCTTTAAGCTAATAGGACTAATATAAATGTGTCCTCTAGGTAGGGGTTGTAATAGATACTTAGGACACTTATGAGAGTTCTAATAAATATCAACATTATAAACCTATTTATTTAGTCCCATAAAATTGTCTTATAAGACCAAGACGAGGTCCTTATATATCACATAACAGGATGTTTTACGGTGTTCTATTATAAGCTTAACCTTCCGTTATATTTTAAGACACATTCTCTGGTCCTAAAAGATACTTTCATATGATGAAATGGTAGTACATATACACTCATCTAAGTACCAAAAAACGGGTCCTAACATATATACATATGTTAGGACCAAATTTGATGTCGTAAAAATAGTTTCATCATCTGATAAGTAGTACTTTTAGTCAAATAAACATGCTTCATTTACCACTATTCAAAACAAAAAATGCAAAATAATTAACTACACTTAATTGTTGACAAGTAAATATAAGTATATTACTCGATAAACGTGAACAAATTTCATTTCCTTCATGATAGAATCCAGAAAAAAATATTCCAAGATCCGACAACAGAGAAGTTGATATTCTAGAATAACATATGGTAATTTAACAATAACATTCAAAAAAACCTAGAAACTTATGGTCTAAATCATTATGCATCATCCGCGCGTACCACCTACAAATAACGATGCACAATGTCCAATTTGAAACTTACTTCCTTCACTGGGGAAATAAGATGGTCCCTCCCAACAGCATATTGTGCATTAGATAGCAGCCACAATGTCAATTTTCACTGGGGATACAAGTAGTCCCTCCCCGGAGCATATAACACATCAGATGGTAGCCTTATTTTGTAGTAGTCGTCATGTTCCAATAGTTTCTAAAGTAGCATATCAAAGAAAACAAAATTGATTCATTAAACTAGGAAAGTGTTTTCTAAATGGATATACAATAATAAGCATGCGAAGAATACTCACTTTAAAGTTCTCCTTTGTGTGTCGTTCCTCGAGAATCGAAGCTTTGTAAGAGTCTGTTTCATGTATTCAAAGCAAGAAAGAGATATAAGTTCTTATTAATGGTGTTGTAAAAATTAAACTATACAAGGAGCATGTGCAGTGCATATAAGACTAACTATCGAAAATCATATATGGCACTCACATAATCATTTTGACATGGGATGATATTTGAGATGCCAGCCTAAAAACTAGCCTGCGAAAAATTATAGGATATATAATATACATGCATTACGTCTTTAATATGTTCATCCTATAACTACAAAGATGGTAAAATGAGTCATTTTCGGTAAATGTCAAAACGGGTCGGGTTTGCTTAGTACAACAACTTTTTGTCTCATTTTAAGAACTATAGTTTATAATGATGATCGATGCGTTTATTAAGATTACAGCAAAATGTCCAAATAACTTATGGTCTACTTTTTATCTGCTTATTTACTATTGTGGAGCTGGGTAAATTAAACTATTTTTCAAAGTACCATATCGTGTAGATCTAATGATATTGTATACCATCTGCATATTTACAGTGGTGGACATGAGATAGTTGTATATTGTTGAATACTTACAAATGGTTGTGTTAGTAGCTAACTCCTTAGATGCAAATCAGTCATAAACTCATATTTAATCCCCTATAGTGTCATGTAGACACGTATACTGATAAATAATGAAAATGAAACCGCATGATTATACAGTTGCCTTTGAACATTTTATGTTCAAACATTAGGAAATATGATAATATAAATAATTGGACTAATTGTGTGGCATAGGTATAATTATGTATGGGTTAGAATAGGATACGTCATTTTATATTAACTTTGTTTCATTGTCGCATACCAAGCCTAATAGATTTACGAAAGAGTTCTAGAGAGGTAAAACAAATTTATACATGTATACACAGTTATACACTTACACGGGATAATATGATATAGGAAACATACAAGATCGATGTGTTCTTAGGGGGTATGTATTGTGTCAATAAGGATGACTGCGTCTACTTGAGGGGTGTTTGCATTGGCTTCTATAGCGGGCTTATGAGCTTATGTAAATTTGACAAAGCCACCTTGATTGACTTAGAGGCTTATTAAAAAAATTCAAAACTTTTAGTGTAATACCTAAACTGGTGCACATACCTACTTCCTTATAATCCACAATATTTAGTCACCTGTTACAGAAAAACAAAAAAAAGGCGATAAGAAATTAGAAGAAGCAATATACTTAATCTATAACATGTTAAAGACCATCTTTATTAATTATTACAATCCAAACAGAAATACTCATCCACACAAAATCTCCAACAGTACATTTCCTAGAACTGGTAGGAACTAGCAGTAACAAGTTCGTAATTTTCAGCCAATGGAGCAGACAAGAAAACGATCACATACAAATGTCTAAGAGACTTCTTCAATGGTCGAACGTGAAAACACCAACAGAGACGAGAAAGAAATAATTAATGATATCATTGCATTCCAAGAAATTGGATGGAAATTTTTTTTTTTTTTTTTGGGGGGGGGGGGTTCCGGGTAATTCAAGTATATATCAGTTGTAACAAAGAAAGATGAACACGGCATTCTCAAAGGACAGCTAGCAGCTGCATTGGCTAGTCATGAAGCTGTTGAAAAGAATATTTTTTCTGTACAAAAAAGGGCGACAAGAAGTCGAAAAGAGGTTGTCAGACACTTTAAAGGACAAGGAACTGACGAAATAGAAGCATGTCCTGGTTGAGATGGCACAAGAAGAGGCAAACAGTTTGTCGAATATTGTACATTCTGATCATGGAAGGTTTGAGCATGATGTGGCTTTTCTAAAGGCGGGTTTGGATGATACACAAAAGGTAATGTACATAATATATCACACATATTTATAGTGATGTTTTGCACTTTTGTGTTACCAGAGAATATAACTATTTTTTTGTAGGAATTACATTCAACTAGAGGAGTCTCTTGGGAGAAAGAGTAAGAGCGTTTCAGCTAAAGCTAGCTATGAACCGTTGAGTATTATAATAGCATAACCCACCTAACAACCCAAAAAGACACCAGTAATTAAGCAATATTGGATTTTTTTTTTAATTTTTACTTCTTCAAATGGCAATACCTTGTTCATTCTTATCTTTGGTTTATCACAACTTTCGTCAGAAAGGTCAATACAGACTATAACTTTTCCTTTCTTCCCCTGTTCAAAAAATTACGAGACTTGGATTAGAGGCATCCGCAATAGTAAAAATTTATTACCATCACTATTCACCAAGCAAGGTATTTTACAACAAAAACTACATATAATAATTTGTCAGGTAAGACTCTTACTTTGAATGTAAAAGGATTTTCCTTTTTGGGCCGATCTTAGTTTCAAACCACAATAACAATCATTGTAGTGAAATGTTGATTGCCACTGAATAACAATTATAACACTAACAAGTAAGCCCCTTAAGAACCTTGAGTCAAAATAGTATAAACACTTGCCGAATTAAATTAAAACAGGGATTGAATAACAATAGCTCGTAATTCAGATCATCTAACTAAACCATTAAAACTAATGCAACTATGACAACAATAAATGATATGATTAATTCAATTAGTAATGAAACTAACACAAATAATACAATATTTAGCGATCTTACTAAACAAGGTATTACCTTTGAATTTTTGAAGACAAACTCAAACCCTATCTTCAATTAGAGAATCCACTTCTAAAACCAGAACCGCTTCTGACATTTAGATCTAATTAATGAAACCTAACAATTAATGGTGTGGGAAGAACATGGATGCTTCAATTTCGCATTTCTTAGCGCCAAAATAATAATTACCGCCAAATCAATTTGCAGATTTAACTTTGTGAATTAATTAGCGGGTTTATTTCCCCCAAATCTTGTGAGTTACAGAAATTTACAAGTTACAAAACAAGTCCTCCATGTTGACTCCATAAGAAACTTCTCATATTTTAAACCAAGTTACATTAAATGTATTAAATGTATCTATGTAAGGGTGAGTATTTAGACGGTTAGACCGGACTGGACCAAGAAAATTTAGTTCGGTCCTCGGTCCGTGATTTTAGATCATTTCGGTCATCGTTTTGGTCCGGTCCGGTTCGGTCTTATCAAAAATTCGTTTATTTTGCCTAATTGGAACCGGATCGGACCGAAGACCGGATCAGACCATACCATTTCGGTCATGTCTCGGTCCGGAGTTATGGACCAATTCGGTCCTTGGTACGGTCCGGTTTTGTCCGGTCCAATATGAGTCCGCCATTCAGCCTGTTAAAGCAAAGCAATTTCCTAAAAACATTGTTAGCACTAATTAATCTTTCTTAGTATTGATCAAGACAAATTACAAAGACATTTATTGTCAAATATAATCACAAAACGAATTATCTAACAAACACTATTATCAAGGTAATAATCATTACACTAACATATCTTAATCATGTTTAGTGATAATAAAAGTGATTAGCCTTAAAACTCACTTTTGTCAAATGTGACAAAAGATTTTTAATAAACTTTGTTTTTTAGAAAATGTTTTATTAAAATGAAAATGTAAATTTGAATATGGCATATTCCAAATGTCATAAGAATATCTTTTGAAGGTTTAAACAGCCTCAGATATTTCATATTCACTAAAAGACAAAAAGGAGCGGAGTCTACACTCAGCGGTTCCTTAAGTGCCTATGCGGTTCCATAGCGATAAGGAACCGCCTAGGTAGATAAGGAACCGCGCCCAGGTAGCCGTTGGGAACTTGTCTCCTATAAATAGTGAATCAAATCTGCACTTTCATTAACCCTTTTTGGAAATCTTTTCTGTCTTCTTTCTTATTTATAATCCTAATCATTTGTAAATGATCACTTAGTGTGTTAAGTATGTTTACCTATGATTATCCTCTTAATCTCCTTTCTTTACCTTGTCCAAAGAGAAGATCACTCACACACTTGTGTTGTGATAAAAGATGAAGCCTTGATGAAGATCATTCTCTCCTAATGATCTTATCATGTTCATCATTTGTTTATATGTGTCTTGTGTAGATCCAATGTTTTTTTGAATACTTGGACTAGTTATGTTCATCCAAGCTAAGTGTGTGAATTCTTGGATTAGAGTCGTGTAAATTCTTGGATTAGAGTTGGATTAGAGTTGTGTGAATTCTTGGATTAGAGTTGTTCATGTTCGTTAATAGTGTCTAGGTGTTGGTTGTTTACTTCACATGAGCCATAGCGGATTTAAACATTTAAATATTCAATTTAGTTGATTTTGAAAATATATACTAATGAAAAACTCAATATTTATACATCAGTGAAAACCTCGACGAAGTCTTGAACAACTATCACGTTAATGAAATACTAACAACAAGATTAACTCTTATCCATTCAAACAAATCATACTTACTCATAAGTGAATATTTTGTTGTAATTTCATCATACATTTCGAAGTAGTAATTTTGTTGTATATTTAGATTACTCGACCAATGTGTCAGAAATCATGGTTACCAAAAGAAAAAAATTGTTGTATGTTATTACATAAAAATAACACGTAAATTTGACATTCTTTGAGAAAACTACTTTTTTTTGTAAAAATCTCGGCCTTTCGGCTTTTAGTGGTAGCGAATTGCAAAGGTTACACGGCGACTAAAGCGATGAATATTTTAAGAGTTTTGTATATCATATTATTTCAAGCACAAATAAGAATTTCTTAAAACTTAATTCATTTGAATCATGATATAAATGTCTAAGCTAGATAAGACCATAAAACAAGTCACACATAAACGCATTTTGGTATAGGGTATCTTGTCTTCTATGACATTTAATCATAATATAACCCTAGATGGATAAGCGTCCTCTAAGATCTAATAAGAGGACTCATTTATTAAGTGTCCTATAAAGTTTTGTAATAATAAAACCACTAGGAATAAGCGTCTTATAAAATCTAATATATTAAGACCTTTGTATCAAGTGTCCTATAATGTCTCATCATATTAAGACCCTACTAAAAATGTGTTTTATAAATTAGTTTATTAGGATTCACATATTAAGTGTCCTATTAAAAACAACTCAATGGGACTTAATATTTAATTGGTTGTATAAATTGTTTGTTAGGACGCTCTATTATAAGGGGTCCTACAAAAGGGTCCTAAAAGCCCCCTTTTCTTGTAGTGGGGAAAGCTTGCCACCTCCCTATCGAGCTGGAACATAAGGCATACTTGGCCTTGAAGTGGGCTAACTTCGACATCAACAAAGCCGGTGATTTTCGCAAGATTCAACTCAACGATCTACAAGAATTGAGGAATCAAGCTTACGAGAACTCATTGATCTACAAGGAAAAGATCAAGATTATCCACGATGCAAAAATCAAGAACCGAGAGTTCCACGTTGGTGATCAAGTCTTACTCTTTAACTCTCGGTTGAAGATCTTCTCAGGCAAGTTGAAGAGCCGCTGGTCTGGTCCATTCACCATCGCCAATATTTTTCCATATGGTACCATTGAGCTTTCTCAGCCAAATGGGCCCAACTTCAAGGTGAATGGCCAGCGTTTGAAATTTTACTTTGGTGAGAACATCTCTCAAGAGATGATTCCATCCCTCATCACGTTTCCCTTGAATTAGTTCGGGACAGAGTCAGGCTCGCGACTCGGTAAACAAAAACAAGCGCTCCTCGGGAGGCAACCCGAGTATCTATCCCCCTTTTCCCCGTTTTTCATCTTAAGTGTAGGGGGATCTATATAGGTTGCTTGTTTTTGGATGGTGATGTGATTACAGGGATAATTTCACTCTTGGAATCATTAAAGAACCGTGCTCCCATGTTATCCACAATACCGGTTCTATCTCTCAACTATCGTGATTCAATTATCTTCATATTCACATTTGAAATTGATCACTTTAGTCGTCTCTTCCTTAGCTTGATTTAACCAACGTGCACAATGTCATAAGTGTTGGGGAGAATTTTTCACACATGCTTAAACATTGAGGATAATGTTTATCTTAAGTATAGGGGAGACTTCTATCGAAGTTTTAAGTGGACTTTTCCATTAAAATGCCTTCATTTAACCGGAAAATCATCTTTTTCAGCATTTTTCAAATTTTTAATTAACTTTGGCCATTTTGTCGTAACTTTTAAATTTTTATTGTTGCTTTCATATGTATATATCCCGCAATAAAGTCAGAAATATTAATAAAGTGGTGTAGCTAGTTTAGAAGTCTTATCCAAGTTTATTCTAGCTAGTATCCTTAACCATGTAGACCTTAATTGGTTGATTAGGCTAAGTATCCACGAGTCTCATTACTTGAGATTTTAAATTGTGGAGGGCGAGAAATGATAGAGTCAATTATAAGTCGGTATTCTTGCACAAGCTCACTTGGTGTAATTATTTGCCTATTCTCCCATCACTTGCTAATAATTTATCTGCAATAAGTAAGGTCGTACGATTTGAAAGGTTACTTAGCTTCTAGCCCAAGATCGTTTAAAAGTTGCTCGGTAATGATAAGAGTTCATAGCCAAGGCATAACTTATGAAGTGGGGCGCGAAGATTGGCGAGTCCAAAAAGGCCCTAACAAGGCATGAGGATTCCATTTTATTGCTAAAGATCCAAGGTGATGTGAAAAGCATTATTCCCAAAATCAATATGAAGGATCAAGACTCACGACGAAAAGCAATCAACTCCCATAAAGATCATGGAGAAGTCTATCAGAAAAGACCCTAACAAGGTATGAGGATAAATAGATCCAAGTCTGAAAAGGAGGCGGATCGTTGTATCTCAAAATCCTAATTAGATATTGAAGAAATAATCATGAAGTCGTGGTCAACAATGTTGGAGTACCCCTCAAAAGTCTCCAAGTGAAGAACTCTATTAACGAAGAGAAGATCATTATCTCAAGCACGTCTCTCAAGATTTGAAGTATGAAGTACATGCCAAATATTGGCCCGAGAAAGGTCTCAAATCGTGAACCGAGTTATGCCAAGATATGAACTTTTTGATATCCCGAGAAGCAGTTTTAAGAGATTTTGTCCTTTAGCTAACTATTTATCAAATCGTCGTACTTTGCTTTCAGCCTAAATAAACTATCGAAATAAGTCCAAAAATGCATCTTCATGATCATTTTAAGACAAAAATAAAATATAAGAGATACACCTAGGAATAAGAGAGTTTAAGCATATAATTAAGCCATGTGTGTAAGTGTTTGAATTGCTAACTTATAATAACAATGATCTCGTTTTAAGCTTAGTTTGGGGAACGTGAAACTTGAGGGTGATAAATCTTCGCAGCACCAAAGCCCTAATGTAAGTCCTTGATCTCTTTGCAAGTTATTTCCATGTAGCTATTTTCAAAGTGAAAATGGTTTTCTATCCTTTTGTTTCCTTTAATGTTTTAATTTCTCTTAGCACTTTAATTCTTGTTTAGTAGTATGTTAATAAGGCCAAGGTTGATTAATTAAGAGAAAAATGTAAAATTGCTTTATCACTAAGCATTGCATGAGGGCATGGCAATGGTTAAGTGTAGGGGATTTGATAGGTGTGAAAACACCCATCCTTTTACCACTTATTTCTTGCTAAAACAAGACCAAAACGCGTATTTAATGTCATTTGTTTGGAATTATGCGTGGTTTGTGTGTCTGTTGTGTTTTCAGAGCCAACCGGATAAATATTGGAGAAAACATGGGATTGCACGGGTTTTATCGAGGAAAAAGACGAAAAGATGAAGTCTATAGTCCAAGAGATGCAAAAGATTTGAAGTCAATGGGCCTATTTGAAGATTTATCGAAGAAAAGGACCAAAGACGGAAGATTTACCTATGTCAAAGAAACTCAAGTCTATTAAATGAAGAAATTAAAAGACGAGTTGAAATTATTCATCGACAAATCCCGAATCGAAATTGAAAACGTCAACTTTTCTGAAAAGACGAGAAGACAAAAAGAAAGGAAGAAAGCCCACTCACCAGACAAGGGAGAAGCCTATAAATAATCCTCGCATTCAAGACTCCACTAGTTTTTTTCTTTTCCTTTCTATTACGTTTTTCCTAGTTCTTAGGAACCATCTCCCTTAAGGAGTGGTTTTCATCTTTGTTTGATTTTCTTCCAATCTTGTAAGTTTGATCTTTCCATTTGTTTGTTGAATCTTAAATCATTAATACAAGTCTACTTTTAATCTTTCCATCATCTTGTTCTTCATCTCTTTTTGATTCTAAGTTCTAAGTTTTATTTTACTTAATTGATCATAAAAAGTAACTGGGTTTTGAGTTTTTGTGGTTTTGAATTAAGGTTTACCTTAGGTAAATGATTCGTGGTGAAATTGGTTTAAGTTTTGATTAAAAACTTGGTAAATTTTGGTATTAAATTTGTGCTTGTGTAATCCCCTGTTCTTCGCGCTACAGTTACTGTATTTTCCCAGAAAACTTTCCAAATAGAGATTTGTGACTTACTGATGATTCGGAATTTTTCCATATTCTGGATCAAGGTAGAAAATTTGTTGTTTACTTGGAATATCTAATTATTCCGAGTAAGGATTATATTCGGCATAGAGCATTCTTTGATTTTGTTGATTATTCGGAATAACCAAATATTCCGAGTAGTGTAGTGATTTCGTTGATTATTCGGCATAGCTAAGATATTCCGCATAGGGCTTCTTTAAATATTCCGCATAGAGTCAATTTTAAATATTCCGCATTAGGGTTTTTCTCAAATATTCCGAATAGATTTCCATTAAACATTCCGCATAGGCTTTCTCTTTAAATTATTCCGCATAGTCTTTCTCAGTACAATATTCCGAGTAGGGGACATTATTCCGAATGGCTGTATTATTCCGAGTAAGATCAAATGTTCCGGATAGACTAAAGTATTCCGAGTAGGGCAGGCATTCCGCATAGACATTCTGAATAGAGTTTGCCAATTCTATTCTACGTTGAGGTACTTACTTACTGTTTCATTTAAATTCTGGCTTTATTCTCAACTCTTGTTTTTAGTTTAATTTTATTATTACTTGCTCTTATCAATTTAGTAGATTTAGAACAAAGCTCCCCTTTTTAGTTACCAATTACAACGATTCCACTTTTGACCGTGATCGATTCGAGAAGATACCGAGAACGAAACAACGATATATACCAATTGGGTACGAGCAACGCAAAGAAAGATCTTGCAAGCAAAACTTTTAATCAACTAAAACAACAGTTATTAGTGATTATAACATCCAAGGAGGAGTTTCCATGGAGTCTTGGGTCTGACGTTCCACAAGGAATTCATGAAGAATGATGGTCTTGAAGATGGTATTGATTATTCACAAGTTTCTCCATCAAAATCCATGTCCAAATCATAATCTACATCAACTTGGTGGTATAAAGATTGTCCTCCTCATCCTCTTGTTATTTTTTATTATGTAATCTTGTATTTCTTTCACTTATGTATATGTATAAGATGATGAATGATGATTAAAAATATTGTGTGGGGATTTGGTGTTGATAAACATGCTTAAAAAGATGAAAAACTATAAGAAACAAGGTTAAAATCTTGCTTAATTTATATGGCTGTATATAAACAGTAAAAAATCATATGGTAAACTGGTAAAATGACTTGAATAAATTGATATACAGTAAGCTATGGGTCTTGTACACATGTGAGAGTTGGCCATGCAATGGAATCATTGTAATGAGTGAGATATGATCAAAACAAGTTTAAAGTACAAATCTGAGTTCACTATTTTGGACGATTTTTAGAAAATACTTAAGGAATGATTCAACAGTAGCTATAGAAGAGTTAAATGGAGCACATATCATGTAGTTTATGTGATAAACATTTGAGCTTCTATCTCCATATAGAACTCTAGATATGGCAGTTTTGGTGAAAATAAATATAAAAATCAGATTTTGGAAATTAAAGAATAATAGTATTATATAAGCACTCAAATAAAAATAGTATAAAATGTAAATTAAAACCCACTAACTTATATAATACATTTATATTAATATGTATAAGGAAAAATAAGTGGACATTTTATAAAAATGGTAACTTGTTAAGTTTTATAAGTTATAAAAACTATAAACATGATTTTTACGACTTTTTCGGCTATTATCGTAAATTTTACGTTTTTGCTAAATAAAACTTAGACGGTTGGACCCGTCTAATTTAAACTTTATAAAACTCATATACTGATATATAAACATATATAACAACTAAAAACCGATAAAACCCGAACTTTATAACATACGGACATTAACGGGCTACGTTAACATTATTGGACTAATAATACAACAAAATGGACTAAAATACTTATAAACTTATTTATTGGGCTTAACCCATTTAGGCCCAACTTGTAAAGTGTAGATACTGATAATATAAGTATAACATGGATTAAAACAAGTTAAAGAACTTATAATAAGTTTATTGGACTTAAAACACGTAAATGGGTAAAACTATTAAACTAGTATAAAAGTTATCGACATATAACACTAAATGAGTAAACGAGAATATGTAAACCCACTTGATTATCATATATATAATCATCATATGTATACATAATTGTTATTTTTATAAAGTCATTGGACAAACGTCTAAGACCGATTATTATTTATATAGGTTTTCGTGATTGAAGCACGTACCGTACGTCCGAATTGCCGATAACCCGCCTTCCCACATCAACGTGAGTTCATAGCCTCACAGTCTTTTAAATGTTTTTATGAAACGTTTTATAAACCCGCGAGGGAGATAACATGTTAGTTTTTATAAAATAGGACACCATTTGTCCCGATTGTTTGTTTATTGATTTGGACCCGAATGATTGAATGACCCGATTGTATGACCCGATAAATGATTAAAGGACCCGATAGATGAAATTAAATGGATTATTAAAGTTAGGTTATGTCACTAAAAGTCCCATTAGCATGAATTGTGAACTACCGGGATTTGGTAGACGCTTGTGCATATAATATTACTATTTGGGGACGATCACCCCAGTTCGCGCCTTGACGGTTGATCCCCGTCGTGCCACATTGATTGGTAAGCGAATTTATGTATGAGAAGATTTACATAGCGTGACCTTTGTGATGGCACGCTACTTTAGATGGGCAAATTAAGTATCGGGTTAGCTACCCGTTGTTTGGTTTAGTAAAGTAACAATGTCATGCGGCTTATAATAATCCAACTAACGAAATACTACTAGACGCTCCGAATTACGATGTATTGCCTGACTAGCAATACAGGGTCATACTATTGATATTATGTTCGTGTTTTGGTTTTCATAACCATATTTATATCACGGTTTTTGTTTAACTTTATACAACGTCGTAAGACGTATTGTATGATGTTTTTATGACCTTGGCTCGTATAATGATTTTTAAGGAAAACGCCTATATTTTGATTTTGATGAAGATTTGTATAAAATGACTTTGGCTATTTTATGGCTTATTACAATGATTTGTACAAAATGATTTTCAGTAATAATTTTATACTGATATTATATTGATGGAATTTATTAAACTCTATGAATTCACTCGGCGTTATCACTGACCTTTTCTTTTGACATGTTTTATCTCAGGTACTTGAAGGTAATTCTCGGGAAGACGACAAGAATTCATGGCCCGCACTTAAATTATAATTTCCAATTGTAAAACCTGTATTAAATACAATGACTTGGGACCTATGTAACTTTGATATTTATGAATGGAAATGCTTTATTAATAAACGACGCGATTTTTATGCGTTGTCTATGATGTGAGTAATGTGCTAACCCGTAACACCAACTAGTCTTCCGCTGTATTGAGTTGTATAAATTTGGGGGTGTTACACTGTTTCCCCAATACACACAAATGGTGGCGTATTTGAATGCATCCCCAATTAGGTATGCTCTTTCTCATGCTCCACTCATTCCTGTCACACATATTAAACAGTTTTGGAACAATGTCAGTTCCTCAACAGTTAATAGAGTGACTACATTATCATCTATTGTTCATGGGCGCACATGGGTGGTTACTGAAGCTTTGGTTCGCCAAGCTTTGCATCTTGATGATGCTAATGGTATAACCACCCTCCCCATTAATGAAATAGAACAAGGTGTAAGGGCTTTGGGTTATCCTTTTCCTGATGAAGGAACTTTAAATAAATATCATAAACAGGAGTTTCCCCCAGCCTGGAAGTACCTAATACATGTCCTCTTACAATGTTTGAGTCCCAAGTGCACTGCACACAATGAGATCAATAGATCTATTGCTAGTGCTATTGTGTGCATTGCAACTGGGCAAAAGTTTAACTATTCCAAAATGATTTTTGAGGGCATGTGTAAAAATAACGGGAACAAATGACTTTAGCTTATCCCAGATTTTTACAAATGGTTTTTGATGTCCAAGGTTACTGCACAAGGGATCATGATGATTTTTATGAGATCCCTGTGCAAAAGAAAGCAATTTTTACAAAGATGAACTCACCCCCACATCGTGACCTTCCTCTCACTCAAGCTATGCTTGCTATCATTGAAGCAGCACAAACTCCAACCAGACCCACAACCCCAACTTGACCCAATACCTGAACCATTACCTTCACCACAACACATGCAACTTGACCAAGACCCTTTCGACGCTGACACATTAAATGTTGGCGTTGACATGCCTATTCTAAATGTTGACACCAATCCTTCACAGTCCCAAACACCCCTTAACCAACCTACATCCACTCAATCCACATCCTCTTCTCCCCCAACATAATATAGGTTGCAAAAATGCCAAAGGACTACCGAAGTGTTCTCCTCTAGTGGTCCTAGCCATGTAGTAGAGAGAACCACCACCACAAGTGTGGTTGGTGCTATAGATGAGGCTGGGACTATTGGTTCTGGCTTAGAAGCTGGCTAAGACAGTCCTACCATAATTAAGATCTCATCCATGCCCAATGAATCTAACTTGGGAGGTCAAATACCCATTTTAGAAGAGGGCAGATTGGAACCAATGACTTTGATAGAATTGACGGTTGTCTGCATAAGCTTGCAAAAGTAAAATGCAGACTTGGTACATATTGTCAGTACACAAGGCCTTGAACTCAAACAATTGAAGGAGAGGATTGTTATTTTGGAAAATGCTAGCACCAGGAGAGGGATGGAGGAATCTTCCAAAGTTGAGGATGCACAAATAAATGTGAGTGATAAGGGCTCTCATGATGGTGAATCTTTGGGTGTTGCTGAGGCCCTAACAAGTTTGAAGAAACAGACAGGTTTTGATACGTCTCTAGTCTCTCCTAAAAACTTAAATTTTTCATTTACAGCCTTGTTGGAGGAAATCACAAGAGGCGCTGAGACAGGTATTTTGGGCGTTGACAATACAGATTTGAACGCTGACAGGAGTATCTTGGGCGCTGACAAAGCAAAATTGAGCGTTGACAGACCTGCTGATGAGGTTGATGTATTCCAGTCATCATCCATCATCAAGGATGTTTCTTCACAGGTATTACCATCTACCTTACCAACAATTGATCTATTAGATAAGGGTAAGGGTATTATGGTAGAAGAAGTTGTTCCAAAGAATGCAGCACAAATTGAGTTTGATAGAAGGTTGGCTGCAAAAATTGTGGAACAAGAAAGGAGAAAGGTGGGTGAATCACCTTTTGTTGTCACTTCAGAAGAGCAAGAAGGAAGTGATGAAGCTAGTTCATACTCAAGTGTAATGATCATAGAACAACCAAAAAGACTTGAGTATGGTGATGAGCTAGCAAGAGAGAAGCTGAATGAGTTGAAGTTGCAAGTTGATTTTGACATGCCAAAACTTGTTCAGATGTACCATGCTTGGGAAGATAAGTGCATAGAAAATCCACAGTTTACTATTTCAGACCAGATATGGGGATTGGAGATTCTTCTAAGAGTACAAAAAGACATCAAGGTAATTCTAAAACATAAAGCTAGCAATGTTCTCTCATTATTGAAAAGGGATAGAAGGGAGTTGTACTGCATGCTGCTTAGATGTCATGGAACATGGTAGACTTATAAGAAATTGATTGGATTGACATTTGAAGAGTTGGAGTGCAGAGCTTATCCCATTTGGGTTAGAGTGCAGGAATAAAACACTCTAAGACTTCTTTCTGATGAAAGAAAAGAAGAACTTGCAGAGGAAATGGAGCTTAAGAAGGTAATGTTTGTTCCCAGACCTGTGAAAAAGGGAGTCCCTCTTGAGTTTCCCAAAGATATGGATCTATTAAATCCAAGTGAAGTTGTTATAAGAAGGAGCTTCAAGCTCTCACCATTAGAAGCTTCAGATATGGTACAAGTGTTACCACTTGATTCCAGAAACCCTATTATAAGCTATGAAGAGGATGAATGTGGGTTTTGGAAGATTGGCAGGTATGGAAAAGAGGTTCACACTTTTACCACTCTTATATCTTTGTTTGCAAGTTGTGATAGAGAAGACTTGGTAGATCTATGGAGGTTGTTAGAAGCCAAGTATGAGACTGAAGATCCTACTTCAGTCAATGCAATAAAACTATGGTCAACATTCAAGAGAATGTGTGGACCAGTAGATGAAGATCCTACTCTTTGGAAGGATCTTGAAGATGACCTCAGTGGTCTTCAATGGCGTTTGTATTCAGCTGCTGGTGTATATTATTTGAGTTCTACAAAGTTTTCTGAGTATCTTCTCGTAGATGCTCAATATTCCATGTCCAAGGCAGTCTTGGAGAAGATGAAGAATACCCAGCTGGAAATTGATTATTCAAGTGACGTGGCCAAACATTTGATTAGATTTATTTATTACCAATATGATAAGTGTTGTAAGATTCCTCCTAGTTCTTAATGTTTATTCATAAACTTTATTATTAGATTAGATATCAAGATTAGGGGAGGATTGTTGTGAATAAATTATAGCCAGTCTACTTGAGCGCTGACAAGAGTAAAACAAGCGTTGATAGGAAGAAAACAAACGCTGACATATCAAGAGTTGACAAGACAAAGTCAAGCGTTGATACATTAAAGACAAGCACTGATGGAAGGATATGATCTACGCGTTTATTATGTTCTAGATTACTTCTAGTAAAGATAGGAACAACAATGTATTTTCTATATTTATCTTTACCTAGAATAGTTGATACGTAGATTATTGTACAAGGCTTCTTATGTCTATAAAAGAAGACCTTTAGGTTATTGTTCAAAATAAGTTTTCATACGTTGAACACTTTCATTGTAAGCAAGTTTGATATCATTAATCAAAGTGAAAGTTTGTTTACATCATTGTGTTCTTGTTTAAGTGTTAATTCCGCATAACACTTAGATTGTCATATACATATACAAAGGTTTCTCTACGTGTATTACTTGATCTAATCTCGTATAAATAAAGCTAAATCGATCTAAGTTTGGGATCAACAGATATTAAGTGGAACATGGCTCTTGCTAGTATAAGAGCAAACAGGTGGAATAGAAGGTTTAAGAAGAAGATGACCTTCAATGCAAAGGACACTGCTGGATTTGATAAATCCAAACTTGAGTGCTACAATTGTCATGGTATGGGGAACTTCATGAGGGAATGCAGATCTCCAAGAAGATCTGATACTAGCAAACACTCAAGTCAAATTGTTAAGGCTCAAGATCCTAAGGCCATGGTTGCAGTGCAAGAAAATGATGGTATGGGATGGGATTGGAGCTATTTGGCTAAGGATGGGGAGGAGGACAAAGCTTTGGTTGCTGAAATAGAAGGAGAAGAGCATGTTCATTATGCTCTCATGGCACACTCCTCCTCTTCATCAGACAATGAGGTATACGATGATTCTTTTTGTAGCAAGGGTTGTAGAGTAAATACTGAAAAACTCAACAAAGAGATTGCAAAATTGTTAGATGATGTGAGTACTGAAAGATGCAAACTGTCTAATTATCAAATTGCTCTCACTCAAACTGAGAACACAGTTTCTGAGTACAAGAAAATGGAATTTGATTTAAAAGATAAAATAAATATCTTAAAACATGAATTAGAAACCAGTAATGATGTAAGGAACATCATGGAAAGGGTTAATGCTGATATACAGGCTAGGTTAGATGAGGCCATCAAGAATAAGGATAATGTTGACCTTAAAATTCAAAGATTTGATAAGGCCACACAAACCCTAGGAGAATGTGTTAATAAACAAAGGGATCCTAAGGACATGACTAGGATTGGGATGAAAGACTACTCTGTGGTTCCACCACCAGCTGGTGACTTCTATGGTGTCCAGAGAAAGGACTTATCTTGGACTGGTTTGCCAGAACTCCAAGAGGAGGAATTCATTCCTCCACCAAGAGTCATTACCCCAGTTGAAGAGTATCAACAGAAGTTGACTGACTTGAATGAATGGAAGAAAGCCAACCCTACCTTGTTTGTTAAGGGTGGCTTGTTATGTGAAAGTCCTAATCAGTCAACCCCCATTAAGGTAACAAACCCAATCACTGGTAAGGCTGTTGACCTTGGCTCAAACACTGTTAGAAAACCTAGTGTCAAGTATGCAGAGATGTATAGGAATACTAGGTCACCTAAAAGCCAAGTTAGTAATGATGAAACAGGCTTCTTTTCTTCTAGACCTAGGGTTGTGTTTATAAAAGCCTGTTACACTTGTGGTAGCTTTTCACATTTAGCATATAAGTGTGTCAACGCTTCCAAGGTCAACGATTTAAGAAATCAAACGTTGTCAGACCCAAACCTTGTATACAGCAAAGTCCACAAGTTGTTAGACCTGCCGCATTCTTTACTTGAGGGTCTAACACTCATGGACAAAGACCATTTCAAAAGACAAATACTTGGTCTAATAGGCAATGGGTTTCTGTAGCAAACCCTAGGTTCAACGCTGACAAGGGTAATTTCAGCGTTGACAAGACCAAATCCAACGCTGACAGAAACGTGACCAGACCTAAATATTTGTAACCACGGGGTAAGGGGTCTAAAGCTTCCTCAAGCTTGACATGGAGACCAAAGAAACATCAAAACCCTAATTATAATGGGATTTCCATGACCTACAACAGATCTAATTATATTTCAAAGGTCATTATAAAACCTATTGGGGTTAACTGGGTATTTCATCCAAAGAGGGATGAACAAGGGGTTGTTATGAGAACTAAGTCTGTTCTTGTTGAACAACCAGATGAATCCAAGTCTGCTAAGGCTTGGGTTCCCAAAGAAAAGTAACTTGTTTTCTTTATGTGCAGGGCATTCAAAAACAGGTCAATGATTATGGATATTGGGACAGTGGATGCTCAAGGCACATGACAAGGAAGGAAGATTATTTAACTAACTTCACTCCCATAAAGGATGGTGATAAGGTTTACTTTAGAGGCGGATATGGAACTATAACAGGCAAAAGAACACTTCTCACCAAGAACTTGCGTTTTGAGAACGTATTTCTGGTAAAGGAACTTGATTACAATCTTTTTATTGTATCACAAGTTTGTGATAACAAAAATAAAGTTCTATTTACTGATACTGAATGCTTGGTGTTAAGCAAGGATTATAAGATCCCAGATGAGAAATATATTGACTATAGAACACCTAGACATAAAGACATATATAATGTGAATCTGAATGGGATTAGAATGAATAAAAACATGTCATATTTTTATGCTAAAGCTTCAGTAGATGAAAGTAATCTATGGCGTAGGAGACTAGGGCACATAAACTTTAAGAATATAAACAGGCTTGTGAGACTTGGCTTGGTTGATGGTTTGCCTGAAAAGGCTTTCCACAATGACCACTCTTGTGTTGCATGTCTTAAAGGCAAGCAACACAAGGTCTCATTCAAGTCTAAACAGGTGCACTCTAGTACTATACCACTTCACTTGCTTCATATGGACCTACTTGGTCCAACTAATATAGAGAGTTTGAATGGTAAATCATACTGTTTTGTCATCACTGATGACTTTTCTAGGTTTACTTGGACTTTCTTTTTAGCTATGAAGAGTGATACTGCTGACACTTTAATTGATTTTATTACTCAGGTTGAGAAGAAAACTGGTAATGAGGTTAAAATTCTTAGAAGTGACAATGGTGGTGAGTTTAGGAATAAGCTTTTAGATGATTTTTGTTCTAGGAAAGGGAGTACTAGGCAGTTTAGTGTTGCCAAAACCCCATAAAAAAATGGGGTTGCTGAGAGGAAGAATAGAACCCTAATTGAAGCAGCCAGAACTATGTTGGTTGATGCTCATTTCCCCATAGCTTTTTGGGCTGATGTTGTGAATACAGCATGCTATGTTCAAAATAGAGCATTGGTCAACAAAATACAGAACAAAACACCTTATGAATTACTTTGGGGAAGGAAACCTATCATTGGTTTTCTTAAACCTTTTTGTTGTCATGTAGTTGTTCTTGATACTAGTGATGCCTTAGGTAAATTTAGTGCAAAAGGTGATGAAGGCTATTTCATGGGGTATTCAGTACAGAGCAAGGGTTATAGGGTTTATCTTAAAAAGGAAAAACGTATACTTGAAAGAGTACATGTTAGGTTTTTAGAGAATAAACCTAGTGATCCTGAAAGTGGTCCAAATTGGTTGTTTGACTTGGAACCTCTATCTAGGACTTTAAATTATTTGCCTGTCACTAATCCAGACATTGTGAAGGTAACTTCAAATGTTGTGGAACAACAAGTTGTTGATGTTTCAGGTATACAGGTTAATGAAGAGGTTGGATCACAAGCAGAAAAGTCATCTCCTATACAAGAGTATGTCACAATTCCCATATGGACAGATGCTTTTGTTGCTGCTGCTGGAAAGGATAATGGTGGCCCCAAGTACCACCAGATAACAACATGCATGGTCCTTCAGGCGCTGACAAAAGCAAATCTAGCACTGACAGGACAAATTCAGACGTTGATGGCTCAAACGTTGACAACAACACTTCAAGCGTTGTTAGCCCAAACACTGACAACCAAGATTCAGGCGTTGACAACACTTTTGCGCATCTTTTCTCTTCTACTTTTGAACACGGTGAACCTTCCAGTTTATATGAAGAGGTTCATCTTAATGTTGATGAAAGAGAGTCTGATGAAGATATTGTAAACATGGAGAATGAAGTTGAAGACACCAGACTTTTTGAGGGAGGAGTTCTTACTTCCACTATGAAGAATCACCCTACTTCACAAATCATTGGTGATGTTATGACTCCTGTTCAGACTAGAAGATCTTATCAAAGACTTGGTGGATTTTATGCCAATATTCACAAGAAGGTTGATACCCCTCTTGTGCAAGCATGTTTGTTTGCCTATTTTCTGTCACAATAGGAACCCAAGAAGATCTTTGATGCTCTCAAAGAACCAAGTTGGGTGGAAGCAATGCAGGATGAGCTTCACCAATTTGCAATTCAGGATGTTTGGGAGCTGGTTGACTGTCCCAGATATGTCAGACCTATAGGGACAAGATGGGTTCTAAGGAACAAGAGAGATGAAAGAGGCATTGTGGTCAGAAACAAGGCACGTTTAGTGGCTCAGGGATATACACAAGAGGAGGGGATAGACTATGAGGAGGTCTTTGCACCAGTTTCAAGGATTGAAGCTATAAGGATCTTTCTAGCCTATGCATCCTGCATGGACTTCACTGTCTATCAAATGGATGTGAAGAGTGCCTTCCTCTATGGAACAATTGTTGAGGAGGTGTATGTCATGAAGCCTCCTGGTTTTGACGATCCAGAGAATCCAGACAAGGTGTATAGAGTCAAGAAGGCTGTGTATGGACTTCATCAAGCCCCAAGAGCATGGTATGGTACTTTGTCTACTTATTTGGTGGACAATGGATTAAAAAGAGGGACCATAGACCAGACGTTATTTACCAAGAAGGCTGGTAAGGATGTCTTGCTTGTTCAAGTTTATGTTGATGATATCATTTTTGGATCTACAAATCCAAAGATGAGTGAGGATTTCTCCAAACTTATGACATACAAATTCAAGATGAGTGCTATGGGGGAGATGAACTTCTTTATAGGGTTACAAGTTCAGCAAAAAGAAGATGGTATCTTCATCTCCCAGGATAAGTATGTGGCTGAGATTTTGAAGAAGTTTGGCTTTTCTCCACATGAAAAGAGGGCTACTACTCCTATGGATAGAGAACAACCTTGGGGAAAGATTGGATATGGGAAAGATGTGGATGTCAGGCACTATAGATCAATGATTGGTTCATTGATGTATCTCACAGCCTCCAGACCTGACATCGTGTTTGCTGTGTGTGCTTGTGCACGCCATCAAGTGACTCCAAAAGAATGTCACCTTTATGCTGTTAAGAGAATCTTTAGGTACCTAAGATCTTACCCCAGTCTTGGCTTGTGGTACCCTAAAGATTCACCATTGGAGCTTATTGCATATTCAAACAGTGACTATAGAGGTGATAAGTTTGATAGAAAATCCACAACTGGTGGATGTCAGTTTCTTGGGAGCAGGTTGATATCTTGGCAATGCAAGAAACAAACAGTGGTGGCTAATTCTACAACTGAAGCAGAGTACGTGGCTGCAGCTGCTTGTTGTGGACAAGTTTTATGGATTCAGAACCAGCTGTTGGATTATGGGTATAATTTCATGCATACCAATATATTTGTTGACAATAACAGCACTCTATGCATTATTAAGAATCCTCTACATCATTCTAAAACTAAACACATAGAAATAAGACACCATTTTATAAGGGATTGTTTTGAAAAAGGTTTAATACAACCAGATAGGGTTGACACGGGAGAAAATGTGTCTGATTTACTAACTAAACCTTTTGATGCTCGAAGATTTCAATATTTGGTAACAACTATTGGAATGATCAATCTCACATAATATGTGTTTAGGGGTCTTTTTGTAAAAGTATGTACAGGATAATGCATTGTTATTGGTCTTTTGAGGATTTAGATTTTCCACTATATTTTTCTAACACTGACAAAGGTCACTTCAACGTTGATAAGTGTTCTTGTGACGTTGTCAGCCATATATTTGTCTAACGCTGACAAAGCTTTTCTTAACGCTGACAAGTGTTATCGGGGCGTTGTCAGCAACAATGTTAGTTTTGTGGTTTTCAATCTAAATGTGCAGGTGGTGTTAGCATTATACCATTGGATACAGAGTTGCTTATGGATCATTGGAGAAGCATTTGAGCATGTTTTTGTTTATGGATGATGGTTGGAATTTTCTATTCCTATCTTGACATAAATTTCTTTATGTTCATGCATATTATTGGCAACATATGTATCACAGTTTAAGGGGAGGTTTTAGGAACCTTTAGGATTTTTAGGTATCCTTATGATACTCTTATCCATAGGTGAGTATGAGTTAGTTTTATTAAATCATGAGGCACTGTAGCATGCAAAGTTGATATACTATGCATGCTGCCAAGACATTTTTGGCCTAGAATTGGTTGTGGTCTGTTGGGAGACTTGAGAATGATTTTGTGATGGGCTTTACCTGGGAGTAACAAGGAATTTTATGAGGTAACTTAGTTGTTAAGAGTTTTGGTTAGCAAGGGACACTAGAGGATTGTTATGTCTATCTTGCATAAGCAAGTGTGCATAACTGGACAGTGCTTTCCGCCCTATAATGATTATCAACTTAAAGGTTATCTTCTCTAGGATAAATTACTTTGTTAAGGTCATTTTTCATTTTTAACTATTTTTATTTTTGGACGCTGACAAGTATTTTTCCAAGCGTTGTTGTGATCAATTTCGACGCTGACATGGCTTTGGCAAACGTTGACAAGAATATAACCGTTGGGCGTTGATGGGTTATTTTTTACCGTTGACACTCAATGGGACCTACCCTGTTGTTACTTTTTGACATATTTTTGGGCCGTAATTTTGGGAGCAGATAACTTTCATTTAATGCATGAGTAAACTTATTTCTTTTCAATATTTTCATGATTGTATTTTGAAAATAGTTGCCTAATTTTTGACCAATCAAATGCTTGTTCCTCTCCTATATATTTGGCTCCTATTTTAAACAGGGTACCAATCATTCTTGTCTAACAAAATTTTCACCTATACTTCATCTTTATCAATTCATTCAAACAGCTTTCAACAATCGCACCAAAATTCAAACCAACTGATTTGGAATTGGGATTCAGGAGTCAACAGAACATGATAGCGTATTTGGACGCCGATGACCTCTGTTTCCCCAATATACACAAATGGTGGCGTATTTGAATGCATCCCCTATTAGGTATGCTCTTTCTAATGCTCTACTCATTCGTGTCACACATATTAAACATTTTTGGAACAATTTTAGTTCCTCAACAGTTTACATTATCATCTATTGTTCATGGGTGCACATGGGTGGTTACTAAAGCTTTGGTTCGCCAAGCTTTGCATCTTGATGACGCAGATGGTATAACCACCCTCCCCATTTATGAAATAGAATAAGGACTAAGGGCTTTGGGTTATCCTTTTCCTGATGAAGGAACTTTAAATAAATATCATAAACAGGAGTTTCCCCCAGCCTGGAAGTACCTAATACATGTCCTCTTGCAATGTTTGAGTCCCAAGTATACTGCACACAATGAGATCAATAGATCTATTGCTAGTGCTATTGTGTGCATTACAACTGGGAAAAAGTTTAATTATTCCAAAATGATTTTTGAGGGCATGTGTAAAAATAAAGGGAACAAAATGACTTTAGCTTATCCCAGATTTTTACAAATGGTTCTTGATGTCTAAGGTTACTGCACAAGGGATCATGATGATTTTTATGAGATCCCAATGCAAAAGAAAGCAGTTTTTACAAAGATGAACTCACCCCCTCACCGTCCCCTCACCCAAGCTATGCTTGCTGTCATTGAGGTCGCACAACCCCAACCAGACCCACAACCCCAACTTGACCCAATACCTGAACCATTACCTTCACCACAACACATGCAAATTGACCAAGAACCCTTCGACGCTGACACTTTAAATGTTGGCGTTGACATGCCTATTCCAAACGTTGACAACAATCCTTTACAGTCCCAAACACCCCTTAACAAACCCACATCCACTCAATCCACATCTTCTTCTCCCCCAACCCAATATAGGTTGCAAAAACGCCAAAGGACTACTGGAGTGTTCTCCTCTAGTGGTCCTAGCCATGTAGCAGAGAGAACCACCACCACAAGTGTGGTTGGTGCAATGGATGAGGCTGGGACTATTGGTTCTGGCTTAGTAGCTGGCCAAGACAGTCCTAACATTTTTAAGACCTTATCCATGCCCAATGAATCTAACTTGGGAGGTCAAATACCGATTTTAGAGGAGGGCATATTGGAACCAATGACCTTAATGGAATTGACGGCTGTCTGCATAAGCTTGCAAAAGCAAAATGCAGACTTGGTACATATTGTCAGTACACAAGGCCTTGAACTCAAGCAATTGAGGGAGAGGATTGTTGTTTTGGAAAATGCTAGCACCAGGAGAGGGATGGAGGAATCTTCCAAAGGGGAGGATGAACAGATAAATGTGAGTGATAAGGGCTCACATGATGGTGAATCTTTGGGTGTTGCTGAAGCCCTAACTAGTTTGAAGAAACAGACAGGTATTGACACGTCTCTAGTCACTCCTACAAACTTAAATGTATCTTTTATAGCTATGTTGGAGGAAATTACAAGAGGCGCTGAGACAGGTAATTTGGGCATTGACAAGCAAGGATTGAACGCTGACATGAGTAACTTTGGCGCTGACAAAGCAAAATTGAGCGTTGACAGACCTGCTGATGAGGTTGATGTATTCCAGTCATCATCCATCATCAAAGAAGTTTCTTCACAGGTATTATCGTCTACCTTACCCATGATTGATCCATTAGATAAGGGTAAGGGTATTATGGTAGAAGTAGATGTTCCAAAGAATGCAGCACAGATTGAATTTGATAGAAGGTTGGCTGCACAAATTGTGGAACAAGAAAGGAAAAAGGTAGATGAATCACCTTTTGTTGTCACTTCAGAAGAGCAAGAAGGAAGTGATGAAGCCAGTTCAGACTCAAGTGTACTTATAATAGAACAACCAGAAAGACTTGAGTATGGGGATGAATTGGCAAGAGAGAAGCTAAATGAGTTGAAGTTGCAAGTTGATTTTGATATGCCAGAAGTTGTTCAGATGTACCATGCTTGGGAAGATAAGTGCATAGAGAATTCACAGTTTACTATTTCAGACCAGATATGGGGTTTGGAGATTCTTCTAAGAGTACAAAAAGACATCAAGGTAATTCTGAAACAAAAAGCTAGCAATGTTCTCTCAATGTTGAAAAGGGATAGAAGGGAGCTATACTACATGCTACTCAGATGTCATGGAACAGGATGGACTTATAAGAAATTGATTGGTTTGACATTTGAAGAGTTGGAGTTTAAGGCTTATCCCATTTGGGTAAGAGTGCAGGAAGAAAACACTCTAAGACTTCTTTCTGATGAAAGAAAAGAAGAACTTGCAGAGGAAATGGAGCTTAAGAAGGCAATGATTGTTCCCAGACCTGTGAAGAAGGGAGTCCCTCTTGAGTTTCCCAAAGATATGGATCCATTATATCCTAGTGAAGCTGTTATAAGAAAGAGCATGAAGCTCTCACCATTGGAAGCTTCTGACATGGTACAAGTGCTACCTCTTGATTCCAGAAACCCTATTATAAGCTATGAGGAAGATGAATATGGGTTTTGGAAGATTGGTAGGTATGGAAAAGAGGTTCACACTTTTACCAGTCTTATATCTTTGTTTGCAAGTTTTGACAGAGAAGACTTGGTAGACCTATAGAGGTTGTTAGAGGCCAAGTATGAGACTGAAGATCCTATTTCAGTCAATGCAATAAAACTGTGGTCAACATTCAAAAGAATGTGTGGACCAGTAGATGAAGATCCTGCTCTTTGGAAGGATCTTGAAGATGACCTCAGTGGTCTTCAATGGCGTTTGTATTTAGCTGCTGGTGTATATTATTTGAGTTCTACAAAGTTTTCTAAGTATCTTCTTGTAGATGCTCAATATTCCATGTCCAAGGCAGTCTTGGAGAAGATGAAGAATACCCAGCTGGAAATTGATTATTCAAGTGACGTGGCCAAAGATTTGATCAGATTTATTTATTACCAATATGATAAGTGTTGTAAGATTCCTCCGAGTTCTTAGTGTTTATTCAGAAACTTGATCACTAGAGTAGATATCAAGTTTAGGGGAGGATTGTTGGGAATAAATTACAGCCAGTCTACTTGAGCGCTGACAAGAGTAAAACAAGCGTTGATAGGAAGAAAACAAACGCTGACAGATCAAGCGTTGACAGGACAAAGTCAAACGTTGATACATTGAAGACAAGCACTGATGGAAAGATTTAGTCTACGCGTTTATTCTGTTCTAGATTACTTCTAGTAAAGATAGGAACAACAATGTATTTTCCATGTTTATCTTTACCAAGAATAGTTGATACGTAGATTATTGTACAAGGATTCTTATGTCTATAAAAGAAGACCTTTAGGTTATTGTTTGATATAAGTTTTCATACGTTAAACACTTTCATTGTAAGCAAGTTTGTTATCATTAATCAAAGTGAAAGTTTGTTTACATCTTTGTGTTCTTGTTTATGTGTTAATTCCGCATAACACTAAGATTGTCATATACATATACAAAGGTTTCTCTATGTGTATTACATGATCTAATCTCGTATACATAAAGCTAAATCGATCTAAGTTTGGGATCAACATCTATCCTTGTGAAGCCTACACAAGTGAATAATATATACAAAAAAGGACAAGTATTTTTTGACATTTCATGTACGAGGATCATGCTTCTGTCTTATATGACTCTGAAATATTAGATTCCATATTTGATTCTATTTAAATTGAGACCCGTCAAGAAATAGAGTGCCAAACATAATCGCTAACATATAAAAACAGATTTAGATTGAAATTATCTGACAACGTGGGCTACAATAAAATTGTCATAACATGTGATACATGACTCCGTTTCAAGACCACAACTAAGAAAATGGATCCTTGAAATAAGGATTAATTTTATCTAGGAAAAGATTGGTTAAAAGCCACTAAACCTGATAAAAAACTAATGCAAATCGACAATAAATAGCCAAAACATTGCCGTAACCGTCTGAAATCATCTAAACATAAGAAAAAACATCTAAATTTATTTCTAGTCCATATGGACCACATAGAAACCGGTCAAAATGTTTTTGCCCGGATTCTAGATGGATGAAACACGTATATGTATTTTCTTTGTTTAGTTATGGTCGTGTTTTACCTAGTATAAAACTTGGTCAGCAAGTATTTGAGGTAGTTGAGAATGCACTAGACAAAGAGCATCTCGACGACACATTATAATGTAAAGTTCAATATATGAGTGTGGTCTAACAACACGTTGTGTTATTTGACCAAGAAAATAATGATATTGTTTATCCTTGTGAAGCCTACACAAGTGAATAATATACAAAAAAGGACAACTATTGTTTGACATTTCATGTAGGAGGATCATGCTTCTATATTATATGACTATGAAATATTTGATTCCATTTTTTATTCTATTTAAACTGATACCCATCAAGAAATAGAGTGCCAAACATAATCGCTAACATATAAAAACAGATTTAGATTTAAATTATCTAACAATGTGGGCTGCAATAAAATCGTCATAACATGTGATACATGACTTCGTTTCAAGACCACAACTAAGAAAATGGATCCTTGAAATAAGGATTAATTTTATCTAGGCAAATATTGGTCAAAAGCGACTAAACCTTATTAAAAAACTGATGAAAATCGACCATAAACAGCCAAAACATTGCCGTAACCGGCTGAAATCATCCAAACATAAGAAAAAACATCTAAATTTATTTGTAGTCCATATGGACCGCATAGAAACCGGTCAAAATGTTTTCGTCCGGATTCTAGATGGATGAAACACGTATATGTATTTTCTTTGTTTAGTTTTGGTCGTGTTTTACCTAGTACAAAAGTTGGCCAGCTACTATTTGAGGTAGTTGAGAATGCACTAGACAAAGAGCATCTCGACGACACATTATAATATAAAGGTCAAGATATGAGTGTGGTCTAACAACACGTTGTGTTATTTGACAAGGAAAACAATGATATTGTTTATCCTTGTGAAGCCTACACAGGTGAATAATATATAAAAAACGACAAGTATTTTTTGACATTTCATGTAGGAGGATCATGCTTCTTTATTATATGACTCAGAAATATTTGATACCATATTTGATTCTATTTAATTTGAGACCCGTCAAGAAATAGAATGCCAAACATAATCGCTAACATATAAAAACAGATTTAGATTGAAATTATCTCGCAATGTGGGCTGCAATAAAATCGTCATAACATGTGATACATGACTCCGTTTCAAGACCGCAACTAAGAAAATGGATCCTAGAAATAAGGATTAATTTTATCTAGGAAAAGATAGGTCAAAAGCGACTAAACATGATAAAAAAACTGATGCAAATCGACAATAAACAGCCAAAACATTGCTGTAACCGGATGAAATCATCCAAACATAAGAAAAAAACATCTAAATTTTTTTCTAGTCCATATGGACCACATAGAAACCGGTCAAAATGTTTCCCCCCAGATTCTAGATGGATGAAACACGTATATGTATTTTATTTGTTTAGTTTTGGTCATGTTTTACCATGTATAAAAGTTGGTAACCTAGTATTTGAGGTAGTTGAGAATGCACTAGACAAAGAGCATCTCGACGACACAGTATAATATAAAGGTCAAGATATGAGTGTAGTCTAACAACAGTTGTGTTATTTGACCAAGAAAACAATGATATTGTTTATCCTTGTGAAGCCTACACAGGTGAATAATATACATAAAAAGGACAAGTATTTTTTGACATTTCATGTAGGAGAATCATGCTTCTGTATTATATGACTCTGAAATATTTGATTCTATATTTGATTCTATTTAAACTGAGACCCGTCAAGAAATAGAGTGCCAAACATAATCGCTAACATATAAAAACAGATTTAGATTGAAATTATCTGACAACGTGGGCTGCAATAAAATCGTCATAACATGTGATACATGACTCCGTTTCAAGACCACAACTAAGAAAATGGATCCTTGAAATAAGGATTTAGTTTATCTAGGCAAACATTGGTCAAAAGCGACTAAACCTGATAAAAACAGATGCAAAACGACCATAAACAGCCAAAACATTGCCGTAACCGGCTGAAATCATCTAAACATAAGAAAAAACATCTAAATTTATTTCTAGTCCATATGGACCACATAGAAACTGGTCAAAATGTTTTCTCTCGGATTCTAGATGAATGAAACACGAATATGTATTTTCTTTGTTTAGTTTTGGTCGTGTTTTACCTAGTATAAAACTTGGTCAGCAAGTATTTGAGGTAGTTGAGAATGCACTAGACAAAGAGCATCTCGACGACACATTATAATATAAAGGTCAAGATATGAGTGTGGTCTGACAACACGTTGTGTTATTTGACCAAGAAAAAAATGATATTGTTTATCCTTGTGAAGCCTACACAAGTGAATAATATACAAAAAAAGGACAAGTATTTTTTGACATTTCATGTAAGTATGATCATGCTTCTGTATTATATGACTCTGAAATATTTGATTCCGTATTTGATTCTATTTAAATTGAGACCCGTCAAGAAAAAGAGTGCCAAACATAATCGCTAACATATAAAAACAGATTTAGATTGAAATTATATAACAACGTGGGTTGCAACAAATTCGTCATAACATGTGATACATTACTCCGTTTCAAGACCACAACTAAGAAAATGGATCTTTGAAATAAGGATTAAGTTTATCTAGGCAAACATTGGTCAAAAGCGACCAAACATGATAAAAAACTAATGAAAATCGACCATAAACAGCCAAAACATTGCCGTAAACGGCTGAAATCATCCAAACATAAGAAAAAACATCTAAGTGTATTTCTAGTCCATATGGACCACATATAAACCGGTCAAAATGTTTTCGCCCGGATTCTATATGGATGAAACACGTATATGTATTTTCTTTGTTTAGTTTTGGTCGTGTTATACCAAGTATTAAAGTTGGTCAGCTAATATTTGAGGTAATTGAGAATGCACTAGACAAAGAGCATCTCGACGACACATTATAATATAAAGGTCAAGATATGAGTGTGGTCTAACAATATGTTGTGTTATTTGACCAAGAAAACAATGATATTGTTTATCCTTGTGAAGCCAACACAGGTGAATAATATACAAAAAAAAGGACAAGCATGTGTTGCCATTTCATGTAGGAGGATCATGCTTTTGTATTATATGACTCTGAAATATTTGATTCCATATTGGATTCTATTTAAATTGAGACCCAAGAAATAGAGTGCCAAACATAATCGCTAACATATAAAAAAGATTTAGATTGAAATTATCTAACAACGTGGGATGCAATAAAATTATCATAACATGTGATACATGACTCCGTTTCAAGACCACAACTAAGAAAATGGATCCTTGAAATAAGGATTAATTTTATCTAGGCAAACATTGTTCAAAAGAGACTAAACCTGATAAAAAACAGATGCAAATCGACCATAAACAGCCAAAACATTGCCGTAACTGGCTGAAATCATCCAAACATAAGAAAGAACAAATAAATTTATTTCTAGTCCATATGGACCACATAGAAAATGGCAAAATCTTTTCGCCCGGATTCTAGATGGATGAAACACGTATATGTATTTTATTTGTTTAGTTTTGGTCATGTTTTACCATGTATAAAAGTTGGTAACCTAGTATTTGAGGTAGTTGAGAATGCACTAGACAAAGAGCATCTCGACGACACAGTATAATATAAAGGTCAAGATATGAGTGTAGTCTAACAACAGTTGTGTTATTTGACCAAGAAAACAATGATATTGTTTATCCTTGTGAAGCCTACACAGGTGAATAATATACATAAAAAGGACAAGTATTTTTTGACATTTCATGTAGGAGAATCATGCTTCTGTATTATATGACTCTGAAATATTTGATTCTATATTTGATTCTATTTAAACTGAGACCCGTCAAGAAATAGAGTGCCAAACATAATCGCTAACATATAAAAACAGATTTAGATTGAAATTATCTGACAACGTGGGCTGCAATAAAATCGTCATAACATGTGATACATGACTCCGTTTCAAGACCACAACTAAGAAAATGGATCCTTGAAATAAGGATTTAGTTTATCTAGGCAAACATTGGTCAAAAGCGACTAAACCTGATAAAAACAGATGCAAAACGACCATAAACAGCCAAAACATTGCCGTAACCGGCTGAAATCATCTAAACATAAGAAAAAACATCTAAATTTATTTCTAGTCCATATGGACCACATAGAAACTGGTCAAAATGTTTTCTCTCGGATTCTAGATGAATGAAACACGAATATGTATTTTCTTTGTTTAGTTTTGGTCGTGTTTTACCTAGTATAAAACTTGGTCAGCAAGTATTTGAGGTAGTTGAGAATGCACTAGACAAAGAGCATCTCGACGACATATTATAATATAAAGGTCAAGATATGAGTGTGGTCTGACAACACGTTGTGTTATTTGACCAAGAAAAAAATGATATTGTTTATCCTTGTGAAGCCTACACAAGTGAATAATATACAAAAAAAGGACAAGTATTTTTTGACATTTCATGTAAGTATGATCATGCTTCTGTATTATATGACTCTGAAATATTTGATTCCGTATTTGATTCTATTTAAATTGAGACCCATCAAGAAAAAGAGTGCCAAACATAATCGCTAACATATAAAAACAGATTTAGATTGAAATTATATAACAACGTGGGTTGCAACAAATTCGTCATAACATGTGATACATTACTCCGTTTCAAGACCACAACTAAGAAAATGGATCTTTGAAATAAGGATTAAGTTTATCTAGGCAAACATTGGTCAAAAGCGACCAAACATGATAAAAAACTAATGAAAATCGACCATAAACAGCCAAAACATTGCCGTAAACGGCTGAAATCATCCAAACATAAGAAAAAACATCTAAGTGTATTTCTAGTCCATATGGACCACATATAAACCGGTCAAAATGTTTTCGCCCGGATTCTATATGGATGAAACACGTATATGTATTTTCTTTGTTTAGTTTTGGTCGTGTTATACCAAGTATTAAAGTTGGTCAGCTAATATTTGAGGTAATTGAGAATGCACTAGACAAAGAGCATCTCGACGACACATTATAATATAAAGGTCAAGATATGAGTGTGGTCTAACAATATGTTGTGTTATTTGACCAAGAAAACAATGATATTGTTTATCCTTGTGAAGCCAACACAGGTGAATAATATACAAAAAAAAGGACAAGCATGTGTTGCCATTTCATGTAGGAGGATCATGCTTTTGTATTATATGACTCTGAAATATTTGATTCCATATTGGATTCTATTTAAATTGAGACCCAAGAAATAGAGTGCCAAACATAATCGCTAACATATAAAAAAGATTTAGATTGAAATTATCTAACAACGTGGGATGCAATAAAATTATCATAACATGTGATACATGACTCCGTTTCAAGACCACAACTAAGAAAATGGATCCTTGAAATAAGGATTAATTTTATCTAGGCAAACATTGTTCAAAAGCGACTAAACCTGATAAAAAACAGATGCAAATCGACCATAAACAGCCAAAACATTGCCGTAACTGGCTGAAATCATCCAAACATAAGAAAGAACAAATAAATTTATTTCTAGTCCATATGGACCACATAGAAAATGGCAAAATCTTTTCGCCCGGATTCTAGATGGATGAAACACGTATATGTATTTTATTTGTTTAGTTTTGGTCATGTTTTACCATGTATAAAAGTTGGTAACCTAGTATTTGAGGTAGTTGATAATGCACTAGACAAAGAGCATCTCGACGACACAGTATAATATAAAGGTCAAGATATGAGTGTGGTCTAACAATAGTTGTGTTATTTGACCAAGAAATCAATGATATTGTTTATCCTTGTGAAGCCTACACAGGAGAATAATATACATAAAAAGGACAAGTATTTTTTGACATTTCATGTAGGAGGATCATGCTTCTGTATTATATGACTCTGAAATATTTGATTCTATATTTGATTCTATTTAAACAGAGACCCGTCAAGAAATAGAGTGCCAAACATAATCTCTAACATATAAAAACAGATTTAGATTGAAATTATCTGACAACGTGGGCTGCAATAAAATCGTCATAACATGTGATACATGACTCCGTTTCAAGACCAAAACTAAGAAAATGGATCCTTGAAATAAGGATTAATTTTATCTAGGCAAACATTGGTCAAAAGCGACTAAACCTGATAAAAACAGATGCAAAACGCCCATAAACAGCCAAAACATTGCCGTAACCGGCTGAAATCATCCAAACATTAGAAAAAACAACTAAATTTTATTTCTAGTCCATATGGACCACATAGAAACTGTTCAAAATGTTTTCGCCCGGATTCTAGATGGATGAAACACGTATATGTATTTTCTTTGTTTAGTTTTGATCGTGTTTTACCAAGTATAAAAGTTGGTAAGCTAGTATTTCAGGTAGTTGAGAATGCACTAGACAAAGAGCATCTCAACGACACATGTGACAATCCGTCAATTTATGGTTGATATTTTATTCTCAATATTATTTAAAAACAATTTACAATATGAACTCACATATTTTTGGGAAGAAATTTGGATTTACATCTTGGAGTAGCATCGACTACGTCTAAACCGGAAGATTCAACGTTACGTGCTTACGTTTACATACACCGTCCTTGGTGACAGTCCGACATTTCAGAAAATAAATTTATCCGTGAATATTATTTTGGAATTTTAAAATTTGTGTTAGTTCATAAACTCACAAATTTACGAGAAGAGATTAGGACTTACGATTTTATTTTAACGTCCTTTACGACTAAACTGGAAACCTTAGGATTACGTATTTACGTTTTCGAACTCCGTTTTTGATGAGACAATTTTTATTGGATTCGTTTTGTGACGTTGATTCATAATTTATAAAAACGTTTTTCGTAAAACGACCCGAGGGCACGCAAATCGAGGAAATTAGAATCGAGGAGTACCCGTAAATAAATGGGATGAGACAAGTGGGACACTTGTCCCACCCCACTCCAAAACCGGCCTAAACAAAGCCAACACCACTTAGGTGTCACAATGTTAGCTTGAAACTTACACATGTAAGCAAGAGCTTACATTGTAAGCTACAACTTACAAAAACCATCAACCTAAACAACTAGTCTCATTTTACACCATGCAATACCACACCAATTTTCTCTCATCTCCCTCAAAGATGTCGTCCCATATTGCCTCTTAAACACCAAATTTGATCAAAAACAACCACAAAATCCTATGTTATATACACATATGTTGAAGCCCTTTCAAAACCCTATTGAATGGAGGTGATTATAACATCCATGGAGGAGTTTCCTTGGTGTCTTGAGGCTGATTTTCCACAAGGAGTTCATGAAGCATGGTGGTCATGAAGATGGTCTTGGTGCATCACAAGTTTCTCCATCAAAAATCCATGTTTTGATCAACCTACATCATCATGGTGGTATAAAGATTGTCCTCCTCAACTTCTTGTTATTTTGATTATGTAAACATGTATTTTATTTCCTATTGTATATGTATATGATGATTATATGATGATAAAAATGTTATGTGGGGATTTGTTGTTGATAAACATGATTAAAAAGGTGAAAAACCATATGAAACAAGGTTAAAATCTTGATTAATTTACATGGCTGTATAAAACAGTAAGTAAACAGGTCATGGACTGATAAAATGATGAACTAGAATGGATTTACAGTAAGCTATGGGTCTTGTACACATGTGAGAGTTGGCCATACAATGGAATCAAAATAATGAGTAAGATATGGTCAAAACAAGTTTAGGGTATAAATCTGAAGTTACTGTTTTGGACGATTTTTAAAAAATATTTAGAAGATGATTCAACAGTAGCTATAGAAGAGTTCAATGTAACACATATCATGTAGTTTATGTGATAAAAATTTGAGCTTCTAATTCATTACAGAACTCTAGATATGTTAAAAATGGTGAACATGAAGTTAAAAATCATATTTTTGGAAATTAAAGAATAATACTATTATATAAGCACTCACATTTTAATATATAAAATGTAAAATAAAAACCCACTAACTTATAAAACTTATTTATATAAATATATATAAAAGGTTAATCAAATGGATAAATTATATAAATGGTGGTGAAATAATGTTTATAAGTAATAAAAACTATAAACATGATTTTTACGACTTTTTCGGCTATTGCCGTAAAATTAACGTTTTTGTTAAATAAAACTTAGATGGTTGGACCCGTCTAATGAAAACTTTATAAAACTTATATACTGATATATAAACATGTATAACAAGTAAAAACCGATAAAACCCGAACTATAGGGCATACGGGCATTAACAAGTTAAATAAACCTATTGGACTAATAAATCGACTAAATAGGATAAAAACTTGTAAAAAGAATCTATTGGGCTTAACCCATTTAGGCCCAACTTGTAAAGTTTAAATACTGATAATATAAGTACAAAAAGGATTGATACAAGTTAAAGAACTTATAATAAGTTTAATGGACCTAAGACACGTAAATAGGTAAAACTAGTAAACTAGTAAGAAGTTACCAATACGTAAACACTAAAAAGAGTAAAAGAGAATATGTAAACCCACTTGATCATCATATATAAAATCATCATATGTATGCATAATTGTTATTTTTATAAAGTCATTGGATATGAGTCTAAGACGAGTATTATTTGTCTAGGTTTCCGTGATTGAAGCACGTACCGTACGTCCGAATTGCCGATAACCCGCCTTCCCACATCAACGTGAGTTCATAGCCTCACACTCTTTTAAATGTTTTTATGAAATATTTTATAAACCCGTGAGGGAGATAACATGTTAGTTTTTATAAAATAGGACACATTTGTCCCGATTGTTTGTTTATTGATTTGGACCCGAATGATTGAATGACCCGATTGTATGACCCGATCAATGATTAAAGGACCCGATAGATGAAATTAAATGGATTATTAAAGTTAGGTTATGTCACTAAAAGTCCCATTAGCATGAATTGTGAACTACCGGGATTTGGTAGACGCTTGTGCGTATAATAGTACTATTTGGGGACGATCACCCCAGTTCGCGCCTTGACGGTTGATCCCCGTCGTGCCACATCGATTGGTAAGCGAATTTATGTATGAGAAGATTTCCATAGCATGACCTTTGTGATGACACGCTACTTTAGATGGGCAAAATTGCTATCGGGTTAGCTACCCGTTGTTGGTTTAGTAAGGTAACAATGTCATGCGGCTTATAATAATCCAAAACTAACGAAATACTACTAGACGCTTCGAATTACGATGTATTGCCTGACTAGCAATACTGGGTCATACTATTAATATTATGTTTTTGTTTTGGTTTTCTTAACCATATTCATATAACGGTTTCTATTTTCATACAACGTCGTAGAACGTATTGTATGACGTTTTTACGACATTGGCTCGTATAATGATTTTTAAGGCTTTTTATAACCATATTCATATAACGGTTTTTTAATCTATACAACGTTGCAGAACGTATTGTATGGTGTTTTTAACGACAATGATTCGTATAATGATTTTTAAGGCAAATGCCTATATTTTGATTTTCGATAAAGATTTGTATAAAATGACTTTGGCTATTTTATGGCCTGTTAAAATGATTTGTACAAGATGATTTTCAGTAATAATTTTATACTGATATTATATTGATGAATTTTATTAAACTCTATGAATTCACTCGGCGTTATCGCTGACCTTTTCTTTTAACATGTTTTATCTCAGGTACTTAAAGGTAATTCTCGGGAAGACAACAAGAATTCATGGCCCGCACTTAAAATTATAATTTCCATTCAAATACTTTGTAAAACTTTGTATGAAATATATAATGACTTGGGACCGATGTAACTTTGATATTTATGAATGGAAATGCTTTATTAATAAACGACGCGATTTTTATGCGTTGTCTATGATGTGAGTAATGTGCTATCCCGTAACACCAACTAGTCTTCCGCTGTATTGAGTTGTATAAATTTGGGGGTGTTACAGTTTGGTACCAGAGCTCTCGTTATAGAGAACGAAAGATTTTTAAAACCAAGGTTTTGAATAAAACATTTCAAAATCTTTTAACTATAAACATTTTTCTAAAAATGTCTAAAAATCTTTTGACTATAACGGTGCCAAAGAATTCCCGAGTTACCGACAAGGCCAAGACTGAGAAGTGTTATTTTAATATATATATATATAACTTGGATTATATATATGATGTAATTTTATTACATGATTGTTTGATGATTATTTTGATTTTTATACGAGGTATTTATACGACGTAGATTGTCACAAGTAACCCTAAATCCCCTAGTAAATTAATCGAAGCTATTCTCGTAGGAATTCTAGCTATCCTAGATCTAAACCAAGTTGTGGATATTTATGATCCCAACAAATGGTTGATATTCGTAGAAATGTAGATATCAGTTGATTGTGATATTGAAAAAGAATTGGCGAGATTAAATCTGATATCGATGTCATGACGATCTTTCCTTATAGAGTGGAGTTTGACAAAACGTTACCACCTAGAATGATGTCATCTGATTCGTTGTCACCCAATTCTTAAATTGAAATCGAAAGGGTGAATGTTGCACTTGAGGCTGTTATTGGAACCATTACCCAAAAAGCCTCATGCCACTAATACCATTCCGAGAAGTCTAGTTGAATGATCAAGTCATTTCATATTAATAACTCATTTGATAATTGTTGTTGTAAGAGCTAATAGGATTGGAAATTAAGTGTTGATTCATATTGAGATCGTATTGCCTTTACAAGGCCGAAGAATAAGGTTGTAAGTATTGGATAATGAAGTAGGATATCGAATTGAGTAAAAGTTGATTAAAACTTGAATGAAGTAAAAATTTAACCTGTATGGAATACGGGATTGTTAATAGAAGTCGTTAAGTTTTGTAATTGAATTATAAGGTTTTAATTGATTGTTAGTTTGTGTTAATGGTTGTTCCTAGGCCATTGTCCACTAATGAGGATGCCTAGTGTCCAAGAAATAAATTGAAGAAATCTTCTTCTGAATTGGGACCGATGGATCTTCCGGGACAGGCAGGACACCTAATGACTCTTGTAGATTAGTATTCGTTGTGGTATCTTTTAAAAATAATCCCTAACCTAACTGTGACATCAGTTGGTAGGATGAGTTCTGAGAATTGTATGACATAGTGACACGTAATGTGTTACGGTACAATTTGACTTATTTGTGATTAATGAAAATACTACCTTTGATTGCTAAATTCTACATGTATCGATGTTATCTATCTTTTATTGCTTCATCCTATTGTTCGCATTAGTGATGCAACCTTTGAACAAGTACTCATCTTGAATTGAGTTACGTTGTGAATTATTCTTCCTGAGTGCCATCGAGATCATGAACCTCATGATTATTTGGCTAAGCTCATTTCCTATCATATCGTAGTTAGTTCTTGGTGAACAAGCTTTCATCACTCTTCTGCAGATCACTCATTATTTTATTAAAGTTAAAACGGTATCCTTTGAGAAAATTTAATTTTCATCACAATAAGGATTATTCAAAGTGAGATTTATAAGTGATTGATATCAAAATAAAGTTGTTTATGAGACGCTTTGGAAACTTAATTATTTCCATAACAAAGAAAATCTTTGTAAATTTATTCTTGATTCTTATTTAAGAATTAAGCATGAAAATGTTTTTATTATAAACATGATGATAAAATTTTGACGAACTGAGTATTGCATCGTTAATCTTGAAATTGTATATAGTTGCGCGCCTACATACAATTTGGAATGAACCATGCAAGGCTGATTAGTAGTCACCATAAAACTAATGGATAAACGCTACATTTTCTTTGAAGATTGTGAAAGAATAAATTATATGAGATCTGCAAGAAGTGAAAAATAGGGACATAATGTTAGGGACACCTACATATGTGCCTGTAGCATCTATTCTTCTAAGTCGAATTTACTCATCTGTGGAATTTGTCTTATTTGACAAATTGATATTCCGTTCTTGTCCAATTCTCCCGTAGAGAGATTCTTAGGAAAAGTATATGATTACCGAGTGTTGATACCCGACTGGATGTATCGACGTTCCTATCATTTCTTATGATTTGATTTCATTTGAATGACCTGGGTAACGATCCAAGGAGCTTTCGAATGCGTACTCAATTATGAAAACATGGAATATTTCATATTCGTTAAATGTTTTCGTCTGTATCTGATTTGAAATTTTATCGCGTAGATTATGCGTTGACCTTGCTCTTTTAATAGTAGTTGTGTCTCCATATATCCTTGAACTTGTGAAGGATTATGAGTTATTATTAGTCTTTTGAGAAGTTCACATCTTATCAACGACAATAAAACTGAAAAGTTGATAGTGCCAGTAGAATGGATTGATTGATTATGACATGACGACATTGTCTTAATTGATGGGAACTCGAGTAGAATTCCCCATAATGATAAGATGTTGATTATCAAAAGTGATCTAAATAATTCTTGATGGATGACCATATCCTGTATTAAGATTTGAAATAGTACCATGAATGGTTGTGAATTAGTCATAGATATTTTAATCTAGAAAGAACCTAATATGATTTACTAAAAGATGTTTCTGTTATCTGAAACTTTAGGAGGTATTTGTTAATGAATTACCTAGACCTTCGCCATTAAGGCAAGTTGAAATTGGTATTGATTATATTCTCGGTGTTGCACCTGTGGCTTGTGCACTATACGTCAGCACCATCTGAATTTAAGGAATTACCGTACAACTGAGAGAGTTGTCGGGGAAAGATTTTATTCTACCAAGCCTGTCATCATGAAGAGCTATGGTGTTATCATTCCTTATATTTATAGATTACTGTGACTGAGTAAATTGACAATCGAAAACGATATCCATAACTTGAAATGGAAGATTTGTTCGATCATTTACAAGGTTCTAGTGTATGTTTTAAAGATTTGATCCACGGCATGGTTATCATCAACTTCGCATCTGCGGAAAGGGTTATGTATTCCAATCACTACATCCTGTACTTGTAATGAACATTATGAGTTCACGTGATGTCATTTGGATTGACCGATGCACATGTAGTATTCATAAATTTGGTGAATCACGTGTGTAGGTTGTAATTTGATAACTTCATGCTCGTGATCATTAAGGACTATATGTTTGTTTATCAGAATAAGAATGAGTTAATAATTATTTATAGACTGCCCTGAATTGGCCGAACAGTGAAAACCTGAACCTTGAATAATTAACACGTGATTAAAGACTTGAACCTTTATATGATTTAACCGTGTGATTAATAGATAATGGAAGCTATATTGACTTTCCAAAGATTAGAACCATTAACGCTTAGGGATTAAAAACTTAATCCTTTACATAAAATGACCGTTGGATTAATAATGGTAAGATGTATGCATATAGACTCTTCAAAAATTAAGAGCCCTTTTAAGACTTTGGATTTTACCAAAAAGAAATGGAAATATGTTTTGACAAAGGTTTTAACAAAGGATTTTTAAAGGGATTATTCCCTTATACACAAACCATTTAACTAAACTTATGTTTAGGGGTAAATGTTTGTGTATACCTCAAGATAACTTAAGAAGGACTGAGTAAAACCATTTATACCATAACCTGAAAACTTAAAACGACAATTTTTGCTTTTCAAACTAAGAAAACTTTGACCAAAGTATAAACAAAGGTTTTTCGAACATTTACGAATCTTATTAAATATTTTCGATAAATCAACAAAAATCTTGTTAATTAAATCCAAATTTATTTTGAACATTTTATATAATTGGTCGAACTAAGAAACTTAAACTTTTAACGTTTACGTTTCATAAAAATTAAATAATTATTGTTAATTTACGTATAATAATTATCGACGCTTTAGACGCCGGATTGAGAAAAACTGATAAAAATGATAGTTGAGACGAAACTGAAACATAAAAGATATGAAGAAAGAATTTTTAATAAATACAGTTATGATATTTATTTCATCAGGAGAAAGTGAACGTAATTACTGACGCATAATATAGAAAGAATATCTGAGTGAATTGTGGACATGATAATTATATCATCATGAGAAGTGAATATAGATACCGATGTATTATGTCGAAAATATAAAGAACCAATTAGGATTTATTTCTTAATAATGAACGTGCAAAATAAATTGCCGAACAATTTAAAATAAACGATGTTTGTAAAAAGGATAAAATAGATAATAAAAAGGGATTCGCGGCTAATGTGAACCAACAGATTTGAGAAGCCAATGGCGTTAAATATTTTAAAGACCACATGTGATTATCTAAATATGGAGGATTGTGAGATATAGTTATGTTGGAATTTGTAAGTATAAGTATTATATGTATGTCAATTTATGACTTAAAGTATCTTTGTCTGAAGTAGTTGTACTAATGGCAATTATGAAGGCAGACATCGCTTCATACATTAGTAAACATCTAGCTATTGCAAAGGTCATCGTCTGAATTTGATTCGATTTGTGTCATCGTCGACAGACTGACCAAATCTGCTAATATCATTCTCGTTAATGATAAATGCAAAAGAGTTATATAAACATAGTGTGCCTGTATCGATCATCTATATATCAAGATCTTCGCTTCGCATCAGATTTCTAGAGATTTGCTCAGAAATCATTGAGAACGAACCTTGATGAGAGTACTATGTACCATCCCAAATCGAAGGGACGAGGTAAAGTAACGATACAGAGTAATATAAGTGTTGTTTTATGTTTGAATGAATGACCTTTGGTAATAGACCGTATAATCGTTTTCCTTTGGAAAGATTATCATTAATAATTATCGTATTAGGATTGAGATCGAATCTTGTTAGGATCTAAATCTTAGAGAATCTGTAAGCAGGAATTGAGATGAAGACATCCGACATACACCCATTGTGAGTTGGACATGTCTTTTAGGTTTAAGGTTTCCTATGATGGTGAACCTAACCTTACAAAATACCCGACCCGCGAGATCTGAAATGATTGTTAAAATTAGGATTTGATTATTAACAGCCGGTAGTAGGCAAGAGGTTATGTGAATATGAAATGTAGATCTTGAAGTGCCAAATGGGTAGCGAAGTTATGCCAAAATTTTTAACCTTGGTAAAATGAATTCATGATCTAACAAATCATGGGATATAAGTCCCCGTTGTTTGGGACCATTGAGATGATATAAAAGTTGGGATTGAAAGGCATATCAGCTGGATCTACCCTAGGACTTCAAAGACTGCGTGAATTATGTTTCGTATATCGAACTTGATGGAATATCTATCAAGTGAAAAATCTGATTGTTCTTAGTAGAGCTTAGATCGGCGAAAAGTTGCATTCATCAAAAACCCGTGAACATCATGGATAGAGAAAGTAAGTCAACATTAAGCCTGATCTTATTCCCGTAGTTATGTTTGATGAAACTCGCGTATTATAATGGATTACACTTGTGAGAAAAGACCGAGTATGGAGGAAATACCCACAGGCTTTAACTCTATAAGAAGCGAGTAGTAAGGTAAGATGATCTTTGACGACAAAGATCCTGTTTAGGGGTAAATGCTGTGACAATCCGTCAATTTATGGTTGATATTTTATTCTCAATATTATTTAAAAACAATTTACAATATGAACTCACATATTTTTGGGAAGAAATTTGGATTTACATCTTTGAGTAGCATCGACTACGTCTAAACCGGAGGATTCAACGTTACGTGTTTACTTTTACATACACCGTCCTTGGTGACAGTCCGAAATTTCAGAGAATAAATTTATCCGTGAATATTATTTTGGAATTTTAAAATTTGTGTTAGTTCATAAACTCACAAATTTACGAGAAGAGATTAGGACTTACGATTTTATTTAACGTCCTTTACGACTAAACCGGAAACCTTAGGATTACGTATTTACGTTTTCGAACTCCGTTTTTGATGAGACAATTTTTATTAGATTCGTTTTGTGACGTTGATTCATAATTTATAAAAACGTTTTTCGTAAAACGACCCGAGGGCACGCAAATCGAGGAAACTCGAATCGAGGAGTACCCGTAAATAAATGGGATGAGACAAGTGGGACACTTGTCCCACCCCACTCCAAAACCGGCCTAAACAAAGCCAACACCACTTAGGTGTCACAATGTTAGCTTGAAACTTACACATGTAAGCAAGAGCTTACATTGTAAGCTACAACTTACAAAAACCATCAACCTAAACAACTAGTCTCATTTTACACCATGCAATACCACACCAATTTTCTCTCATCTCCCTCAAAGATGCCGTCCCATATAGCCTCTTAAACACTAAATTTGATCAAAAACAACCACAAAATCCTATGTTATATACACATATGTTGAAGCCCTTTCAAAACCCTATTGAATGGAGGTGATTATAACATCCATGGAGGAGTTTCCTTGGTGTCTTGAGGCTGATTTTCCACAAGGAGTTCATGAAGCATGGTGGTCATGAAGATGGTCTTGGTGCATCACAAGTTTCTCCATCAAAAATCCATGTTTTGATCAACCTACATCATCATGGTGGTATAAAGATTGTCCTCCTCAACTTCTTGTTATTTTGATTATGTAAACATGTATTTTATTTCCTATTGTATATGTATATGATGATTATATGATGATAAAAATGTTATGTGGGGATTTGTTGTTGATAAACATGATTAAAAAGGTGAAAAACCATATGAAACAAGGTTAAAATCTTGATTAATTTACATGGCTGTATAAAACAGTAAGTAAACAGGTCATGGACTGATAAAATGATGAACTAGAATGGATTTACAGTAAGCTATGGGTCTTGTACACATGTGAGAGTTGGCCATACAATGGAATCAAAATAATGAGTAAGATATGGTCAAAACAAGTTTAGGGTATAAATCTGAAGTTACTGTTTTGGACGATTTTTAGAAAATATTTAGAAGATGCTTCAACAGTAGCTATAGTAGAGTTAAATGTAGCACATATCATGTAGTTTATGTTATAAAAATTTGAGCTTCTAATTCATTATATAACTCTAGATATGTTAAAAATGGTGAACATGAAGTTAAAAATCATATTTTTGGAAATTAAAGAATAATACTATTATATAAGCACTCACATTTTAATATATAAAATGTAAAATAAAAACCCACTAACTTATAAAACTTATTTATATAAATATATATAAAAGGTTAATCAAATGGATAAATTATATAAATGGTGTTGAAATAATGTTTATAAGTAATAAAAACTATAAACATGATTTTTACGACTTTTTCGGCTATTGCCGTAAAATTAACGTTTTTGTTAAATAAAACTTAGATGGTTGGACCCGTCTAATGAAAACTTTATAAAAATTATATACTGATATATAAACATGTATAACAAGTAAAAACCGATAAAACCCGAACTATAGGGCATACGGGCATTAACAAGTTAAATAAACCTATTGGACTAATAAATGGACTAAATAGGATAAAAACTTGTAAAAAGAATCTATTGGGCTTAACCCATTTAGGCCCAACTTGTAAAGTTTAAATACTGATAATATAAGTACAAAAAGGATTGATACAAGTTAAAGAACTTATAATAAGTTTATTGGACCTAAGACACGTAAATAGGTAAAACTAGTAAACTAGTAAGAAGTTACCAATACGTAAACACTAAAAAGAGTAAAAGAGAATATGTAAACCCACTTGATCATCATATATAAAATCATCATATGTATGCATAATTGTTATTTTTATAAAGTCATTGGATATGAGTCTAAGACGAGTATTATTTGTCTAGGTTTCCGTGATTGAAGCACGTACCGTACGTCCAAATTGCCGATAACCCGCCTTCCCACATCAACGTGAGTTCATAGCCTCGCACTCTTTTAAATGTTTTTATGAAATATTTTATAAACCCGCGAGGGAGATAACATGTTAGTTTTATAAAATAGGACACATTTGTCCCGATTGTTTGTTTATTGATTTGGACCTGAATGATTGAATGACCCGATTGTATGACCCGATCAATGATTAAAGGACCCGATAGATGAAATTAATTGGATTATTAAAGTTAGGTTATGTCACTAAAAGTCCCATTAGCATGAATTGTGAACTACCGGGATTTGGTAGACGCTTGTGCATATAATAGTACTATTTGGGGACGATCACCCCAGTTCGCGCCTTGATGGTTGATCCCCGTCGTGCCACATCGATTGGTAAGCGAATTTCTGTATGAGAAGATTTCCATAGCGTGACCTTTGTGACGACACGCTACTTTAGATGGGCAAAATTGGTATCGGGTTAGCTACCCGTTGTTGGTTTAGTAAGGTAACAATGTCATGCGGCTTATAATAATCTAAAACTAAAGAAATACTACGAGACGCTTCGAATTACGTTGTATTGCCTGACTAGCAATACTGGGTCATACTATTAATATTATGTTTTTGTTTTGGTTTTCTTAACCATATTCATATAACGGTTTCTATTTTCATACAACGTCGTAGAACGTATTGTATGACGTTTTTACGACATTGGCTCGTATAATGATTTTTAAGGCTTTTTATAACCATATTCATATAACGGTTTTTTTAATCTATACAACGTTGTAGAACGTATTGTATGGTGTTTTTTAACGACAATGATTCGTATAATGATTTTTAAGGCAAATACCTATATTATGATTTTCGATAAAGATTTGTATAAAATGACTTTGGCTATTTTATGGCCTGTTAAAATGATTTGTACAAGATGATTTTCAGTAATAATTTTATACTGTTATTATATTGATGAATTTTATTAAACTCTATGAATTCACTCGGCGTTATCGCTGACCTTTTCTTTTAACATGTTTTATCTCAGGTACTTAAAGGTAATTCTCGGGAAGACAACAAGAATTCATGGCCCGCACTTAAAATTATAATTTCCATTCAAATACTTTGTAAAACTTTGTATGAAATATATAATGACTTGGGACCGATGTAACTTTGATATTTATGAATGGAAATGCTTTATTAATAAACGACGCGATTTTTATGCGTTGTCTATGATGTGAGTAATGTGCTATCCCGTAACACCAACTAGTCTTCCGCTGTATTGAGTTGTATAAATTTGGGGGTGTTACAACACATTATAATATAAAGGTCAATATATGAGTGTGGTCTAACAACACGTTGTGTTATTTGACCAAGAAAAAAATGATATTGTTTATCCTTGTGAAGCCTACACAGGTGAATAATATAAAAAAAGGACAAGTATTTTTTGACATTTCATGTAGGAGGATCATGCTTCTGTATTATATGAATCTGAAATATTTGATTCCATATTTGGTTCTATTTAAATTGAGAACCGTCAAGAAATAGAGTGCCAAACAAAATCGCTAACATATAAAAACAGATTTAGATTGAAATTATCTAACAATGTGGGCTGCAATAAAATCATCATAACATGTGATACATGACTCCGTTTCAAGACCACAACTAAGAAAATGGATCCTTGAAATAAGGATTAATTTTATCTAGGCAAACATTGGTCAAAAGAGACTAAACCTGATAAAAAACATTTGCAAATCGACCATAAACAGCCAAAACATTGCGGTAATCGGCTGAAATCATCCAAACATAAGAAAGAACAACTAAATTTATTTCTAGTCCATATGGACCACATAGAAACCGGAAAAATGTTTTCGCCCGGGTTCTAGATAGATGAAACACGTATATGTATTCTTTGTTTAGTTTTGGTCGTGTTTTACCATGTATAGAAGTTGGTAAGTAGTACAATCGTTTTCGTACACCCGAAAGATTATCGTAATCTCGGCGAACTGTGAATGGAAATCCGCGTTTATGTCTCAAGTTTGATGCTCGAATAAACAAGTTTTGAGTTTTATATTTAAATCTACTAATTTGAAAAGACTAAAAATTTAAAACGATATAAGAGCGACAATTATACTACGAATATTAAGCTAAAGGTACCTAAAATAATACTAAGGACAAAAACGATTGTAAACTAAACGAGCATAATCAAAACTACTATAATCTCGACATTAAAGTTAAACAATAATAAGGCAACGATATAGAAGCTAACTAAATAACGACAATGATATAGATAGAGAAACGAACCCGAGCGAATAACCGGAGAAGCTGAGCTAACATAAAACATAAATCGGTTAACGACAATAAAGCTACACGACATTTTAAAAGTTATATATAAAAAAACTATTTTTATTTCAATATCTAAATTATATTAAATTATTTAAAACTATTTGAAGCTATTAAAACTGATTTATAACATCTATTTTTAAAAACTATATTAAATTTAAGTCTAAGGTTAAAACCATTTGAAACATTTAAAGCTAGTTCTAAGCTTAATTAATTAAAACTAGGTATTAAATAGTGATCACTAAATGCTTTAAAAGAAAAACATGATATGTGTTGAATTTATTCTTTTCACACGAGTAGTCACCAAAACCAAATCAGCAACTTGTATTTTTTTAGTTACCATTCAAGCATATGCATAACCGAATCTAAAATCAACATCAAAAATTAAAAAACTACCACTACTGAATCAAAAATATCATCCGAACTGCAATATTAAACTGAATACTAAAGGTTGATAAACATAAGCTGTAACTATGTTGTATAAAAATCTAAATCTAATCTATGAAATCTACTCAATTTCTATAGCTATAGTTATGAAAGAAAGACAACAAAGCTAAAAATCAAAAAAAAAATCAAAAGATACCAATAATGAAAGAAAGACAAGATAAGATTTGATCTTATTCTTCCCTTAAACAACACGCAGCAAGAAAAGAAATAAAATGAGGATCAAGAATGTTTAATAACTGCTTATCTTATCTATTCTCCTTTGTCTAAAAAATGACTACTGATAAAAAATTGATGAAGAAGTCTCATTCTATACTAACTAAAAAAGTAAAGGTAATAAAAAAATTGAAAGTCTCTATCCTCCTCTTCTTTTTTTTGTTGCGTCTTTGTTAAGAATCGCATATGATCTCTTTACCCTGCTGGGCCTTTTTGGGCTTTGTTCATGCTGGGCTTGCTGTGGTTTTCTAGGCTGCTGGGCTACGAATGATATAAATCTGCTGGACCTGAGCTGGGCTTGTAGGCTGTGTTGTTTGTTGTATAATAATGGGTCGGTTCGACCCATTTAATTGGTGTCGGGTCGGCCCAATAAAACACGAATACACCGTCAAACTCGATATTCCGTGCTCTTTCCATTTCTCATGCTCGTCTGGGATCTTTTTCTTCGTTTTTGCTCCTTTTCTTTATTATTTGTGCCTACAATAATAAATATCACATATAAACGATAAATGCACTAAAAATACACGTTTTGCTATTTATTATACCAAAAATGAAAGGATATAGCACTAAAATCATGACTAATTTCGTGTTTAACACACCCCTACACTTAAAACGTTGCTTGCCCCCAAGCAACTATTATCAAAAATGTTAAATCCAAAATCAATTTAAAACTACTTTATTCGAAATTGCTAAAAAAAATAAAAATAAAAATCTATAGTGACCCGCCATGCTCGACTTTTTATTCAAGGTATAAGGATCATAGAACGGGAAACACGCAAACTGGGTGTCTCCAGGGAATAAATATCGTCATCCTCTTTTTATTACTCCAAACTAAGCTAAAATTCCTTGTGCAAACGTTTTGTCAAAATGCTAACACTACTTATACTAATAACCTAAATACAACTTTTCACTCCTATAATTATAAAAGACTGGGCAAGTGTGTTCATTTTCAAATTTTTGATCGTTCAAATCGACATTTGTTATGGTTGCTAATCATCTAAGTGGAATATTAGACTCACCGAAAATGACGAGATTTGAGATTCAAAAATGGCCTTTCCCATGTAGCGGCTTTCTTCTCGGAACGTCCCAACCTAATCGGTTAAGTGCCCGGGCTTTTGACACCCCACGGAGAATAGTACCGGGATTGGCGGGATTTTGAAATCAAAGATCTTGAAATCACCGCTAAGCTAATAAAAGACACTTCGATGAAAAAAAAAACGACGGTAATTAGAGAATGAAGATTCAAATGAGAGATCACTCCATGTAGCGACTTTCTTCTCAGCTTGTCCTTTAGCAAAGCTTAGGAGGCTAGGTTTTTACACCCTTGAGAATAGTATCGGAGCTCACGGGACCTTTGACTTCTACATTCTCAATTACCGTCTAAACTCTTATACAAAATTGACGAATTCTAGTTCAACTTCGGTTTTAAATTTGAGAAAAAGCAAGTTTCTCACAATTATAATTGAAGCAACAAAAACATAAAACTCTTATTCATATATACATATTTTCTTTTTTTTTTCTTTTTTTTTCAAATAAATTTTTTTTTCTCTTTTTTTTCTTTTTTTTCTTCTTTTTTTTCAAATTTTGTTTTTTTTCATTCATTTTTTTCAACATATTTATTCACGCAACATTATTTCAAATTTAAGAAAGTATGCTTTCACTCAAATTTAAATAAAAAGTTTAACTAGGACTCTATATCAAAATTGCATAAGAATTTATTTTTGCATAACAACACAATTTTTAACGTTCAAAGGCTTGAAAAAAAACACACTTATTTAGTATAGTTATAATCTAGGAGGAAAAGCCATAGGTTACTCATATAAGCTCTAAAGAGAACCAACTACTCCACGTTTAGCATTTTTATTTGCACAATTCCTAAAAGCTTAGTCTAAAAGTTAAGGGAGCAGCCAGATCAACACTTAGGCAGAGTCAGGATCCCCTTTGTTCTAGCCTACGGGACAAGTCAATCACGCACGGTCAAAAATGTTTTATTATTATTAATAAAATAAAATAAAAACAAACATACATTTGATCAAAATAGGATGCAAGAGGGCAAACAAGTAGGCATGAATATGATCAATATGATATAAACCCCTACACTTAGAACCGAACAGTGGCCTCAATGTTCAAAAGTGATAAGGTGTTACCCCTACACTTAAGAACACAAAAGGCTAATGCTAGAATTCCAAGTGTAAGAAGGAGAACACAATCAGATATGTATGGATAAAGAAAAGAACTGAGTACTCCCCTGATATAGACATGAAGATCGATCGGAGACTGAATGTAGAAGATGATGGAAAACAGCAACATCAACCCTCTGAAAGTCTTCTCGATCCAAGGGAACCCTGCACACAAAAACAAATACCAACAAGCACACATGGAGGGAAGCACGCCCCTACACTTATGTTAGAAAAAAATAAAAATGATAGATCATCGGGTTGCCTCCCGAGAAGCGCTTGTTTTTGTTAACCGAGTCACGAGCCTGACTCGACCACGAATTAAATGGTCCATGGGGAAGCCTCTAATGTAATACCGGGATCAAAAATCTTATCCTCGGTCCCGGAGGAACATAATAAATGAGAGGCAGGAGGATAAGTCATGAAAGGTAAAAAAGACCTCTCAACATACGAAAAGTATGTGAGGTCGTGATCCACGGGAGGTAGGATGGGTAAAGGAGACAAATTGTCATCCCCCAAAGACAATGGATGGTCACTATTCGGCAAAGCCGTAAAGGTATCAATCATGGAATGGTCAATGTCACCTCCCGGGTCAAAGCACTCATCCTCATTTCCCGGTATGAAATGAGGAGAGTAAAAGCGATACATCAACTGCTTGGGTGTTCACGCGGTAGGACGGGGTGGCAACATAATATGAGAAATATCAGAAGACATATCCACCACCCGCGTCACCTCACCAGACCGAATCAAACGGAAGGTAGGGTCAAATCTCTCCACCTCCTCTACGATGGGAGGTGGCATGGCTAACAAAGAATGCTCATCAATAGCAAGAGAGTCAGAGCTATCAATGTCCTCAATCCCCTCTTCAAAGAGAGGATTCACCTCACTAGAGATGTAGGCGTCATCAAAATCAAATAAAGGGTTCGAATAAATCTTGAAATTTTCCTTCTAAACGTCTTCTTCGGATAGTGACTCGTCATCAGTAGAAGTAAAATCATCATCGAGATCAAAAAGCAGATTAGAGAAATCCAAAGAATCTTCTCCCAAGATGTCAGTGGGAGGTAATGAATCATCACTAGAAAGAGATTCACACTCATCGTCACTGTCGGATGTCGCCTCAGATTCACTTGGAATTTGGACAAGGTTATCAACACTAGACTTTATGAATTCATCAGATTCCTTTGCAGGAATTGTGCTAAGATCCTCATCCCCTAGGATGGTTGAATCCTTAGGCTCGAGAGCCGGCAAGTCGAGAGAAGGAATTACAATTCCACTAGGACATTGAGCACAAAGATCATTCCAAGAAATAGTATTCTCATCGTCATCATCATCATAATAGTAAGAACGCACAAGAGGAGGAGTAGAAACACTAAGAGTAGATACTTGCTCTTGTTGTCTTTCGTCATGCAAGCTAATTTTGAGTTGTTTTAAGCTTTCTAGAATTTCATCCAAACTAGTGATTTGTTCCTTAAAAGAAGGTTGATGAACGACGGAGTTTTGTGGGGGTTCAAAATTTTGAAAACCGGAATTATAGCACGCATGTGGCTCATAATTCATCGGTTGACAATAAGAAGTATCGTGAGGGCCCCCACAATGATTGCAACACGGCTATTGAGAAAAATCTAGTGCTTGTTGAGGATAGGGATTGTCATAGACGGGAGGGGGGGGGGGAGAAATTTGTGTAAGAGGAGAAGTACGAATTTCTTGAATTGCACAATGGACAAAATCTAAATTGTGTATAGTCGATATCAGAACCACACTTCGCACAAGTACACCATGGACATATTGGAAAACCAAGCCATGGTCTCCCACACCGAACGCAAGACGAATCCATGAAGAATTATAAATAAGAGGGGTAGAGAAAAAGAATTAAACAGAATAGAGGATAAAGAAGAATAATTTTTAAAACTTTTTTTATGATATATATAGTAATAAAGAAAATAAAATAAAATAAGAAAATATTTTTGGTTTTTTATAAATTATATATATTTTTTTTGTATTTTTTATATATATATATATATACAAATACGAAAATAAATTTTCAAAACGAAAGGATCTTCAAGTCACCAACTAAAAACACAACGCAAACATCGCTACACACAGAGCCAGCAGCGGCGCCATTTGGTACAATCGTTTTCGTACACCCGAAAGGTTATCGTAATCTCGGCGAAGTGTGAATGGAAATCCGCGTTTATGTCTCAAGTTTGATGCTCTCGAATAAACAAGTTTTGAGTTTTATATTTAAATCTACTAATTTGAAAAGACTAAAAATTTAAAACGATATAAGAGCGACAATTATACTACGAATATTAAGCTAAAGGTACCTAAAATAATACTAAGGAAAAAAACGGTTGTCAACTAAACGAGCATAATCAAAACTACTATAATCTCGACATTAAAGTTAAAAAATAATAAGGCAACAATATAGAAGCTAACTAAATAACGACAAGGAAATAGATAGAGAAACGAACCCGAGCGAATAACCGGAGACGCTGAGCTAACATAAAACATAAATTGGTTAACGACAATAAAGCTAAACGACATTTTAAAAGTTATATATAAAAAAAACTATTTTTGTTTCAATATCTAAATTATATTCAATTATTTAAAACTATTTGAAGCTATTAAAACTGATTTATAACATCTATTTTTAAAAACTATATTAAAATTTAAATCTAAGGTTAAAACTATTTGAAACATTTAAAGCTAGTTCTAAGCTTAATTAATTAAAACTAGGTATTAAATAGTGATCATTAAATGCTTTAAAAGTAAAACATGATATGTGTTGAATTTATTCTTTTCACACGAGTAGTCACCAAAACCAAATAAGCAACTTGTATTTTTTTAGTTACCATTCAAGCATATGCATAACCGAATCTAGAATTAACATCAAAAATAAAAAAATTACCACTACTGAATCAAAAATATCAACCGAACTGCAATATTAAACTGAATACTAAAGGTTGATAAACATAAGCTGTAACTATGTTGCATAAAAATCTAAATCTAATCTATGAAATCTACTCAATTTCTATAGCTATAGTTATAAAAGAAAGACAACAAAGCTAAAAGTTAAAAAAAATCAAAAGATACCAATAATGAAAGAAAGACAAGATAAGATTTGATCTTATTCTTCCCTTAAACAACACGCAGCAAGAAAAGAAATAAAATGAGGATCAAGAATGTTTAATAACCGCTTATCTTATCTATTCTCCTTTATCTAAAAAATGACTACTGATAAAAAATTGATGAAGAAGTCTCGTTCTATCCTAACTAAAAAAGTAAATGTAATAAAAAATTGAATGTCTCTATCCTCCTCTTCTTTTTTTTGGCTGCGTCTTTGTTAAGAATCGCATATGATCTCTTTACCCTGCTGGGCCTTTTTGGGCTTTGTTCATGCTGGGCATGCTGTGGTTTTCTAGGCTGCTGGGCTGCGAATGATATGAATCTGCTGGGTCTGAGCTGGGCTTGTAGGCTGCGTTGTTTGTTGTATAATAATGGGTCAGTTCGACCCATTTAATTGGTGTCGGGTCGGCCCAATAAAACACGAATGCATCGTAAAACTCGATTTCCCATGCTATTTCTATTTCTCGTGCTCGTCTTGGCTCTTTTTCTTCGTTTTTTGCTCCTTTTCTTTATTATTCGTGCCTACAATAATAAATATCACATATAAACGATAAATGCTTTAAAAATACACGTTTTGCTATTTATTATACCAAAAATGAAGGGATACAGCACTAAAATCATGACTAATTTCGTGTTTAACAGTAAGCTAGTATTTGAGGTAGTTGAGAATGCACTAGACAAAGAGCATCTCGACGACACATTATAATATAAAGGTCAAGATATGAGTGTGGTCAAACAACAGGTTGTGTTATTTGACCAAGAAAACAATGATATCGTTTATCCTTGTGAAGCCTACACAGGTGAATAATATACAAAAAAGGACAAGTATTTTTTTAACATCTCATGTAGGAGGATCATGCTTCTGTATTATATGACTCTGAAATATTTGATTCTATATTTGATTCTATTTAAATTGAGACCCATCAAGAAATAGAGTGCCAAACATAATCGCTAACATATAAAAACAGATTTAGATTGAAATTATCTGACAACGTAGGCTGCAATAAAATTGTCATAACATGTGATACATGACTCCGTTTCAGGACCACAACTAAGAAAATGGATCCTTGAAATAAGGATTAATTTTATCTAGGCAAACATTGGTCAAAAGCGACTAAACCTGATAAAAAACATATGCAAATCGACTATAAACAACCAAAACATTGCCGTAACCGGCTGAAATCATCCAAACATAAGAAAAAACAACTATATTTATTTCTTGTCCATATGGACCACATAGAAACCGGTCAAAATGTTTTCACCTGGATTCTAGATGGATGAAACACGTATATGTATTTTCGTTGTTTAGTTTTGGTCGTGTTTTACCAAGTATAAAAGTTGGTAAGCTAGTATTTGAGGTAGTTGAGAAAGCACTAGACAAAGAGCATCTTGATGACACATTATAATATAAAGGTCAAGATATGAGTGTGGTCTAACAACACGTTGTGTTATTTGACCAAGAAAACAATGATATTGTTTATTTGACATTTCATGTAGGAGGATCATGCTTCTGTATATTATATGAATCTGAAATATTTGATTCTATTTAAATTGAGACCCGTCAAGAAATAGAGTGCCAAACATAATCGCTAACATATAAAAACAGATTTAGATTGAAATTATCTGACAACGTGGGCTGCAATAAAATCGTCATAACATGTGATACATGACTCCGTTTCAAGACCACAACTAAGAAAATAGATCCTTGAAATAAGGATTAATTTTATCTAGGCAAACATTGTTCAAAAGCGACTAAACCTGATAAAAAACAGATGCAAATCGACCATAAACAGCCAAAACATTGCCGAAACCAGCTCAAATCAACGAAACATAAGAAAAAACAACTAAATTTATTTCTAGTCCATATGGACCACATAGAAACCGGTCAAAATGTTTTCGCCCGGATTCCAGATGGATTAAAGACGTATATGTATTTTCTTTGTTTAGTTTTGGTCGTGTTTTACCAAGTAAAAAAGTTGGTCAGCTAGTATTTGAGGTAGTTGAGAATACACTAGACAAAGAGCATCTTGACGACACATTATAATATAAAGGTCAAGATATGTGTGTAGTCTAACAACACGTTCTGTCATTTGACCAAGAAAATAATGATATTGTTTATCTTTGTGAAGCCTACACAAGTGAATAATATACAAAAAAAGGACAAGTATTTTTTGACATTTCATGTAGGAGGATCATGCTTCTGTACTATATGACTCTGAAATATTTGATTCCATATTTGACTCTATTTAAATTGAGACCCGTCAAGAAATAGAGTGCAAAACACAATCCTAACATATAAAAACAGATTTAGATTGAAATTATCTGACAACGTGGGCTGCAATAAATTCGTCATAACATGTGATACATGACTCCGTTTCAAGACCACAACTAAGAAAATGGATCCTTGAAATAAGGATTAAGTTTATCTAGGCAAACATTGGTCAAAAGCGACTAAACATGATAAAAACTAATGAAAATCGACCATAAACAGCCAAAACATTGCCGTAACCGGCTGAAATCATCCAAACATAATAAAAAACATCTAAATTTATTTCTACTCCATATGGACCACATAGAAACCGGTCAAAATGTTTTTGCCCGGATTCTAGATGGATGAAACACGTATATGTATTTTCATTTGTTTATTTTTGGTAGTGTTTAACCAAGTATTAAAGGTGGTCAACTAGTATTTGAGGTAGTTGAGAATGCACTAGACAAAGAGCATCTCGACGACACATTATAATATAAAGGTCAAGATATGAGTGTGGTCTATCAACACGTTGTGTTATTTGACCAAGAAAACAATGATATTGTTTATTTGACATTTCATGTAGGAGGATCATGCTTCTGTATATTATATGAATCTGAAATATTTGATTCTATTTAAATTGAGACCCGTCAAGAAATAGAGTGCCAAACATAATCGCTAACATATAAAAAAAGATTTAGATTGAAATTATCTAACAACGTGGGCTGCAATAAAATCGTCATAACATGTGATACATGACTCCGTTTTAAGACCACAACTAAGAAAATGGATCCTTGAAATAAGGATTAATTTTATCTCGGCAAACATTGTTCAAAAGCGACTAAACCTGATAAAAAACAGATGCAAATCGACCATAAACAGCCAAAACATTGCCGAAACCAGCTCAAATCAACGAAACATAAGAAAAAACAACTAAATTTATTTCTAGTCCATATGGACCACATAGAAACCGGTCAAAATGTTTTCGCCCGGATTCCAGATGGATTAAACACGTATATGTATTTTCTTTGTTTAGTTTTGGTCGTGTTTTACCAAGTAAAAAAGTTGGTCAGCTAGTATTTGAGGTAGTTGAGAATACACTAGACAAAGAGCATCTTGACGACACATTATAATATAAAGGTCAAGATATGTGTGTGGTCTAACAACACGTTCTGTCATTTGACCAAGAAAATATGATATTGTTTATCCTTGTGAAGCCTACACAAGTGAATAATATACAAAAAAAGGACAAGTATTTTTTGACATTTCATGTAGGAGGATCATGCTTCTGTACTATATGACTTTGAAATATTTGATTCCATATTTGACTCTATTTAAATTGAGACCCGTCAAGAAATAGAGTGCAAAACACAATCGCTAACATATAAAAACAGATTTAGATTGAAATTATCTGACAACGTGTGCTGCAATAAATTCGTCATAACATGTGATACATGACTCCGTTTCAAGACCACAACTAAGAAAATGGATCCTTGAAATAAGGATTAAGTTTATCTAGGCAAACATTGGTCAAAAGCGACTAAACATGATAAAAACTAATGAAAATCGACCATAAACAGCCAAAACATTGCCGTAACCGGCTGAAATCATCCAAACATAATAAAAAACATCTAAATTTATTTCTAGTCCATATGGACCACATAGAAACCGGTCAAAATGTTTTTTCCCGGATTCTAGATGGATGAAACACGTATATGTATTTTCATTTGTTTATTTTTGGTCGTGTTTTACCAAGTATTAAAGGTGGTCAACTAGTATTTGAGGTAGTTGAGAATGCACTAGACAAAGAGCATCTCGACGACACATTATAATATAAAGGTCAAGATATGAGTGTGGTCTAACAACACGTAGTGTTATTTGACCAAGAAAACAATGATATTGTTTATCCTTGTGAAACCTACACAGGTGAATATTATACAAAAAAAGGACAAGTGTTTTTTGACATTTCATGTAGGAGGATCATGCTTCTGTATATTATATGAATCTGAAATATTTGATTCCATATTTGATTCTATTTAAATTGAGACCCGTCAAGAAATAGAGTGCCAAACATAATCGCTAACATATAAAAACAGATTCAGATTGAAATTATCTAACAACGTGGGCTGCAATAAAATCGTCATAACATGTGATACATGACTCCGTTTCAAGACCACAACTAAGAAAATGGATCCTTGAAATAAGGATTAATTTTATCTAGGCAAACATTGTTCAAAAGCGACTAAACCTGATAAAAAACAGATGCAAATCGACCATAAACAACCAAAACATTGCCGAAACCAGCTGAAATCATCGAAACATAAGAAAAAACAACTAAATTTATTTCTAGTCCATATGGACCACATAGAAACCGGTCAAAATGTTTTCGCCCGGATTCTAGATGGATGAAACACGTATATGTATTTTTTTGTTTAGTTTTGGTCGTGTTTTACCAAGTAAAAAAGTTGGTCAGCTAGTATTTGAGGTAGTTGAGAATGCACTAGACCAAGAGCATCTCGACGACACATTATAATATAAAGGTCAAGATATGTGTGTGGTCTGACAACACGTTGTTTTATTTGACCAAGAAAATAATGATATTGTTTATCCTTGTGAAGCCTACACAAGTGAATAATATACAAAAAAAGGACAAGTATTTTTTGACATTTCATGTAGGAGGATCATGCTTTTGTATTATATGACTCTGAAATATTTGATTCCATATTTATTTCTATTTAAATTGAGACTCGTCAAGAAATAGAGTGCCAAACATAATCGCTAACATATAAAAGCCGATTTAGATTGAAATTATCTAACAACGTGGGCTGCAATAAAATCGTCATAACATGTGATACATGACTATGTTTCAAGACAACAACAAAGAAAATGGATCCTTGAAATAAGAATTAATTTTATCTAGGCAAACATTGGTTAAAAGCGACTAAACCTGATAAAAACTGATGCAAATCGACCATAAACAGCCAAAACATTGCCGTAACCGGCTGAAATCATCCAAACATAAGAAAAAACAACTAAATTTATTTCTAGTCCATATGGACCACATATAAACCGGTCAAAATGTTTTCTCCCGGATTTTAGATGGATGAAACACGTATATGTATTTGAGGTAGTTGAGAATGCACTAGACAAAGAGCATCTCGACGTCACATTATAATATAAATGTCAAGATATGAGTGTGGTTTAACAACACGTTGTGTTATTTGACCAAGAAAACAAAGATATTGTTTATCCTTGTGAAGCCTACACAAGTGAATAATATACAAAAAAGGACAAGTATTTTTTGAAATTTCATGTAGGAGGATCATGCTTCTGTACTATATGACTCTGAAATATTTGATTTCATATTTGACTCTATTTAAATTGAGACCCGTCAAGAAATAGAGTGCAAACACAATCGCTAACATATAAAAACAGATTTAGATTGAAATTATCTGACAACGTGGGCTTCAATAAATTCGTCATAACATGTGATACATGACTCCGTTTCAAGACCACAACTAAGAAAATGGATCCTTGAAATAAGGATTAAGTTTATCTAGGCAAACATTGGTCAAAAGCGACTAAACATGATAAAAACTAATGAAAATCGACCATAAACAGCCAAAACATTGTCGTAACCGGCTGAAATCATCCATACATAATAGAAAACATCTAAATTTATTTCTAGTCCATATGGACCACATAGAAACCGGTCAAAATGTTTTTGCCCGGATTCTAGATGGATGAAACACGTATATGTATTTTCATTTGTTTATTTTTGGTCGTGTTTTACCAAGTATTAAAGGTGGTCAACTAGTATTTGAGGTAGTTGAGAATGCACTAGACAAAGAGCATCTCGACGACACATTATAATATAAAGGTCAAGATATGAGTGTGGTCTAACAACACGTAGTGTTATTTGACCAAGAAAACAATGATATTGTTTATCCTTGTGAAACCTACACAGGTGAATATTATACAAAAAAAGGACAAGTGTTTTTTGACATTTCATGTAGGAGGATCATGCTTCTGTATATTATATGAATCTGATATATTTGATTCCATATTTTATTCTATTTAAATTGAGACCCGTCAAGAAATAGAGTGCAAACATAATCGCTAACATATAAAAACAGATTTAGATTGAAATTATCTAACAACGTGGGCTGCAATAAAATCGTCATAACATGTGATACATGACTCCGTTTCAAGACCAAAACTAAGAAAATGGATCCTTGAAATAAGGATTAATTTTATGTAGGCAAACATTGTTCAAAAGCGACTAAACCTGATAAAAAATAGATGCAAATCGACCATAAACAGCCAAAACATTGCCGAAACCAGCTAAAATCATCGAAACATAAGAAAAAACAACTAAATTTATTTCTAGTCCATATGGACCACATAGAAACCGGTCAAAATGTTTTCGCCCGGATTCTAGATTGATGAAACACGTATATGTATTTTTTTGTTTAGTTTTGGTCGTGTTTTACCAAGTATAAAAGTTGGTAAGCTAGTATTTGAGGTAGTTGAGAATGCACTAGACAAAGAGCATCTCGACGACACATTATAATATAAAGGTCAAGATATAAGTGTGGTCTGACAACACGTTGTTTTATTTGACAAAGAAAATAATGATATTTTTTATCCTTGTGAAGCCTACACAAGTGAATAATATACAAAAAAAAGGACAAGTATTTTTTGACATTTCATATAGGAGGATCATGCTTCTGTATTATATGACTCTGAAATATTTGATTCCATATTTGATTCTATTTAAATTGAGACCTGTCAAGAAATAGAGTGCCAAACATAATCGCCAACATATAAAAACAGATTTAGATTGAAATTATCTGACAACATGGGCTGCAATAAAATCGTCATAACATGTGATACATGACTCCGTTTCAAGACTCCAACTACGAAAATGGATCCTTGAAATAAGGATTAATTTTATCTAGGCAAAGATTGGTCAAATGCGACTAAACCTGATAAAAAACTGATGCAAATCGACAATAAACAGCCAAAACATTACCGTAACCGGCCAAAATCATCCAAACATAAGAAAAAACATCTAAATTTATTTCTAGTCCATATGGACCACATATAAACCGCTAAAAATGTTTTCGCCCGGATTCTAGATGGATGAAACATGTATATGTATTTTCCTTGTTTAGTTTTGGTCGTGTTTTACCAAGTATAAAAGTTGGTCGGCTAGTATTTGAGGTAGTTGAGAATGCACTAGACAAAGAGCATCTCCACGAAACATTCTAATATAAAGGTCAAGATATGAGTGTGGTCTAACAACACGTTGTGTTATTTGACCAAGAAAACAATGATATTGTTTATCCTTGTGAAGCCTACACAGGTGAATAATATATAAAAAAAGGACAAGTATCTTTTGACATTTCATGTAGGAGGATCATGCTTCTGTATTATATGACTCTGAAATTTTAATTCCATATTTGATTCTATTTAAATTGAGACCCGTCAAGAAATAGAGTGCCAAACATAATCGCTAACATATAAAAGCAGATTTAGATTGAAATTATCTAACAACGTGGGCTGCAATAAAATCGTCATAACATGTGATACATGATTCTGTTTCAAGACCACAACTAAGAAAATGGGTCCTTGAAATAAGGATTAATTTTATCTAGGCAAACATTGGTCAAAAGCGACTAAACGTGATAAAACTGATGCAAATCGACCATAAATAGCCAAAACATTGTCGTAACCGGCTGAAATCATCAAAACATAAGAAAAAACAAATAAATTTATTTCTAGTCCATATGAACCACATAGAAACCGGTCAAAATGTTTTCTCCCGGATTTTAGATGGATGAAACACGTATATGTATTTTCTTTGTTTAGTTTTGGTCGTGTTTTACCAAGTATAAAAGTTGGTCAGCTAGTATTTGAGGTAGTTGAGAATGCACTAGACAAAGAGCATCTCGACGTCACATTATAATATAAAGGTCAAGATATGAGTGTGGTTTAACAACACGTTATGTTATTTGACCAAGAAAACAAAGATATTGTTTATCCTTGTGAAGCCTACACAAGTGAATAATATACAAAAAAGGACAAGTATTTTTTGACATTTCATGTAGGAGGATCATGCTTCTGTATTATATGACTCTGAAATATTTGATTCCATATTTGATTCTATTTAAATTGAGATCTGTCAAGAAATAGAGTGCCAAACATAATCGCTAACATATAAAAACATATTTAGATAGAAATTATCTGACAACGTGGGCGGCAATAAAATCGTCATAACATGTGATTCATGACTCCGTTTCAAGACCACAACTAAGAAAATAGATCCTTGATATAAGGATTAATTTTATCTAGGCAAACAATGGTCAAAAGCGAATAAACATGATAAAAAACTGATGAAAATCGACCATAAATAGCCAAAACATTATCGTAACCGGCTGAAATCATCCAAACATAATAAAAAACATCTAAATTTATTTCTACTCCATATGGACCACATAGAAACCGGTCAAAATGTTTTCGCCTTGATTCTAGATGGATGAAACACGTATATGTATTTTCTTTGTTTAGTTTTGGTCGTGTTTTACCTAGTATAAAAGTTGGTCAGCTAGTATTTGAGGTAGTTGAGAATGCACTAGACAAAGAGCATCTCGACGACACATTATAATATAAAGGTCAAGATATGAGTGTGGCATAACAATACGTTGTGTTATTTGACCAAGAAAACAATGATATTGTTTATCCTTGTGAAGCCTACACAGGTGAATACTATATAAAAAAAGGACAATTATTTTTTGACATTTCATGTAGGAGGATCATGCTTCTGTATTATATGACTCTGAAATATTAGATTCCATATTTGACTCTATTTAAATTGAGACCCGTCAAGAAATAGAGTACCAAACATAATCGCTAACATATAAAAACAGATTTAGATTGAAATTATCTGACAACGTAGGCTGCAATAAAATTGTCATAACATGTGATACATGACTCCGTTTTAAGACCACAACTAAGAAAATGGATCCTTGAAATAAGGATTAATTTTATCGAGGCAGAGATTGGTCAAAAGCAACTAAACCTGATAAAAAACTCATGCAAATCGACAATAAACAGCCAAAACATTGCCGTAACCGGCTGAATTTATCTAAATATAAGAAAAAACATCTAAATTTATTTCTAGTCCACATGAACCACATAGAAACCGGTCAAAATGTTTTCGCCCGGATTCTAGATGGATGAAACACGTATATGTATTTTCTTTGTTTAGTTTTTGTCGTGTTTTACCTAGTATAAAAGTTGGTCAGCAAGTATTTGAGGTAGTTGAGAATGCACTAGACAAAGAGCATCTCGACGACACATTATAATATAAAGGTCAAGATATGAGTGCGGTCTAACAACACATTGTGTTATTTGACCAAGAAAACAATGATATTGTTTATCCTTGTGAAGCCTACATAGGTGAATAATATATAAAAAAGGACAGGTATTTTTTGACATTTCATGTAGGAGGATCATGATTATGTATTATATGACTCTGGAATATTTGATACCATATTTGATTCTATTTAAATTGAGACCCGTCAAGAAATAGAATGCCAAACATAATCGCTAACATATAAAAACATATTTAGATTGAAATTATCTGACAACGTGGGCTGCAATAAAATCGTCATAACATGTGATACATGACTACGTTTCAAGACCACAACTAAGAAAATGGATCCTTGAAATAAGGATTAATTTTATCTAGGCAAAAATTGGTCAAAAGCGACTAAACTTAATAAAAAACTGATGTAAATCGACAATAAACAACCAAAACATTGCCGTAACCGGCTGAAATCATCCCAACATAAGAAAAAACATCTAAATTTATTTCTAGTCCATATGGACCACATAGAAACCGGTCAAAATGTTTTTGCCCGGATTCTAGATGGATGAAACACGTATATGTATTTTCCTTGTTTAGTTTTGGTCGTGTTTTACCAAGTATAAAAGTTGGTCGACTAGTATTTGAGGTAGTTGAGAATGCACTAGACAAAGAGCATCTCCACGAAACATTATAATATAAAGATCAAGATATGAGTGTGGTCTAACAACACCTTGTGTTATTTGACCAAGAAAACAATGATATTGTTTATCCTTGTGAAGCCTACACAAGTGAATAATATACAAAAAAAGGTCAAGTATCTTTTGACATTTCATGTAGGAGGATCATGCTTATGTATTATATGACTCTGAAATATTTGATTCCATATTTGATTCTATTTAAATTGAGAACCGTCAAGAAAGAGAGTGCCAAACATAATCGCTAACATATAAAAGCAGATTTAGATTGAAATTATCTAACAACGTGGGCTGCAATAAAATCGTCATAACATGTGATACATGACTCTGTTTCAAGACCACAACTAAGAAAATGGATCCTTGAAATAAGGATTAATTTTATCTAGGCAAACATTGGTCAAAAGCGACTAAACATGATAAAAACTGATGCAAATCGACCATAAACAGCCAAAACATTGTCGTAACCGGCTGAAATCATCCAAACATAAGAAAAAACAACTAAATTTATTTCTAGTCCATATGGACCACATAGAAACCGGTCAAAATGTTTTCTCCCGGATTTTAGATGGATGAAACACGTATATGTATTTTCTTTGTTTAGTTTTGGTCGTGTTTTACCAAGTATAAAAGTTGGTCAGCTAGTATTTGAGGTAGTTGAGAATGCACTAGACAAAGAGCATCTCGACATCACATTATAATATAAAGGTCAAGATATGAGTGTGGATTAACAACACGTTGTGTTATTTGACCAAGAAAACAAAGATATTGTTTAGCCTTGTGAAGCCTACACAAGTGAATAATATAGAAAAAAGGACAAGTATTTTTTGACATTTCATGTAGGAGGATCATGCTTCTGTATTATATGACTCTGAAATATTTTATTCCATATTTGATTCTATTTAAATTGAGATCTGTCAAGAAATAGAGTGCCAAACATAATCGCTAACATATAAAAACATATTTAGATAGAAATTATCTGACAACGTGGGCTGCAATAAAATCGTCATAACATGTGATTCATGACTCCGTTTCAAGACCACAACTAAGAAAATGGATCCTTGATATAAGGATTAATTTTATCTAGGCAAACAATGGTCAAAAGCGAATAAACATGATAAAAAACTGATGAAAATCGACCATAAATAGCCAAAACATTATCGTAACCGGCTGAAATCATCCAAACATAATAAAAAACATCTAAATTTATTTCTACTCCATATGGACCACATAGAAACCAGTCAAAATGTTTTCGCCCGGATTCTAGATGGATGAAACACGTATATGTATTTTCTTTGTTTAGTTTTGGTCGTGCTTTACCTAGTATAAAAGTTGGTCAGCTAGTATTTGAGGTAGTTGAGAATGCACTAGATAAAGAGCATCTCGACGACACATTATAATATAAAGGTCAACATATGAGTGTGGCATAACAACACGTTGTGTTATTTGACCAAGAAAACAATGATATTGTTTATCCTTGTGAAGCCTACACAAGTGAATAATATACAAAAAAGGACAAGTATTTTTTGACATTTCATGTAGGAGGATCATGCTTCTGTATTATATGACTCTGAAATATTTGATTCCATATTTGATTCTATTTAAATTGAGATCTGTCAAGAAATAGAGTGCCAAACATAATCGCTAACATATAAAAACATATTTAGATAGAAAATATCTGACAACGTGGGCTGCAATAAAATCGTCATAACATGTGATTCATGACTCCGTTTCAAGACCACAACTAAGAAAATGGATCCTTGATATAAGGATTAATTTTATCTAGGCAAACAATGGTCAAAAGCGAATAAACATGATAAAAAACTGATGAAAATCGACCATAAATAGCCAAAACATTATCGTAACCGGCTGAAATCATCCAAACATAATAAAAAAAATCTAAATTTATTTCTACTCCATATGGACCACATAGAAACCAGTCAAAATGTTTTCGCCCGGATTCTAGATGGATGAAACACGTATATGTATTTTCTTTGTTTAGTTTTGGTCGTGCTTTACCTAGTATAAAAGTTGGTCAGCTAGTATTTGAGGTAGTTGAGAATGCACTAGATAAAGAGCATCTCGACGACACATTATAATATAAAGGTCAACATATGAGTGTGGCATAACAACACATTGTGTTATTTGACCAAGAAAACAATGATATTGTTTATCCTTGTGAAGCCTACACAGGTGAATACTATACAAAAAAAGGACAATTATTTTTTGACATTTCATGTAGGAGGTTCATGCTTCTGTATTATATGACTCTGAAATATTAGATTCCATATTTGACTCTATTTAAATTGAGACGCGTCAAGAAATAGAGTGCCAAACATAATCGCTAACATATAAAAACATATTTAGATTGAAATTATCTGACAACGTGGGCTGCAATAAAAATGTCATAACATGTGATACATGACTCCGTTTTAAGACCACAACTAAGAAAATGGATCCTTGAAATACGGATTAATTTTATCTAGGCAGAGATTGGTCAAAAGCGACTAAACCTGATAAAAAACTGATGCAAATCGACAATAAACAGCCAAAACATTGCCGTAACCGGCTGAAATCATCTAAATATAAGAAAAAACATCTAAATTTATTTCTAGTCCATATGGACCAAATAGAAACCGGTCAAAATATTTTCTCCCGGATTCTAGATGGATGAAAAACGTATATGTATTTTCTTTGTTTAGTTTTTGTCGTGTTTTACCTAGTATAAAAGTTGGTCAGCAAGTATTTGAGGTAGTTGAGAATGCACTAGACAAAGAGCATCTCGACGACACATTATAATATAAAGGTCAAGATATGAGTGCGGTCTAACAACACATTGTGTTATTTGACCAAGAAAACAATGATATTGTTTATCCTTGTGAAGCCTACATAGGTGAATAATATACAAAAAAGGACAGGTATTTTTTGATATTTCATGTAGGAGGATCATGATTCTGTATTATATGACTCTGAAATATTTGATACCATATTTGATTCTATTTAAATTGAGACCTGTCAAGAAATAGAATGCCAAACATAATCGCTAACATATAAAAACATATTTAGATTGAAATTATCTGACAACGTGGGCTGCAATAAAATCGTCATAACATGTGATACATGACTCCGTTTCAAGACCACAACTAAGAAAATGGATCCTTGAAATAAGGATTAATTTTATCTAGGCAAAAATTGGTCAAAAGCGACTAAACCTGATAAAAAACTGATGTAAATCGACAATAAACAACCAAAACATTGCCGTAACCGGCTGAAATCATCCAAACATAAGAAAAAACATCTAAATTTATTTCTAGTCCATATGAACCACATAGAAACCGGTCAAAATGTTTTTGCCCGGATTCTAGATGGATGAAACACGTATATGTATTTTCCTTGTTTAGTTTTGGTCGTGTTTTACCAAGTATAAAAGTTGGTCGACTAGTATTTGAGGTAGTTGAGAATGCACTAGACAAAGAGCATCTCCACGAAACATTATAATATAAAGATCAAGATATGAGTGTGGTCTAACAACACCTTGTGTTATTTGACCAAGAAAACAATGATATTGTTTATCCTTGTGAAGCCTACACAAGTGAATAATATACAAAAAAAGGTCAAGTATCTTTTGACATTTCATGTAGGAGGATCATGCTTCTGTATTATATGACTCTGAAATATTTGATTCCATATTTGATTCTATTTAAATTGAGAACCGTCAAGAAAGAGAGTGCCAAACATAATCGCTAACATATAAAAGCAGATTTAGATTGAAATTATCTAACAACGTGGGCTGCAATAAAATAGTCATAACATGTGATACATGACTCTGTTTCAAGACCACAACTAAGAAAATGGATCCTTGAAATAAGGATTAATTTTATCTAGGCAAACATTGGTCAAAAGCGACTAAACCTGATAAAAGCTGATGCAAATCGACCATAAACAGCCAAAACATTGTCGTAACCGGCTGAAATCATCCAAACATAAGAAAAAACAACTAAATTTATTTCTAGTCCATATGGACCACATAGAAACCGGTCAAAATGTTTTCTCCCGGATTTTAGATGGATGAAACACGTATATGTATTTTCTTTGTTTAGTTTTGGTCGTGTTTTACCAAGTATAAAAGTTGGTCAGCTAGTATTTGAGGTAGTTGATAATGCACTAGACAAAGAGCATCTCGACATCACATTATAATATAAAGGTCAAGATATGAGTGTGGTTTAACAACACGTTGTGTTATTTGACCAAGAAAACAAAGATATTGTTTATCCTTGTGAAGCCTACACAAGTGAATAATATACAAAAAAGGACAAGTATTTTTTGACATTTCATGTAGGAGGATCATGCTTCTGTATTATATGACTCTGAAATATTTGATTCCATATTTGATTCTATTTAAATTGAGATCTGTCAAGAAATAGAGTGCCAAACATAATCGCTAACATATAAAAACATATTTAGATAGAAATTATCTGACAACGTGGGCTGCAATAAAATCGTCATAACATGTGATTCATGACTCCGTTTCAAGACCACAACTAAGAAAATGGATCCTTGATATAAGGATTAATTTTATCTAGGCAAACAATGGTCAAAAGCGAATAAACATGATAAAAAACTGATGAAAATCGACCATAAATAGCCAAAACATTATCGTAACCGGCTGAAATCATCCAAACATAATAAAAAACATCTAAATTTATTTCTACTCCATATGGACCACATAGAAACCAGTCAAAATGTTTTCGCCCGGATTCTAGATGGATGAAACACGTATATGTATTTTCTTTGTTTAGTTTTGGTCGTGCTTTACCTAGTATAAAAGTTGGTCAGCTAGTATTTGAGGTAGTTGAGAATGCACTAGATAAAGAGCATCTCGACGACACATTATAATATAAAGGTCAACATATGAGTGTGGCATAACAACACGTTGTGTTATTTGACCAAGAAAACAATGATATTGTTTATCCTTGTGAAGCCTACACAAGTGAATAATATACAAAAAAGGACAAGTATTTTTTGACATTTCATGTAGGAGGATCATGCTTCTGTATTATATGACTCTGAAATATTTGATTCCATATTTGATTCTATTTAAATTGAGATCTGTCAAGAAATAGAGTGCCAAACATAATCGCTAACATATAAAAACATATTTAGATAGAAAATATCTGACAATGTGGGCTGCAATAAAATCGTCATAACATGTGATTCATGACTCCGTTTCAAGACCACAACTAAGAAAATGGATCCTTGATATAAGGATTAATTTTATCTAGGCAAACAATGGTCAAAAGCGAATAAACATGATAAAAAACTGATGAAAATCGACCATAAATAGCCAAAACATTATCGTAACCGGCTGAAATCATCCAAACATAATAAAAAACATCTAAATTTATTTCTACGCCATATGGACCACATAGAAACCAGTCAAAATGTTTTCGCCCGGATTCTAGATGGATGAAACACGTATATGTATTTTCTTTGTTTAGTTTTGGTCGTGCTTTACCTAGTATAAAAGTTGGTCAGCTAGTATTTGAGGTAGTTGAGAATGCACTAGATAAAGAGCATCTCGACGACACCTTATAATATAAAGGTCAACATATGAGTGTGGCATAACAACACGTTGTGTTATTTGACCAAGAAAACAATGATATTGTTTATCCTTGTGAAGCCTACACAGGTGAATACTATACAAAAAAAGGACAATTATTTTTTGACATTTCATGTAGGAGGTTCATGCTTCTGTATTGTATGACTCTGAAATATTAGATTCCATATTTGACTCTATTTAAATTGAGACGCGTCAAGAAATAGAGTGCCAAACATAATCGCTAACATATAAAAACATATTTAGATTGAAATTATCTGACAACGTGGGCTGCAATAAAAATGTCATAACATGTGATACATGACTCCGTTTTAAGACCACAACTAAGAAAATGGATCCTTGAAATACGGATTAATTTTATCTAGGCAGAGATTGGTCAAAAGCGACTAAACCTGATAAAAAACTGATGCAAATCGACAATAAACAGCCAAAACATTGCCGTAACCGGCTGAAATCATCTAAATATAAGAAAAAACATCTAAATTTATTTCTAGTCCATATGGACCAAATAGAAACCGGTCAAAATATTTTTGCCCGGATTCTAGATGGATGAAAAACGTATATGTATTTTCTTTGTTTAGTTTTGGTCGTGTTTTACCTAGTATAAAACTTGGTCAGCAAGTATTTGAGGTAGTTGAGAATGCACTAGACAAAGAGCATCTCGACGACACATTATAATATAAAGGTCAAGATATGAGTGTGGTCTAACAACACATTGTGTTATTTGACCAAGAAAACAATGATATTGTTTATCCTTATGAAGCCTACATAGGTGAATAATATATAAAAAAGGACATATATTTTTTGACATTTCATGTAGGAGGATCATGATTCTGTATTATATGACTCTGAAATATTTGATACCATATTTGATTCTATTTAAATTGAGAGCCGTCAAGAAATAGAATGCCAAACATAATCGCTAACATATAAAAACATATTTAGATTGAAATTCTCTGACAACGTGGGCTGCAATAAAATCGTCATAACATGTGATACATGACTCCGTTTCAAGACCACAACTAAGAAAATGGATCCTTGAAATAAGGATTAATTTTATCTAGGCAAAGATTGGTCAAAAGCGACTAAACCTGATACAAAACTGATGCAAATCGACAATAAACAGCCAAAATATTGCCGTAACCGGCTGAAATCATCGAAACATAAGAAAAAACATCTAAAATTTTTCTAGTCCATATGGACCACATAGAAACCGGTCAAAATGTTTCCGCCCAGATTCTAGATGGATGAAACACGTATATGTATTTTCTTTGTTTAGTTTTGGTCGTGTTTTACCTAGTAGAAAAGTTGGTCAGCTAGTATTTGAGGTGGTTGAGAGTGCACTAGACAAAGAGCATCTCGACGACACATTATAAGATAAAGGTCAAGATATGAGTGTGGTTTAACAACACGTTGTGTTATTTGACCAAGAAAACAATGATATTGTTTATCCTTGTGAAGCCTACACAGGTGAATACTATACAAAAAAAGGACAATTATTTTTTGACATTTCATGTAGGACGTTCATGCTTCTGTATTATATGACTCTGAAATATTAGATTCCATATTTGACTCTATTTAAATTGAGACCCGTCAAGAAATAGAGTGCCAAACATAATCGCTAACATATAAAAACATATTTAGATTGAAATTATCTGACAACATGGGTTGCAATAAAATTGTCATAACATGTGATACATGACTCTGTTTTAAGACCACAACTAAGAAAATGGATCCTTGAAATACGGATTAATTTTATCTAGGCAGAGATTGGTCAAAAGCGACTAAACCTGATAAAAAACTGATGCAAATCGACAATAAACAGCCAAAACATTGCCGTAACCGGCTGAAATCATCTAAATATAAGAAAAAACATCTAAATTTATTTCTAGTCCATATGGACCAAATAGAAACCGGTCAAAATATTTTTGCCCGGATTCTAGATGGATGAAAAACGTATATGTATTTTCTTTGTTTAGTTTTGGTCGTGTTTTACCTAGTATAAAACTTGGTCAGCAAGTATTTGAGGTAGTTGAGAATGCACTAGACAAAGAGCATCTCGACGACACATTATAATATAAAGGTCAAGATATGAGTGTGGTCTAACAACACATTGTGTTATTTGACCAAGAAAACAATGATATTGTTTATCCTTATGAAGCCTACATAGGTGAATAATATATAAAAAAGGACATATATTTTTTGACATTTCATGTAGGAGGATCATGATTCTGTATTATATGACTCTGAAATATTTGATACCATATTTGATTCTATTTAAATTGAGAGCCGTCAAGAAATAGAATGCCAAACATAATCGCTAACATATAAAAACATATTTAGATTGAAATTCTCTGACAACGTGGGCTGCAATAAAATCGTCATAACATGTGATACATGACTCCGTTTCAAGACCACAACTAAGAAAATGGATCCTTGAAATAAGGATTAATTTTATCTAGGCAAAGATTGGTCAAAAGCGACTAAACCTGATACAAAACTGATGCAAATCGACAATAAACAGCCAAAATATTGCCGTAACCGGCTGAAATCATCGAAACATAAGAAAAAACATCTAAAATTTTTCTAGTCCATATGGACCACATAGAAACCGGTCAAAATGTTTCCGCCCAGATTCTAGATGGATGAAACACGTATATGTATTTTCTTTGTTTAGTTTTGGTCGTGTTTTACCTAGTAGAAAAGTTGGTCAGCTAGTATTTGAGGTGGTTGAGAGTGCACTAGACAAAGAGCATCTCGACGACACATTATAAGATAAAGGTCAAGATATGAGTGTGGTTTAACAACACGTTGTGTTATTTGACCAAGAAAACAATGATATTGTTTATCCTTGTGAAGCCTACACAGGTGAATACTATACAAAAAAAGGACAATTATTTTTTGACATTTCATGTAGGACGTTCATGCTTCTGTATTATATGACTCTGAAATATTAGATTCCATATTTGACTCTATTTAAATTGAGACCCGTCAAGAAATAGAGTGCCAAACATAATCGCTAACATATAAAAACATATTTAGATTGAAATTATCTGACAACATGGGTTGCAATAAAATTGTCATAACATGTGATACATGACTCTGTTTTAAGACCACAACTAAGAAAATGGATCCTTGAAATACGGATTAATTTTATCTAGGCAGAGATTGGTCAAAAGCGACTAAACCTGATAAAAAACTTATGCAAATCGACAATAAACAGCCAAAACATTGCCGTAACCGGCTGAAATCATCTAAATATAAGAAAAAACATCTAAATTTATTTCTAGTCCATATGGACCAAATAGAAACCGGTCAAAATATTTTCGCCCGGATTCTAGATGGATGAAAAACGTATATGTATTTTCTTTGTTTAGTTTTGGTCGTGTTTTACCTAGTATAAAACATGGTCAGCAAGTATTTGAGGTAGTTGAGAATGCACTAGACAAAGAGCATCTCGACGACACATTATAATATAAAGGTCAAGATATGAGTGTGGTCTAACAACACATTGTGTTATTTGACCAAGAAAACAATGATATTGTTTATCCTTGTGAAGCCTACATAGGTGAATAATATATAAAAAAGGACATGTATTTTTTGACATTTCATGTAGGAGGATCATGATTCTGTATTATATGACTCTGAAATATTTGATACCATATTTGATTCTATTTAAATTGAGCGCCGTCAAGAAATAGAATGCCAAACATAATCGCTAACATATAAAAACATATTTAGATTGAAATTCTCTGACAACGTGGGCTGCAATAAAATCGTCATAACATGTGATACATGACTCCGTTTCAAGACCACAACTAAGAAAATGGATCTTTGAAATAAGGATTAATTTTATCTAGGCAAAGATTTGTCAAAAGCGACTAAACCTGATAAAAAACTGATGCAAATCGACAGCCAAAATATTGCCGTAACCGGCTGAAATCATCCAAACATAAGAAAAAACATCTAAATTTTTTCTAGTCCATATGGACCACATAGAAACCGGTCAAAATGTTTCTATCCAGATTCTAGATGGATGAAACACGTATATGTATTTTCTTTGTTTAGTTTTGGTCGTGTTTTACCTAGTAGAAAAGTTGGTCAGCTAGTATTTGAGGTGGTTGAGAGTGCACTAGACAAAGAGCATCTCGACGACACATTATAAGATAAAGGTCAAGATATGAGTGTGGTTTAACAACACGTTGTGTTATTTGACCAAGAAAACAATGATATTGTTTATCCTTGTGAAGCCTACACAGGTGAATACTATACAAAAAAAGGACAATTATTTTTTGACATATCATGTAGGAGGATCATGCTTCTGTATTATATGACTCTGAAATATTAGATTCCATATTTTACTCTATTTAAATTGTGACCCGTCAAGAAATAGAGTGCCAAACATAATCGCTAACATATAAAAACATATTTAGATTGAAATTATCTGACAACGTGGGCTGCAATAAAATTGTCATAACATGTGATACATGACTCCGTTTTAAGACCACAACTAAGAAAATGGATCCTTGAAATAAGGATTAATTTTATCTAGGCAGAGATTGGTCAAAAGCGACTAAACCTGATAAAAAACTGATGCAAATCGACAATAAACAGCCAAAACATTGCCGTAACCGGCTGAAATCATCTAAATATAAGAAAAAACGTCTAAATTTATTTCTAGTCCATATGGACCACATAGAAACCTGTCAAAATGTTTTCGCCCGGATTCTAGATGGATGAAAAACGTATATGTAATTTCTTTGTTTAGTTTTGGTCGTGTTTTCCCTAGTATAAAACTTGGTCAACAAGTATTTGAGGTAGTTGAGAATGCACTAGACAAAGAGCATCTCGATGACACATTATAATATAAAGGTCAAGATATGAGTGCAGTCTAACAACACATTGTGTTATTTGACCAAGAAAACAATGATATTGTTTATCCTTGTGAAGCCTACATATGTGAATAATATATAAAAAAGGACAGGTATTTTTTTACATTTCATGTAGGAGGATCATGATTCTGTATTATATGACTATGAAATATTTGATACCATATTTTATTCTATTTAAATTGAGAGCCGTCAAGAAATAAAATGCCAAACATAATCGCTAACATATAAAAACATATTTAGATTGAAATTCTCTGACAACGTGGGCTGCAATAAAATCGTCATAACATGTGATACATGACTCCGTTTCAAGACCACAACTAAGAAAATGGATCCTTAAAATAAGGATTAATTTTATCTAGGCAAAGATTGGTCAAAAGCGACTAAACCTGATAAAAAACTGATGCAAATCGACAATAAACAGCCAAAACATTGCCGTAACCGGCTGAAATCATCCAAACATAAGAAAAAACATCTAAATTTTTTCTAGTCCATATGGACCACATAGAAACCGGTCAAAATGTTTCCGCCCAGATTCTGTTGGGGTTTACTTCGTTCCAACAGGGTGAAGATAATCAATAGCCTAACTACGTACCAATGAATGGTTACCGGATATCTCTTGGAGTCGTGTAATCACTTTCCAAAGAAGATTATTCGACCCTATGCCTGGGTTAACACGAATACCTCCTTGGGATAAAACCAAGAGTTAGTTCTTGTTTTAGGCACAAATCAAGAACTCTATGCGTTTCTGTGTTTCTTGTTTCTGTATCTCATCATGCAAAATATGATCACTATTTATAGTGATCCTATTCCTTTAAGGAATGTAACTCCTAGTCAAAGGTATTAAGAGCATTAATCGGCCTATTAATCTCATAATAACCTTCATAAAGCATAGTGGTTACATGACCAGAAATCTGGTCATCAAGTCAATATTCAACCCTCATTAACTGGTCAAAGAGGTTACAAAGACTTTGTGCATCACCAGGAGCAACGTCTTAACCAGGAGCAGCTTCCTGAACAGGAGCAGCTTCTTGACCAGGAGCAACTTCCTGACCAGAAGCAACTTCCTGACCAGGAGCAGCTTCCTACTGATATCACAACCACTATATTGAGTCCAGGGAGGTAAGGGACTTAATGGGTGTACACTCCGTACCTCCAAACCCATTTACAAGTATTACCCGTTCCCACAATTGCACTAAATTTCCAACAATCCTCCCCAATTTAGTACAATTCCTTTTTGCATGAATATCAACTTTAACAAAACATGTGCATAAATGAAAATGTCCTGAGGATTGAATTTCCATCTTAGTACATCACTCCAAATATTCGAGAATCAGGGTGTTCTAAGAATTGAACCCTTCAACTACTTTGAACACCTGAAGATAACATACACCCAAGTTTTTAAACACTTAAAACGCTCCTGACACCATACAAGCCATGTGTCCATATCCAATTCATAAATGTTGTAAGAGCCAAAGTCCATGCTCCTTGAGGCGGCGAAACCTCAACATTTACATAGGTGGTTCCTCTTTACTTCATGCTCCTGCTTAAGCACTTTTTCAAAGAAATTAACCATTAAGAAGTTTATAACTTCATCCTCCTTTCAGCAGGTACAAGCACATCCTTGGGATGATATGTAAAACATGTGCTTCAGTCCCCTGAATGTTCAGCTTTCCACATTGAACTCAGCTCCCAAGTTTCCTCAGGAGGGAGTTGGGTGTCCTAGCATTCAGTGACTAGAGTGGACTTTTAAACCCATCCCTTTACCAGACTTTATAACCAAGTCTCTAGCCAGTCCATTCGTCAAGTGATCAGCTATGTTTTGTTGAGACCTCACAAACTCTATTGAAATCACCCCATTCGTCATCAACTCACGAATCATGCTATGTCTAACACCTAGGTGTCTAGACTTGCCATTGTACATCTGGCTATATGCCTTAGCCAATGTAGCTGCACTATCACAACGGATAGAAATGGGTGCCATAGGTTTGACCCACAATGGAATCTCAAGAAGCAAGTTTCTCAACCATTCAGCCTCTTTACCAGCAGCTGCTAGAGCCACAAATTCAGATTCCATTGTTGAACCAGTAATGCAAGTTTGCTTCTTGGATGCCCAAGAAATTGCACCACCACCAAGAAGGAATACCCAGCCACTTGTGGATGAATTATCTTCAGTATTGTTGATCCAACTTGCATCAGTGTAACCTTCCAACACTGAAGGATATCCAGTATAAGACAAACAATAATCCATTGTTCCTTTCAAATACTTCAGTACCCTCTGAATTGCTTGCCAATGCTGAGTACCAGGATTACTAGTATACCTACTCAGTTTACCCACAGCAAATGTAATGTCAGGCCTAGTACTAGTCATGGCATACATCAAGCAACCAATCACCCTAGAATACTCAAGCTGGGAGACAGCCTGACCATTGTTAGGCATCAGTTTCTCACTTGTATCCATAGGTGTACTCACTGGAGTACAATCAAAGTGATTGAATTTCTTCAGCACCTTCTCAATGTAATGAGACTGAGAAATTACAATACCATCACTTTCATGTTTAATCCTTATGCCAAGGATAACATCAGCCTCCCCCATGTCTTTCATGGAGAACTTTGACGACAAAAAATCCTTTGTCTGATCAACCTTAGCTTGGTCAGTACCAAAGATTAACATGTCATCAACATATAGGAAAATGATGACTCCTTTACCAGATTCATCAAATTTGCTATATACACATTTGTCAGCTTGGTTAAGTGAATAACCATTAGACAAAACCACTTCATCAAATTTCTGGTGCCATTGCTTAGGTGCCTGCTTCAGTCCATATAAGGACTTAATCAGTTTACACACCTTACCTTCATGACCAGGCATGATGAAGCACTGAGGTTGGTTCATATAAACCTCCTCATCCAAGTCACCATTCAAGAATGCTGTCTTCACATCCATCTGATGAATAATCAGATTGTGAATACTTGCTAGAGCAATCAGCATTCTTATGGTACTGATACGTGCTACTGGAGCATAAGTATCAAAATAATCTATCCCTGACTTTTGTTTAAAGCCCTGAATGACTAATCTTGCCTTGAACTTTTCAACAGTTCCATCTACCTTCATTTTCCTTTTGAAAATCCACTTGTTACCAAGTGGATTACAACCAGGAGGTAGATCAACCAACACCCAAGTGTTGTTGCCCATGATGGAGTCCATCTCATCATTTATTGCTTCTTTCCAGAAAGCAACATCCTGGGACTTCATTGCTTCATCAAATGTTTTGGGATCATCCTCAACATTAAAGCAATAGTAGAATTGGTCAGAGACCTCATCTCTTGTACCTTCAACTAAGTATAGTTGAAACTCAGGCCCAAAATTCCTTGGAGTCCTATGCCTTGTGCTTCTTCTAAGCTCAGGCTCAGTTTGCTGAACCACAACCTCATCAGTGACCCTTTCAGGTTCCACTGAAACACCAGTGTCCTCAGCTCCTATAGGAGTCCTAAGGCTTGGTCTAGGGACTGATGAGAACCTAGTCTCATCAAAGTTAGCATCCCTTGATTCAATGATTGAGTTTATTGAAACTGAATCATTAGGTTCAATAACATAGAACCTATAAGCCTTGGAATGCTCAGCATATCCAACAAAGATGCATTCAATGCCTCTTTCACCCAAGGTTTTCACCTTTGGATCAGGGAGTCTTTACAACAGCCCTACAACCCCAAACTTTGAGGTAGTTCAAGTTTGGTTTCCTTTTAGTCCAGAGTTCATAAGGGGTAATCATGTTCCTTTTATTAGGAACCCTATTTAATAAATAGCAAGCTGTTAACATAGCTTCTCCCCAAAACCCTTGACTCAGTCCTGAGTAGGACAACATGGAGTTAACCATCTCTTTTAGTACTCTATTTTTCCTTTCTGATATACCATTTTGTTGTGGAGTATAAGGGGCAGTTGTCTCATGGATTATTCCAACAGACTGAAAATACTGAGTATTCATGTACTCACCTCCCCTATCAGTCCTAAATCTTTTGATTTGGACTCCTTGTTGTAATTCAACTTCAGTTTTAAATACTTTAAAATTATCTAATGCTTCATCCTTAGTATGCAACAAATAGACATAACAAAACCTTGAAGCATCATCAATAAATGTTACCAAGTATTTCTTATTCCCTAATGAGGGAGTAGCATGCAAATCACATAGGTCACTATGGATTAGCTCCAAAACTGTAGTTACACGTTTTACATCCTGAAATGGTTTCTTAGTAATTTTATTCAGCATACAAGTCTGACACTTATCAGTGTCCATGTAAAAAGCTAGAATTAACCCATCCTTAGACATATCTTGCATCCTCTTATAGTGGACATGGCCTAGTCTAGCATGCCATAGTGATGAATCATTCAGTTTAGTGGTAGTCATCAGGACAGAATCAACATTTATACTAGAATCAATATTAAGCCTGAACATTTGATTACTCAAATAGCCAAAACCAATAAACACACCATGTTTTGATAAAACAAATTTATTAGATTCAATCACTTGTTTATAACCACAATTATTCAAAACACTACTAGAAACCAAGTTCTTCCTAATATTAGGAACATGCAAAACATTAAACAAAGAAACAATCTTTCCCGAACTAAATTTAAGATCTACACAACCACGTCCATGCACTAGGGCTGTTGACTCATTTCCCATGTGAAGAATAGATCCATCATTCATTGACTCATAAGTCTTGAACCAGCATCTATCTTTACACACATGTATTGTTGCTCCAGAGTCAAATCACCACGCAACATCATCATCCTGTACAAAGTAAGCTTCAGATACATATGTAACATAATAAATCTAGAGAGATTCATTAAACATATTCTGACCTTTTGTGCCTGATCCATTAGCTTGGTTGCCAATGCTAACACCTTTGCAATCCCTTTTGAAGTGTCCAGGTTTCCCACACTTCCAACAAGCCACTGATGACTTCTTGTTAGGATTAGCTTTGGTGTTATCATGATGCTTACGTTTTCCCTTGTTGTCATTGTACCTGGTGGAGTTGTTATGCTCCACCATATTGACAACAGATGAACCAGCAACATTGTTGCTCTTTGGCTTATCACTTTCATGCACCCTGAGGGATTCCTCAATGCGCAAATGACTGCCCAACTCAACAAGAGTTAACTCCTCCTTCTTATGTTTCAAGGTGTGCTTGAAATCTTTCCAAGAAGGAGGTAGTTTGTCAATGACACACGAGACCTGAATGGTCTCATCCATGTTCATTTTATGTTGTGTAAATCTGCCAAGTATTCCAAGAAGTTCATTGTATTATTCCATGACTGGTCTTGAATCAGTCATTTTGTAATTTGTGAAATCACTCACAAGGAACTTCTTACTTGATGCATCCTCAGCCATATATTTGGCTTCCAAGGAATCCCATGGTTCTTTAGCAGATTCAACATTTTGGTAAATATCAAATAAAGAATCAGACATACCATTGAGAATTATGCCGCGACACACATAATCATCATTCTCCCATTTGCTCCTTTTCCTCAGTTCATCCAAAGTAGCATCATCACCACCATCAGGAATAGGAGTAGTCAGCACGTACACCACGTTCATGGTAGAAAGAAGAAAGTGCATCTTCTTTTGCCATCTCCTAAAATCAACCCCTTCAAACTTGTCCAGTTTGGAGAAGTTAGCCACCATATGCTTCATTGCCGCCGCCATTGATTATCACAAAATAATCTTCTTTGATTGTTAGGGTTTACTTCGTTCCAACAGGGTGAAGATAATCAATAGCCTAACTACGTACCAATGAATGGTTACCGGATATCTCTTGGAGTCGTGTAATCACTTTCCAAAGAAGATTATTCGACCCTATGCCTGGGTTAACACGAATACCTCCTTGGGATAAAACCAAGAGTTAGTTCTTGTTTTAGGCACAAATCAAGAACTCTATGCATTTCTGTGTTTCTTGTTTCTGTATCTCATCATGCAAAATATGATCACTATTTATAGTGATCCTATTCCTTTAAGGAATGTAACTCCTAGTCAAAGGTATTAAGAGCATTAATCGGTCTATTAATCTCATAATAACCTTCATAAAGCATAGTGGTTACATGACCAGAAATCTGGTCATCAAGTCAATATTCAACCCTCATTAACTGGTCAAAGAGGTTACAAAGACTTTATGCATCACCAGGAGCAACGTCCTAACCAGGAGCAGCTTCCTGACCAGGAGCAGCTTCCTGACCAGGAGCAACTTCCTGACCAGAAGCAACTTCCTGACCAGGAGCAGCTTCCTACTGATATCACAACCACTATATTGAGTCCAGGGAGGTAAGGGACTTAATGGGTGTACACTCCGTACCTCCAAACCCATTTACAAGTATTACCCGTTCCCACAATTGCACTAAATTTCCAACAGATTCTAGATGGATGAAACACGTATATGTATTCTCTTTGTTTAGTTTTGGTCGTGTTTTACCTAGTAGAAAAGTTGGTCAGCTAGTATTTGAGGTAGTTGAGAGTGCACTAGACAAAGAGCATCTCGACGACACATTATAAGATAAAGGTCAAGATATGAGTGTGGTGTAACAACACGTTGTGTTATTTGACCAAGAAAACAATGATATTGTGTATCCTTGTGAAGCCTACACAGGTGAATAATATATAAAAAAGGACAAGTATTTTTTGACATTTCATGTAGGAGGATGATGCTTCTTTATTATATGACTCTGAAATATTTGATTCCATATTTTATTCTATTTAAATTGAGACTCGTCAAGAAATAGAGTGCCAAAAATAATCGCTAACATATAAAAACATAGTTAGATTGAAATTATCTGACAACGTGGGCTGCAATAAAATCGTATTAACATGTGATACCTGACTACGTTTCAAGACCACAACTAATAAAATGGATCCTTGAAATAAGGATTAATTTTATCTAGGCAAACATTGGTCAAAAGCGACTAAACCAGATAAAAAAATTGATAAAAATCGACCATAGACAACAAAAACATTGCCGTAACCTAAAATCATCCAAACCTAAGAAAAAACAACTAAATTTATTTATAGTCCATATGGACCACATAGGAAACGGTCAAAATGTTTTTGCCCGGATTCTAGATGGATGAAACACATATATGTATTTTCTTTGTTTAGTTTTGTTCGTGTTATACAAAGTATATAAGTTGGTCAATTAGTATTTGAGGTAGTTGAGAATGCACTAGACAAAGAGCATCTCGACGAAACATTATAATATAAAGGTCAAGTTATGAGTGTGGTCTAACAACACATCATGTTATTTGACCTAGAAAACAATGATATTGTTTATTCTTGTGAAACCTACACAGGTGAATAATATACAAAAAAAGGACAAGTATTTTTTGACATTTCATGTAGGAGGATCATGCTTCTGTATTATATGACTCTAAAACATTTGATTCCATATTTTATTCTATTTAAATTGAGACCCGTCAAGAAATAGAGTGCCAAATATAATCGCTAACATATAAAAACAGATTTAGATTGAAATTATCAGACAACGTGGGCTGCAATAAAATCGTCATAACATGTGATACATGACTCCGTTTCAAGACCACAACTAAGAAAATGGATCCTTGAAATAAGTATTAGATTTATCTAGGCAAACATTGGTCAAAAGCGACTAAACCTGATAAAAAACTGATGCAAATCGACCATAAACAGCCAAAACATTGCTGTAACCGGCTGAAATCATCCAAACATAAGACAAAACATCTAAATTTATTTCTAGTCCATATGAAGCACATAAAAACCGGTCAAAATGATTTCGCCCGGATTCTAGATGGATAAAACACGTATATATATTTTCTTTGTTTAGTTTCGGTCGTGTTTTACCTAGTATAAAAGTTTTTCAGCTAGTACTTGAGGTAGTTGAGAATGCACTAGACAAAGAGTATATCAAAGACACATTATAATATAAAGGTCAAGATATGAGTGTGGTCTAACAACACGTTGTGTTACTTGACCTAGAAAACAATGATATTGTTTATCCGTATGAAGCTTACACAAGTGAATAATATACAAAAAAGGACAACTATTTTTTGACATTTCGTGTAGGAGGATCATACTTCTGTATTATATGACTCTGAAATATTTGATTCCATATTTTATTCTATTTAACTGAGACCCACCAAGAAATAGTGTGCCAAAACATAATCGCTAACATATAAAAACAGATTTAGATTGAAATTATCTGACAACATGGACTGGAACAAAATCGTCATAACATGTGATACATGACTCCGTTTCAAGACCACAACTAAGAAAATGGATCCTTGGAATAAGGATTATTTATATCTAGGAAAACATTGGTCAAAAGCGACTAAACATGTTAAAAAAACTTATGAAAATCGACCATAAACAACCAAAACATTGCCGTAACCGGCTGAAATCATCCAAACATAAGAAAAAACATCTAAATTTATTTTTATTCCATATGGACCACATAGAAACCTGTCAAAATGTTTTCGCCCAGATTCTAGATGAATGAAACACGTATATGTATTTTCTTTATTTAGTTTTGGTCGTGTGTTACCTAGTATAAAAGTTGGTCAGCTAGTATTTGAGGTAGTTGAGAATGCACTAGACAAAGAGCATCTCGACGACAAATTATAATATAAAGATCAAGATATGAGTGTGGTCTAACAACACGTCGTGTTATTTGACCAAGAAAACAATGATATTGTTTATCCTTGTGAAGCCTACACAAGTGAATAATATACAAAAAAAGGACAAGTATTTTTTAACATTTCATGTAGGAGAATCATGCTTCTGTATTATATGACTCTGAAATATTTGATTCCATATTTGATTCTATTTAAATTGAGACCCGTCAAGAAATAGAGTGCCAAACATAATCGCTAACACATAAAAACAAATTTAGATTGAAATTATATAACAACGTGGGCTACAATAAAATCGTCATAACATGTGATACATGACTCCGTTTCAAGACCACAACTAAGAAAATGGATCCTTGAAATAAGGATTAATTTTATCTAGGAAAACATTGGTCAAAAGCGACTAAACCTGATGAGAAGCTGATGAAAATCGACCATAAACAGCCAAAACATTGCAATAACCGGCTAAAATCATCCAAACCTAAGAATAAACAACTAAATTTATTTCTAGTCCATATGGACCACATAGAAAATGGTCAAAATGTTTTCGCCCGGATTCTAGATGGATGAAACACATATATGTATTTTCTTTGTTTAGTTTTGGTCGTGTTATACCAAGTATAAAATTTGGTCAACTAGTATTTGAGGTAGTTGAGAATGCACTAGATAAAGTGCATCTCGACGACACATTGTAATATAAAGATCAAGATATGAGTGTGGTCTAACAACACGTCATATTATTTGACCTAGAAAACAATGATATTTTTTATCCTTGTGAAGCCTGCACAGGTGAATAATACACAAAAAAGGACAAGTATTTTTTGATATTACATGTAGGCGGATCATGCTTCTATATTATATGACTCTGAAATATTTGATTTCATATTTTATTCTATTTAAATTGAGACTCGTCAAGAAATAGAGTGCCAAACATAATCGCTAACATATAAAAACATATTTAGATTGAAATTATCTGACAACGTGGGCTGCAATAAAATCGTCATAACATGTGATACATGACTCCGTTTCAAGACCACAACTAATAAAATGAATCCTTGAAATAAGGATTAATTTTATCTAGGCAAACATTGGTCAAAAGCGACTAAACCTGATAAAAAACTGATAAAAATCGACCATAGACAACCAAAACATTGCCGTAACCGGCTAAAATCATCCAAACCTAAGAAAGAAAAACTAAATTTATTTCTAGTCCATATGGACCACATAGAAAACGGTCAAAATGTTTTCGCCCGGATTCTAGATGGATGAAACACATATATGTATTTTCTTTGTTTAGTTTTGTTCGTGTTATACCAAGTATAAAAGTTGGTCAACTAGTATTTGAGGTAGTTGAGAATGCAGTAGACAAAGAGCATCTCGACGAAACATTATAATATAAAGGTCAAGATATGAGTGTGGTCTAACAGCACGTCATGTTATTTGACCTAGAAAACAATGATATTGTTTATTCTTGTGAAACCTACACAGGTGAATAATATACAAAAAAGGACAAGTATTTTTTGAAATTTCATGTAGGAGGATCATGCTTCTGTATTATATGACTCTGAAACATTTGATTCCTTATTTTATTCTATTTAAATTGAGACCCGTCAAGAAATAGAGTGCCAAACATAATCGCTAACATATAAAATCAGATTTAGATTGAAATTATCAGACTACGTGGGCTGCAGTAAAATCGTCATAACATGTGATACATGACTCCGTTTCAAGAACACAACTAAGAAAATGGATCCTTGAAATAAGGATTAATTTTATCTTGGCAAACATTGGTCAAAAGCGACTAAACCTGATAAAAAGCTGATGCAAATCGACCATAAACAGCCAAAACATTGTTGTAACCGGCTGAAATATTCCAAACATAAGAAAAAACATCTAAATTTATTTCTAGTCCATATGGAGCACATAAAAACCGGTCAAAATGTTTTCGCCCGGATTCTAGATGGATAAAACACATATATGTATTTTCTTTGTTTAGTTTTTGTCGTGTTTTACCTAGTATAAAAGTTTGTCAGCTAGTATTTGAGGTAGTTGAGAATGCACTAGACAAAGAGTATATCAAAGACACATTATAATATAAAGGTCAAGATATGAGTGTGGTCTAACAACACGTTGTGTTATTTGAACAAGAAAACAATGATATTGTTTATCCTTATGAAGCTTACACAAGTGAATAATATACAAAAAAGGGAAAACTATTTTTTGACATTTCGTGTAGGAGGATCATGCTTCTGTATTATATGACTCTGAAATATTTGATTCCATATTTTATTCTATTTAAACTGAGACCCATCAAGAAATAGTGTGCCAAAACATAATCGCTAACATATAAAAATAGATTTAGATTGAAATTATCTGACAACATGGACTTTGAACAAAATCGTCATAACATGTGATACATGACTCCGTTTCAAGACCACAACTAAGAAAATGGATCCTTGAAATAAGGATTAATTTTATCTAGGAAAACATTGGTCAAAAGCGACTAAACATGTTAAAAAAAGGGTAAAAGCTATACTATACCATCTTAGTTAACAAAATGTACCGACTTTAAACACTTACAATTTAATCGCTAGACATTACCAATAAACTTTCAAATTGATTATACACTTTACCAATATGGCCCTAAAATGACAATATTACCCTTAACTTCTTATACATAATTACAAATAATGCCACATTCACTCTTTGGGTAAAAACTATACAATACCATCGTACTTATCAAAATGTACCGACTTTAAACACTTACAATTTAATCGTTAGACATTACCAATGAACTTTCAAATTGATTATTGACTTTACCAATATGGCCCTAAAATGACGATATTACCCTTTTCTTTTTTACTTAATTCCTAGAGGTGCCAATTTCAACCCATTCCACCAAAAGGTTAGTTTATTTTTTTTACATAATTACGTAAATTTTCGTCAGTAAATTTACGTTTTCGTCAGTAAATTTACGTTTTCTTCAGTAAATTTACGTATTCGTCAGTAAATTTACGTTTTCATCAGTAAATTTACGTATTCGTTAGAAAATTTACGTTTTCGTCACTAAATTTACGTTTTTGTCACTAAATTTACGTTTTCGTCAGAAAATTTACGTTTTCGTCAATAAATGTACGTTTTTATCAGTAAATTTACGTTTTCGTCAGAAAATTTACGTTTTCGTTAGTAAATTTACGTATTCGTCAAAAAATTTATGTTTTCGTAAAAAAAAATACGTTTTCGTCAAAAAATTTACGTTTTCGTCAGTAAATTTACGTTTTCGTAAGTAAATTTACGTTTTCGTCAGTATATTTACGTTTTCGTCAGTATATTTACGTTTTCGTCAGTAAATTTACGTTTTCGTCAGTAAATTTACGTTTTCGTCAGAAAATTTTCGTTTTCTTCAGTAAATTTACGTTTTCGTCAGTAAATTTACGTTTTCGTCAGAAAGTTTACGTTTTCGTTAGTAAATTTACGTATTTGTCAGAAAATTTACGTTTTCGCCAGTAAATTTACGTTTTCGTCAGTAAATTTACGTTTTCGTCAGTATATTTACGTTTTCGTCAGTAAATTTACGTTTTCGTCCGAAAATTTTCGTTTTCGTCAGTAAATTCACTTTTTCATCAGAAAATTTACGTTTTCGTCAGGAAATTTATGTTTTCGTAGTAAATTTACGTTTTCTTCACTAAATTTACGTTTTCGACAGTAAATTTACGTGTTCGTACGAAAACGAAAATTTACTGACGAAAACGTAAATTTACTGACGAAAACGTAAATTTACTGACGAAAACGAAAATTTTCTGACGAATACGTAAATTTTCTGATGAAAACGTAAATTTAATGACTAAAACCTAAATTTTCTAACGAAAACGTAAATTTTCTAACGAATACGTAAATTTACTGACGAAAACGTAAATTTACTGACGAAAACGTAAATTTACTAACGAAAACGTAAACTTACTGACTAAAACGTAAATTTACTGATGAAAACGAAAATTTACTGATGAATACATAAATTTACTGACGAAAACGTAAATTTTCTAACGAAAACGTAAATTTACTGATGAAAACGTAAATTAATTGACGAAAACGTAAATTTACTAACGGAAACGTAAATTTACTGACGAAAACGAAAATTTACTAACGAAAACGTAAATTTACTGACGAAAACGTAAATTTTCTGACGAAAACGTAAATTTTCTGACGAAAACGCAAATTTTCTGGCGAAAACCTAAATTTACTGACGAAAATGTAAATTTACTGACGAAAACGTAAATTTTCTGACTAAACATATATTTACCGACGAAAACGTAAATTTTCTGTCGAAAATGTAAATTTACTGGCGAAAACATAAAAATACTGATGAAAACGTAAAAAAATTGATGAAAAACGTAAAACAAAAGTAATAAATTTACGTTTTCGTGAGTAAATTTTCATCGATTTTTTTACGATTGTGGGTTTGGCTACTCATCCTTTAGCTACTACGTTTAATGATTATGGTGTGAGAAAGAGTGAATGTGGCATTATTTGTAATTTTGTATAAGAAGTTAAGGGTAAGATTGTCATTTTAGGGCCATATTGGTAAAGTGTATAATCAATTTGAAAGTTTATTGGTATTGTATAGTTTTTACCCTTAAAAAAACTAATGAAAATCGACCATAAACAGCCAAAACATTGCCGTAACCGGCTGAAATCATCCAAACATAAGAAAAAACATCTAAATTTATTTTTATTCCATATGGACCACATAGAAACCTGTCAAAATGTTTTCTCCCGGATTCTAGATGGATGAAACACGTATATGTATTTTCTTTATTTAGTTTTGGTCGTGTGTTACCTAGTATAAAAGTTGGTCAGCTAGTATTTGAGGTAGTTGAGAATGCAGTAGACAAAGAGCATCTCGACGACACATTATAATATAAAGATCAAGATATGAGTGTGGTCTAACAACACGTCGTGTTATTTGACCAAGAAAACCATGATATTGTTTATCCTTGTGAAGCCTACACAAGTGAATAATATACAAAAAAGGACAAGTATTTTTTGACATTTCATGTAGGAGAATCATGATTCTGTATTATATGACTCTGAAATATTTGATTCCATATTTTATTCTATTTAAATTGAGACCCGTCAAGAAATAGAGTGCCAAACATAATCGCTAACATATAAAAACAGATTTAAATTGAAATTATATAACAACGTGGGCTGCAATAAAATCGTCATAACATGTGATACATGACTCCGTTTCAAGACCACAACTAAGAAAATGGATCCCTGAAATAAGGATTACTTTTATCTAGGAAAACATTGGTCAAAAGCGACTAAACCTGATAAGAAGTTGATGAAAATCGACCATAAACAGCCAAAACATTGCCATAACCGGCTAAAATCATCCAAACCTAAGAAAAAACAACTAAATTTATTTCTAGTCCATATGGACCACATAGAAAATGGTCAAAATGTTTTCACCCGGATTCTAGATGGATGAAACACATATATGTATTTTCTTTGTTTAGTTTTTGTCATGTTATACCAAGTATAAGAGTTGGTCAACTAGTATTTGAGGTAGTTGAGAATGCACTAGACAAAGAGCATCTCGACGACACATTATAATATAAAGGTCAAGATATGAGTGTGGTCCAAGAACACGTCGTGTTATTTGTCCTAGAAAACAATGATATTGTTTATCCTTGTGAAGTCTACACATGTGAATAATATATTAAAAAAGGACAAGTATTTTTTGACATTTCATGTACGAGGATCATGCTTTTGTATTATATGTCTCTGAAATATTTGATTCCATATTTTATTCTATTTAAATTGAGACCCGTCAAGAAATAGAGTGCTAAACATAATCGCTAACATATAAAAAAATATTTAGATTAAAATTATCTAACAACGTGGGCTGCAATAAAATCGTCATAACATGTGATACATGACTCCGTTTCAAGACCAAAACTAAGAAAATGGATCCTTTAAATAAGGATTAATTTTATCTAGGCAAACATTGTTCAAAAGCGACTAAACTTGATAAAAACTGATGAAAATCGACCATAAACAGCCAAAACATTGCTGTAACCGGCTAAAATCATCCAAACCTAAGAAAAAACAACTAAATTTATTTCTAGTCCATATGGACCACATAGAAAACGGTCAAAATCTTTTCTCCCGGATTCTAGATGGACGAAACACATATATGTATTTTCTTTGTTTAGTTTTGGTCGTGTTATACCAAGTATAAAAGTTGGTCAACTAGTATTTGAGGTAGTTGAGAATGCACTAGACAAAGAGCATCTCGACGACACATAATAATATAAAGGTCAAGATATGACTATGGTCTAACAACACGTCGTGTTATTTGACCTAGAAAACAATGATATTATTTATCCTTGTGAAGCCTACACAGGTGAATAATATACAAAAAAAGGACAAGTATTTTTTGATATTTTATGTAGGAGGATCATGCTTTTGTATTATATGACTCTGAAATATTCGATTCCATATTTTATTCTATTTAAATTGAGGCCCGTCAAGAAATAGTGTGCCAAAACATAATCTCTAACTTATAAAAACAGATTTAGATTGAAATAAGGATTAATTTTATCTAGGCAAAGATTGGTCAAAAGCGACTAACCCATATAAAAACTGATGCAAATCGACAATAAACAGCCAAAACATTGCCGTAACCGGCTGAAATCATCCAAACATATGAAAAACATCTAAATTTTTTCTAGTCCATATAGACCACATAGAAACCGGTCAAAATGTTTCCGCCTAGATTCTAGATGGATGAAACACGTATATGTATTTTCTTTGTTTAGTTTTGGTCGTGTTTTACCTAGTAGAAAAGTTGGTCAGCTAGTATTTGAGGTAGTTGAGAATGCACTAGACAAAGAGCATCTCGACGACACATTATAAGATAAAGGTCAAGATATGAGTGTGGTGTAACAACACGTTGTGTTATTTGACCAAGAAAACAAAGATATTGTTTATCCTTGTGAAGCCTACACAGGTGAATAATATATAAAAAAAGGACAAGTATTTTTTGACATTTCCTGTAGGAGGATCATGCTTCTTTATTATATGACTCTGAAATATTTGATTCCATATTTTATTCTATTTAAATTGAGACCCGTCAAGAAATAGAGTGCCAAACATAATTGCTAACATATAAAAACAGATTTAGATTGAAATTATCTGACAACGTGGGATGCAATAAAATCGTCATAACATGTCATACATGACCCCGTTTCAAGACCACAACTAAGAAAATTGATCCTTGAAATAAGGATTAATTTTATCTAGGCAAACATTGGTCAAAAGCGACTAAACATGATAAAAACTGATGAAAATCGACCATAAACAACCAAAACATTGTCGTAACCAGCTAAAATCATCCAAACCTAAGAAAAAACAACTAAATTTATTTCTAGTCCAGATGGACCACATACAAAACGATTAAAATGTTTTCGCCTGGATTCTAGATGGATGAAACACATATATGTATTTTCTTTGTTTAGTTTTGGTCGTGTTATACCAAGAATAAAAGTTGGTCAACTAGTATTTGAGGTAGTTGAGAATGCACTAGACAAAGTGCATCTCGACGACACATTGTAATATAAAGATCTAGATATGAGTGTGGTCTAACAACACGTCATATTATTTGACCTAGAAAACAATGATATTTTTTATCCTTGTGAAGCCTGCACAGGTGAATAATATACAAAAAAAGGACAAGTATTTTTTGATATTACATGTAGGAGGATCATGCTTCTATATTATATGACTCTGAAATATTTGATTTCATATTTTATTCTATTTAAATTGAGACTCGTCAAGAAATAGAGTGCCAAACATAATCGCTAACATATAAAAACATATTTAGATTGAAATTATCTGACAACGTGGGCTGCAATAAAATCGTCATAACATGTGATACATGACTCCGTTTCAAGACCACAACTAATAAAATGGATCCTTGAAATAAGGATTAATTTTATCTAGGCAAACATTGGTCAAAAGCGACTAAACCTATTAAAAAACTGATAAAAATCGACCATAGACAACCAAAACATTGTCGTAACCGGCTAAAATCATCCAAACCTAAGAAAGAACAACTAAATTTATTTCTAGTCCATATGGACCACATAGAAAACAGTCAAAATGTTTTCGCCCGGATTCTAGATGGATGAAACACATAAATGTATTTTCTTTGTTTAGTTTTGTTCGTGTTATACCAAGTATAAAAGTTGGTCAACTAGTATTTGAGGTAGTTGAGAATGCAGTAGACAAAGAGCATCTCGACGAAACATTATAATATAAAGGTCAAGATATGAGTGTGGTCTAACAGCACGTCATGTTATTTGACCTAGAAAACAATGATATTTTTTATCCTTGTGAAGCCTGCACAGGTGAATAATATACAAAAAAAGGACAAGTATTTTTTGATATTACATGTAGGAGGATCATGCTTCTATATTATATGACTCTGAAATATTTGATTTCATATTTTATTCTATTTAAATTGAGACTCGTCAAGAAACAGAGTGCCAAACATAATCGCTAACATATAAAAACATATTTAGATTGAAATTATCTGACAACGTGGGCTGCAATAAAATCGTCATAACATGTGATACATGACTCCGTTTCAAGACCACAACTAATAAAATGGATCCTTGAAATAAGGATTAATTTTATCTAGGCAAACATTGGTCAAAAGCGACTAAACCTATTAAAAAACTGATAAAAATCTACCATAGACAACCAAAACATTGTCGTAACCGGCTAAAATCATCCAAACCTAAGAAAGAACAACTAAATTTATTTCTAGTCCATATGGACCACATAGAAAATAGTCAAAATGTTTTCGCCCGGATTCTAGATGGATGAAACACATAAATGTGATTTCTTTGTTTAGTTTTGTTCGTGTTATACCAAGTATAAAAGTTGGTCAACTAGTATTTGAGGTAGTTGAGAATGCAGTAGACAAAGAGCATCTCGACGAAACATTATAATACAAAGGTCAAGATATGAGTGTGGTCTAACAGCACGTCATGTTATTTGACCTAGAAAACAATGATATTTTTTATCCTTGTGAAGCCTGCACAGGTGAATAATATACAAAAAAGGACAAGTATTTTTTGATATTACATGTAGGAGGATCATGCTTCTATATTATATGACTCTGAAATATTTGATTTCATATTTTATTCTATTTAAATTGAGACTCGTCAAGAAACAGAGTGCCAAACATAATCGCTAACATATAAAAACATATTTAGATTGAAATTATCTGACAACGTGGGCTGCAATAAAATCGTCATAACATGTGATACATGACTCCGTTTCAAGACCACAACTAATAAAATGGATCCTTGAAATAAGGATTAATTTTATCTAGGCAAACATTGGTCAAAAGCGACTAAACCTATTAAAAAACTGATAAAAATCGACCATAGACAACCAAAACATTGCCGTAAAAAAAGAACAACTAAATTTATTTCTAGTCCATATGGACCACATAGAAAACAGTCAAAATGTTTTCGCCCGGATTCTAGATGGATGAAACACATATATGTATTTTCTTTGTTTAGTTTTGTTCGTGTTATACCAATATAAAAGTTGGTCAACTAGTATTTGAGGTAGTTGAGAATGCAGTAGACAAAGAGCATCTCGACGAAACATTATAATATAAAGGTCAAGATATGAGTGTGGTCTAACAGCACGTCATGTTATTTGACCTAGAAAACAATGATATTGTTTATTCTTGTGAAACCTACACAGGTGAATAATATACAAAAAAAAGGACAAGTATTTTTTGACATTTCACGTAGGAGGATCATGCTTCTGTATTATATGACTCTGGAACATTTGATTCCATATTTTATTCAATTTAAATTGAGACCCGTCAAGAAATAGAGTGCCAAACATAATCACTAACATATAAAAACAGATTTAGATTGAAATTATCAGACTACGTGGGCTGCAATAAAATCATCATAACATGTGATACATGACTCCGTTTCAAGACCACAACTAAGAAAATGGATCCTTGAAATAAGGATTAATTTTATCTTGGCAAACATTGGTCAAAAGCGACTAAACCTGATAAAAAACTGATGCAAATCGACCATAAACAGCCAAAACATTGTTGTAACCGGGTGAAACATTCCAAACAAAAGAAAAAACATCTAAATTTATTTCTAGACCATATGGAGCACATAGAAACCGGTCAAAATGTTTTCGCCCGGATTCTAGATGGATGAAACATGTATATGTATTTTATTTATTTAGTTTTGGTCGTGTTTTACCTAGTATAAAAGTTGGTCAGCTAGTATTTGAGGTAGTTGAGAATGCACTAGACAAAGAGCACCTCGATGACAAGAAAACAATGATATTGTTTATCCTTGTGAAGCCAACACAGGTGAATAATATACAAAAAATGGACAAGTATTTTTTGACATTTCATGTAGGAGGATCATGCTTCTGTATTATATGACTCTGAAATATTTGATTCCATGTTTGATTCGAATTAAATTGAGACCCGTCAAGAAATAGAATGCCAAACATAATCGCTAACATATAAAAACAGATTTAGATTGAAATTATCAGACAACGTGGGCCACATAGAAAACGGTGAAAATGTTTTCACCCGGATTCTAGATGGATGAAACACATATATGTATTTTCTTTGTTTAGTTTTGGTCGTGTTTTACCAAGTATAAAAGTTGGTCAACTAGTATTTGAGGTAGTTGAGAATGCACTAGACAAAGAGCATATCGCCGACACATTATAATATAAAGGTCAAGATATGAGTGTGGTCTAACAACATGTCGTGTTATTTGACATAGAAAACAATGATATTGTTTATCCTTGTCAAGCCTACACATGTGAATAATATACAAAAAAAGGACAAGCATTTTTTTATAATTCATGTAGGAGGATCATACTTCTGTATTATATGACTCTGAAATATTTGATTCCATATTTTATTCTATTTAAATTGAGACCCGTCAAGAAATAGAGTGCCAAACATAATCGCTAACATATAAAAACATATTTAGATTGAAATTATCTGACAACGTGGGTTGCAATAAAATCATCATAACATGTGATACATGACTCCGTTTCAAGACCACAACTAAGAAAATGGATCCTTGAAATAAGGATTAATTTTATCTAGGCAAACATTGGTCAAAAGCGACTAAACCTGATAAAAAACTGATGCAAATCGACCATAAACAATCAAGATATGAGTGTGGTCTAACAACACGTTGTGTTATTTGACAAAGAAAACAATGATATTGTTTATACTTGTGAAGCCTACACAGGTGAATAATATGTTGGGTCAAAATTAATATAAGTTGATGTGGCAGAAACTCCAAAACGAAGAAAACATGCTAGACGCTGACACGCCATGTTTGGACGCTGACAGAAGTCTACGGCGCTGATGGAATTTCTATTTACGGAATATATTGGATATATTCTAAATAATATATTCAATATAGATCTATAGAAATAGAATATTTAGATGTTTATTTGATATTATCTCTTGTAGATTATGTTCCTTCCACTATAAAAGGAACAAGAGTCTTAGGTTTTATTCATATTATTCATTCACAATGTAAACCTAAAGTGTGTGTCGACTAGGTGTGGGATTCAATGTACACACACCTAGTGATTGTTGATTATTAATATAATTAGCAATCCATTTGTTTTAATTCGTGTTCTTTGTGTCCAAACACCTTGTTATGATCATTGTTCTTATTCCGCTATGTTATCATATGAATGATGATCAACCTAGATATAATGGTTCATAACCATTGAGTCTAACGATCAATGGACTCCACAATTGGTATCAGAGCCTAAGGCTCTTGATATCTAGGTCCGACGAGGTGTTCGTGTATCGTGAAGAAGAAAAATTCGTATCGAGTTTTTCTGGACGTTTTTGTGTGCGCAGCAGTATTCAGAAGGGCATAACTTTTTATTGAACCGTTGGATCGCCACGAAATTTAATGTGTGTGTTCTACATACATATATCTAAACATCCAACGGAGGGATTGTCGAGATCTATCCCCAAGAAAAAGTTATTAAGCGTCAAAGTCAGCAGGGGTCATATGCTGTTTTCTGTGAACAGTTATAGTAAAAACGCGATTTCTCCTTCGTTAATCGTTGGATCGTCGTGAAATTTGATCTGTAGGTTCTTGACACTTATGTCTAGGATCTCACCAAAGGGATCTTCGATCTGAGCATTTATGAAGACTTTATTCGCTGTCGAAGTTCACTGCAGTTTATGGATTTTCACATGAAATAATGATTTAGGGTTTATAAAACCCTAGATCAATTAGCCGCTGATGGGAATTATTTAGACGCTGATAGATGTTGGTGTGACGCTGAAAAGGCATGGATGAGACGCTGATGACGTCAGTGTTTGGGACAAGACGCTGACACGGTTTAAAGTTGGCGCTGATGTTTGTTATTTAGGCGCTGACAGGCTTAATTTAGGCGCTGACAGGCTTAATTTTGACGCTGACAGAATAAGTCAACACTGATAGAGTTGACAGTGTCGTCCGATATATGAACTTCAACGCTGATAGGTATTGTCTGATATCGGACAATACATCTGACCAAGATATTGGACAGAAGAGGATATTGGACAACACAAGGTTTGCTGCTGTTTGAGAAAATTGGACGTTTTAAGCACACAAAAAGGAGGATTATACACACAAAGGTACATGGAATCTCCGTTTTAATTTCGAATATCATGATGATATTTATGGCTCGGATATTTTTAAAAGAGATTAATGATTTTAAGGCGAGTTAGCAACGATTCATGAAGTTATTTATTGTAGTATGTAATCGGGATAGCCTTGTGAAAGAGTTATTCGCTAACAGCTTTTACATATGAAGATATTGACTTGTCATGAAGAGGTGTTAGCTTAAGGGGAAGAATTCTTATGGTAAGTTTAATGATTGAAGAAGATTTTCGCGAGTTTGTGTTCTATCATATCTTAAAGTCATGCACTTCCAGCCACTGACTTTAAAGGTAACTTGTTCGTGCTTACATGGTTGGTGATGAAGACTTGTCAAAATCTAGCAGTAGTAGATGCTATCACTTGAAGGAGTTACATTATCGTGCTCAGTGTCTCACATAGGATGAGGATTTTTGACAAACGGATCGAGGTCTACTTATACTTTGTACCATGAGTATAAGTTCTTCATCACATAGATAGTACAAGACATGGAACATAGGTTTGGGTTACTCTACTTCTACATCAAGGATACTTTATTTATTTTTCTTCAGGATCATTACACAGAGCGTACATTTGGAGAATCTTCAAGATTGCATACATTCTTTACTTCCCTGTTGATGTGACAAAAAGGGGAAGATACGCATGCTACACTTGAGGGGAAGCAATTTGAAGATCATGTACAACTTACAAGAGATATACAAAGACTTTTGCCGACATCAACTAGGGGAAGATTGTTGGGTCAAAATTAATATAAGTTGATGTGGCAGAAACTCCAAAACGAAGAAAACATGCTAGACGCTGACACGCCATGTTTGGACGCTGACAGAAGTGAATTTCTATTTACGGAATATATTGGATATATTCTAAATAATATATTCAATATATATCTATAGAAATAGAATATTTAGATGTTTATTTGATATTATCTCTTGTAGATTCTGTTCCTTCCACTATAAAAGGAACAAGAGTCTTAGGTTTTATTCATATTATTCATTCACAATGTAAACCTAAAGTGTGTGTCGACTAGGTGTGGGATTCAATGTACACACACCTAGTGATTGTTGATTATTAATATAATTAGCAATCCATTTGTTTTAATTCGTGTTCTTTGTGTCCAAACACCTTGTTATGATCATTGTTCTTATTCCGCTATGTTATCATATGAATGATGATCAACCTAGATATAATGGTTCATAACCATTGAGTCTAACGATCAATGGATTCCACATAATATACAATAAAAGGACAAGTATTTTTTGACATTTCATGTAGGAGGATCATGCTTCTATATTATATGACTCTGAAATATTTGATTCTATATTTGATTCTATTTACATTGAGACCCGTCAAGAAATAGAGTGCCAAACATAATCGCTAACATATTAAAAAAGATTTAGATTAAAATTATCTGACAACGTAGGCTGCAATAAAATCGTCATAACATGTGATACATGACTCCGTTTCAAGACCACAACTAGGAAAATGGATCCTTGAAATAAGGATAAAGTTTATCTAGGCAAACATTGGTCAAAAGCGACTAAACCTTATAAAAACTGATGCAAATCGACCATAAACAACCAAAACATTGCCGTAACCGGATGAAATCATCCAAACATAAGAAAAACATCTAAATTTATTTCTAGTCCATATGGACCACATAGAAACCGGTCAAAATGTTTTCGCCCGGATTCTAGATGGATGAAACCTGTATATGTATTTTATTTGTTTGTTTTGGTCGTGTTTTACCTAGTATAAAAGTTGGTCAGCTAGTATTTGAGATAGTTGAGAATGCACTGACAAAGAGCATCTCGACGAAAATTTATAATATATAGGTCAAGATATGAGTGTAGTCTAACAACACGTTGTGTTATTTGACCAAGAAAACAATGATATTGTTTATCCTTGTGAAGCCTACATAGGTGAATAATATACAAAAAATGGACAAGTATTTTATGACATTTCATGTAGGAGGATCATGCTTCTGTATTATATGACTCTGAAATATTTGATTCCATGTTTGATTCTATTTAAATTGAGACCCGTCAAGAAATAGAATGCCAAATATAATCGCTAACATATAAAAACAAATTTAGATTGAAATTATCTGACAACATGGGCCACATAGAAAACGGTCAAAATGTTTTCACCCGGATTCTAGATGGATGAAACACATATATGTATTTTCTTTGTTTAGTTTTGGTCGTGTTTTACCAAGTATAAAAGTTGGTCAACTAGTATTTGAGGTAGTTGAGAATGCACTAGACAAAGAGCATATCGACGACACATTATAATATAAAGATCAAGATATGAGTGTGGTCTAACAACAAGTCATGTTATTTGACATAGAAAACAATGATATTGTTTATCCTTGTGAAGCCTACACATGTGAATAATATACAAAAAAAGGACAAGCATTTTTTTATATTTCATGTAGGAGGATCATGCTTCTGTATTATATGACTCTGAAATATTTGGTTCCATATTTTATTCTAATTAAATTGAGACCGGTCAAGAAATAGAGTGCCAAACATAATCTCTAACATATAAAAACATATTTAGATTAAAATTATCTGACAACGTGGGCTGCAATAAAATCGTCATAACATGTGATACATGACTCCATTACAAGATCACAACTAAGAAAATAGATCCTTGAAATAAGGATTAATTTTATCTAGGCAAACATTGGTAAAAAGCGACTAAATCTGATAAAAAAACTGATGAAAATCGACCATAAACAGCCAAAACATTGCCGTAACCGGCTAAAATCATCCAAACCTAAGAAAAAACAACTAAATTTATTTCTATCCCATATGGACCACATATAAAACAGTCAAAATGTTTTCGCCCGGATTCACGATGAATGAAACACATATATGTATTTTCTTTGTTTAGTTTTAGTCGTGTTATACCAAGTATAAAAGTTGGTCAACTAGTATTTGAGGTAGTTGAGAATGCACTACACAAAGAGCATCTCGACGACACATCATAATATAATGGTCAAGATATGAGTGTGGTCTAACAACACGTCGTGTTATTTAACAAAGAAAACAATGATATTGTTTATCCTTGTGAAGCCTACACAGGTGAATAATATACAAAAAAAGACAAGTATTTTTTGACATTTCATGTAGGAGAATCATTCTTTTGTATTATATGACTCTAAAATATTTGATTCCATATTTTCTTCTACTTAAATTTAGACCCGTCAAGAAATAGAGTGCCAAACATAATCGCTAACATATAAAAACAGATTTAGATTGAAATTATCTGACAACGAAGGCTGCAATAAAATCATCATAACATGTGATACATGACTCCGTTTCAAGACCACCACTAAGAAAATGGATCCTTGAAATAGGATTAATTTTATCTTGGAAAACATTGGTCAAAAGCGACTAAAACTGATAAAAAACTGATGCAAATCGACCATAAACAGTCAAAACATTGTCGTAACCGGCTGAAATGATCCAAACATAAGAAAAAACATCTAAATTTATTTCTAGTCCATGTGGACCACATAGAAACCGGTCAAAATGTTTTCGCCTGTATTCTAGATGGATGAAACATGTATATGTATTTTCTTTATTTAGTTTTCGTCGTGTTTTACCTAGTATAAAAGTTGGTCAGCTAGTATTTGAGGTAGTTGAGAATGCACTAGACAAAGAGCATCTCGACGATACAATATAATATAAAGGTCAAGATATGAGTGTGGTCTAACAACACGTCGTGTTATTTGACCAAGAAAAAAATGATATTGTTTAACCTTGTGAAGCCTACACAGGTGAATAACATACAAAAAAAGGACAAGTATTTTTTGACATTTCATGTAGGAGGATCATGCTTCTCTATTATATGACTCTGAAATATTTGATTCCATATTTTATTCTATTTAAATTGAGACCCGTCAAGAAATAGAGTGTCAAACATAATCGCTAACATATAAAAACAGATTTAGATTGAAATTATCTAACAACGTGGGCTGCAATAAAATCGTCATAACATGTGATACATGACTCCGTTTCAAGACCACAACAAAGAAAATTGATCCTTGAAATAAGGATTACTTTTATCTAGGCAAAGATGTTGGGTCAAAAAGTTGATGTGGCAGAAACTCAAAATAAAAGAAAACATGAAGACATTTGTTCAAACGTTGACAAGAGCAATCTAAGCGTTGACAAGAGCAATTCAGGCGTTGACAAGAACAAATTCAGCATTGTCAGAAGTCAACAGAAGTCAAACGCAGTCAACAAAAGTCAACGCTGATGGATGTCTATAGATTGATGGAGAATTCTATTTGGGGAATATATTGCGTATATTATATATGATATACACAATATATAGTTTATCTAAATAGAATATTTAGATGTTTATTTGATATTATCTCTTGTAGATTCTTTTCCTTACACTATAAAAGGAACAAGGGTCTTAGGTTTTATTCATAACTTTCATTCACAATGTAAACCTAAAGCGTGTGTGCACTAGACGTGGGATTCAATGTATACACGTCTAGTGGTTATTGATTATCAATATAATTAGCAACCTAATTGTTTTATTTATGTGTTATTGTGCCTAAACATCTTGTTAATGGTTGTTGTTCTAATTCCGCTTTGATTATGTTAATCATATGAACAATGATCATTCCTAGTAGCTTCAAAGATCCAGAAACCAAGGTTTCCACAATTGGTATCAGAGCTTTTTGAGGAACTTTGATTTGAAGAACGAAATCCAATATCGTGAGGTGAGCCAGGCTAATGAAGAAGGTGAAGAAGAATCTGATGATGTTTTCAGTCAAGGCCAAGTCTACTTCAAGTTCTAACTCATCTTCGTCATCTGATAATAAGGTATGTGATGACTCTTCTTGTAGGTTAAATACTGAAAAACTTAACAAAGAGATTTTAAGATTGTTAGATGATGTGAGTACTGAGAGATGCAAATTGTCTAACTATCAAATTTCTCTCACTCAAACTGAGAAAATAGTTTCTGAGTACAAGAAAATGGAATTTGACCTAAAAGATCAAATCAATATTTTAAAACATGATTTAAACTCTAGTATGGATATTAGAAACATCATGGAGAGAGTCAATGCTGAATTACAGGCTAAGTTAGATGAGGCTATAAAAAATAAGGATAATGTAGACCTTAAAATTCAGAGATTTGATAAAGCCTCACAAACCCTAGAAAAATGTGTTAGTGAACAAAGGGATTCTAAGGATATGACTGGGATTGGGTTGAAAGAATATGTTGCCGTTCCACCACCTGCTGGGAACTTCTATGGTGTCCATAAAAAGGATCTTTCTTGGAATGGTATTCCAGAACTCCAAGAAGAGGAATTTATTCCTCCACCTAGAGCTCTCTCTCCAGTTGAGGAATATCAACAAAAGGTTATTGACCTAGAAGAATGGAAGAAGCCCAACCCCACTTTGTTTGTTAAGGGTGGGATGCTTAGTGAGAGTCCATTTGTGCCTACACCCATTGAGAGTCCAGTAGTATCTACACCTATCACTGTGACCAATCTCATCACTAGAAAAGCTGTTAATCTTGGCTCCCCAATTAAAAAACAACCTAGTGTTAAATACGCTGAAATGTATAGGAAACCTCGGTAATTCAGAAGCCAAGCAAGTGTTAACGGGACAGGGTTTTATCAATCTAAGCCTAAGTAAGTGTCCAAAAAGGCTTGTTACTCATATGGGAGCTTCTCGCATTTGGCCTATAATTGTGTCAGTGGATACAATTCATTCACTGACAATAGGTCATCCAATGTCAATCATAGACCTTTTGTCCACACTAGACCACAGGCTACTAGACCAGCTCCTTTTTTCTCTAAGGCAGCTAATACCCATGTACAAAGGCCCTTTTAAAAGACCAACACTTGGTCAAACAGACAGTATGTTCCTATAGCAAACCCTAGTCTGGGCACTGACAAGAACAAATTTAGCGCTGACAAGAAAAAATTCAGTGCTGACAGGAACAAGTTCAACGTTGACAGGAACAAATGCAGCGCTGACAGCTCCAAGTTTGGTATGAGACCTTATTTTAGACCATATAAACAAGGATACTTGGTTAATAAGGGTCAAGGGTCTGAAGCATCATTCCAATTAACTTGGAAACCTAAACAAGAGCAAAAATCTAATTTTAATGGTATTTCAATGAGTTGCAATAGATTTAAATACTTTGAGAAGGTCATTACTGGACTCAATGGAACAAATTGGGTACTCAGGGAAAAAAGGGATGAACAGGGATTTATGATAAAGAATAAGACCACTCTAGTTGAACAACTAGATATATCCAAGTCTGGTAAGGCTTGGATCTCCAAAGAAAACTAATTTGTTTTCTTTTTGAGCAGCCTATCCAAAAGCAGGTTAGTGGTCAAGGATATTGGGATAGTGGATGCTCAAGGAACATGTATTGTTGGTCTTTCCACTAATATTATTTTTATCCACTAACATGTTATCTCTACCCATTATCATGGGATAAGGTAGCCTCTGTTGGTGTGTGTTTTTGTGGTTTTTGTCTAACTATGCAGGAAAGTGGAGCTACATTAGAATGGATACAAAGTCGCAAAATTTTATTTATGACGGTTGGAGTGTTTACATTCCTATCTTGAGATAAAATTTTGCTTCTTCACATATAATGATTTGTATGCTTCTATTAAGGGGAGGTAAACATCCAAGTTTTGGGTACTAATAAGTGTGTAAACACTTATCCTTTTGCCACTAAAATCAAGGAAAAACAAGACCTAATCATGTGTTTAATGTCGTAAAAGTCAGAATTACGCGTGGTTTTGTGTTTTTGTGTTAAAATAGGTACTAATGACCAAAAGAAGAGAAAACACGATATTTCACGGTCAAATATCGAAGAAAAGTCCAAAAAGAGACGAAGACAAAGTCAAAAGATCAAAAGTGTGCCACGGATCACGAAAACCGGCTAAGTCAACTTAAATTTGAAGAAATGATTAAGAAAGCCGAAATCGAGCTCGATTCTTACGGATTTAATCATCTACGAAGATTTCGAGTCTTATGGGTCCCACATTAGATATATGGGCTCAAAAGCCCATTAAGGAGTAAGGAATATTTACATTTGGCAAAAAAAAAAGCCTATTCATGGCCCAATGATCAAATATCAAACGGATGGTTAAATTTATTGGCCCCAAGCCCAATATCTTTTTTTTTGCACAAAGAAAAGATTGGACGGTGAAAAAAACAAGATGGTCAAATGACCAGTCGGTCAACTCCAACAACAAATCACCCCCCCCCCCCCCCAACACGTGTCTCACCCCACTTTTAATAATAAAACGGTTTTTATTTCGCAATTACCCCACACCTCTTTTTATTTTCAATACAATCATTTACCCCAACTCCTACCCTCACGTTTTCACTTCTCACGTGTCTACCCCTTTTACTTCTCCCAACACACCAAATAAATAAACTTGTTTTTATCCCAACACACCCATTCATTCGATACAAAATATGAGAAAACTTTTCACCCACACAGCCTTCTTCTCCCCAAAACACTCCCCTTTCCTCAAACTGTAATTTTTTACTCTCCAAAAATTACTCACCAAAATTGGGGGTTTTACCCTAAATAGTTAATTCATACCATGGGGAATTAAATCCCCATGGTTTTCGGATGAAACACTAATGTGGTCCTCCCCTCTCCATCCGACGTGGCCTAATCTCCATTTTTGATTGGGTAAAACACGTTCCACACACCAATCCCCCAATGATATCAAGCCACTTCAGCATCCAACTAGCACAAGAAGCACAATCTACGCCACGAGGGTAATCCGTGGCTCATGGATTAATTCCAGCCGCTAGATCAAGAGAAGAAAAGAAAAGAAGTGTTTAATGGCCAGGATTTGAAGCTTACTCTTGAAGATTCAAGAAGGTTTTGGGGTTTTTGGCCTATAAAAACCCCCACAAAAGATGTAACAAAGAGCACTTTTCTTTATTTTTATTTTCAGTAATTAGATTTAGATTTAATCTTGTATTTTTTTCAATTTCCAGTTAATGTAATTTTATTTTAATTAATGAAAAGTCTATTTTATTTAATTCAAGTCTCATTTAAATTTCTGTCGAAGTTTTATATTTATCTTTAATCTGCCTTGATTTTTTATTGCTTCTGTTTGTTGATGTTATTATCATTATAATTAAAAATAAAAAAAAAATAAAAAATATAAAGGAAAGTGGATAATTAATTCTTCCCTACTGGAAGAATCAAAAGTTTACTGTTCGGATTGGTTTGGATCGAAGAGTACCATTACAGTTCACTGTTTGGTTCATTTGATTCGAGACGAAGGAAGATGATGATGACGTTTGATGATTAAGGTGGTGTTCGGTTTGTTCACAAAGACGGCTCAGCGCCGATCTTCGGCTCAACGGATTCATCTTAAGGTTCTTCTCCTTTTTTAATTTTCTTGTTGATTTTAATTTTGGTTTAATATTTTATATGCTAGTTTTAAACTGCTGATTTGATTTAGAGTTTATTTGGATTTGCTTTATTTGCATTTGGTTAAGTTTTTTTTAATCTGTTAGTTTTGGTTTATTTCTGGGTTTTAATTAAGTAACTGCTTAGTATAATGTTGATTTGGTTTGTGTGGATTGTTATTTGTGTGCTTCAGTTTTTAAGACTTTAGATCTGCTTTTTCATTTTGTTTGCTGCTTATTTGGATTTGGATTTATCTTAAAAAGTTAGTTTTAACTATTTATTCAGTAACTATTTTAGCTTATTTGATTATAACTGCTTAAACTGTTTGGCTTTTTGGTATTTGGTGTTTATATTTTTTTGTTACTATTAATGTTTCAGACATTTGGCTTGAGTTAGTTTAAATTCAGTATAAAAAAATAAATAGCAAAAAAAATTGGTCCTGGTGGGATTCGACCCCCAGACCTTTTGTCTATCAGCAAACGCCCCTACCATCTCAGCTAATACCACTTTTGAGTTTAATTCTGCTTTATTAGATTAATATAGGACTTGGCAGTTTCATTTAAATTTGTCTAATTCAAGTTTTAGTTTATAATTAAATTTTAATATAAAAGTTTTATTTAAAAGTTTCCTTTATTCTGTTTTTAATAAATATAAAAAGATAAAAAAAAATATTTTTATTTACTTTTTTAATTTTAAATTTGTTTTCATTTTATTTTGTTTATTTAAATTAGATTATTTTTTTTAATTTACTTTTATTTTTAAATTCAAATTAGTTTTAAATATTTTTATTTTAAATTTACTTTTATATAAAATAGTTTTCTCGTATGTTTTTAAAATTTAGTATTAAAAATTAGTTTTCAATTAAAATTAGTTTTTATTTAATTATAGTTTTCATTAAAAAATAGTCTTCATTTAAAAGTTCTTTTTAGTTTAAAATTAGTATTAAATTTAAATTAGATTTATTGCAAAATAGTTTTTAATTAATTAGAATAAAAGTTTTTATTTTAAATTAGATTTAATTTTAAATAGATTAGTAAAATACAAAAAGTTATATTGTTACCAAAAACAAAGTTATGTCGTAACGTTAATTGGAAATCAATTCGAGTCGAGTCGAGGAAAAACGAACTTAATTGATAAATACAAAAAAATCTAATTTCAAATGGCGCCGGTGCCGCTTCGCTTGTACGATTGACGATTTTTCGTGAAGACGTTTTGATTTTGGGATACGTTCATCCTTTGAACGTTACGTTCCCTGCAACAAAATCAAAAATCCAAAAAAAATCAAAAACTTAAAAATAAAAAAAATTAAAAAAATCACAAAAGCAATTTCTTTCCTAAGATTTGCACCAAAAAAATTAAAAAAATCAAACGTAATACTTTTTCCTAAAAGTATTACACCAAAAATATTACGTATTAGTGTTATTTCTTAGTTCGATTTCTATCGATTTTTCTTTTGAATATATATTTTTCTAAAAAAATACAAAAAGATTTTTCTTTTACTATAGTATATTACGTAGCACAATAACTTACCTACTTTTCAAATAAGCCTTAGTTGGGATTTCATCACCTAACTATTGTAGTCGAATCCTAAACGAAATAAAGAGGCAAAATAGATAAATACTATTAAGACGTTTGAACTCGAAATATACAAACTATAAGGTGGGTATAAGGCGACGCGCTATAAAAGGCCGTCTAAGGAAAAAGTTTTTTAAGTGCTTTGTGCCACCTCGTTTCCCTTCTTGCTTGTGCGTATATTGAGAGGGACGACCGATTATTGGTTTGCCGACTCAAGTAGTACTTAAGTATATATTTTTGTAGCTTTTTACTATTGCACCTCGAGAGGGAAAATCCTTTTCCTCTCAAAGTCGACCGAGGTCACCTACCTCATTCCTAAGTTTTAATTGTATGCGCACTCGCGCGCATACATACATACCGATTGGTGTACCAAACTCTTCCAAAAAGAAGAAGAAGAAGAAAAACAAAAAGACAGTCATTCAAGCCGATCCCGAGAATCGAACTTTCGACATAACGATGGCAACGGATAATCGACCAATGATTGAGATTCTACAATCTCACATTGAAGGAAACGATGACGCGATTGTGGTGCCGACCATTGGATCAAATCATTTTGAACTTAAATCGGGTTTTATTCAAATGGTTTCCGCTACACCATATTTAGGCCGTACTAATGATGACCCACACGCTCATATCAAACGTTTCATCCAATTAGATAATACCGTCAAATACAATGGGGTGCCACAAGAGGCCGTTCGCCTACAACTTTTTCCTTTTTCCCTCGAGGGACAAGCCCGGATTTGGCTTGATAAGGAACCACCCCAAAGTATTACGACATGGATTGACTTAGAGACCAAGTTCATAAACTACTTTTTCCCACCATCACGGACCACGTCCATAAGGAATGAAATAATCACCTTTGAGCAACAATATGGGGAAACGTTTAGTGAGTCTTGGGATCGATTTAAAGAACTTTTGAGAAAATGTCCACAACACGGTTTCATTTAAGTGCATCAAATTAACACGTTTTACAATGGTTTAACTCTAAATGACCAAGACTCACTTAATAGTGCCGCGGGGGCAATATTCTTGTGAAAACCATGAACGAGGCTTGGGCCATTATTGAGAACAAGGCAAAAGTGCAAAACAAAAGTGTTAGGGCCACTATGGAAAATGCTAGTTCTAGTGAGAGTGACAAGAGAATCGATAAACTCACTTCTCTTGTTGAAACACTTGCTCTAAAAACCGATGCCTTAAATGGTCAAGTTAATGCCTTGAAAGAAAATAGTGAAACGTGTGAGACTTGTGGTGGACCACATTCATATTTCAATTGTGACAAGGTTTACAATAATCAACAACAACAAGTTTGTTCTTTTAATGCTAATGAGAGGGTTCCATTTAAACCTAATGTTGATATTAACCATTTGTCTTACAAGAGTACTAATTATTTGGCTCCCCCGGGTTTTGTAGCACCTCAAAAACCACCCCCACCCGCCCAAAATACCCAATACCAAAATAGGAACCAAGGTCCTTAAATGGGTAATTTTCAAGGGAATGGAAATCAAGGGAATTTTAATGGTCCAAATCAAGGGTTTCAAAATAATAACCAAGGTTTTTATAATAACATCGGTTTTCAATGTCAATTTCAAAATCAAGGTTTTCCTAATCAAGGGTTTAATCAAATGAACATGCAAAATCCTCAAATGGACTTGGTTCTACAAAAATTGACCGAACATGAGAAAATCATGAAAGCAATGCAAGAATCCACTAGACAAATGCAAGAGTCCAACGATAAGAGATTTTTGACTATGTTGCAAACCCTTAGACCCCAAGGTGCCTTACCATCAAATACCGAGATTAACCCTCGTGCTAATGTGAGTGCTATCAATACTCGAAGTAGAGCCACTTTAGTGGGACCTTCCATCTCTTCGCCCATAAAGGAGAGACAAGGCCCGGAGGTCATAATGAGTAATCCTACTCCCCCTTCGGTGATTCCTCCCACTACCACTCCTAGTACTAGTTCTCCATTTCCGAAAGAGCCTATCCCCACGGTTGTTCAAGAAGCGAGTCCTTCTCCTTCTCAACCTTCAAAGTCTAAGCCTAATATTCCTTATCCATCTAGGTTAGGCAAGGCTAAAGTGCTCACCAAAGATGACGTTCATGTCTCTAACTTTTTGAAAATGATTTCCAATGTGAATGTTATCATAAGCCTTATTGAAGCACTTGCTCAAATGCCAAAATTTGTGAAAATGTTTAAAGATTTGCTTAATAAGAAAGAAAAAATGCTTGAGCTCGTGAACACCCGTTTAAATGAGAATTGTTCCGCGGTTCTTCTCAAAGAGCTTTCCAAAAAGCTAGGAGATCCCGGACGATTCGTGTTACCTTGCTCGTTTCCTCAAATCGATGATTGTATGGCTTTAGCGGATCTCGGTGCTAGCATCAATCTTATGCCACTCTCGGTTTGGAAACAATTATCATTACCCAACCTTGTACCGACTCGTATGACTTTAGAGCTAGCTAATCGAACTCTCGCATACCCCGTTGGTATTGCCGAAGACGTTTTTGTTAGAGTCGGTACTTTTACTTTTCCCGTATACTTTGTCGTCGTCGACTATGAGATGGATCCTCGTATTCCGTTAATACTTGGTAGACCATTTTTAAGATCCGGAAGAGCCTTAGTTGACGTGGCCGAAGGGGAGTTAATTCTTAGGGTTAGGGATGAACAACAAGTTTTTAGAATGGGAAAAATCACAACAAAATCAAATGGAAAAGAGTCGGACAATATGATTGATGTTCTTAATTACGATAATGAAGAGATTTTTATTAATCCGTTTGGAATTGAAAAGTATACTCAAAATGATTTTGTGATAAACTCATCCCTTCCCTTAGAGCCTCAAATTTTTGAAACTCCCATTTATGACACCTATAGTGATGACACTTCTTTAAGTGATCACACTATCTTCGGTTTAGACGACTCGACTTTTGACCCACCCATTTATGATACCACAATCTTTGATACCTACGATGATGACACTTCTTTAAGTGATCTCATTAATTTTGATGACCCACCCCATGAGTTTAATGCACCTCATATTTCTATGAGTGATTCTTCCATGGAGACACCTTTTGACTTTTATACTCCAATTTTAGAAGTCATGACTATTGAGGAGGATCCTCCACTCTTAGAGATCATACCTAATTTAGAGGTTATTCCATTTTAGGAGGATTTAGATATCTTTCTAAATACCTATTTTCCTCATGAGGAAGAGTTTTCCTATGACTCCGACGATACTTATGTTTTCACATCAAGTTTGGAAGAGGACGACCTTCCCACTATGGATTTTGATGATATTTTGAGCTTAAATGTCAATACCTCTTGCTATTTTCCCGTTAAGGAATCGGTATTTGATCCCGGTATAGAGACTTTTGTGCTTTCATTGCTAAATCACCTTACCTTCCCTAGTAAGAGACCTTTACCTAAGGATACCCCACTTTACTTTGACTTGCGTACCACCTCGGGGTTTATTTCCTTTTGTGATGGAAATTATGTGTTTGACCCTGGTGGATTTTCTTGGGGTATGCCTTGTATGACTTTGTTTCACCTTTATCATGTAGAGATTTTCCTCCCTTGGAAATCTCGGTTTTCCATGATGTTCCCATTTGAATGATGACATTCGGGAATTCGAGTCGAGTTAGAGACTCGTGATGAAAAATCAAGCATCATTTAACTAGGTTAGATTTTTACCTTTTTCACCTTCACCCATTTTCGCCAATAAGTGTAGGGGGAGCCAAGTAGGTTGTTTGTGTTGTGATTGTGTAGGGACATGTGCTTTAATGATCCACTTTTGGTATTTTTGACGAGACCCGTGTTCCCGTGTTTCCCGTGTACCCGGTTCCTTCGATAAGTTTTTGCTATTGTGATTCAACCTTGTATATAAATAAAACGAATAAATGTAATCACTTTAGTTGTCCTTTCCTTAGCTCGATTGTGTAGGGGAGTTTATTCTCCCACATGCTTAAACATTGAGGACAATGTTTATATTAAGTGTAGGGGGGATTTCTATCAAAATTTTAGTGGCCTTTTCCATGAATTTGACCCCATTTTACCGGAAAATTTAAAATTTTTTCAACGTTTTTCAAAATTTTTGATCTATTTTGGCCTAGTAGTATTTTCTTTTCTTTTGTCATCGCATCATATTTTTCAATTTTTAGAATAAAATAATAAATAAATAAATATATAAAATGGTTTTAACAAGTTTAGATGTCTTTGATATATTAGGCCCGTCGTGAATATTTTGACTCAACCCGAGTTTACTTATCCAAGTTTACTCTAGCTAGTATCCTTAACCATATGGACCTTAATTGGTTTATTAGGCTAAGCATCCACGAGTCTCATTACTTGAGATTTTAAATTGTGGAGAACGAGAGATGATAGAGTTAATTATAAGTTTGGTATTCTTTCATTAACTTATGTGAGTTAGTTATGAGCTTTTTCTCCCATCGCTTGTTAATAAATATATTTGCAATAAATAAGGTTGTACGATTTGAAAAGTTACTTAGCTTCTAGCACAAGATCGTTTAAAAGTTGCTCGGTATTAATTAGAGTTCATAGCCAAGGCATAACTTATTGAAGCTGGACGCAAATATTGGCTTATCCAAAAAGGCCCTAACAAGGCATGAGGATACCCGAGTCAAAAAGGCCCTCACAAGGCATGAGGATTCACTTTTTTTGCTAAAGATCCTAAGAGATTGTGAAGATCATTAATCCAAAACAATATGATGGATCAAGACACACGACGAGAAGCAATTACTCCCCTAAAGATCATGGAGAAACCTATCCAAAAAGACCCTATCAAGGTATGAGGATAAATAGATCCATGTCCGAAAAAGAGGCGGATCGTTGTATATCAAAATCCTAAATAAAGAAGAGGATAAATGAAGAAGTCGTGGTCAACGTTTGAAGCATCTTTCACTCCTAATGAAGATGTGTATCAAAATGAAGAGAAGACCATAATTTCAAGATCGTCTCTTAAGATTTGAAGTTTGAAGTACAAGCCAAATATCGGTCTGAGAAAGGTCTCAAATCGTGAAACGAGTTATGCCAAGATATGAACTTTATGAGTTTTCGAGAAGAAGTTTTAAAAGATTTTGTCCTTTAGCTAACTATTGATTAAATCGTCCCACTTTATTTTCGGCCTTAATAAATTATCGAAATAAGTAAAAATGCATCCTCGTGATCATTCAAGAAAAAAATAAAATACAAGAGATACACCGTAGGAATAAGGGGGTCTAAGTGATTAATTGAACCACATGAGTAAGTTTTTGTTGTGCTACCTTATGGTAAACAATGATCTCGTTTTTAAGCTTGGTATGGGGAACGTGAAACTTGAGGGTGATTTATATTCATGACACCAAAGCCCTAATCTAAGTCTTAGATTTCTTTACAAGTTTCTTCCATCAAATAATTTTCAAGTTAATAAAATTGATTCAACTTTTCTCTCCTTTTAAATTTTTATCTTTTCATTGTAGTAGTATTAATAAAGGCCGAGATGGTTAATTATGAGAAAAATGTAACTTTATGCTTTGAAATAATGCATTGCATGGGGTCATTGCAATGGTCAAGTGTAGGGGATTTAATAAGTGTGTAAACACTTATCCTTTTGCCACTAAAATCAAGGAAAAACAAGACCTAATCATGTGTTTAATGTCGTAAAAGTCGGAATTACGCGTGGTTTTGTGTTTTTGTGTTAAAATAGGTACTGATGATCAAAAGAAGAGAAAACACGGGATTTCACGGTCAAATATCGAAGAAAAGTCCAAAAAGAGACGAACACAAAGTCAAAAGATCAAAAGTGTGCCAAAGATCACGAAAACCGGCTAAGTCAACTTAAATTTTAAGAAATGATCAAGAAAGCCAAAATCGAGCTCGATTCCTACGGATTTAATCATTTACGATGATTTCGAGTCTTGTGGTTCCCATATTAGATATATGGGCTCAAAAGCCCATTAAGGAGTAAGGAATATTTACATTTGGCAAAAAAAAGCCCATTCACGGCCCAATGATCAAAAATCAAACGGATGGTTAATTTTATTAGGCCCAAGCCCAATATCTTTTTTTTGCACAAAGAAAAGATTGGACGGTGCAAAAAACAAGATGGTCAAATGACCAGTCGGTCAACTCCAACAACAAATCACCCCCCCCCCCCCCCCCCCACACGTGTCTCACCCCACTTTCAATAATAAAACGGTATTTATTTCCCAATTACCCCACACCTCTTTTTATTTTCGATACATTCATTTACCCCAACTCCTACACCCACGTTTTCACTTCCCACTTGTCTATCCCTTTTACTTCTCCCAACATACCAAATAAATAAACTTGTTTTTACCCCAACACACCCATTTATTCGATACAAAATATGAGAAAACTTTTCACCCACACAGCCTTCTTCTCCCCAAAACTCTCCCCTTTCCTCAAACCGTAATTTTTTACTCTCAAAAAATTACTCACCAAAATTGGGGGTTTTACCCTAAATAGTTAATTCATAACATGGGGAATTAAATCCCCATGGTTTTCGGATGAAACACTAATGTGGTCCTCCCCTCTCCATCCGACGTGGCCTAATCTCCATTTTTGATTGGGTAAAACACGTTCCACACACCAATCCCCCAATGATATCAAGCAACTTCAGCATCCAAGTATCACAAGATGCACAATCTACGCCACGAGGGCAATCCGTGGCTCATGGATTAATTTCAGCCTCTAGATCAAGAGAAGAAAAGAAAAGTAGTGTTTAATGGCCAGGATTTGAATCTTACTCTTGAAGATTCAAGAAGGTTTTGGGGTTTTTGGCCTATAAAAACCCCCACAAAAGATGTAACAAAAAGCACTTTCCTTTATTTTTATTTTTAGTAATTAGATTTAGATTTAATCTTGTATTTTTTTCAATTTCCAGTTAATGTAATTTTATTTTAATTAATGAAAAGTCTATTTTATTTAATTCAAGTCTCATTTAAATTTCTGTCGAAGTTTTATATTTATCTTTAATCTGCCTTGATTTTTTATTGCTACTGTTTGTTGAAGTTATTATCATTATAATTAAAAAATAAAAAAATATATATATATAAAGGAAAGTGGATAATTAATTCTTCCCTACTGGAAGAATCAAAAGTTTACTGTTCGGATTGGTTTGGATCGAAGAGTACTATTTCGGTTCATTGTTTGGTTCATTTGATTCGAGACGAAGGAAGATGATGATGACGTTTGATGATTAAGGTGGTGTTCGGTTTGTTCACAAAAACGGCTCAGCGCCGATCTTCGGCTCAACGGATTCATCTTAAGGTTCTTCTCCTTTTTTAATTTTCTTGTTAATTTAAATTTTGGTTTAATATTTTATATGCTAGTTTTAAACTGCTGATTTGATTTAGAGTTTATTTGGATTTGCTTTATTTGCATTTGGTTAAGTTTTTTTTTAATCTGTTAGTTTTTGTTTATTTCTGGGTTTTAATTAAGTAACTGCTTTGTATAATTTTGATTTGGTTTGTCTGGATTGTTATTTGTCTGCTTCAATTTTAAGATTTTATATCTGCTTTTTCGTTTTGTTTGTTGCTTATTTGGATTTGGATTTATCTTAAAAAGTTAGTTTTAACTGCTTATTTAGTAACTATTTTAGCTTATCTGATTATAACTGCTTAAACTGTTTGGCTTTTTGGTATTTGGTGTTTATTTTTTTCGTTACTGTTACTGTTTCAGACATTTGGCTTGAGTTAGTTTAAATTCAGTATAAAAAAATAAATAGCAAAAAAAATTGGTCCTGGTGGGATTCGACCCCCAGACCTTTCGTCTATCAGCAAACGCCCCTACCATCTCAGCTAATACCACTTTTGAGTTTAATTCTGCTTTATTAGATTAATATAGGACTTGGCAGTTTCATTTAAATTTGTCTAATTCAAGTTTTAGTTTAAAATTAAATTTTAATATAAAAGTTTTATTTAAAAGTTTCCTTTATTCTGTTTTTAATAAATATAAAAAGATAAAAAAAAGTATTTTTATTTACTTTTATAACTTTAAATTTGTTTTCATTTTATTTTGTTTATTTAAATTAGATTTTTTTTTAATTTACTTTTATTTTTAAATTCAAATTAGTTTTAAATATTTTTATTTTAGATTTACTTTTATATAAAATAGTTTTCTCGTATGTTTTTAAAATTAAGTATTAAAAATTAGTTTTCAATTAAAATTAATTTTTATTTAATTATAGTTTTCATTAAAAAATAATCTTCATTTAAAAGTTCTTTTTAGTTTAAAATTAGTATTAAATTTAAATTAGATTTATTGCAAAATAGTTTTTAATTAATTAGAATAAAAGTTTTTATTTTAAATTAGATTTTATTTTAAATAGATTAGTAAAATACAAAAAGTTATATTGTTACCAAAAACAAAGTTAAGTCGTAACGTTAATTGGAAATCAATTCGAGTCGAGTCGAGGAAAAACGAACTTAATTGATAAATATAAAAAAATCTAATTTCAGGTACTCTTAGAACACTCTTGCACAATTCTAGATTGTGTCCACTAGTGAGTACGATTTAGTTTTCTAATTCGTGAGGCACTGTAGCATGCAACGTTGATATACTGTGCATGCTGCCAAGACTTTTGACCAAGAATTGGGTGTGGTCGTATGGGTGACTTGGGTTACTTGGGGAGTTGCAAAGGTTTTATATGAGTTAACTTTCTCTTTGGGGAATTTGTGAACAAAGGACTCTAGAGTTCATGTGTGTCTATCATGCTTTTGCATGAGTGTATGCATGAACAGTGTTTGTCACTCTTTCTTATTAGAGACTAGTTAATTTCCTTCGGATTATTACCTTTGTTTATGTTCTAACTAAAGTTTTCCATTTTCAAGTCCATTTTATGCTATGACACCTTAGCTGGTAAACTTCTTTATAGTCCCAAAATGTTTTATCACCCTTTCATTTTTCAAATTTTTGGATATCTGGAAGCCTAATGATCATTGAGATGTTCTTCCTAGTGATTGACATCTAGTAGCAGCAGAGATCACTTTCACAAGGGTGTATAGTGTTATTGAGATGGCTGAGACTATTGGCACTAGCTTTAATGCAGGTCAAGTCAGTCTTATCATTAGTAAGTCCATCCCCATGTCCTATGATTCAACATTGAGGATTCATTTCCCGATTGTGGATGAGGACAGTATGAAACCTTTGACATTAATGGAATTGACGAAAATCTGTATTAGCTTGTAAAATCATAATACATAATTGGTACAAATTGTCAAGGATCACTGTTTTGAACTGATAGACTTGTTATTTTGGAAGCTGATGCAAGGAGGATGTTCTTGGTTCCTTCCTTGTATATTGATCTTGGAGAGGAGTCTTAAAAAGGGGAGGAGCAATGGAATTTTAGTGACAAAAGTAATAAAGAAAGCTCCAAAGACTCTACAGGTGCTGAAGATGATTAAGACCAATTGAAGGCTGACTATACAAGTGATTTGAGTGATTGACTTTTCGAGATTTATTATTACTCAAATTCAGGGATAAGTATGTTTGTAAGAATCCTCTCTGTGTGTTTTATTTAGAAACTTGATTACTAGAGTTGATATCAAGTTTAGGGGAGGATTGTTGGGAATAAAGTTAGCTAAGTCACTAGAACGCTGACAAGAGGAAATGTGATCACAGAAGTTGTCAGTATTTGATTACAACGCTGACAAGAATCTGACGCTGACAAGTTTGAGAATAGACGCTGATGAGTGTACTTTTAACGCTAACAGAATAAGTCAAACGCTGACAGCGTAGACAGTGTTGTCTGAGATATGGTTTTTCAAACGCTGTTAGGTGTTGTCCAATAAGTGACAATACACATTCCAGATATATTGGATAAAGGAGGATCTCGGATAATACAAGGATTGCTGCTGTTGAGAAAATTGGTATGTTTTTAGCACACAAAAAGGAGGAATATACACACGAAGGTACATGGAATCTCCGTTTTTATTTAGAATATCAAGTTGATATTAATGGCTCGGATATTTTTACAAGGAGTAAATGATTTTTAAGTAAGTTAGCAACAATTTATGAAGACTTTGATTGATATTAGAGTATGTAATCGGGATAGCCTTGTGAAAGAGTTATTCGCTAACAGCTTTTACATATGAAGATAATGGTTTATTAAGACTTATCATGAAGAGGTGTTGGCTTAAGGGGAAGAATTCTTATGGTAAGTTTGATGTTTGAAGAATATTTTCGCGAGTTTGTGTTCTATCATATCATAAAGTCATGCACTTCCAGCCACTGACTTTTAAGGTAACTTGTTTATGCTTACATGTTACATATGAAGTGATACAAGATCTATGAATATGTGATTTTTCTTATGGTTCTCTATGCACATATTTTCTATCACTTGAAAGGAGTTATATTATGGTGCTCAGTGTCTCACAAAGGATGAGGATTTTTTTATCAGCTACACACTTCATCACATTCTACAAGATATTAAACATAGGTTTGGGTTACTCTACTTCTACATCAAGATTACTTTATTTATTTTTCTTCAAGATCATTATACAGAGCCTACATTTGGAGAATCTTCAAAGATTGCATACATTGTTTACTTCCCTGTTGATGTGACAAAAAGGGGAAGATATGTATGCTACACTTGAGGGGACGCAATTTGAAGATCATGTAAAACTTACAAGAAATACACATAGAGTTTTGCCAACATCAACTAGGGGAAGATTGTTGGGTCAAAAAGTTGATGTGGCAGAAACTCAAAATCAAAGAAAACATGAAGACATTTGTTCAAGCGTTGACAAGAGCAATCTAAGCGTTGACAAGAGCAATTCAGGCATTGACAAGAACAAATCAGAAGTCAACAGAAGTCAAACGTAGTCAACAAAAGTCAACGCTGATGGATGTCTAGAGATTGATGGAGAATTCTATTTGGGGAATATATTGAGTAAATTATATATGATATACATAATATATAGTTTATCTAAATAGAATATTTAGATGTTTATTTGATATTATCTCTTGTAGATTCTGTTCCTTACACTATAAAAGGAACAAGGGTCTTAGGTTTTATTCATAACTTTCATTCACAATGTAAACCTAAAGTGTGTGTGCACTAGACGTGGGATTCAATGTATACACGTCTAGTGGTTGTTGATTATCAATATAATTAGCAACCCAATTGTTTTATTTATGTGTTGTTGTGCCTAAACATCTTGTTAATGGTAGTTGTTCTAATTCCGCTTTGATTATGTTAATCATATGAACAATGATCATTCCTAGTAGCTTCAAAGATCTGGAAACCAAGGTTTCCACAAAAGATTGGTCAAAAGCGACTAAACCTGATAAAAAACTGATGCAAATCGACTATAAACAGCCAAAACCTTGTCGTAACCGGCTGAAATCATCCAAACATAAGAAAAAACATCTAAATTTATTTCTAGTCCATATGGAGCACATATAAACCGGTCAAAATATTTTCACCTGGATTATAGATGGATGAAACACGTATATGTATTTTCTTTGTTTAGTTTTGGTCGTGTTTTACCTAGTATAAAAGTTGGTCAGCTAGTATTTGAGGTAGTTGAGAATGCACTAAACAAAGAGAATCTCAACGACAAATTATAATATAAAGGTCAAGATATTAGTGTGGTTTAAAAACACGTTGTGTTATTTGACCAAGAAAACAATGATATTGTTTATCCTTGTGAAGCCTACACAAGTGAATATTATACAATAAAAGGAAAACTATTTTTTGACATTTCGTGTAGGAGGATCATGCTTCTGTATTATATGACTTTGAAATATTTGACTCTATATTTTATTCTATTTAAACTGAGACCCATCAAGAAATATAGTGCCAAACATAATCCCTAACATATAAAAACAGATTTAGTGGAATTGATAGAGAAATTCATAGACCTAGGTGGGATAGGAGAATTGATAACTCCGCGCACAGAAGCGATATCGAACATCACTTATTGTCATTTCTCAATTGATGATTGAAATTATCTAACAATGTGGACTACAACAAAATCGTCATAACGTGTGATACATGACTCCGTTTCAAGACTAGAACTAAGAAAATGGATCCTTGAAATAAGGATTAATTTTATCTAGGCAAACATTGGTCAAAAGCGACTAAACACGATAAAAAACTGATGAAAATCGACCATAAACAGCCAAAACATTGCCGTAACCGGCTGAAATCATCCAAACATAAGAAAAAACATATAAATTTGATTATAGTCCATATGGACCACATAGAAACAGGTCAAAATGTTTTCGTCCGGATTCTAGATTGATGAAACACGTATATGTATTTTCTTTGTTTAGTTTTGGTCGTGTTTTACCTAGTATAAAAGTTGGTCAGCTAGTATTCGAGGTAGTTGAGAATGCACTAGAAAAAGAGCATCTCGACGACACATTATAATATAAAGGTCAAGATATGAGTGTGGTCTAACAACACGTCTTGTTATTTAACCAAGAAAAAAATGATATTGTTTATCCTTGTGAAGCCTACACAAGTGAATAATATACAAAAAAAGGACAAGTATTTTTTGACATTTCATGTAGGAGAATCATGCTTCTGTATTATATGACTCTGAAATATTTGATTCGATATTTTATTCTATTTAAATTGAGACTCGTCAAGAAATAGAGTGCCAAACATAATCGCTAACATATAAAAACAGATTTTGATTGAAAATATCTGACAACGTGGGTTGCAACAAAATCGTCATAACATGTGATACATTACTCCGTTGCAAGACCAAAACTAAGAAAATGGATCCTTGAAATAAGGATTAATTTTATCTAGGCAAACATTGGTCAAAAGCGACTAAACCTGATAAAGAACTGATGAAAATCGACCCTAAACAGCCAAAACATTGCCGTAACCGGCTAAAATCATCCAAACCTAAGAAAAAACAACTAAATTTATTTCTAATCCATATGGACCACATAGAAAATGGTCAAAATGTTTTCGGCGGGATTCTAGATGGATGAAACACATATATGCATTTTCTTTGTTTAGTTTTGGTCGTGTTATACCAAGTATAAAAGTTGGTCAACTAGTATTTGAGGTAGTTGAGAATGCACTAGACAAAGAGCATCTTGACGACACATTATAATATAAAGGTCAAGATATGAGTGTGGTCTAACAACACGTCGTGTTATTTGACCAAGAAAACAATGATGTTGTTTATCCTTGTGAAGCCTACACAGGTGAATAATATACAAAAAAAGGACACGTATTTTTTGACATTTCATGTAGGAGGATCATGCTTCTGTATTATATGACTCTGAAGTATTCGATTCCATATTTGATTCTATTTAAATTGAGACCCGTCAAGAAATAAAGTGCCAAACATAATCGCTAACATATAAAAAACAGATTTTGATTGAAATTATCTGACAACATGGGCTGCAATAAAATCGTCATAACATGTGATACATGACTCCGTTTCAAGACCACAACTAAGAAAATGGATCCTTGAAATAAGGATTAATTTTATCTAGGCAAACATTGGTCAAAAGCGACTAAACCTGATAAAAAACTGATGCAAATCGACCATAAACAGCCAAAACATTGCCGTAACCAGCTGAAATGATCCAAACATAAGAAAAAACATCTAAATTAGTTTCTAGTCCATATGGACCACATAGAAACCGGTTAAAATGTTTTCGCCCGGATTCTAGATGGATGAAACACGTATATGTATTTTCTTTATTTAGTTTTGGTCGTGTTTTACCTAGTATAAAAGTTGGTCAGCTGGTATTTGAGGTAGTTGAGAATGCACTAGACAAAGAGCATCTCGACGACACATTATAATATAAAGGTCAAGATATGAGTGAGGTCTAACTACACGTTGTGTTATTTGACCAAGAAAACAATGATATTGTTTATCCTTGTGAAACCTACACTAGTGAATAATATACAAAAAAGGACAAGTATTTTTTGACATTTCATGTAGGAGGATCATGCTTCAGTATTATATGACTCTGAAATATTTGATTCCATATTTTATTCTATTTAAATTGAGACCCGTAAAGAAATAGAGTGCCAAACATAATCGCTAACATATAAAAACAGATTTAGATTGAAATTATCTGACAACATGGGCTGCAATAAAATCGTCATAACATGTGATACATGACTCCGTTTCATGACCACAACCAAGAAAATGGATCCTTGAAATAAGGATTAATTTTATCCAGGCAAACATTGATCAAAAGCGACTAAACCCGATAAAAAAATGATGCAAATCGACTATAAACAGCCAAAACATTGTCGTAACCAGCTAAAATCATCCAAACATAAGAAAAACATCTAAATTTGTTTCTAGTCCATACGGACCACATAGAAACTGGTTAAAAGTTGGTCAGCTAGTATTTGAGGTAATTGAGAATGCACTAGACAAAGAGCATCTCGACGACACATTATAATATAAAGGTCAATATATAAGTGTGGTCTAACAACACGTAGTGTTATTTGAACAAGAAATTAATGATATTGTTTATCCTTGTGAAGCCTACACTAGTGAATAATATACAAAAAAAGGACAAGTATTTTTTTTACATTTCATGTAGGAAGATCATGCTTATGTATTATATGACTCTGAAATATTTGATTCCATATTTGATTCTATTTAAATTGAGACCCGTCAAGAAATAGAGTGCCAAACATAATCGCAAACATATAAAAACAGATTTAGATTGAAAATATTTGACCACGTGGACTGAAACAAAATCATCATAACATGTGATACATGACTCCGTTTCAAGACCACAACTAAGAAAATAGATCCTTGAAATAAGGATTAATTTTATCTAGGCAAACATTGGTCAAAAGCGACTAAACATGATAAAAAAACTGATGAAAGTCGACCCTAAACAGCCAAAACATTGCCTTAACCGGCTAAAATCATCCAAACCTAAGAAAAAACAACTAAATTTATTTCTAGTCCATATGGACCACATAGAAATGGTCAAAATGTTTTCGGCCGGATTCTAGATGGATGAAACACATATATGCATTTCCTTTGTTTAGTTTTGGTCGTGTTATACCAAGTATAAAAGTTGGTCAACTAGTATTTGAGGTAGTTGAGAATGCACTAGACAAAGAGCATCTTGATGACACATTATAATATAAAGGTCAAGATATGAGTGTGGTCTAACAACACGTCGTGTTATTTGACCAAGAAAACAATGATGTTGTTTATCCTTGTGAAGCCTTCAAAGGTGAATAATATCCAAAAAAAGGACACGTATTTTTTGACATTGCATGTAGGAGGATCATGCTTCTGTATTATATGACTCTGAAATATTTGATTCCATATCTTATTCTATTTAAATTGAGACCCGTCAAGAAATAAAGTGCCAAACATAATCGCTAACATATAAAAACAGATTCAGATTGAAATTATCTAACAACGTGGGCTGCAATAAAATCGTCATAACATGTGATACATGACTCCGTTTCAAGACCACAACTAAGAAAATGGATCCTTGAAATAAGGATTAATTTTATCTAGGCAAACATTGGTCAAAAGCGACTAAACCTGATAAAAAAACTGATGCAAATCGACCATAAACAGCCAAAACATTGCCGTAACCAGCTGAAATCATCCAAACATAAGAAAAAACATCCAAATTTGTTTATAGTCCATATGGACCACATAGAAACCGGTTAAAATGTTTTCGCCCAGATTCTAGATGGATGAAACACGTATATGTATTTTCTTTATTTAGTTTTGGTCGTATTTTACCTAGTATAAAAGTGGGTCAGCTGGTATTTGAGGTAGTTGAGAATGCACTAGACAAAGAGCATATCGACGACACATTATAATATAAAGGTCAAGATATGAGTGTGGTCTAACAACACGTTGTGTTATTTGACCAAGAAAACAATGATATTGTTTATCCTTGTGAAACCTACACTAGTGAATAATATACAAAAAAGGACAAGTATTTTTTGACATTTAATACAGGAGGATCATGTTTCAGTATTATATGACTCTGAAATATTTGATTCCATATTTTATTCTATTTGAATTGAGACCCGTAAAGAAATAGAGTGCCAAACATAATCGCTAACATATAAAAACAAATTTAGATTGAAATTATCTGACAACGTGGGCTGCAATAAAATCGTCATAACATGTGATACATGACTCCGTTTCATGACCACAACTAATAAAAAACATCTAAATTCGTTTCTAGTCCATATGGACCACATAGAAACTGGTTAAAATATTTTCGCCCGGATTCTAGATGGATAGAACACGTATATGTATTTTCTTTATTTAGTTTTGGTCGTGTTTTACCTAGTATAAAAGTTGGTCAGCTGGTATTTGAGGTAATTGAGAATGCACTAGACAAAGAGCATCTCGACGACACATTATAATATAAAGGTCAATATATGAGTGTGGTCTAACAACACGTAGTGTTATTTGAACAAGAAAATAATGATATTGTTTATCCTTGTGAAGCCTACACTAGTGAATAATATACAAAAAAAGGACAAGTATTTTTTTTACATTTCATGTAGGAAGATCATGCTTATGTATTATATGACTCTGAAATATTTGATTCCATATTTGATTCTATTTAAATTGAGACCCGTCAAGAAATAGAGTGCCAAACATAATCGCAAACATATAAAAACAGATTTAAATTGAAATTATTTGACCACGTGGACTGCAAGAAAATTATCATAACTTGTGATACATGACTCCGTTTCAAGACCACAACTAAGAAAAAGGATCCTCGAAATAAGGATTAATTTTATCTAGGAAAACATTGGTCAAAACTGACTAAACCTGATAAAAAAACTGATGCAAATCGACCATAAACAGCCAAAACATTGCCGTAACCGGCTGAAATCATCCAAACATAAGAAAAAACATCTAAATTTATTTCTAGTCCATATGGACCATATAAAAACCGGTCAAAATGTTTTCTCCCAGATTCTAGATGGATGAAACACGTATATGTAATTTCTTTGTTTAGTTTTAGTCGTGTTTTACCTAGTATAAAAGTTGGTCAGCTAGTATTTGAGGTTGTTGAGAATGCACTAGACAAAGAGCATATCGACGACACATTATAATATAAAGGTCAAGATATGAGTGTGGTCTAACAACACGTTGTGTTATTTGACCAAGAAAACAATGATATTGTTTATCCTTGTGAAGCCTACACAGGTGAATAATATACAAAAAAGGACAAGTATTTTTTGACATTTCATGTAGGAGGATCATGCTACTGTATTATATGAAACTGAAATATTTGATTCCATATTTGATTCTATTTAAGTTGAGACCCGTCAAGAAATAGAGTGCCAAACATAATCGCTAACATATAAAAACATATTTGGATTGACATTATCTGACAACGTGGGCTGCAATAAAATCGTCATAACATGTAATACATGACTCCGTTTCAAGACCACAACTAAGAAAATGGATCCTTGAAATAAGGATTAATTTTATCTAGGCAAAGATTGGTCAAAAGCGACTAAACCTGATTAAAAACTGATGCAAATCGACAATAAACAGCCAAAACATTGCCGTAACCGGCTGAAATCATCCAAACGTAAACATCTAAATTTATTTCTAGTCCATATGGACCACATAGAAACCGGTCAAAATGTTTTCGCACGGATTCTAGATGGATGAAACACGTATATGTATTTTCTTTGCTTAGTTTTGGTCGTGTTTTACCTAGTATAAAAGTTGGCCAGCTAGTATTTGAGGTAATTGAGAATGCACTAGACAAAGAGCATCTCGACGACACATTATAATATAAAGGTCAAGATATGAGTCTAGTCTAACAACACGTTGTGTTATTTGACCAAGAAAAAAATGATATTGTTTATCCTTGTGAAGCCTACATAGGTGAATAATATACAAAAAAAGGACAAGTATTTTTTGACATTTCATGCAAGAGGATCATGCTTCAGTATTATATGACTCTAAAATATTTGATTCCATATTTTATTCTATTTAAATTGAGACCCGTAAAGAAATAGAGTGCCAAACATAATCTCAAACATATAAAAACAGATTTAGATTGAAATTATCTGACAACGTGGGCTGCAATAAAATCGTCATAACATGTGGTACATGACTCCGTTTCATGACAACAACTAAGAAAATGGATCCTTTAAATAAGGATTAATTTTATCCAGGCAAACATTGGTCAAAAGCGACTAAACTCGATAAAAAACTGATGCAAATCGACCATAAACAGCCCAAACATAGCCGTAACCAGCTGAAATCATCCAAACATAAGAAAAAACATCTAAATTTGTTTCTACTCCATATGGACCACATAGAAACTGGTTAAAATGTTTTCGCATGGATTCTAGATGGATGAAACACGTATATGTATTTTCTTTATTTAGTTTTGGTCGTGTTTTACCTAGTATAAAAGTTGGTCAGCTAGTAATTGAGGTAATTGAGAATGCACTAGACAAAGAGCATCTCGACGACACATTATAATATAAAGGTCAATATATGAGTGTGGTCTAACAACACGTAGTGTTATTTGAACAAGAAAATAATGATATTGTTTATCCTTGTGAAGCCTACACTAGTGAATAATATACAAAAAAGGACAAGTATTTTTTTGACATTTCATGTAGGAAGATCATGCTTATGTATTATATGACTCTAAAATATTTGATTCCATATTTGATTCTATTTAAATTGAGACCCGTCAAGAAATAGAGTGCCAAACATAATAGCAAACATATAAAAACAGATTTAGATTGAAATTATTTGACCACGTGGACTGCAACAAAATCATCATAACATGTGATACATGACTCCATTTCAAGACTACAACTAAGAAAATAGATCCTTGAAATAAGGATTAATTTTATCTAGGAAAACATTGGTCAAAAGCGACTAAATATGATAAAAAAACTGATGAAAATCGACCCTAAACAGCCAAAACATTGCCGTAACCGGCTAAAATCATCCAAACCTAAGAAAAAACAACTAAATTTATTTCTAGTCCATATGGACCACATAGAAAATGGTCAAAATGTTTTCGGCCGGATTCTAGATGGATGAAACACCTATATGGATTTTCTTTGTTTAGTTTTGGTCGTGTTATACCAAGTATAAAAGTTGGTCAACTAGTATTTGAGGTAGTGAGAGAATGCACTAGACAAAGAGCATCTCATTATAATATAAAGGTCAAGATATGAGTGTGGTCTAACAACACGTCATGTTATTTGACCAAGAAAACAATGATGTTGTTTATCCTTGTGAAGCCTACACAGGTGAATAATATACAAAAAAGGACACGTATTTTTTGACATTTGGTGTAGGAGGATCATGCTTCTGTATTATATGACTCTTTTGATTCCATATTTTATTCTATTTAAATTGAGACCCGTCAAGAAATAAAGTGCCAAACATAATCGCTAACATATAAAAACAGATTTAGATTGAAATTATCTGACAACGTGGGCTGCAATAAAATCGTCATAACATGTGATACATGACTCCGTTTCAAGACCACAACTAAGAAAATGGATCCTTGAAATAAGGATTAATTTTATCTAGGCAAACATTGGTCAAAAGCGACTAAACCTGATAAAACAATGATGCAAATCGACCATAAACAGCCAAAACATTGCCGTAACCAGCTGAAATCATCCAAACATAAGAAAAAACATCTAAATTTGTTTCTAGTCCATATGGACCACATAGAAACCGGTTAAAATGTTTTCACCCGGATTCTAGATGGATGAAACACGTATATGTATTTTCTTTATTTAGTTTTGGTCGTGTTTTACCTAGTATAAAAGTTGGTCAGCTGGTATTTGAGGTAGTTGAGAATGCACTAGACAAAGAGCATCTCGACGACACATTATAATATAAAGGTCAAGATATGAGTGAGGTCTAACTACACGTTGTGTTATTTGACCAAGAAAACAATGATATTGTTTATCCTTGTGAAACCTACACTAGTGAATAATATACAAAAAAGGACAAGTATTTTTTGACATTTCATGTAGGAGGATCATGCTTCAGTATTATATGACTCTGAAATATTTGATTCCATATTTTATTCTATTTAAATTGAGATCCGTAAAGAAATAGAGTGCCAAACATAATCGCTAACATATAAAAACAGATTTAGATTGAAATTATCTGAGAACGTGGGCTGCAATAAAATCGTCATAACATGTGATACATGACTCCGTTTCATGACCACAACTAAGAAAAAACATCTAAATTTGTTTCTAGTCCATATGGACCACATAGAAACTGGTTAAAATGTTTTCGCCCGGATTCTAGATGGATGAAACACGTATATGTATTTTATTTATTTAGTTTTGGTCGTGTTTTACCTAGTATAAAAGTTGGTCAGCTAGTATTTGAGGTAATTGAGAATGCACTAGACAAAGAGCATCTCGACGACACATTATAATATAAAGGTCAATATATGAGTGTGGTCTAACAACACGTAGTGTTATTTGAACAAGAAAATAATGATATTGTTTATCCTTGTGAAGCCTACACTAGTGAATAATATACAAAAAAAGGACAAGTACTTTTTTGACATTTCATGTAGGAAGATAATGCTTATGTATTATATGACTCTGAAACATTTGATTCCATATTTGATTCTATTTAAATTAAGACCCGTCAAGAAATATTTGATTCCATATTTAAACCTGATAAAAAACTGATGCAAATCGACCATAAACAGCAAAAACATTGCCGTAACCGGCTGAAATCATCCAAACATAAGAAAAACATCTAAATTTATTTCTAGTCCATATGGACCACATAGAAACCGGTCAAAATGTTTTCTCCTGGATTCTAGATGGATGAAACACGTATATGTAGTTTCTTTATTTAGTTTTGGTCGTGTTTTACCTAGTATAAAAGTTGGTCAGCTAGTATTTGAGGTTGTTGATAATGCACTAGACAAAGAGCATATCGATGACACATTATAATATAAAGGTCAAGATATGAGTGTGGTCTAACAACACGTTGTGTTATTTGACCAAGAAAACAATGATATTGTTTATCCTTGTGAAGCCTACACAGGTGAATAATATACAAAAAAGGACAAGTATTTTTTGACATTTCATGTAGGAGGATCATGCTATTGTATTATATGACACTGAAATATTTGATTCCATGTTTGATTCTATTTAAATTGAGACCCATCAATAAATAGAGTGCCAAACATAATCGCTAACATATAAAAACATATTTGGATTGAAATTATCTGACAACGTGGGCGGCAATAAAATCGTCATAACATGTAATACATGACTCCGTTTCAAGACCACAACTAAGAAAATGGATCCTTGAAATAAGGATTAATTTAATCTAGGTAAATATTGGTCAAAAGCGACTAAACCTGATCAAAAACTGATGCAAATCGACAATAAACAGCCAAAACATTGTCGTAACCGGCTGAAATCATCCAAACATAAACATCTAAATTTATTTCTAGTCCATATGGACCACATAGAAACTGGTCAAAATTTTTTCGCACGGATTCTAGATGGATGAAACACGTATATGTATTTTCTTTGTTTAGTTTTGGTCGTGTTTTACCTAGTATAAAAGTTGGTCAGCTAGTATTTGAGGTAATTGAGAATGCACTAGACAAAGAGCATCTCGACGACACATTATAATATAAAGTTCAAGATATGAGTCTGGTCTAACAACACGTTGTGGTATTTGACCAAGAAAAAAATGATATTGTTTATCCTTGTGAAGCTTACACAGGTGAATAATATACAAAAAAAGGACAAGTATTTTTTGACATTTCATGTAGGAGGATAATGCTTCTGTATTATATGACTCTGAAATATTTGATTCCATATTTGATTCTATTTAAATTGAGACCCGTCAAGAAATAGAGTGCCAAACATAATCGCTAACATATAAAAACAGATTTAGATTGAAATTATCTGACAACATGGGTTGCAATAAAATCGTCATAGCATGTGATACATGACTTCGTTTCAAGACCACAACTTAGAAAATGGATCCTTGAAATAAGAATTAATTTTATCTAGGCAAAGATTTGTCAAAAGCGACTAAACCTGATAAAAAACTGATGCAAATCGACAATAAACAGCCGAAACATTGCCGTAACCGGCTGAAATCATCCAAACATAAGAAAAAACATCGAAATTTATTTCTAGTCCGTATGGACCACATAGAAACCGGTCAAAATATTTTCGCCCGGATTCTAGATGGATGAAACACGTATATTTATTTTCTTTATTTAGTTTTGGTCGTGTTTTACCTAGTATAAAAGTTGGTCAGCTAGTATTTGCGGTAGTTGAGAATGCACTAGACAAAGAGCATCTCGACGACACATTATAATATAAAGGTCAAGATATGAGTGTGGTCTAACAACACCTTGTGTTATTTGACCAAGAAAACAATGATATTGTTTATCCTTGTGAAGCCTACACAAGTGAATAATATACAAAAAAAGGACAACTATTTTTTGAGATTTCGTTTAGGAGGATCATGCTTCTGTATTATATGACTCTGAAATATTTAATTCCATATTTTGTTCTATTTAAACTGATACCCATCAAGAAATAGAGTGCTAAACATAATCGCTAACATATAAAAAACAGATTTAGATTGAAATTATCTAACAACGTGAACTGCAAAAAAATCGTCATAACATGTGATACATGACTCCGCTTGAAGACCACAACTAAGAAAATGGATCCTTGAAATAAGGATTAATTTTATCTAGGCAAACAGTGGTCAAAAGCGACTAAACATGATAAAAAACTGATGAAAATCGACCAAAAACAGCCAAAACATTGCCGAAACCGGCTGAAATCATCCAAACATAAGAAAAAACATCTAAATTTATTTCTAGCCCATATGGACCACATAGAAACCGGTCAAAATGTTTTCGCCCTGATTTTAGATGGATGAAACACGTATATGTTTTTTCTTTGTTTAGTTTTGGTCATGTTTTACCTAGTATAAAGGTTGGTCAGCTAGTATTTGAGGTAGTTGAGAATGCACTAGACAAAGAGCCTCTCGACGACACATTATAATATTAAGTTCGAGAAATGAGGGTGGTCTAACAACACGTTGTGTTATTTGACCAAGAAAACAATGATACTGTTTATCCTTGTGAAGCCTACACAGGTGAATAATATACCAAAAAAGGACAAGTATTTTTTGACATTTCATGTAGGAGGATCATGCTTCTGTATTATATGACACTGAAATATTTGATACCATATTTTACTCTATTTAAATTGAGATCCGTCAAGAAATAGAGTTCCAAACATAATTGCTAACATATAAAAACAGATTTAGATTGAAATTATCTGACAACATGGGTTGCAATAAAATCGTCTTAACATGTGATACATGACTCCGTTTCGAGACCACAACTAAGAAAATGGATGCTTGAAATAAGGATTAATTTTATCTAGGAAAAGATTGGTCAAAAGCGACTAAACTTGATAAAAAAACTGATGCAAATCGACAATAAATAGCCAAAACATTGCCGTAACCGGCTGAAATCATCTAAACATAAGAAAAAACATCTAAATTTATTTCTAGTCCATATGGACCACATAGAAACCGGTCAAAATGTTTTCGCCCGGATTCTAGATTGATGAAACACGTATATGTATTTTCTTTGTTTAGTTTTGGTCGTGTTTTACCTAGTATAAAAGTTGGTCAGCTAGTATTTGAGGTAGTTGAGAATGCACTAGACAAAGAGCATCACGATGACACATTAAAATATAAAGGTCAAGATATGAGTGTGGTCTAACAACACGTTCTGTTATTTGACCAAGAAAACAATGATATTATATATCCTTGTGAAGCCTACACAGGTGAATAATATACAATAAAAGGACAAGTATTTTTTGACATTTCATGTAGGAGGATCTTGCTTCTGTATTATATGACTCTGAAATATTTGATTCCAAATTTGATTCTATTTAAATTGAGACTCGTCAAAAAATAGAGTACAAAACATAATCGCTAACATATAAAAACAGATTTAGATTGAAATTATCTGACAACATGGGTTGCAATAATATCGTCATAGCATGTGATACATGACTTCGTTTCAAGACCACAACTAAGAAAATGGATCCTTGAAATAAGGATTAATTTTATCTAGGCAAATATTTGTCAAAAGCGACTAAACCTGATAAAAAACTGATGCAAATCGACAATAAACAGCCAAAACATTGCCGTAACCGGGTGAAATCATCAAAACATAAGAAAAAACATCTAAATTTATTTCTAGTCCGTATGGACCACATAGAAAGCGGTCAAAATATTTTCGCCCGGATTCTAGATGGATGAAACACGTATATTTATTTTCTTTATTTAGTTTTGGTCGTGTTTTACCTAGTATAAAAGTTGGTCAGCTAGTATTTGAGGTAGTTGAGAATGGACTAGACAAAGAGCATCTCGACGACACATTATAATATAAAGGTCAAGATATGAGTGTGATCTAACAACACCTTGTGTTATTTGACCAAGAAAACAATGATATTGTTTATCCTTGTGAAGCCTACACAAGTGAATAATATACAAAAAAAGGATAACTATTTTTTGACATTTCGTTTAGGAGGATCATGCTTCTGTATTATATGACTCTGAAATATTTAATTCCATATTTTGTTCTATTTAAACTGATACCCATCAAGAAATAGAGTGCTAAACATAATCGCTAACATATAAAAAACAGATTTAGATTGAAATTATCAAACAACGTGAACTGCAACAAAATCGTCATAACATGTGATACATGACTCCACTTGAAGACCACAACTAAGAAAATGGATCCTTGAAATAAGGATTAATTTTATCTAGGCAAACAGTGGTCAAAAGCGACTAAACATGATAAAAAAAACTGATGAAAATCGACCAAAAACAGCCAAAACATTACCGAAACCGGCTGAAATCATCCAAACATAAGAAAAAACATCTAAACTTATTTCTAGCCCATATGGACCACATAGAAACCAGTCAAAATGTTTTCGCCCTGATTTTAGATGGATGAAACATGTATATATTTTTTCTTTGTTTAGTTTTGGTCATGTTTTACCTAGTATAAAAGTTGGTCAGCTAGTATTTGAGGTAGTTGAGAATGCACTAGACAAAGAGCCTCTCGACGACACATTATAATATTAAGTTCGAGAAATGAGGGTGGTCTAACAACACGTTGTGTTATTTGACCAAGAAAACAATGATACTGTTTATCCTTGTGAAGCCTACACAGGTGAATAATATACCAAAAAAAGACAAGTATTTTTTGACATTTCATGTAGGAGGATCATGCTTCTGTATTATATGACACTGAAATATTTGATTCCATATTTTACTCTATTTTAATTGAGATCCGTCAAGAAATAGAGTTCCAAACATAATTGCTAACATATAAAAACAGATTTAGATTGAAATTATCTGACAACATGGGTTGCAATAAAATCGTCTTAACATGTGATACATGACTCCGTTTCGAGACCACAACTAAGAAAATGGATGCTTGAAATAAGGATTAATTTTATCTAGGAAAAGATTGGTCAAAAGCGACTAAACTTGATAAAAAAACTGATGCAAATCGACAATAAATAGCCAAAACATTGCCGTAACCGGCTGAAATCATCCAAACATAAGAAAAAACATCTAAATTTATTTCTAGTCCATATGGACCACATAGAAACCGGTCAAAATGTTTTCGCCCGGATTCTAGATTGATGAAACACGTATGTGTATTTTCTTTGTTTAGTTTTGGTCGTGTTTTACCTAGTATAAAAGTTGGTCAGCTAGTATTTGAGGTAGTTGAGAATGCACTAGACAAAGAGCATCACGATGACACATTAAAATATAAAGGTCAAGATATGAGTGTGGTCTAACAACACGTTCTGTTATTTGACCAAGAAAACAATGATATTATATATCCTTGTGAAGCCTACACAGGTGAATAATATACAATAAAAGGACAAGTATTTTTTGACATTTCATGTAGGAGGATCTTGCTTCTGTATTATATGACTCTGAAATATTTGATTCCAAATTTGATTCTATTTAAATTGAGACTCGTCAAAAAATAGAGTACAAAACATAATCGCTAACATATAAAAACAGATTTAGATTGAAATTATCTGACAACATGGGTTGCAATAATATCGTCATAGCATGTGATACATGACTTCGTTTCAAGACCACAACTAAGAAAATGGATCCTTGAAATAAGGATTAATTTTATCTAGGCAAATATTTGTCAAAAGCGACTAAACCTGATAAAAAACTGATGCAAATCGACAATAAACAGCCAAAACATTGCCGTAACCGGGTGAAATCATCCAAACATAAGAAAAAACATCTAAATTTATTTCTAGTCCGTATGGACCACATAGAAAGCGGTCAAAATATTTTCGCCCAGATTCTAGATGGATGAAACACGTATATTTATTTTCTTTATTTAGTTTTGGTCGTGTTTTACCTAGTATAAAAGTTGGTCAGCTAGTATTTGAGGTAGTTGAGAATGGACTAGACAAAGAGCATCTCGACGACACATTATAATATAAAGGTCAAGATATGAGTGTTATCTAACAACACCTTGTGTTATTTGACCAAGAAAACAATGATATTGTTTATCCTTGTGAAGCCTACACAAGTGAATAATATACAAAAAAAGGACAACTATTTTTTGACATTTCGTTTAGGAGGATCATGCTTCTGTATTATATGAATCTGAAATATTTAATTCCATATTTTGTTCTATTTAAACTGATACCCATCAAGAAATAGAGTGCTAAACATAATCGCTAACATATAAAAAACAGATTTAGATTGAAATTACCAAACAACGTGAACTGCAACAAAATCGTCATAACATGTGATACATGACTCCACTTGAAGACCACAACTAAGAAAATGGATCCTTGAAATAAGGATTAATTTTATCTAGGCAAACAGTGGTCAAAAGCGACTAAACATGATAAAAAAACTGATGAAAATCGACCAAAAACAGCCAAAACATTACCGAAACCGGCTGAAATCATCCAAACATAAGAAAAAACATCTAAACTTATTTCTAGCCCATATGGACCACATAGAAACCAGTCAAAATGTTTTCGCCCTGATTTTAGATGGATGAAACATGTATATATTTTTTCTTTGTTTAGTTTTGGTCATGTTTTACCTAGTATAAAAGTTGGTCAGCTAGTATTTGAGGTAGTTGAGAATGCACTAGACAAAGAGCATTTCGACGACACATTATAATATAAAGTTCGAGATATGAGTGTGGTCTAACAACACGTTGTGTTATTTGACCAAGAAAACAATGATACTGTTTATCCTTGTGGAGCCTACACAGGTGAATAATATACCAAAAAAGGACAAGTATTTTTTGACATTTCATGTAGGAGGATCATGCTTCTGTATTATATGACACTGAAATATTTGATTCCATATTTTACTCTATTTAAATTGAGATCCGTCAAGAAATAGAGTTCCAAACATAATTGCTAACATATAAAAAAAGATTTAGATTGAAATTATCTGACAACATGGGCTGCAATAAAATCGTCATAACATGTGATACATGACTCCATTTCGAGACCACAATTAAGAAAATGGATACTTGAAATAAGGATTAATTTTATCTAGGAAAATATTGGTCAAAAGCGACTAAACTTGATAAAAAACTGATGCAAATCGACAATAAACAGCCAAAACATTGCCGTAACCGGCTGAAATCATCCAAACATAAGAAAAAACATCTAAATTTATTTCTAGTCCATATGGACCACATAGAAACCGGTCAAAATGTTTTCGCCCGGATTATAGATGGATGAAACACGTATATGTATTTTCTTTGTTTAGTTTTGGTCATGTTTTACCTAGTATAAAAGTTGGTCAGCTAGTATTTGAGGTAGTTGAGAATGCACTAGACAAAGAGCATCACGACGACACATTAAAATATAAAGGTCAAGATATGAGTGTGGTCTAACAACACGTTCTGTTATTTGACCAAGAAAACAATGATATTATTTATCCTTCTAGAGCCTACACAGGTGAATAATATACAAAAAAAGGACAAGTATTTTTTGACATTTCATGTAGGAGGATCTTGCTTCTGTATTATATGACTCTTAAATATTTGATTCCAAATTTGATTCTATTTAAATTGAGACTCGTCAAAAAATAGAGTACAAAACATAATCGCTAACATATAAAAACAGATTTAGATTGAATTATCTGACAACATGGGCTGCATTAAAATCATCATAGCATGTGATACATGACTCCGTTTCAAGACCACAACTAAGAAAATGGATCCTTGAAATAAGGATTAAGTTTATCTAGGCAAACATTGGTTAAAAGCGACTAAACCTGATAAAAGACAGACGCACATCGACCATAAATAACCAACACATTGCCGTAACCCGCTAAAATCATCCAAACCTAAGAAAAACCACTAAATTTATTTCTAGTCCATATGGACCACATAGAAAACGGTCAAAATGTTTTCGCCCGGATTCTAGATGGATGAAACACATATATGTATTTTCTTTGTTTATTTTTTGTCGTGTTTTACCAAGTATAAAAGTTAGTCAACTAGTATTTGAGGTAGTTGAGAATGCACTAGACAAAGACCATCTCGACGACACAATATAACATAAAAGGTCAAGATATGAGTGTGGTCTAACAACAGGTTGTGTTATTTGACCAAGAAAACAATGATATTGTTTATCCTTGTGAAGCCTACACAAGTGAATAATATACAAAAAAAAGAACAATTATTTTTTGACATTTCGTGAAGGAGGATCATGCTTCTGTATTATATGACTCTAAAATAATTGATTCCATATACTATTCTATTTAAACTGAGACCCATCAAGAAATAGAGTGTCAAACATAATCGCTAACTATAGAAAACAGATTTAGATTGAAATTATCTAACAACGTGGACTGCAACAAAATCGTCATAACATGTGATAAATGACTCCGTTTTAAGACCGCAACTAAGAACATGGATCCTTGAAATAAAGATTAATTTTATCTAGGCAAACAGTGGTCAAAAGTGACTAAACATGATAAAAAAACTGATGAAAATCGACAAAAAACAGCCAAAACATTGCCGTAACCGGCTGAAATCATCAAAACATAAGAAAAAACATCTAAATTTATTTCTAGCCCATATGGACCACATAGAAACCGGTCAAAATGTTTTTGCCCTGATTTTAGATGGATGAAACACGTATATGTTTTTTCTTTGTTTAGTTTTGGTCATGTTTTACCTAGTATAAAAGTTGGTCAGCTAGTATTTGAGGTAGTTGAGAATGCACTAGACAAAGAGCATCTCGACGACACATTATAATATAAAGGTCGAGATATGAGTGTGGTCTAACAACACGCTGTGTTATTTGACCAAGAAAACAATGATACTATTTATCCTTGTGAAGCCTACACAAGTGAATAATATACCAAAAAAGGACAAGTATTTTTTGACATTTCATGTAGGAGCATCATGCTTCTATATTATATGAAACTGAAATATTTGATTCCATATTTTACTCTATTTAAATTGAGATCCGTCAAGAAATAGAGTTCCAAACATAATTGCTAACATATAAAAACAGATTTAGATTGAAATTATCTAACAACATGGGCTGCAATAAAATTGTCATAACATGTGATACATGACTCCGTTTCGAGGCCACAACTAAGAAAATGGATGCTTGAAATAAGGATTAATTTTATCTAGGAAAAGATTGGTCAAAATCGACTAAACTTGATTAAAAAACTGATGCAAATCGACAATAAACCGCCAAAACATTGCCGTAACCGGCTGAAATCATCCAAACATAAGAAAAAACATCTAAATTTATTTCTAGTCCATATGGACCACATAGAAACCGGTCAAAGTGTTTTTGCCCGGATTCTAGATGGATGAAACACGTATATGTATTTTCTTTGTTTAGTTTTGGTCGTGTTTTACCTAGTATAAAAGTTGGTCAGCTAGTATTTGAGGTAGTTGAGAATACACTAGACAAAGAGCATCACGATGACACATTAAAATATAAAGGTCAAGATATGAGTGTGGTCTAACAACACGTTCTGTTATTTGACCAAGAAAACAATGATATTATTTATCCTTGTGAAGCCTACACAAGTGAATAATATACAAAAAAAGGACAAGTATTTTTTTACATTTCATTTAGGAGGATCTTGCTTCTGTATTATATGACTCTGAAATATTTGATTCCATATTTGATTCTATTTAAATTGAGACTCGTCAAAAAATAGAGTACAAAACATAATCGCTAACATATAATAAAAGATTTAGATTGAAATTATCTGACAACATGGACTGCATTAAAATCATCATAGCATGTGATACATGACTCCGTTTCAAGACACAACTAAGAAAATGGATCCTTGAAATAAGGATTAATTTTATCTTGGCAAACATTGGTTAAAAGCGAATAAACCTGATAAAAGACAGATGCAAATCGACCATAAATAACCAACACATTGCCGTAACCCGCTGAAAGCATCCAAACCTAAGAAAAACCACTAAATTTATTTCTAGTCCATATGGACCACATAGAAAACGGTCAAAATGTTTTCGCCCGGATTCTAGATGGATGAAACACATATATGTATTTTCTTTTTTTATTTTTTGTCGTGTTTTACCAAGTATAAAAGTTGGTCAACTAGTATTTGAGGTAGTTGAGAATGCACTAGACAAAGACCATCTCGACGACACAATATAACATAAAAGGTCAAGATATGAGTGTGGTCTAACAACAGGTTGTGTTATTTGACCAAGAAAACAATGATATTGTTTATCCTTGTGAAGCCTACACAAGTGAATAATATACAAAAAAAGAACAACTATTTTTTGACATTTCGTGAAGGAGGATCATGCTTCTGTATTATATGACTCTGAAATATTTGATTCCATATATTATTCTATTTAAACTGAGACCCATCAAGAAATAGAGTGTCAAACATAATCGCTAACATATAAAAAACAGATTTAGATTGAAATTATCTAACAACGTGGACTGCAACAAAATCTTCATAACATGTGATAAATGACTCTGTTATAAGACCGCAACTAAGAAAATGGATCCTTGAAATAAGGATTAATTTTATCTAGGCAAACATTGGTCAAAAGCGACTAAACATGATAAAAAACTGACGAAAATCGACCATAAACAACCAAAACATTGTCGTAACCGGCTAAAATAATCTAAGCATAACAAAAACCGTCTAAATTTACTTCTAGTCCATATGGACCACATAGAAACCGGTTAAAATGTTTTCGCCCGGATTCTAGATGGATGAAACACGTATATGGGTTTTCTTTGTTTAGTTTTGGTCGTTTTTACCTAGTATAAAAGTTGGTCAGCTAGTATTTGAGGTAGTTGAGAATGCACTAGACAAAGAGCATCTCGACGACACATTATAATATAAAGGTCAAGATATGAGTGTGGTCTAACAACACGTCGTGTTATTTGACCAAGAAAACAATGATATTGTTTATCCTTGTGAAGCCTACATAGGTGAATAATATACAAAAAAAGGACAACTATTTTTTGACATTTCATGTAGAGGGATCATGCTTCTGTATTATATGGCTCTAAAATATTTTATTCCATATTTTATTCTATTTAAATTAAGACCCGTCAAGAAATAGAGCGCCAAACATATTCCCTAACATATAAAAACATATTTAGATTGAAATTATCTGACAACGTGGGCTGCAATAAAATCGTCATAACATGTGATACATGACTCCGTTTCAAGACCACAACTAAGAAAATGGTTCCTTGAAATAAGTATTATTTTTATCTAGGCAAACATAGGTCAAAAGCGACTAAACTTGATAAAAAAACTGATGCAAATCGACCATAAACAGCCAAGATATTGCCGTAACCGGCTGAAATCATCCAAAGCTAAAAAAACCAACTAAATTTATATCTAGTCCATATGGACCACATACAAAATGGTCAAAATGTTTTTGCCCGGATTCTAAATGGATGAAACACGTATATGTATTTTCTTTGTTTAGTTTTTGTCATGTTTTACCTAGTATAAAAGTTGCTCAGCTAGTATTTGAGGTAGTTGAGAATGCACTAGACAAAGAGCTTCTCGACGACACATTATAATATAAAGGTCAAGATATGAGTGTGGTCTAACAACACGTCGTGTTATTTGACCAAGAAAACAATGATATTGTTTATCCTTGTGAAGCCTACATAGGTGAATAATATACAAAAAAAGGACAACTATTTTTTGACATTTCATGTAGAGGGATCATGCTTCTGTATTATATGGCTCTAAAATATTTTATTCCATATTTTATTCTATTTAAATTAAGACCCGTCAAGAAATAGAGCGCCAAACATATTCCCTAACATATAAAAACAGATTTAGATTGAAATTATCTGACAACGTGGGATGCAATAAAATCGTCATAACATGTGATACATGACTCCGTTTCAAGACCACAACTAAGAAAATGGTTCCTTGAAATAAGTATTATTTTTTTCTAGGCAAACATAGGTCAAAAGCGACTAAACTTGATAAAAAACTGATGCAAATCGACCATAAACAGCTAACATATTGCCGTAACCGGCTGAAATCATCCAAAGCTAAAAAAACCAACTAAATTTATATCTAGTCAATATGGACCACATACAAAATGGTCAAAATGTTTTTGCCCGGATTCTCAATGGATGAAACACGTATATGTATTTTCTTTGTTTAGTTTTTGTCGTGTTTTACCTAGTATAAAAGTTGCTCAGCTAGTATTTGAGGTAGTTGAGAATGCACTAGACAAAGAGCTTCTCGACGACACATTATAATATAAAGGTCAAGATATGAGTGTGGTATAACAACACGTCGTGTTATTTGACCAAGAAAAAAATGATATTGCTTATCCTTGTGAAGCCTACACAGGTGAATAATATACAAAAAAAGTACAAGTATTTTTGACATTTCATACAGGAGGATCATGCTTCTGTATTATATGACTCTAGAATATTTTATTCCATATTTGATTCTATTTAAATTGAGACCCGTCAAGAAATAGAGTGCCAAACATAATCGCTAACATATAAAAACATATTTAGATTGAAATTATCTGACAACGTGGGCTGCAACAAAATAGGCATAACATGTGATGCATGACTCTATTTCAAGACCACAACAAAGAAAATGGATCCTTGAAATAAGGATTAATTTTATCTAGGCAAAGTTTGGTCAAAAGCGACTAAACCTGATCAAAAACTGATGCAAATCGACCATAAACAGCCAAAACATTGCCGTAACCCGCTGAAAGCATCCAAACCAAAGAAAAACCACTAAATTTATTTCTAGTCCATACGGACCACATACAAAACGGTCAAAATGTTTTCGCCCGGATTCTATATGGATGAAACACATATATGTATTTTCTTTGTTTAGTTTTGGTCGTGTTTTACCAAGTATAAAAGTTGGTCAACTAGTATTTGAGGTAGTTGAGAATGCACTAGACAAAGACCATCTCGACGACACAATATAACATAAAAGGTCAAGATATGTGTGTGGTCTAACAACAGGTTGTGTTATTTGACCAAGAAAACAATGATATTGTTTATCCTTGTGAAGCCTACACAAGTGAATAATATACAAAAAAAGAACAACTATTTTTTGACATTTCGTGAAGGAGGATCATGCTTCTGTATTATATGACTCTGAAATATTTGATTCCATATATTATTCTATTTAAACTGAGACCCATCAAGAAATAGAGTGTCAAACATAATCGCTAACATATAAAAAACAGATTTAGATTGAAATTATCTAACAACGTGGACTGCAACAAAATCGTCAAAACATGTGATAAATGACTCCGTTATAAGACCGCAACTAAGAAAATGGATCCTTGAAATAAGGATTAATTTTATCTAGGCAAACATTGGTCAAAAGCGACTAAACATGATAAAAAACTGACGAAAATCGACCATAAACAACCAAAACATTGTCGTAACCGGCTAAAATAATTCAAGCATAACAAAAACTGTCTAAATTTACTTCTAGTCCATATGGACCACATAGAAACCGGTTAAAATGTTTTCGCCCGGATTCTAGATGGATGAAACACGTATATGGGTTTTCTTTGTTTAGTTTTGGTCGTTTTTACCTAGTATAAAAGTTGGTCAGCTAGTATTTGAGGTAGTTGAGAATGCACTAGACAAAGAGCATCTCGACGACACATTATAATATAAAGGTCAAGATATGAGTGTGGTCTAACAACACGTCGTGTTATTTGACCAAGAAAACAATGATATTGTTTATCCTTGTGAAGCTTACATAGGTGAATAATATACAAAAAAAGGACAACTATTTTTTGACATTTCATGTAGAGGGATCATGCTTTTGTATTATATGGCTCTAAAATATTTGATTCTGTTATGAATAATATGTGGATGTCTAGAATAAGGCCCATGGCCCATGTAGTAACTAGTGTTTACCCTAGTATTTATCTTATAAATACTCATTGTATTTACCCTCTGTAATATATCAATTGAAGAATACATTTATTCTTTATCACAACACGTTATCATTTATTCTTTATCATTTATTCTTTATCTGTACATTTATTCTTTATCATTTATTCACAACACGTTATCAGCACGCTCAACCACTGATTTTCTTTTTCTCAATTCCGAGATACGAAGTAGATTCAAGCGTCCTACATAGGTTAAATAATTAAAGGTATGTGTCTAGTAATTGTTGCTCACATATATGTATTAGTTTATTTTTTTTATTCGAGTTGTTATAACACGTGGGACTTCATTACATGCTAAAACAAAGACAACTTAGAGTCTAATCTTGACAATTAGGTGTGTGTACAGATAAATATCGAATATATCACAGCGTACTTGTTTATTCTTGATTCCCTATTGAGCATTGTGATGGATTCTTGCTACGTTATGGAGTAACATATTATATATCAATGAAAGCTTCAGTAAAATAATCACACATCTAAATTGATTGAGTTGGTCTGATTTCTTAAGTTATTATATTCACATATTTTGACTCCTTATATGATGCATGTTACTTGTTAAAGTGTCTCCAAATCACAACAATCTATACTTGTTTTAATTGCATATCCATATTGCATATACATATTATAGTAAAAAAAAACTTAAATGCTTACAATATATTTGGCAAAGATTTATGACAAGTTTTCCTCATTCATATTATATGCACTCTTGAAGTCTTGAGTGATTCGCTCATTTATAATAAATAATTATACATGATCATTATAGTAGTATTTACGATTAGCAAGGCATTAAACAATTTATTAGTGGTATTATAAACCGTTAGTATAAGTGTTTGTTTACATCGTCTGATTTGCAATTATGTGGCAATTTCTTATTTAAATGTGTATTTTGATCTTTAAGTATACATAGTGCTTTGATTATTTTCTCGTCTTTACGAGAATATCTTTTGCTAGTAGGTTGTCAAAAGTTTTAAACTTGTCATCATCAGTATCACTTATTCGAGAGAGGAACCGAAGCTTAGATGTCTAAAACAAATTAATAATACTATTATAATTTTTGATTTTAAATCGAAGGATAACATAATCACATGTAGCCTGCGCCTAAAGTGTTATCTGGTTTGTTTCCTCTCATGTGTTAAAGGATCATGATTTGCGTTCATAAATTTCTTTAGATGTGATGATATGAGAAAAGTTATTTTGGAGTCTTGTTTTTTTGTGGAAACCAAGGGACAAATCCCCACCCTTCATTTAGCTTTGATCTAAGGGTGGGGATTAATCTAAGATTTAATTTGTCAAAACCTATTTTTATGTCTAATTAAATAAAGTATTTTTTTAATAGTTCATTTTTCTTTTCTTTTTTCACACCAAACCACCGGCTACCTGCCACCAGTCACCATCACCAAACCAAACCACCATGCCACCAGTCACCATCACATTACCACCATGCCACCAGTCACCATCACCAAACCACCGGCCACCTGCGCATTTTCTTCAACTGACCACCACCGTCAGATCCATCCTGAAACCTTAACCACCACAATCACCTCCGTGGCAAACCCCTAAAAGTGATTGATTTTCTACTTGTTTTGTTCAAGATCTCTTGTTTGCTTCTCCTAATCATCTATAATCATCATCGTCATCCTCATCTACCAAATGCCTCTGCCACGTCATCAAACCACCACAACCGTCCGACCAGATGGATAATGGAGATGTTGATGATGAAGTGTTGCAAGAATCGCTACACGTTACTGTGTAATATCATCAGTGATATTTTATCACCGATGATATTTTTATTATTTTATCACTAGTGAAGTATCACTAGTAATAAACCAATGAAATATCACGTTACTGTGTAATATCATCAGTGATAATTTATCACCGGTGATATTTTTATTGTTTTATCACTAGTGAAGTATCACTAGTAATAAACCAATGAAATATCACGTTACTGTGTAATATCATCGGTGATATTTTATCACCGGTGATATTTTTATTGTTTTATCACTAGTAATAAACCAATGAAATATCACGTTACTATATCACCGTTGATATTTTTTATTGTTTTATCACAATAAACCAATAAATATCACGTTACTGTGTAATATCACCGGTGATATTTTATTGTTTTATCACTAGTGAAGTATCACTAGTAATAAACCAATGAAATATCACGTTACTGTGTAATATCACCGGTGATATTTTATCATCAGTGATATTTTTGTTGTTTTATCACTAGTAATAAACCAATGGTATTGGGATGGAAGGTGGGGTTGATCTGAACTGCTGAGGGTGACCCATCTGCTGCTGCTATTGACCACCTTATCATCACCAATCAATTCTTCATCAGATTTCAAACACCTTATTATCACCAATCAAACACCTTCATCAGATTTCAAAGCACTTTCAACTTCAATTCTTCTTTTAGGCGTTTCATCAAACACCTTATCATCACCAATCAACGTTATGAATCGGTTTGTTTTTAATCGATTTTTTTCAGGGATCGGTTGATTTAATGGTTATTTCTTCCATTTGTGTGTTTATTTCGCGATTTGCAAGGTTAATATGTGTAGATCTATGGATTTTTTTTTGTTAAAGTTTGTTGTATAGAGAGGGTTTGATGTAGAGAGAGAGAATGTCTGTGAGTTTTTTATTAGAAATGAAGGGTGGTTGAGATTTACAACATATTTTTCGTTTTGGTCCCTCAGTCTTCTTTTTATGAATTGGCAATTTTAGTCCCTCCGTGTTTTTTATCATTTGATCTGGTCCCTCCTTATGGACGGCCCAGATTGAGCCCTTGGATTCCACCAAAAAAGAAGTTTCTTTAATAACCGGACTCGTGATGATATATTTAAATTTTGTTAATATGATTCACTTGCCATTTTTTTATGTCGATAGATGTCTCGAAACTTTCACATCTTGATTTGTTGTTCTTCACATATTTGAAAAATATTGTCTCCCTTGAACTTCTTGATGCTAAGATTTTATTACCAATTATAAAGAGATTTTCTATACTTTTAAAAGGTACTTCTACTGTCATATATCATTGATTAAGGCACATCTTACACCCCATATGATGCATATTTACATAATATCGTATTTAAAAAATAGCTTAGATGTATAAATTGTTATTTTGAATGACCGCAATTTTATGTGCAAGATTTGGCATTCATATATGTGCAAATAAATAGGAATATGTTTTAAGTTTGACGACTTACAAAACAAGTATGATATGATATATTGTTGGGTTCTTTGTATTTGTTACCAATCATATGCATTTAGTTTTATTTAATTTTAATTGATACATAGTTATTCATATTAAGTGGCATTATATAAGTTAGTGATGGTTCATAAATTGTAGTTTTTCGTATTTGAGATAGATTTTTAAGCCTATGAAGCATCCTTTATATGGTTACTATGTTCTATTGCAATTTTAATTAATTGAAACTAATTGAAGCTAGTTGAAACCTAAATATATATATATATACAATTTGTGGCAATTAAACAGCTTGATATATTGTCAACTCTTGCATGCTTGAAAGTTTAATTATGACGTTCAGATTACTAAACATAAGTATGCATTACATGCAAAACGATATATATCAGTTACATTCGTGAGCTAATCAAATTTTGTATTATACAAGCTTATTTCATGGATATTGTTAAAAGTAAGTTTGGAAAATAAAAAAAAAATATAACTTTAACTCAAAATGTATTTATATGATTTTATGACTTTATTATGCTTGTATTTGCTTGCATATGAGACACTTAATTAGTTGATAGATATGATTTATTACTATAGATTGTGTTTCATTATTTGATAATGTGATAGGCTAATTTGCTTATTAACCTAATTATGAGAAGCTACACATAGCTCATATAAATTATTGGAGAAGTATAAGTTTATATATAAGTGCTAAATTCATCATACAATTGAGATTTTATATATAGAAGGTGCAATTGAAGCACATGTGGTCATAAAGTATAAGTTTATGAGCCAAGATTGTTGTAATAATTGGCATGATCGGTCGGACCATCCCTGATCAATAATTATGCGAAAATTATAGAAGAGCCATGAGTTTTTCAAAGATCAATTTTGATTATTTTTATTGTTCTCGATGGAAGTTCGTTACTTATCACCACTAAATGTAAACAAGGACTCATTCCTTGAAATCTTGGAAAATATGAAAAAGGGCATGTATGTAGGCCTATACATGTCTCATATGGATCATTTTGAGTTATAAAATCGATGCATCGTTAAAATGATCATTCAATACGCAACTTCAAGTTGGCGTGATTAGTGGCTCGATGTGAGCATGATTTTCCAAATATGATTATTGAGAATAGTGGTGAATACTTACAAGTTTGGGCGATTATTGAAATAAGTGTTAACTTTATCTAGCCCATGTTCATAAGCGAATTGCTTTTGTTGAAACGTGCATAAAACGTTTTCACTTGATTGCAAAGGCAATAACTATGAGAACAAAAGTTTTAGTCTATGGGGAAATTTTTAACATATGAATTCGCATCTTGCCAACAATTAATACGAAATCCTCCCAGTTATGATGGTTTTGGTCACAAACCATATAGTTCCCATAAGAGATATTGAAACGTGCGATATATATCATAGTAAGTCCACAACAACGCACAAATGGGATGTTGAGAATGATAATTCATTCAGGGGGAGAATGAGCAGCGACAAATTTGGAATGAATTATAATAATGAAAATTTGATCCTCACAAATAATAAATATGAACGTGAAGTTCATGGGAAAATTTATATTCCAGATCTAGTAATTGCCAGACAAGGTTAGTGACCTAAACAAAGTGACTAGATCATATACGCTGCATGTGCTCCAATTATAGTGCGTGTCCCAACAATATAATCAATGATTGATAGTAAGTCTATGACACGTCTGCAACGTGATATACTAATCGATTCCAAATAAAAATCCTCAATAGAAGAGATAATGTGGAGCAAGAAAATTATGATGGTCGAATCGAGGTAATAAAGACCCCATGATAGTCTCCTAAAGAGACATTAGACATGAAGGTAATTGAGAAAACCCCGGGTACATGAAATTCTATGAGATCTCAATAAATGATAGAATGCAATGTCTAGTAAAGTGTGGAATCGAAAATAAATGAATCGACGTCGATGGATATATATGATAATGTGCATGATAATGATAATAAACAATATAGCGCTAAAGTGAATGTGAGGATCATGGATAGATGAATATCCAAAATGTTAATGACGCAAGAATATAATGAATAATGTAGGGCTCTTGTGATGAGACACATGGTTGAAGCTTTTCAATCTATTTATGAAACTTATTGGATGCGCAATAGTCTTTATGAGAGAGCGAAATAAAAATATGCATAAGTTGCAAATGATGGCACAAAGACTTGAAAATGATCATGTAGATTACATGTTCACATGTGGTGGATCCAATAAGATTGTATAAGTCTGGAAATGTGATAATAAGTGATATGCGTCTAAAAGATATATATGAATAGAGCTCAAGTGATATTGATATTTCATTATTGCATATAATATGCAAGAAGCATGCTAGAGATAATTAATGCTTAAAGCATATAAGAAACCTTCTCGAGAACAATATTGATTGTATTGAACTAATCATGATTTGAGCATATATGTTATAATCGCCTTAGTGTGTAGTATTGTGCCAAATAAAGAGTTATGGTTATAAAGGCGACTAAGTGCATAGAAATTGAATTTGAAACAAAAGACAAAGTTTGTCTTAGTTCCTGAATTGAACATCTTAATGATGAAATATGTATGCATCATGAAAACTAAAGATAAGGTTGTATCTTTATGAGGATAAACAACACTCATATTTATGAAGTCACATGATATTAGAAAGACTCTCTTGATTTATAGAGTTGATGATCACAATATCGATTGAGATATGTCATTTGGAAATGAACAATTCAATTTTTGCTAAGGGTCATACTTGTTGGAAATGAATAACTTGCAAAGTTTCTTGATAAAATTGAACAAGATGTATGACGTATTATTATGCAAAGAATATGTGTAAATAGTGTTCATACATATGCTTTTATTAATACACCTTTATATGTGTTTTAGTGACTTGGTGAGCTTAAGTAATGTGATCATCAGGGGGAGAATATATGTGTTGTACTCTTTTTCCTTGACCATGGTTTTGTCCCCACAGGGTTTTCCAGCAAGGTTTTAACGAGGCAACATCCCTAAGCGTATAAAAGATTTAATGTACTATTTTCCTTCACTAGATTTTTGTCCCACCGGGTTTTATCTAGTAAGGTTTTTAACAAGAGATATGGGTTTATACTCTAATCCATCAAATACAAGTTTAGTTGATTTTGCAGATGCAGGATATATGTCTGACCCTTAAAATGGTTGGTTACAAACTGTATATGTTTTTACAAGTGGAGGAATAGCGATTTCATGGTGTTCGGTAAAGCAAACAACTGCAGCAACTTCATTCAATCAGGCATAAATTATAGCAATCCATGAGGCAAGTCGAGAATGTGTTTGGTTAAGAAATGTAACACAACACATACGCAGGTCATGTAGTATTTCTTTAGAGAAAGAGGCACCAACAGATTTAATTTGTATGAAGATAACGCAGCATGCATTGCTCAACTCAAAGGAGGTTACATGAAAGGCGATACCGAAGTTCGTTTCACTCGTGACTTACAAAAGAGCGGTCATATTCTAGTTCAAAAAGTTCGTTCAAGCTACAATTTGGCGGATCTATTTACCAAAGCACTTCCTACTTCAACATTCAAGAAGCTTATTGACAATATTGGAATGCGGCGAGTTAAAGATCTTAAGTGATGTAGTAATCAGAGGGAGATAATACGCGTTGCACTCTTTTCCTTAGTCATGGTTTTGTCCCACTGGGTTTTCCTGACAAGGTTTTTAACGAGGCAACATTCTCAAATCGTATTATCTATAGAGACATCCAAGAGGGAGTGTTATGAACAATATGTGGATGTCTAGAATAAGGCCCATGGCCCATGTAGTAACTAGTGTTTACCCTAGTATTTATCTTGTAAGTACTCATTGTATTTACCCTCTGTAATATATCAATTGAAGAATACATTTATTCTTTATCATTTATTCACAACAGATTCCATATTTTATTCTATTTAAATTAAGACCCGTCAAGAAATAGAGCGCCAAACATATTCCCTAACATATAAAAACAGATTTAGATTGAAATTATCTGACAACGTGGGCTGCAATAAAATCGTCATAACATGTGATACATGACTCCGTTTCAAGACCACAACTAAGAAAATGGTTCCTTGAAATAAGTATTATTTTTATCTAGGCAAACATAGGTCAAAAGTGACTAAACTTGATAAAAAACTGATGCAAATCGACCATAAACAGCTAACATATTGCCGTAACCGGCTGAAATCATCCAAAGCTAAAAAAAACCAACTAAATTTATATCTAGTCCATATGGACCACATACAAAATGGTCAAAATGTTTTTGCCCGGATTCTAAATGGATGAAACACGTATATGTATTTTCTTTGTTTAGTTTTTGTCGTGTTTTACCTAGTATAAAAGTTGCTCAGCTAGTATTTGAGGTAGTTGAGAATGCACTAGACAAAGAGCTTCTCGACGACACATTATAATATAAAGGTCAAGATATGAGTGTGGTCTAACAACACGTCGTGTTATTTGACCAAGAAAAAAATGATATTGCTTATCCTTGTGAAGCCTACACAGGTGAATAATATACAAAAAAAGTACAAGTATTTTTGACATTTCATACAAGAGGATCATGCTTCTGTATTATATGACTCTTAAATATTTTATTCCATATTTGATTCTATTTAAATTGAGACCCGTCAAGAAATAGAGTGCCAAACATAATCGCTAACATATAAAAACATATTTAGATTGAAATTATCCGACAACGTGGGCTGCAACAAAATAGTCATAACATGTGATGCATGACTCTGTTTCAAGACCACAACAAAGAAAATGGATCCTTGAAATAAGGATTAATTTTATCTAGGCAAACTTTGGTCAAAAGCGACTAAACCTGATCAAAAACTGATGCAAATCGACCATAAACAGCCAAAACATTGCAGTAACCGGCTGAAATCATCCAAACCAAAGAAAAAACCACTAAATTTATTTCTAGTCCATACGGACCACATAGAAAATGGTAAAAATGTGTTCGCCCGGATTCTATATGGATGAAACACATATATGTATTTTCTTTGTTTAGTTTTGGTCGTGTTTTACCAAGTATAAAAGTTGGTCAACTAGTATTTGAGGTAGTTGAGAATGCACTAGACAAAGACCATCTCGACGACACAATATAACATAAAAGGTCAAGATATGAGTGAGGTCTAACAACAGTTTGTGTTATTTAACCAAGAAAACAATGATATTGTTTATCCTTGTGAAGCCTACACAAGTGAATAATATACAAAAAAAGAACAACTATTTTTTGAGATTTCGTGAAGGAGGATCATGCTTCTGTATTATATGACTCTAAAATATTTGATTCCATATATTATTCTATTTAAACTGAGACCCATCAAGAAATAGAGTGTCAAACATAATCGCTAACATATAAAAAACAGATTTAGATTGAAATTATCTAACAACGTGGACTGCAACAAAATCGTCAAAACATGTGATAAATGACTCCGTTATAAGACCGCAACTAAGAAAATGGATCCTTGAAATAAGGATTAATTTTATCTAGGCAAACATTGGTCAAAAGCGACTAAACATGATAAAAAAACTGACGAAAATCGACCATAAACAACCAAAACATTGTCGTAACCGGCTAAAATAATCCAAGCATAACAAAAACCGTCTAAATTTACTTCTAGTCCATATGGACCACATAGAAACCGGTTAAAATGTTTTCGCCCGGATTCTAGATGGATGAAACACGTATATGGGTTTTCTTTGTTTAGTTTTGGTCGTTTTTACCTAGTATAAAAGTTGGTCAGCTAGTATTTGAGGTAGTTGAGAATGCACTAGACAAAGAGCATCTCGACGACACATTATAATATAAAGGTCAAGATATGAGTGTGGTCTAACAACACGTCGTGTTATTTGACCAAGAAAACAATGATATTGTTTATCCTTGTGAAGCCTACATAGGTGAATAATATACAAAAAAAGGACAACTATTTTTTGACATTTCATGTAGAGGGATCATGCTTCTGTATTATATGGCTCTAAAATATTTGATTACATATTTTATTCTATTTAAATTAAGACCCGTCAAGAAATAGAGCGCCAAACATATTCCCTAACATATAAAAACAGATTTAGATTGAAATTATCTGACAACGTGGGCTGCAATAAAATCGTCATAACATGTGATACATGACTCCGTTTCAAGACCACAACTAAGAAAATGGTTCCTTGAAATAAGTATTATTTTTATCTAGGCAAACATAGGTCAAAAGCGACTAAACTTGATAAAAAACTGATGCAAATCGACCATAAACAACTAACATATTGCCGTAACCGGCTGAAATCATCCAAAGCTAAAAAAAACCAACTAAATTTATATCTAGTCCATATGGACCACATACAAAATGGTCAAAATGTTTTTGCCCGGATTCTAAATGGATGAAACACGTATATGTATTTTCTTTGTTTAGTTTTTGTCGTGTTTTACCTAGTATAAAAGTTGCTCAGCTAGTATTTGAGGTAGTTGAGAATGCACTAGACAAAGAGCTTCTCGACGACACATTATAATATAAAGGTCAAGATATGAGTGTGGTCCAACAACACGTCGTGTTATTTGACCAAGAAAAAAATGATATTGCTTATCCTTGTGAAGCCTACACAGGTGAATAATATACAAAAAAAGTACAAGTATTTTTGACATTTCATACAGGAGGATCATGCTTCTGTATTATATGACTCTAAAATATTTTATTCCATATTTGATTCTATTTAAATTGAGACCCGTCAAGAAATAGAGTGCCAAACATAATCGCTAACATATAAAAACATATTTAGATTGAAATTATCTGACAACGTGGGCTGCAACAAAATAGTCATAACATGTGATGCATGACTCTGTTTCAAGACCACAACAAAGAAAATGGATCCTTGAAATAAGGATTAATTTTATCTAGGCAAACTTTGGTCAAAAGCGACTAAACCTGATCAAAAACTGATGCAAATCGACCATAAACAGCCAAAACATTGCAGTAACCGGCTGAAATCATCCAAACCAAAGAAAAAATCACTAAATTTATTTCTAGTCCATACGGACCACATAGAAAATGGTAAAAATGTGTTCGCCCGGATTCTATATGGATGAAACACATATATGTATTTTCTTTGTTTAGTTTTGGTCGTGTTTTACCAAGTATAAAAGTTGGTCAACTAGTATTTGAGGTAATTGACAATGCACTAGACAAAGACCATCTCGACGACACAATATAACATAAAAGGTCAAGATATGATTGTGGTCTAACAACAGGTTGTGTTATTTAACCAAGAAAACAATGATATTGTTTATCCTTGTGAAGCCTACACAAGTGAATAATATACAAAAAAAGAACAACTATTTTTTGACATTTCGTGAAGGAGGATCATGCTTCTGTATTATATGACTCTGAAATATTTGATTCCATATATTATTCTATTTAAACTGAGACCCATCAAGAAATAGAGTGTCAAACATAATCGCTAACATATAAAAAACAGATTTAGATTGAAATTATCTAACAACGTGGACTGCAACAAAATCGTCATAACATGTGATAAATGACTCCGTTATAAGACCCCAACTAAGAAAATGGATCCTTGAAATAAGGATTAATTTTATCTAGGCAAACATTGGTCAAAAGCGACTAAACATGATAAAAAACTGACGAAAATCGACCATAAACAACCAAAACATTGCCGTAACCGGCTAAAATAATCCAAGCATAAGAAAAACAATCTAAATTTACTTCTAGTACATATGGACCACATAGAAACCGGTTAAAATGTTTTCGCCCGGATTCTAGATGGATGAAACACGTATATGTGTTTTCTTTGTTTAGTTTTGGTCGTTTTTACCTAGTATAAAAGTTGGTCAGCTAGTATTTGAGGTAGCTGAGAATGCACTAGACAAAGAGCATCTCGACGACACATTATAATATAAAGGTCAAGATATGAGTGTGGTCTAACAACACGTCGTGTTATTTGACCAAGAAAACAATGATATTGTTTATCCTTGTGAAGCCTACATAGGTAAATAATATACAAAAAAAGGACAACTATTTTTTGACATTTCATGTAGAGGGATCATGCTTCTGTATTATATGGCTCTAAAATATTTGATTCCATATTTTATTCTATTTAAATTAAGACCCGTCAAGAAATAGAGTGCCAAACATATTCCCTAACATATAAAAACAGATTTAGATTGAAATTATCTGACAACGTGGGCTGCAATAAAATCGTCATAACATGTGATACATGACTCCGTTTCAAGACCACAACTAAGAAAATGGTTCCTTGAAATAAGTATTATTTTTATCTAGACAAACATTGGTCAAAAGCGAATAAACTTGATAAAAAACTGATGCAAATCGACCATAAACAACCTAGATGGATGAAACACATATATGTATTTTCTTTGTTTAGTTTTGGTCGTGTTTTACCAAGTATAAAAGTTGGTCAACTAGTATTTGAGGTAGTTGAGAATGCACTAGACAAAGAGCATCTCGACGACACATTATAATATAAAGGTCAAGATATGAGTGTGGTCTAACAACAAGTTGTGTTATTTAACCAAGAAAACAATGATATTGTTTATCCTTGTGAAACCTACACAAGTGAATAATATACAAAAAAGGACAACTATTTTTTGACATTTCGTGTTGGAGGATCATGCTTCTTTATTATATGACTTTGAAATATTTAATTCCATATTTTATTCTATTTAAACTGATACCCATCAATAAATAGAGTGCAAAACATAATCGCTAACATATATAAACAGATTTAGATTGAAATTATCTGACAACGTGGACTGCAACAAAATCGTCATAACATGTGATACATGACTCTGTTTCAAGACCACAACTAAGAAAATGGATCCTTGAAATAAGGATTTATTTTATCTAGAAAAACATTGGTCAAAAGCGACTAAACATGATAAAAAAAACTGATGAAAATCGACCATAAACAGCCAAAACATTGTCGTAACCGGCTGAAATCATGCAAACCTAAGAAAAAACCACTAAATTTATTTCTAGTCCATATGGACCACATAGAAAATGGTCAAAATGTTTTCGCCCGGATTCTAGATGGATGAAACACATATATGTATTTTCTTTGTTTAGTTTTGGTCGTGTTTTACCAACTATAAAAGGTGGTCAGCTAGTATTTGAGGTAGTTGAGAATGCACTAGACAAAGAGCATCTCGACAACACATTATAATATAAAGGTCAAGATATTAGTGTGGTCTAACAACAAGTTGTGTTATTTAACCAAGAAAACAATGATATTGTTTATCCTTGTGAAGCCTACACAAATGAATAATATACAAAAAAAGGAGAACTATTTTTTGACATTTCATGTAGGAGGATCATGCTTCTTTATTATATGACTCTGAAATATTCCATATTTTATTCTATTTAAACTGATACCCATCAAGAAATAGAGTGCCAAACATAATCGCTAACACATATAAACAGATTTAGATTGAAATTATCTGGCAACGTGGACTACAACAAAATCGTCATAATATGTGATACATGACTCTGTTTCAAGACCACAACTAAGAAAATGGATCCTTGAAATAAGGATTTATTTTATCTAAAAAAACATTGGTCAAAAGCGACTAAACATGATAAAAAAACTGATGAAAATCGACCATAAACAGCCAAAACATTGTCATAACCGGCTGAAATCATCCAAACCTAAGAAAAAACCACTAAATTTATTTCTAGTCCATATGGACCACATAGAAAACGGTCAAAATGTTTTCGCCCGGATTCTAGATGGATGAAACACATATATGTATTTTCTTTGTTTAGTTTTGGTCGTGTTTTACCAAGTATAAAAGTTGGTCAGCTAGTATTTGAGGTAGTTGAGAATGCACTAGACAAAGAGCATCTCGACGAAACATTATAATATAAAGGTCAAGATATGAGTATGGTCTAACAACACGTTGTGTTTTTTGACCAAGAAAACAATGATATTGTTTATCCTTGTGAAGCCTACACAAGTGAATAATATACAAAAAAAGGACAACTATTTTTTTACATTTCATATAGGAGGATCATGCTTGTGTATTATATGACTCTGAAATATTTGATTCCATATTTGATTCTATTTAAACTGATACCCATCAAGAAATAGAGTGCCAAACATAATCGCTAACATATAAAAAAACATATTTAGATTGAAATTATCTGACAACGTGGACTGCAACAAAATCGTCATAACATGTGATAGATGACTCCGTTTCAAGACCACAACTAAGAAAATGGATCCTTGAAATAAGGATTAATTTTATCTAGGCAAACATTGATCAAAAGCGACTAAACATGATAAAAAAACTGATAAAATCGACTATAAACAGCCAAAACATTGTTGTAACCGGCTGAAATCAACCAAACCTAAGAAAAAACCACTAAATTTATTTCTAGTCCATATGGACCACACAGAAAACGGTCAAAATGTTTTCACCCGGATTCTAGATGGATGAAACACATATATGTATTTTCTTTGTTTAGTTTTGGTCGTGTTTTACCAAGTATAAAAGTTGGTCAACTAGTATTTGAGGTAGTTGAGAATGCACTAGACAAAGAGCATCTCGACGACACATTATAATATAAAGGTCAAGATATGAGTGTGGTCTAACAACAAGTTGTGTTATTTAACCAAGAAAACAATGATATTATTTATCCTTGTGAAGCCTACACAAGTGAATAATATACAAAAAAAGGACAACTATTTTTTGACATTTCGTGTAGGAGGATCATGCTTCTTTATTATATGACTCTGAAATATTTAATTCCATATTTTATTCTATTTAAACTGATACCCATCAAGAAATAGAGTACCAAACATAATCGCTAACATATATAAACAGATTTAGATTGAATTTATCTGACAACGTGGACTGCAACAAAATCGTCATAACATGTGATACATGACTCTGTTTCAAGACCACAACTAAGAAAATGGATCCTTGAAATAAGGATTTATTTTATCTAGAATAACATTGGTCAAAAGCGACTGAACATGATAAAAAAACTGATGAAAATCGACCATAAACAGCCAAAACATTGTCGTAACCGGCTGAAATCATCCAAACCTTAGAAAAAACCACTCAATTTATTTCTAGTCCATATGGACCACATAGAAAACGGTCAAAATGTTTTCGCCCGGATTCTAGATGGATGAAACACATATATGTATTTTCTTTGTTTAGTTTTGGTCGTGTTTTACCAAGTATAAAAGTTGGTCAGCTAGTATTTGAGGTAGTTGAGAATGCACTAGATAAAGAGCATCTCGACGACACATTATAATATAAAGGTCAAGATATGAGTGTGGTCTAACAACACGTTGTGTTTTTTGACCAAGAAAACAATGATATTGTTTATCCTTGTGAAGCCTACACAAGTGAATAATATACAAAAAAAGGACAACGATTTTTTTACATTTCGTGTAGGAGGATCATGCTTGTGTATTATATGACTCTGAAATATTTGATTCCATATTTGATTCTATTTAAACTGCTACCCATCAAGAAATAGAGTGCCAAACATAATCGCTAACATATAAAAAACATATTTAGATTGAAATTATCTGACAACGTGGACTGCAACAAAAGTATCATAACATGTGATAGATGACTCCGTTTCAAGACCACAACTAAGAAAATGGATCCTTGAAATAAGGATTAATTTTATCTAGGCAAACATTGATCAAAAGCGACTAAACATGATAAAAAACTGATAAAATCGACCATAAACAGCCAAAACATTGCTGTAACCGGCTGAAATCATCCAAACCTAAGAAAAAACCACTAAATTTATTTCAAGTCCATATGGACCACACAGAAAACGGTCAAAATGTTTTCGCCCGGATTCTAGATGGATGAAACACATATATATATTTTCTTTGTTTAGTTTTGGTCGTGTTTTACCAAGTATAAAAGTTGGTCAACTAGTATTTGAGGTAGTTGAGAATGCACTAGACAAAGAGCATCTCGACGACACATTATAATATAAAGGTCAAGATATGAGTGTGGTCTAACAACAAGTTGTGTTATTTAACCAAGAAAACAATGATATTATTTATCCTTGTGAAGCCTACACAAGTGAATAATATACAAAAAAAGGACAACTATTTTTTGACATTTCGTGTAGGAGGATCATGCTTCTTTATTATATGACTCTGAAATATTTATTTCCATATTTTATTCTATTTAAACTGATACCCATCAAGAAATAGAGTGCCAAACATAATCGCTAACATATATAAACAGATTTAGATTGAAATTATCTGACAACGTGGACTGCAACAAAATCGTCATAACATGTGATACATGACTCTGTTTCAAGACCACAACTAAGAAAATGGATCCTTGAAATAAGGATTTATTTTATCTAGAAAAACATTGGTCAAAAGCGACTAAACATGATAAAAAAACTGATGAAAATCGACCATAAACAGCCAAAACATTGTCGTAACCGGCTGAAATCATACAAACCTAAGAAAAAACCACTAAATTTATTTCTAGTCCATATGGACCACATAGAAAATGGTCAAAATGTTTTCGCCCGGATTCTAGATGGATGAAACACATATATGTATTTTCTTTGTTTAGTTTTGGTAGTGTTTTACCAAGTATAAAAGTTGGTCAGCTAGTATTTGAGGTAGTTGAGAATGCACTAGACAAAGAGCATCTCGACGACACATTATAATATAAAGGTCAAGATATGAGTGTGGTATAACAACACGTTGAGTTATTTGACCAAGAAAACAATGATATTTTTTATCCTTGTGAAGCCTACACAAGTGAATAATATACAAAAAAAAGGACAACTATTTTTTTACATTTCGTGTAGGAGGATCATGCTTGTGTATTATATGACTCTGAAATATTTGATTCCATATTTGATTCTATTTAAACTGATACCCATCAAGAAATAGAGTGCCAAATATAATCGCTAACATATAAAAAAACATATTTAGATTGATATTATCTGACAACGTGGACTGCAACAAAATCGTCATAACATGTGATAGATGACTCTGTTTCAAGACCACAACTAAGAAAATGGATCCTTGAAATAAGGATTAAATTTATCTAGGGAAACATTGATCAAAAGCGATTAAACATGATAAAAAACTGATAAAATTGACCATAAACAGCCAAAACATTGCTGTAACCGGCTGAAATCATCCAAACCTAAGAAAAAACCACTAAATTTATTTCTACTCCATATGGACCACACAGAAAACGGTCAAAATGTTTTCGCCCGGATTCTAGATGGATGAAACACATATATGTATTTTCTTAGTTTAGTTTTGGTCGTGTTTTACCAAGTATAAAAGTTGGTCAACTAGTATTTGAGGTAGTTGAGAATGCACTAGACAAAGAGCATCTCGACGACACATTATAATATAAAGGTCAAGATATGAGTGTAGTCTAACAACACGATGTGTTATTTAACCAAGAAAACAATGATATTGTTTATCCTTGTGAATCCTACACAAGTGAATAATATACAAAAAAAGGACAACTATTTTTTGACATTTTGTGTAGGAAGATCACGCTTCTATATTATATGACTCTGAAATATTTGATTCCATATTTTATTCTCTTTAAACTGAGACCCATCAAGAAATAGAGTGCCAAACATAATCGCTAACATATAAAAACAGATTTAGATTGAAATTATCTGACAACGTGGACTGCAACAAAATCGTCATAACATGTGATACATGACTCTGTTTCAAGACCACAACTAAGAAAATGGATCCTTGAAATACGGATTAATTTTATCTAGGAAAACATTGGTCAAAAGTGACTAACATGATAAAAAAACTAATGAAAATCGACCATAAACAGCCAAACATTGCCGTAACCGGTTGAAATCATCCAAACCTAAAAAAACCACTAAATTTATTTCTAGTCCATATGGACCACATAGAAAACGGTCAAAATGTTTTCGCCGAGATTCTAGATGGATGAAACACATATATGTATTTTCTTTGTTTAGTTTTGGTCGTGTTTTACCAAGTATACAAGTTCGTCAACTAGTATTTGAGGTAGTTGAGAATGCACTAGACAAAGAGCATCTCGATGACACATTATAATATAAAGCTCAAGATATGAGTGTGGTCTAACAACACGTTGTGTTATTTGACCAAGAAAACAATGATATAGTTTATCCTTGTGAAGCCTACACAAGTGAATAATATACAAAAAAAGGACAACTGTTTTTTTACATTTCGTGTAGGAGAATCATGCTTCTGTATTATATGACTCTAAAATATTTGATTCCATATTTTATTGTATTTAAACTGATACCATCAAGAAATAGAGTGCCAAACATAATCGCTAACATATAAAAACAGATTTAGATTGAAATTATCTAACAACATGGACTTCAACAAAATCATCATAACATGTGATACATGACTCTGTTTCAAGACCACAACTAAGAAAATGGATCCTTGAAATAATGATTAATTTTATCTAGGCAAACATTGGTCAAAAGCGACTAAACATGATAAAAAAAACTGATAAAATCGACCATAAACAGCCAAAACATTGCCGGAAACCGGCTGAAATCATCCAAACCTTAGAAAAAACCACTAAATTTATTTCTAGTCCATATGGACCACATAGAAAACGGTCAAAAAGTTTTCTCCTGGATTCTAGATGGATGAAACACATATATGTATTTTCATTGTTTAGTTTTGGTCGTGTTTTACCAAATATAAAAGTTAGTATTTGAGGTAGTTGAGAATGCACTAGACAAAGAGTATCTCGACGACACATTATAATATAAAGGTTAAGATATGAGTGTGGTCTAACAACACGTTGTGTTATTTGACAAAGAAAAAATGATATTGTTTATCCTTATGAAGCCTACACAAGTGAATAATATAAAAAATGGACAACTATTTTTTGAGATTTTGTGTAGGAAGATCATGCTTCTATATTATATGACTCTGAAATATTTGATTCCTTATTTTATTCTATTTAAACTAATACCCATCAAGAAATAGAGTGCCAAACATAATCGCTAGCATATAAAACCAGATTTTGATTGAAATTATCTAACAACGTGGACTGCAACAAAATCGTCATAACATGTCATACATGACTCCGTTTCAAGACCACAACTAAGAAAATGGATCCTTGAAATAAGGATTAATTTTATCTAGGCACACATTGGTCAAAAGCGACTAAACATGATAAAAAAACTGATAAAATCGACCATAAACAACCAAAATATTGCCGTAACCGACTGAAATCATCCAAACCTTAGAAAAAACACTAAATTTATTTCTAGTCCATATGGACCACATAGAAAACCGTCAAAATGTTTTCGCCCGGATTCTAGATGGATGAAACACATATATGTATTTTTTTTTTTAGTTTTGGTCGCGTTTTACCAAGTATAAAGTTGGTCAACTAGTATTTGAGGTAGTTGAGAATGCTCTAGACAAAAGCATCTCGACGACACATTATAATATAAAGGTCAAGATATGAGTGTGGTCGAACAACACGTTGTGTTATTTGACCAAGAAAACAATGATATTGTTTATCCTTGTCAAGCCTACACAAGTGAATAATATACAAAAAAAGGACAACTTTTTTTTGACATTTTGTATAGGAAGATCATGCTTCTATATTATATGACTCTGAAATATTGTATTCCATATTTTATTCTATTTAAACTGAGACCAATGAAGAAATAGAGTGCCAAACATAATTGCTAACATATAAAAACAGATTTAGATTGAAATTATCTGACAACATGGACTGTAACAAAATCGTCATAACATGTGATACATGACTCCGTTTCAAGACTACAACTAAGAAAATGGATCCTTGAAATAAGGATTAATTTTATCTAGGCAAACATTGGTCAAAAGCGACTAAACATAAAAAAAACTGATGAAAATCGACCATAAACAGCCAAAACATTGCCGTAACCGGCTGAGATCATCCAGACATAAGAAAAAACATCTAAATTTATTTCTAGTCCATATGGACCACATAGAAACCGGTCAAAATGTTTTCGCCTGGATTCTAGATGGATGAAACACGTATATGTATTTTCTTTGTTTAGTTTTGGTCGTGTTTTACCTAGTATAAAAGTTGGTCAGCTAGTACTTGAGGTAGTTGAGAATGCACTAGACAAAGAACATCTCGACGACACATTATAATATAAAGGTCAAGATATGAGTGTGGTCTAATAACACGTCGTGTAGGAGGATCATGCTTCTGTTTTATATGACTCTGAAATATTTGATTCCGTATTTTATTCTATTTAAATTGATACCTGCAAAAAAATAGAGTGCCAAACATAATCGCTAACATATAAAAACAGATTTAGATTGAAATTATCTGACAACGTGGGCTGTAGTAAAATCGTCATAACATGTGATACATGACTCCGTTTCAAGACCACAACTAAGAAAATGGATCCTTGAAATAAGGAATTATTTTAGCTAGGCAGACATTGGTCAAAAGCGACTATACATGATAAAAAAACAGATGAAAATCGACCATAAACAGCCAAAACATTGCCGTAACTGGCTGAAATCATCCAAACCTAAGAAAAACCCACTAAATTTAATTATAGTCCATATGGACCACATAGAAAACGGTCAAAATGTTTTCGCCCGGATTCTAGATGGATAAAACACATATATGTATTTTCTTTGTTTAGTTTTGGTCGTGTTTTACCAAGTATAAAACTTGGTCAGCTAGTATTTGAGGTAGTTGAAGATGCACTAGACAAAGAGCATCTCAACGACACATTATAATATAAAGCTCAAGATATTAGTGTGGTCTAACAACAAGTTGTGTTATTTGACCATGAAAACAATGATATTGTTTATCCATGTGAAGCCTACCCAAGTGAATAATATACAAAAAAAGGACAACTATTTTTTGACATTTCGTGTAGGAGGATCATGCTTCTGTATTATATGACTCTGAAATATTTGATTCTATATTTAATTCTGTTTGATTGTAGCACACGACTTATAATGATATAGAAATGTAGATGAAGATTAAACCAAAAAAGAAAGATTAGATTAGATGAAGGAAAAGAGAAAAACAAAAGATGTGAATTCCTAGTGAGAGAAACACAAACGTTTCTCTCTCTACAAAACAAATGAAATGGAAGACACACACACAAATGAGGCTTAGGAGGCCTTTTATACTAAGTAGTAAGTGTTTAGGAGGCCTTCCTCATTTGTGTGTTCGGGACTAATTCCCGTTACATAAACATTAATAACTAAGAACTCTCGACACCGTTGAATAGTATTTTTCACGAGCTTCGCAACGGTATATTATATGACCATCACTTTAAATACGGCTAACAATCTCCCCCTAAGGGGTGGTCATGTAATATGTGACTTCACTTCGTTGGTGTTGCAGACTTTGAAGCTCGTTGTCTTGAGAGTTCTTTCATAGTTCCTTTCATGACTTGTGATCTTGGATCTTTGATCTTTTCCTTGACTTGATCTTGAAGCTTTGCCAGCTTGTGTTCTTGTGTCTTTCTCCACATACTCATGTTTTGTGTTGACTTGAAAGCTTGTAAACAATCTCCCTTAATCATCAGAGTAGCGGAAGTCTTTGTCTTTAGATGTTCTTGAGCTTTCTTCAATAATCCTGAATATGTGGCCTTGAATTGCGACTATTGAGATAACGCCACCGTTTGCATTCCACCAGTTTCCCGTTATACAGTACGAATACTGTACCTGTGATCAGATAAGTTCAAAGAACTTCCTTGACAGGATTTCCAGCTGTGGTAGCCGTTCTCAATACTTGAATATATCGAAAGATAACTCAAAGTAAGGAGTGAATCATGCAGTTCCATTCTGCTGATTAAGTCGTCAATTCACTTTCCTGGAACAAGTCTGAATCATTTAAGAATCAAACCATCGTTGCTTTCCAGTTGACACAAGTTTGATTCATATAGAATCGCACAAGTTACCTACCGCAGTGCTGTTTGATGATGACACTGGAAGGATTTCCATTCGTCACTGTAAATACTAAGAAGTATTACTCTGAATGTTCTGGCAAGATCATAAAGATATTGCGTCGAGACCTGGAACGAGTTTGAATCAATTAAGAATCAAACCACTGTTGCTTTCCAGTTAACATATGTTTAATTCAAGTGAATCTTACATATGACCTACCGCAGTGCTGTTTGATGTTAACACTGGAAAGATTTCCATTCATCACTGTGAATACTAAAGAGTATCACTCTGAATGTTCTAGTAATACCACAAGGATAGAGCGTAGGACTCTGTAAATCATCGCTTGTGTTCTAATGATGAACAACAATTGATCTATGAAATAAGTGTCCTAATGAGATTTTTGATGAATCTCGTTGGCTCTAGACTCTATAAGTGCACGTTTATTTGGTGATCAGAGGCTGGAGCAGACTGCCACCTATTCAATATCTACTATCTCGGAGTGAGAAAGTTGATAGAAATGAGTTGAACTCCGTGACAATAAAACAAACTTCTTTTGAGAGAAGCTTGAGTAGGCTGGGAAGGGTTGTGCATTGCATCACTGGGTCCATGATGCTTTGTCTTCAGTATCAGAAATCATCAAGTGATTCTGATAATAGATGTATTGACCCGGTTTCTGCCTAAGTTGTATGGAGGGCTTCTTTCTTTACACCCTTTATCCTTACATTTCTTTTTCATTCTTCAACCCCTTCAATGCTTACCAAGACGTCATAACTAGCACCTTGTTGTGATTGTTCCAGTGCTAGCTTAAGTCATTAGTCGGCATTATTCCCGTACACTCAACTACTCCATCTTTCCTAAGGACTTCTAAGTTCTAATGGATTGTCCCTGGGAAGATCCCTCCGGTTCTGGTTGGATCATAGGACGAATACCTAACCACCTTTTGACACCAATACCATCGTGAATTTATGAGTTGAAGGGTATAGATATCGTAACCAGAAAGATCATTTGAAAATGCAGTCAAGGTGTTGATGAAATCAATGTTTACACCTTGAAAGTTTTCTATATCACCAAAAATGCTCCCCCTACATATGTGCATCATAAAAGGAAAGGTTTTTGCACATATTAGGAAGAGAAAGCACTTACATCAAAGATATTATCCAAGACAACACATTTTAATCACTATTCTCCCCCTCAAAAATTGCATGAAATTGAAATTTTTGTGAAATTAGTGATGAAACATGGAGAGAATAATGTGTCATGAAATTTTGGAACAAATGTTTATGAAATCATTATACTCCCCCTTGAAAAGAGATTCTATTTAAATAGGGGAGGATGTGAGCACATTGTTTTGAAATACCTTGAAAAATTGTGCTCAAAAGTCCGTGAAAATTGGGTTCATGAGCTTAAAACTTTGAATGTTTTGATAAAAGCTCATGACCGAGAAAAGCGAATTTCTCATTGTTGAGGATAAGTCAACGACTTTCCTTTCTTTTGGGGACCGGGTTATAGTCTGACATGTGACTATAAGCCATTATGAGAAGAAAAATAGAAAAGACATGTTTTGAAAACATTTAAACTCTCATTCGAACTTTATGTACGTACCCGTGTCGTTATTGAACAACATTTCTAAGCACGTCCATATTATCGATGCTGAGAGACATGTCGGAGAAGAATATTTTTGGTATTTTTTTAAATGTTTTCTCATTTTGTATTTTGTTTTTATAGGTTTTATATTTTTGTATTTTGATTTTCTGATAAATATATACAAGATTACTGCGAATGTGCAAGACGTTCAAGTTCATTTGGAGTGAAACTACGCATACCAAGTCGACGAACCAAGAATTCAAATCTGTCTTGAGGAAGAGCTTTGGTGAAGATGTCGGCTAGTTGGTAGTCCGTCTTGACAAAGAATAGTTCGATCGTTCCTTTTTCCACATGCTCCTTTATGAAATGGAATCAGACAGCTATGTGCTTGGTCTTGGAGTGTTGGACCGGGTTGCAGGATATGGCTATGGCTGATTGTGAATCACAATAAATAGGGACTTTGTTAAAGTAAAAGCCATAATCCGTGAGTTGTGTTCTCATCCAAAGGACTTGAGCACTACACACGGATAGAGACACATATTCTGCTTCCGCGGTTGACAACGCCGTACAGTCTTGTTTCCTTGATGACCAGCTCACTAGCTTCTCGCCTAAGAATTGTGCTCCACCGGAAGTGCTCTTGAATGTATCCTGACATCCTGCATGATCGGCATCTGAAAAACCAGTGAGATTAAAACCAGAATCCTTCGTATACCAGAGACCCATGTTAATGGTTCCCCGGAGATAACGAAAGATCCTTTTAACCTCCTTGAGGTGCTTCTCGGTCGGCTGAGCCTGGTACCGAGCACATAAACAAGTAGCATGCACAATGTCCGGTCTGCTTGAGGTTAAGTACATAAGGGACCCGATCATACTTCGGTATTTTGTAGCATCTACAAATGTCCCTTTCTTATCCAAATCAAGCTTGTGTTTAGTGTCCATTGGAGTACCAATAGGATCACAGTTATCCATACCAAATTTCGTTAGAATCTCAAGCACATACTTGGACTGATTTATGAAAATACCACGGGGGGATTGGTGAACTTGGAGACCAAGAAAGAACGTCATTTCCCTCATCATGGACATTTCGAATCGACTTTTCATAAGGTCGGCAAATAATATGGAATATTTTGGGTTAGTAGAACCAAATATAATATCATCTACATAGACCTGAGCCACCAAGATGTCGTTTCCGTAGTGCTTGATAAACAACGTTGGATCAATGGTTCCTTTGCTGAAGTGATTTTGTAGAAGAAATGATGATAATTCGTCGTACCATGCCCTCGGTGCTTGTTTCAAACCATAAATTGCCTTTTTCAACTTGTAGACATGGCTTGGATGTTCAGTATTGATGAAACCTTCAGGTTGACATACATACACATCTTCTTTTAACGGCCCATGCAAGAAAGCCGTCTTCACGTCCATTTGATACACTGTGAATGATTTGTGTGCAGCGTATGCCAAGAAAATCCTAATAGCTTCCATCCGAGCAACCGGGGCAAAGGATTCTGCGAAGTCAATTCCCTCCTTTTGTTTATAACCTCTCACAACTAATCGAGTTTTGTTCCTAATGACCGTTTGCTCCTCATCCATCTTGTTTTTGAATAACCATTTCAGAGTGAGGGGATCGATATTGTCTGGTCGAGGTACTAACTCCCATACATCAAGCCGGATGAATTGATTGAGTTCTTCTTGCATAGACTCAATCCATGATGCATCGGTCATTGCTTCTTTCACACTTGCTGGTTCCATTGTGCTGACTGATAGTGCATAGATACACATATCACCATCGGTACGCAGCTGATTTCGTGTTGAGACCGGTCGTGAGAGATTGCCAATCACTTGAACCAAATGATGATTCTTAGTCCATTTGTGTTCATGTGGAAGTGTATGAGAAACTTGATGCGAGCTCGACGGATCCACATATGGTCTTGAAGGCTGAATAGTACTTGTGGAAGCCGCAAATGGATTAACAAACTCGTGTTCGTTGAGCATCGCATTGTTTGCATTTTCAGCAACTATTTCATTCTGAAGATGAACATGAGTAGGAATTTGCTGAGAATGTTGTTGAGTTGCGTCAGCAATCGGAGAAGTGGTTGGAATGTTTTGAGTCACTATGGTAAACAAAAGGACTAATCACTTGTAAGAACTAATCACACGACATATAGAATAAGAAATATAGATGAATAAGATCAAGATTAAAACTAAGAATGGAATATTAGATTAGATGAAGAAGAATTAGAAAGATACAAGGTAGATGATTCTAGTGAGAGAAACTAAGGAGAGTTAACCTCTCTCAAACAAGAAGAAGAGAAAAGATACAATGCACACACAAATGAGGGAGGATGGGCCTTTTATACTAAGGCTTACAAGGTTAGGAGGCCTTCCTCATTTGTGTGTTCGGGACTAATTCCCGTTACATACATAACAATGACATAGAACTCTCGACACTGTTGAATAGCATTTTCCACGAGCTTCGCAACGGTATATTATATGACCATCACTTTAAATACTTCTAACAATCTCCCCCTAAGGGGTGGTCATATAATATGTGACTTCACTTCTTTGACCATCACTTTAAATACTTTTAACAAATTCTATTTAAACTGAGACCCATCAAGAAATAGAGTGCCAGACATAATCGCTAACATATAAAAACAGATTTAGATTGAAATTATCTGACACGTAGACTGCAACAAAATCGTCATAACATGTGATACATGACTCCCTTTCAAGACAACAACTAAGAAAATGGATCCTTGAAATAAGGATTAATTTTATCTAGGCAAACATTGGTCAAAACCGACTAAACATGATAAAAAACTGATGAAAATCGACCATAAACAACCAAAACATTGCCGTAGTCGGCTGAAATCATCTAAACATAAGAAAGAAACATCTAAATTTATTTGTAGTCCATATGGACCACATAGAAACCGGTCAAAATGTTTTCGCCCATATTCTAGATGGATGAAACACGTATATGTATTTTCTTTGTTTAGTTTTGGTCGTGTTTTACCTAGTATAAAAGTTGGTCATCTAGTATTTGAGGTAGTTGAGAATGCACTAGACAAATAACATCTCGACGACTCATTATAATATAAAGGTCAAGATATGAGTGTGGTCTAACAACACGTCGTGTTATTTGACCAAGAAAACAATGATATTGTTTATTCTTGTGAAGCCTACACAGGTGAATAATATACAAAAAAAGACAAGTATTTTTTGATATTTCATGTAGGAGGATCATGCTTCTGTTTTATATGACTCCGAAATATTTGATTCCATATTTTATTCTATTTAAATTATGACCCACAAAGAAATAGAGTGCCAAACATAATCGCTAACATATAAAAACAGATTTAGATTGAAATTATCTGACAACGTGGGCTGCAGTAAAATAGTCATAACATGTGATACATGACTCAGTTTCAAGACCACAACTAAGAAAATGGATCCTTGAAATAAGGAATTATTTTATCTAGACAAACATTGGTCAAAAGCGACTAAACATAATAAAAAACTGATGAAAATCGACCATAAACAGCCAAAACATTGCCGTAACTGGCTGAAATCATCCAAACCTAAGAAAAAACCACTAAATTTAATTATAGTCCATATGGACCACATAGAAAACGGTCAAAATGTTTTCGCCTGGATTCTAGATGGATGAAACACATATATGTATTTTCTTTGTTTAGTTTTGGTCGTGTTTTACCAAGTATAAAACTTGGTCAGCTAGTATTTGAGGTATTTGAAGATGCACTAGACAAAGAGCATCTCAACGACACATTATAATATAAAGCTCAAGATATTAGTGTGGTCTAACAACACGTTGTGTTATTTGACCATTAAAACAATGATATTGTTTATGCATGTGAAGCCTACCCAAGTGAATAATATACAAAAAAAGAACAACTATTTTTTGACATTTCGTGTAGGAGGATCATGCTTCTGTATTATATGACTCTGAAATATTTGATTCTATATTTAATTCTATTTAAACTGAGACCCATCAAGAAATAGAGTGCCAAACATAATCGCTAACATATAAAAACAGATTTATATTGAAATTATCTGACAACATGGACTGCAACAAAATCGTCATAACATGTGATACATGACTCCCTTTCAAGACCACAACTAAGAAAATGGATCCTTGAAATAAGGATTAATTTTATCTAGGCAAACATTGGTCAAAAGCGACTAAACATGATAAAAAAACTGATGAAAATCGACCATAAATAGCCAAAACATTGTTGTAACCGGCTGAAATCATCTAAACATAAGAAAAAAACATCTAAACTTATTTGTAGTCCATATGGACCACATAGAAACCGGTCAAAATGTTTTCGCCCAGATTCTAGATGGATGAAACACGTATATGTATTTTCTTTGGTCATGTTTTACCTAGTATAAAAGTTGGTCAGCTAGTATTTGAGGTAGTTCAGAATGCACTATGCAAATAGCATCTCGATGACAAATTATAATATAAAGGTCAAGATATGAGTGTGGTCTAACAACACGTCGTGTTATTTGACCAAAGAAACAATGATATTGTTTATTCTTGTGAAGCCTACACAGGTGGATAATATACAAGAAAAAGGACAAGTATTTTTTGATATTTCATGTAGGATGATCATGCTTCTGTTTTATATGACTCTGAAATATTTGATTCCATATTTTATTCTATTTAAATGGAGACCCGCAAAGAAATAGAGTGCCAAACATAATCGCTAACATATAAAAACAGATTTAGATTGAAACTATCTAACAACGTAGGTTGCAGTAAAATCGTCATAACATGTGATACATGACTCCGTTTCAAGACCACAACTAAGAAAATGGATCCTTGAAATAAGGAATTATTTTATTTAGGAAAACATTGGTCAAAAGCGACTAAACATGAAAAAAAAACTGATGAAAATCAACCATAAACAGCCAAAACATTGTCGTAACTGGCTTAAATCATCCAAACCTATGAAAAACCATTAAATTTATTTCTAGTCCATATGGACCACATAGAAAACGGTGAAAATGTTTTCGCCCGGATTTTAGATGGATGAAACACATATATGTATTTTCTTTGTTTAGTTTTGGTCGTGTTTTACCAAGTATAAAACTTGGTCAGCTAGTATTTGAGGTAGTTGAAGATGCACTAGAAAAAGAGCATCTCGACGACACATTATAATATAAAGCTCAAGATATGAGTGTGGTCTAACAACACGTTGTGTTATTTGACCATGAAAATAATGATATTGTTTATCCTTGTGTAGCCTACACAAGTGAATAATATAAAAAAAAGGACAACTATTTTTTCACATTTCGTGTAGGAGGATCATGCTTCTGTATTATATGACTCTGAAATATTTGATTCTATATTTTATTCTATTTAAAGTGAGACCCATCAAGAAATAGAGTGCCAAACATAATCGCTAACATATAAAAACAGATTTAGATTGAAATTATCTTACAACGTGGACTGCAACAAAATCGTCATAACATGTGATACATGACTCCCTTTCAAAACCCCAACTAAGAAAATGGATCCTTGAAATATGGATTAATTTTATCTAGGCAAACATTGGTCAAAAGCGACTAAACATAAAAAAAACTGATGAAAATCGACCATAAACAGCCAAAACATTGCCGTAACCGGCTGAGATCATCCAGACATAAGAAAAAACATCTAAGCTTACTTGTAGTCCATATGGACCACATAGAAACCGGTCAAAATGTTTTCGCCCAGATTCTAGATGGATGAAACACGTATATGTATTTTCTTTGTTTAGTTTTGGTCATGTTTTACCTAGTATAAAAGTTGGTCAGCTAGTATTTGAGGTAGTTGAGAATGCACTACGCAAATAGCATCTCGACGACACATTATAATACAAAGGTTAAGATATGAGTGTGGTGATGAGAGTGCTTTTATACATAGTCTCATCGTCCAAAAAGGGCTTTAAATGCATAAAATATCATGAAAATGGCCAAATATATGCTTGTGTTTGTTGCTTGTGTATTTTAGGTACGGATATTGAGAAAATGACGAAAGATCACAAGAATCATACAAAAACGAACACGGGAAACGAAGCCGCACATTGAACCAAGCCCCAATGAAGAATTTCCCAAGACAAACCCTTGAAGATTTGAAGATTTATGAAGAAAGGTCCTCCAATATTGAAGAATTGATACTTTATACCCTTGTATCTTCATAATTACAAGATTGGTCCCTAAAGTTTGTCAATATTGCAAAAATGGCCCTCCACTTTGAAGAAATGACAAAAATTGTCCCTCATTAATCATGACTTGGCAATTTCAGTCCTCCAAGAAGTCAACAAGACAAGTCAAGACCATTATCTATGAAGAGAATGCCAAAACAACCCTTCAAGAATCATGAAATGGCAAGAAATACCCCTGAAATCATTTTACAAAACCTTTTGGGGCAAAAGTATGAAAATGAAAAGTTTGTTAACAAAGGAAAACGGCTTTAAGGGGTTAAAACTTCAAATGGCAAGTTAATGAAAGATAGGGGGTTTATTGTGGCCAACATGCAAACAAACCTAGACCACTCTCCTTGCGCCACCTGTCCCACTTACCCAAACCCTCCAATCAGCTTTCTCCATTGTTCCACCTCACCAATCCACTCACCCTAATATTAACTAATCTAACTGATTAGTTAATTACGCGCCTAACACGTCATTTAAACACAAATAAAGATCAAACCGGTTGTTCTTCATGTTCTTCAAATTTTTGGGCATTTTCTAATTACAAAAAATTAAACCCCTAAACCTTCCAGAACTAAGATTAAGGTGAAGCTTAACAAAACCCCACCCCTTAATCTTGTGCCACATCACCCAAGAGTGCACATGAAAGGTGCCTTGCTACACCTTTGAACAAGAAGACAAAACAGTGATAGAAAATCAACCCTCCACATTCCAGCTTACTCCTTAAGCATGTTTTGGACCATTGGATGTAATTAAAACCCTTGCCAGCTCCACAACAATACAAGAACAAGTCACATGATCAAGAAAATGCCAAACCCTCAAGGGGCATTTTGGGACTTCTACTGCATTAGGGTTCACGTTTTTAGCTTCTTAGCAAGTAGTTTGTAGCCTATAAAAGGCATAGGACTTAGTACATTTAGCTTTGCTCTTGAATTATCCATTGTTCACAAATATGTAAATCATATATTCAGTTAATGATATGTGTTTGAATTTGGTGAAGAAAAATCAAGTGCCAACCTTATAATCTGCTCATTAGTTTTGCTTGTTTATTGTTCTTGAATCCTAAAACCTGTTTTCAAAGGAGTGTGCAAAAGTTTGCACATTTTCCACTTTTCTTGATATTTTGCTAAGTCTAGTTCAAACCTTGGAATTCTTGGGCTATAAAGCTGATTATAGCACCCTAATATTGTGTTATCAAGGTGTGGTGAAGTCTATAACTTGGGGATAATCAACTGTGGGGAACTAAGGTTGCATTAATCAAGGATTTTAATTTTTCTGATTTTGATATTTTTCTCTTAACCTTGTTGAATCTTAGCAGGCTTTATTATGGAATCTTGTGCTTGTTCTTGCTAGCACATAAGCTCAAAATTCGTGGGTGTGGATGTACATCCATGAGGTTTGCATCATTTTACCTAAAATCTGTTAAAAATTTGGATTTCTGGTGAACTTGTGTGTTGCTTGTGTTCTTGCTGATTTTGTGGTCTAATCTTGTTCAATACTGCATATTATACTTGTTAATGTGTTTGATTGGGCTTGGGTAACCTTGGAATACATTTTTGATTTGAAAATTGTGATTTGATAAGTTAAAAGGGTGTTTGGGATTATCTGTTTAAGATCATTGAGTGATATTGTCTTGTTGAAAGTTGATGTTTATGCTTGTTATCTATTATTGGCTTGGTTGAGTACTAGTTTCTGCAAGTTATTGGTCTTAAACCTTGGAATCAAACATTGTGCTATATCTAATTGATTTTAACTGATTTTGACCTAAGATTTTGGTAATATCTAGAATATATGCATGCTTAGGGATAAAAGTTGTTAAATCATCATTAATATAACATTTGTGATAGATCTGAGTGTTTGAATTTGGCTTGTTGGTCAAGTGCATCAGCAAAGTAAAAATCTGCTTGTGTTAGTGTTCATCAGTAACCTTATTGTGCTTGAATCTTGATTTAGGCTATGAACCATTGCATGAAACCTGTTTAAACTTGTTCATTTAAGTTTATTATATCTTTTGTATGCATTTGGTGCAATTTGGTTGGCTGAAATTTGCTAAAACAGCTTATAAGTGCTTAACTACTTATTTGTTCAAATCTGGTGCATATCTAGTGATTAAATGAATTAACTGTACTAATTGGCTGATTGTGATTGTGATTTCTTTGTTGTTATTGACTCCTTATGATCCACTGATCATTTGGGTGCCTTTGTGAAACTTGAATCCACAAAAAGTCACTAAAGACGAATAGTCAAACAAGTCAAGTAGTGGAAAAATTTCCACTGCTCAGACACCAAAACTAGCCCCTGCTAGTGTTAATTTTGATCCAGCTTATTAATAAGCCATATTGGCTTATCTAGACGTGCAACAACTTACTTTTTGTGATCAATCTTCCTCATTTGACCCATTTGTTTGAACTGGAGCTTATCAGACCTTGACTTTGACTTTTTGCTAGAAAACTCATAAGTTTGACTTTTAATTAAGTACCTTTCTGCTTATTCCAGCTTAATGAGTGTGCTTATTAAAATAATTTTTGTTGATTAAGCTTAGTTAAGTCATTTGAAAGCTTTTGAAAGTTGAATCAGCTCTTGGGGTGGCCTAGAACTCGAAAACGACTATTTTGTCGTTTTGTGAAGATAGCTTATTACTTATTCAGGCTTATTCCTTGTGCTTATTTCAAATTTCATTTTACAGAACTCTTAAGTAAGTCAAGAGAAGCTTGTGTGTCTAATTTGAGCTTATGGCATCAGCTTATAGCTTAATGGGCCTTAAAGCCCATTAATAATAAGCTGCTTTGAAATAAGCTAGCTTACTCACATTTTCAGCTTTTGGGCCTTCAGAGTTTTGTGTTTAAAATCAAATTTTGAGTCAGATAGAATCTTTTGGGCCATTTTATAAGCATTTTTCTTATTGGGCTTATTTTGGCCCAATAAGGGTCTGTTTTGGACTTTGGCCCATTTGAAGGCCAATTAGGGGTATTTTGTAATTTCAACTTCATTTGTGTGTTTATTAGGTTAAAATAAGCTAGTTTGCAAGTTTTTATAATTTTTTATAAATTTTGGATTTTTAATATTATTTTATTATTATTTTATTATTAAAAATTAAAATTTAGATTTTTCAAGTTTTTATTTTTTTTCTTAGGTTAAATACATTAATTTAGGAGTTTTACAACTTTTAGAATATTTTTATTGTCCTTAGATTAATTTTTATAATTATTTTAAGTTTTAATTGTTTTTAATTGTTTTTAATTGTTTTTAAATAGTTTTAATTAATTTTAAAATTTTCAAAATTAGTTTTAAATTAAGTTAGGTCATTTTAGAGGTTTACAATTGAAAAAATCTCATTTTGGGCTTTTTGTTAATTAAATTGATTTTTAGAGCTTTAATTAGCATTAAAAAATTATTATTTAATTAAATAAAATGTTTGAGTGATTTTTCATTTTTTGTAAACTCTAATTACTTTATTTAGGATTTATTGCAATTTTCTAGGAATTTTTAGAGTAAATTTTTAATTTTGGTACTTTTTACGGTTTTACGTGTACGACTTTATCGTCTTAATTCGTCATCGTAACCGTTATTCTCTTCTTAACTCATTTCTATTTTCTTTTCTCATAATCATAATCACATCATTGATCATCTCTTAACACAACGCACTTGCCTCCTTGGGAAACGAACTTGAACCACATTGGTCATTAGTGCTTGATTTTCCTAAACCGACACTTAATACTTTTCCTATTTTACCCTCTTTTCCTAAAGAGGTGTGAAAACAACTACATCAATTTTGGCGCCGCTGCCGGGGAGGCTTGTTGTGTTTTTATTTGGCAATTGTTGTTTTTATATATAGCCATAATATCTATTTGTATTAGTAGCACTCTACTAATACGTATTATCGGTTTTCGTTTTTTTTGTGTGAATACTATTACTATATTGTATACGTACAACAATAAATTCACAAGTACTCCAAAAGTGTGAAAACACAACCTTGACTTGGGAGGTCATTACCCAATCATTGTATTCGAACCTCAAACAAGAAAGAAAGGCAAAAATAGGTAAATACTTTCGTGAAGCTCGATTTTGAAAAATACGAACTATAAGGTGGTTATAAGGCGGGTATTATAAAATATACACTAAGGAAAAAGGCTCTTAAGTGCTTCGCGCCGCCTCGTTTACCCGCTTGCTTGTGGGTATTTTAAGATTGAAGGCTAATCGAGGGTTTTGCGGCCCAAAGTATTATTAAGTATCATATATACTTTGTTGGTTTCATTTGATTAAACCCTCTTGAACGTTTTGGTGTTCCACCAATGTTTTAAAGTCATCAAAGGCGTTCACTTCACGTGATCGTTATCATTCCTTGAGGCTTCTTTAATCAAGAAATTTGGTTAAGGAGGAGATTTGTAGATTTTGGTCTACTTAATACAATCACAAAAACCCAAAAAAGTAAAAACAATCAAAAACCACAAAAAAATTGAAAAAAATACACACAAAAAAGAATATTCTTTGTTCATCCCCTGGTTGTACGTGACGTTTATGCAAACCCGCAACCAAGCAAGACGTGCACGTAAACGAAGAAACCGAAAGGAGTCAACACCTACTCCTAATCTTTCTACTGAGGAATCTTCTATTGACAAACCTATCATAAGAGAAGAACCAACAATGGCGAATCGAACTATAATGGAGTTACTTCAAGCACCCACCGAGGGTTATGGAGAGTCTATTGTAATTCCCGCTATCCTTGCGGAGAATTTTGAAGTGAAAACGGGTTTGTTGTCGATGATCCAAAACAACAAATTCCGTGGTGATGAAAAGGACAACCCGCACAACCATATCCGCCAATTCAATCGTCTTACCGCCACTTTCAAATTTAAGGATGTTGCTAATGACTCGATTAAGATGATGCTTTTTTCCGTATTCCTTAGCGGGGCCCGCTAAAATTTTGTTATAGAAAGAGCCACCCAATTCTATATTGACGTGGAAGGATCTCGTTTCAAAGTTTGTGAACCAATTTTTCCCGCCCTCTAAGACTACGCATTTGAAAAACGAGATTTCAAAATTTTCACAAGAATTTAATGAGAGTTTTTCAACGGCTTGGAATAGGTTTAAGGAAATGTTACATGAGTGTCCTCATCACGGTTTTTCCGACTTGCATCAAATTGACACGTTTTACAATGGACTTAATGATCATCAAAGGGATTATCTATATGCCACCGCGGGTGGTAATTTTTTGTGTAAAACGGTTGAGGAAGCTTTGGTGATAATTGAGAACAGATCTAAGGTGTATAATCCTCGTAGCACGTCAAGTGTTCGTAAGGCTTCGTCTTCGGCTTCACCTTCTTTGTCTAACACCATCGATGCTTGCCAAATTGAGGTGAACTTGGAAAACAAAATCTTTGATAAGCTCAGAGGACTTTCGATTGAATTCAAAGTTGGAGAACAAAGTGCTCCCACTACAGCTAAAGCGGTTGAGGTTTCATGTATGTATTGTGGTGTAGGTCATGATTTCTCCGAGTGCATTACCAACGGTGGTAACACTTCGAGTGCCTACGCGGCCACGGGAACTTACAACCAAAACGGTCAAGTTACCCGCTCTAATCAATCGACTCCACCGGGTTTTGCTTCAAATCAAAATGCTAACAACAACTATCGAAACAATCAAGTTGGTTTCAAAAACAATTACAACAAAGGAATCTATGGGAATCAAGGGGCTAATAATCAAGTTTCAAACAAAAATCAAAGTGATTTTCAAAACAACAACAAGAGTTCTCAAACTTTGGAAGATCTTCCAAATGAATTTGTTGAATCCGCTAATGGAAACGATGCTAGGTTTGACAACATTCAAAGAGAAATCATTAGCCTAAGATCCGAGTTTAAGAACGACTTGAAGAAGGAGTTGAAAAATGAGTTAGCAAATGAGCTTAAATTCCATACAAACAGAATGGAAAGGAATGTAACTAGGTTACAACAAAACCAACAAAAAATGGAACAAGGGCAACATGAAATTAAGCAAGAAATGATTAAGGCTGAGAAGAGGCAATCCATGTTTGAGGACAAAATTTCATCTATGTTTGAGGCAATTACGTGTAAACCGTCTTCGAGTAGTCTTCCTAGTAACACCATATCGAACCCTATGGGAGAGATGAAAGTGATTACCACACGTAGTGGTAAGACACTCAAGGAACCGAATCCTCAACCAATTGCTCCTACGGAGGATGCAATTGAGGAAGAACCCGAGGTGCTGGTCAAAAAGGAGCATGTCCAAATCCCACGAAGTACCGCAAATGCCACACCTACGGTTGACCCATTGCCAACATTGGAACCGAGATTCCAAAGGCTATGCCTATGCCTCACCCCACACCACCTTTGCCCTATCCATCGAGACTTAGAAAGGAGAAACGTCAAGAGCGCGATAATTACCAATTTGAGCTTTTTATGAAAATGTTTCGTGATTTGCACTTTAGTGTGAGTTTCGCCGATGCTTTGGTCATGATGCCCCGATTTGCCGCTAACTTTAAGAGTATGTTGAACAACAGGAGAAATTGCATCAATTGTCTAGTTGTTGATCGGTTTATCTTAACCGCATACCTCAACAAGTCGATGATCCCGGTAAATTCTTGATCCCTTGTGCAATCCAAGATATGGAAGAATGCTATGCCTTTGGCCGATCTTGGTGCTAGTATTAACTTGATGCCACTTGCAATCTTCAATTCGCTCAATCTTCCTAATCTTACTCCTTCACTAATGTCTATCGAGTTGGCCGACCATTCCACGATTCCCGCATGTGGATTGGTGAAAGACGTTTTTGTGAAAGTGGGAAAGTTCTATTATCCAGTAGACTTTATCGTTATCGATATTCCTACGGATCCTTAAGTTCCTCTCATTTTAGGTCGTTCGTTTTTAGATACGTCTATGGCTTTAATCGATGTGCATGATAGAAAGATCACCATACGTTTCAACGACGAGGAACTTGTTATAAACGCAACTCAAAATTCTCAAATTTCTCATGTTTATTCCGTTGCAACCATAAACCTCGTTGATATGATCGACGTTGTTTGCGAGGAATTTTCACAACAAGTTTTAGGTTTTGGTGATGATGAAAATAGTGGCAATCCCACTATGTTAGATCCCATTCTTGATAACTCTACACCAACCTTCACTCCATTTGAAGGTGGTGGTTTTACGTTGGAAGAATTCGATGTTCCACGTACTTGTAACGAAGACCTCGACAATGATGAGGACTTCTCGATTATCAAGGATTTTCTTAACGATTTCCCATTTCCTCCACCCGATGAGGTTATGAGTATCGAGCCCAAATCTTCAATTGAGGAACCACCTATCCTCGAGTTGAAAGATTTACCTCCTCATCTCGAATATGTATTTTTGGAGGAGGACGACAAGTTGCCGGTTATTATTGCGAAAGAACTTTCGGATGATGAAAAAACCGCACTTGTCGATGTTCTAAAGGATCACAAAGGGGCAATTGCGTGGAAGTTATCCGACATTAAGGGGATCGATCCCAAATTTTGTACCCACAAAATCTTAATGAAGGAGGATTACAAGCCTGCAATCCAATGTCAAAGGAGGGTGAGACGTCATCAAAAAGGAAGTCCTAAAACTCCTTGAAGCGGGAATGATTTACCCTATTTTCGATAGCCCTTGGGTGAGTCCTATTCATTGTGTTCCTAAGAAGGGAGGAATGACCGTTGTGCCAAACGATGCCAACGAGTTAATTCCCACTAGACTCGTGACCGGATGGAGAGTGTGCATTGATTATTGTAAGTTGAATGAAGCCACTCGAAAAGACCATTTTCCCTTGCCCTTCATTGGCTACATGTGTTAGGGACTTAGTGGTGATGTTGCGTTAAACGTAATACCATACCGTGAATCAAAACCGCATAATAAATCACCTTCCTAACACTACTTATGTTGCACAAGTGGCTGGTGTAGTGTGATTGTTGCAACGCCTAAAAAGGTCTCTCACTTTGGACTGTAAAATACTAATTTCAAGCCTTCAAACCCGACGACAATAAAAAGTACAACATAATAAGTTACTGAATTTGGATGATGATTTAGTTTTTAAAGTAACATATTACATGGGCTTAGAGGTGGCCAAATTTCAAAATAGGTAATTTTTGTATTTGTCAAAACAGGACAGGTTGTTTTAGGTTAGCTTAGAATTAGAAACAGAAAACAAAAAGTAAAACCTCCTTGCCCCATTCAGTATCAGTTTTGAAGGTTCATATCACAAGCTTCTTTAGTTCTTTTTTGTGTGTTCACATGTCGTCTCTTTTTTATCATTAACCAGGTTCCAACCGATTATTTAGCCTATTCCAACATACGAAGGCCCATTTATTTATAAGTGGAGTAAATAAGCAACCTACGACAACCCCTTTTTAAAGGTATTATTTTTTGAATATGTTGATGTGACTTATTTATACAACTTTTGCTTATGTAAATTTTGCGTTGTAGTCTGCAAATGGGGAGTGAATATTTCTTCGAAAACTCCATCAGTAAACAGAAGGTAACTGATCCAAACTATTCGGTGAAAGTGATTCATTTAATAGTGTCATATTCCTTTTCTTTTTTGGTACATGTTTTAACCTTTTTGTGTTAATATGTAGTAAATATATAGCGGAGAGAGTGTATGTTGATGGACCTTGGTTTTTTCCACCATCAGATCAAAACCCAAGGTTATTGCAAATGTATATTCATTACGCAGATAATGAGGTTTCCAACAAACTTCGAGATTTTGGTGGATGCATATGCATTGACAAAAGAACCTACCGAGTTTTAAATCAGGTTATACAATGTTGGGAATCAGATGCGCTATAATGCTCCTAATTTAAGATCTCATGATAATGAGACTATGACAGTGTGAAATAATTTGGTTTCCAAGGTTCTTAATTGATATCTATACTTTTTAATATGATTATCGATGCACCGAGGTCGACATTAAGTGGCTGTTTGGTTAAGCTTATTTAAGACACATGTTCGCTTATTGCATTTTGTATAACCTGAGAATCCATTCTTAAGTGTTTTGATGTGTCCTATACTATTTTTCTCCTATCTTGCCTGGATGTAGTACCATTAACTAATTATGTAAATATAAATTCATATTAATGCATGTGCAATTTTTTTTAGGATGAAAGCCCAACTTATATACATAGTCCATGAGCTACTTAATATATAGTTTCATAATAATATTTGAATTCACTATGTCATGTTACAGTATCCACAAAGTGACGTATCAAAGCGAGTTTTTGTTGGATAAGAATCAAGACTATGTTGTTCCAGAGCATCAGCCTTATTATTATGACACTATTATTTGTTTGCAGTAGATCAATCTGCTTACCATCTAATAATTTCTTTGTAGATCGGGCAATTTCACACGTTAACCATCTTTACAATGATCATCGGAGACCCTATGAAGCCATAGTGTGTGATGACAGCAACCAAAGCATGTAATCCAGCCGCTAGCAGCAATAATAAATCAACAACAAGTCGCGCAACTTGGATCCGTATATTCATTGGCTTTGCTGTGTACAATCTCCATTCTTGGACATGTAACTGTTTTGATAATGACCATTTATTGATGAAATTGAACTAATTTATGTTTTTAATTCAACTAAACACATCTAGGTAAGGAGACTTTACAAAGAAGACAAATATTTTGAGATAATCGATCCTATATCTTTTCAGTCATGGCCTATTTATGAAGTCTTGCGGTCAGTACACATTGGTCTCTTATGTAATATTTGTTCGTTTTTGTTTATTTATGTAAAATTATAATGGCCAAGTTGTTGATTATAGAAATTGGTCAGTACACATGGGTCTATTTCTACAAAATTATATTATTTTGTTTATTTAATTATCGTTTTGTTGGGCCACTGGTCTGCTTCTTTATCTGTATATGCTGTCCAACTTTTTTCTAAGTTACAATCACAAGTTTATTAACCTTTTTGGTTATTGATAGATATCTTTGAAATTTCATACATTACGCGGTTGTGGGGTCTGTTTTGTTTGGTGTTGCAGTCATCCGGCACTTATCTGTCACAAACCCGTTAGCGGCAAGAAGAGATGCATTACAAAGTACCATGATTCCTCTGCGAGAGGGTTTTCATAGAAAGTAACAAAACATTGCACTGTCGTTGCAGACCCATTCTAATGCTTCTGCTGGCGAACTTTCAAAATATGGATTCTAAAATATCTAGAAATTAAGAATAAATACGAGTGCAATTTAATCTACAAAAGTTATCGGCTGAGATAGAAAAGAAATTACGCAAGATTGCATTAGACCATGTGTTATCGAAACTTAACCAGTAGTGTATACAAAGTAACTGACTGAATCTTCCACAGTTGGCACACGATTAGATCCTCAAGCTAAAGCAACTCACGATGGTCACACTAGCTGAGACAAACAAGGTAAATGCTCCATTTAATTAGTCTTATATTAGTAACAACAGTTGATCCACTTAGTTTAAATGATTTAATCAGTTTAGTGCATTATAAAAGCACAACTTGATCTGTTTATAGACGTTTGACTAATATTTAATTATCCGAGAAGTGCCAAGTAAATTGTTTGTTATTTTGACATTTAAATAACACTATGTTATTATCTATAACAACATCGTATTTAGTTTTAACGTGTTCGAGCCAACCAGGATCAGTGGATTCCAAAGATGTTAAGAAATGTTACCCTTTACCTTGAATCCGGTAGGGTCCGGTTTGATTAAAATGTAAACAATAAAATCAAATTCCATGATTAAGAATTTAAGACTATTGGAGGTATAATTAAAAACGATTATAACTTCTACAAGTAATTGTAAATAAACAGACTTAGGATGTGTATCATATATTGGTCGAAATATCAAAGGGAATATATGAGGAAATCAAAGTAGTTTGCATTGTCAGAAAGGTGAGTTGCTTTGTCAAAAACCTCTGTCAAAGAGGCAAGGGGAGTTGATTTGTCTTTCTAACTGCCTCAAACCTATGTCAAAAAGGTGAGGGAGTTGATTTATCTGAAAGTTTATGGACTTAAAATTAATAGTCGTGAGATAGGATCGAACTCGGGATCACGGGATTGCACACATAACGTAAAGGGTTAATTTATTTATTAAATATATTTATATATATTTATTAAATCAAACCAAAGCTTAACTAACGATCGTTGATAAATAAAAGTTAAGTTATAACGACCGTTATGGAATTAAATAGAAGCTAAAAGAAGAAGGAAAAATTACACAAACACCCCTTATGGAGGGTGTTGATCGGCGGATTATAGAGGGGGCAAAGGGAAACTTTTGTTTGCTAAATTTTTTATGACTTGGAGCCCAAGGTTTGCTAAGCCTATATAAACAAACCCCTAGCCTCATAATTTTTTATCCCCTCTCTCTTTTTCTTCTTTGATCGCCGGCCACCCCAACACACCTTAGGGTTTCGTTTGGTTTTCGATCAAGTCTATTTTTATCTAGTCCTAGCCCCTCTCTAGGGTTGTTGGGTAGATATTCCATAAGCGTTGAAGCTCGGTTTATTCGTGCTAGACTCACGGTTAACTTGCTGTATTACGTGTGTACAAGAACGTGATATAATCTTCCTTTAGATTATATTCTTGGTGGTGTTCGTGATAAACCCTAGTTGCCGTTCGTTCCGTCGTCTTGTGGATCTTGCTAGGATAAAAGGTATGTAACCCTAATCTTGATTAATATAATTGTGTTAAATTGATGATCTTGTTAATCGCTTCCGCTATGCGCTCTTTGATCCATATTAGGGTTTTAAATAATTGTTATGAACTCTATAAACCAACAGTGGCATCGAGAGCCGTTTTAACATGATTATAATTATCAAGATCTAAAGTTTTTTAACTAATATTGATTTGTGTTAAAAATTACATGTTGTTTTTTAGGTTTTATAAAAATTAGGGTTTTGTTTTTTGTTGTTTTTAAAAATCGACTATTGTCGAATTTTTTATTAAAAAAATGTAAACCCTAAAATTACATGGTAATTGACTTTAGATGTTTTGCATGAATTAATTGTTATGTCATGTGTGGTTACGATCCGTAGTGATTTAATTAAATTGTTAAGTGATTTGGGTGGAATTTTGATGAATTGCATGATTAATTGTTATGTTGTGTGAATTCATGTTTCGATCCATACAGATTTAATTGTTAAGATATGTGGGAGATCCGTGATGAACATACATGTTTTTCATGGATCATATGTTTTATGTGGTAATTGTTACGTGTTTTGCTACATGCTTTATTTGATTCAATAAATTTAAAATTAGGGAAGACTTTTATATGACTATATAAAAACCTAGATTTGATATTATTTATTGAATAAATCGTATGCATGTGGCTATTTGTTTTATTTATTGCACATATAAATTGTTATTATGTGTTTATGATTTAGTTTTTTTTGTACCTACTTGTTTTCATACGTTTTTTTATTGATTGTATGTTGTAAACAAGCGTAATTTTTTTTTCAAGAAAAATAAATATGGACTAAATCATATCAAGAATAATGAATTGTTTTGAGATCTAAATTACATATGATTTGTGTTGATTAGAATTGCAATAGCAACTTAACGGCCTACTCAATTTTGACAAACTATAAAGCGGGTATAACGCACCGCTAGTCATGTACCCAGTTAAGGAAGGAGGTGTTATGCTTCAGCGCTGACCAAATTCCCGGCTCGCCTGTGCGTCAAAATTGGAATTACCTACGGTTGTTATTGGTATAATTCTTTAAGGTTGATTTAACTACATTAATTCACATCCGAAACACAATGAATAAGGTTATTGCTTTGTGCTTTAGCTAAGTTCTAGAAAAAGTACGGTGTGAATTTAGTTGTGTGTAAAATCTTTAATTGGTTTAACCAATACATCAACTTGCAAATATATGATGAACTTTTAGTCTCACCAAAAAGTTTACTAAATGTTTTTTTAAAACTTATGTTATGAAGATGTATGCATGCTTCTCCATACATGATTTTGACACCAAAATCTATACCCTAAAAATTTAAGTCATATGCCCTCTAATTGACGAACACTTGAAGTTACAATTGTTGTCATATAAGATATCGGACGATGTTGTAATGGAGAGAAAACTTCATGACTGAATAAGATTGCACATGAAGGTTTTACGTTCTTTAGATTAGTCGACTTAATTGAGTTACTCAATGAGATCTGGAAACTTAAGGCATAAAGAAGGGATGAAACATGTTTACAATGCAAAATGACTTTTGGCAATGTAAATCCCTTAAATATCTAGAAATTGCGAATTTGTTTGTCAATCATTGTTCGACAAGTTACCATCTTGAATACTTTCATTACTAGCAGATCAACTGATGTGATGAAATTATATCAATTTGGATTCTAGTTTTTCAAGGAAAATACTATGGTTATTATTACCGGGGTAATTTTATTTTCTTGAATGGTATTATCGAAAATACTAAAATTGAATTTTGTAAATTCTTTTGCAAATATATTAATGCAACGTTACACCATAAACGTGGTTTATTCATTTATTGATCTACAAACCGTATGGTTGAGGATAGAGTCAATTTACAAATGAAAGATAAACCTAAAACTCTTTTTCATGAATAAAGAAGGAGTAGTAAGGATTTTCAAAATGTCAAATTCAAATCCGTAACTCATAGCAAATTTTAATAGTTAAGAAAAGTGCATATTTTGAGTTATTAAAAGTTACCGCAAATAGGTTATAAGGTAAACTAGCATATTTGTCTAGTAGTTGTGCTTTCACCATTTATAGGCACTACATACCATTGTGGGGTTGGTAGACCTATTAAGGAAGAAATTGCATGTCAAGTCTTAAAAGTTAAAAAGCATTTGATGGGTAAGTCATCATTTACGAAGTAGAGTACACTCTTAAACACTATAAGTAATTGTTGCGAATGTGTTTTTCAAAAGTGTAAGAAAGTAAACACAACACTAATTATTTTCACCGATTATGATACATTTTCAATGTTGTCAAGTTCAGTGGGAGAATTATGTTGTATTACTGATTTTGAGTCTATTAAAACATTCTCTAAGTCAGTGGGAGTTACAAGCTTTGTTGTTTTGGTAATAACCCATGTTATCTTTAGTATGTCCTAAGATAATTACTTTCGAATTGTTGACACTAATATCTTCAAAAATAGTTATGTACTGATTCTTAGTGATTAAAGTGGTTCTACATCTACTTGTAAAAGCTAACATATGTGGCACAATCATATTTTGTATAGACGAACGTTAGACGTGATGTTTATCTTATATATGAGGTTGTTCCATGCACAAGTGGGAGAAATGAACATTGTGTGCAAGAAACAACTCATAAAGATATGATTCTCTTGTCTTTAAGATAAGAGACTAACAATCTAATTAATATTTAGATCATGTGTCAATATGATTAAAAGACTACTTAAAAGTATATATATCATTCACTTTAAGAAATACTTGTTGTTTTGATTTAGTCATGTAAGAGCTTGGACTAAATTGTAAACTCAAGGGTAAAATATCCACATGTCGTAAGATCGGGCGTAGAATGTTTTGAAGTTTCTTAAAATGGACTAATTCCTGGAATGACATAAGATACATAGAGTAATCTTATACTACTAATAAAACCTAGTGGTGTTCATATAATAGTATAGGAGTGAATTAACTTGAAAAGATGAATGAAACCTAGTGGTGTTCATGATTTACTTTAGTTATACATGTTTATGATTTATTGAATAAAGTCACAAACATAAAGTCTTGGAAGACGTATAATATAAAGTAAGACGTTAATGTATTGTCTCTATTTCACTAAAGACATATACATGAAACGTGGAATGGACTTATAACTTTTATGAAGTGACTTTGTATTAAAAGTAGTTGAGTTATAAAGCATGCAAAATGGTTAGGAAATCTATTATACCATTAAGATGATTTAGTTGGTATATAGGTAAGCCTAAAGATATATATTTATCATAAACATTGTTAAGATTAACTTACAATATTTCCCTAAATGAAATACATCATTCTTATGGTATGTTCATTAGGAGAATCAAAATTCTGAATATGATGGTGATGTTTGATTCAAGATAACTATATCTTCCTTTATTCCAAAAGAAATCAAGGTTAGAAAGTTGAGTATGACTTGATCTAAGAAGACTAATAAGATACCATTATATATGGAATGTGATGAATCACATTATATCTTGAATGAAGTTCGGATTTTGCTAAACTACTTATGAAGTGGATTGTTTAGAAAATAAAGGGTATGGAACTGTCATGGTGTTTTGTAATGTCCCATATAGATAACGTTGGAGTGTTGATCTATTTGCTATGTATTTAAAGAGTAATTTTAAGTTACTAAAATCAAGTGGGAGTTTTGATCTTGAAAGATAAAATTACAAGATACATGATCTTCTAAAATACACTAGTAATTATCATGAGGAAGGCTTTTAAAAGCTAACTCTCAAGATAAAGGAATTTACGTCATAGGTCCGTAAGGATATCTCGGATATGCGATTTATATGATGAGAATTATGAGTTACAAATAATTGTTATGATTTGTTACCAAATATTGAATTGGGTAAATTACTCATACTATGAACGATATAGATGTTGTCCAATAAGATAATCATTTTTAGATTTGTTTTATCTTAAATAGTTTGACTAGAAATTGGAGATAAGTTTCGTCAAAGGAAGAAAAACGCCAATTGTAGTGGTTTAATCTTTGTGTCGAAATTATATGGACAAAATTGTACACATATTTAATGTATGTATTATGAATAGATTATTAATCACACTTAAGTAATTGATTGTGATTGAGTATTCTTTCCTAAACACATTAAATGTATAAAGATTTTAATGGTCATATTTTAAATTGACAAATTTGGATATGTATGAACTATTTCTTGAATGACTACTTAAGAAAGGACTTAAGTAATCGAAATGAGTTTATTACTTCAAAATATAAATCTTTGGAAAAGTACAAAATGCAATTATCCATGAATGGATAAAAGCATGCATCTAGGAGATTATTCTTATGTTTATTTTGAAATCCAAGTTTGGATTTAAATTTAAATAAGATGGTTTCTGAGTATTCCTAAAAGCTAGTGAGAGTATTATGGTTATTTTCTTAAATTATATGTGTCAAATAGACATGTAAAAAAGTAAGTTTTCATTCAAATTAAATGTTGATTTGGTTTAGATTTGAGATGAAACTTTACTTTGAAGATTTAGAAAATAAGATATACATAACCTTGGGACAAATAAATCTATTTATTTATGCGGTGGAAATACAACGTAATATGCCATGTAATAAGTTTACATGGATATTTAGGACATGAAGAAATCTAAATCTGGTTTGAAAAATTTTCATGTGTGTCGTGTTGTATTTATATCATGCTTAAAATACATGATGATTTGAATATATTAATCTATTTAAGAAGTTATTAAATAACTTGTGTAATGAATATTCTGAAGGAATATGTTTGGAAATAGAATAACATCCTAAATCTTGGATCGACTTCCATATTCTATAGATGAATAATTTGTCAATCGTTGTGAAAATTATCATAGCCAACAAACTTGAAGGTTGTTGGGGTTTACTTCGTTCCAACAGGGTGAAGATAATCAATAGCCTAACTACGTACCAATGAATGGTTACCGGATATCTCTTGGAGTCGTGTAATCACTTTCCAAAGAAGATTATTCGACCCTATGCCTGGGTTAACACGAATACCTCCTTGGGATAAAACCAAGAGTTAGTTCTTGTTTTAGGCACAAATCAAGAACTCTATGCGTTTCTGTGTTTCTTGTTTCTGTCTTATCATCATGCAAAATATGATCACTATTTATAGTGATCCTATTCCTTTAAGGAATGTAACTCCTAGTCAAAGGTATTAAGAGCATTAATCGGCCTATTAATCTCATAATAACCTTCATAAAGCATAGTGGTTACATGACCAGAAATCTGGTCATCAAGTCAATATTCAACCCTCATTAACTGGTCAAAGAGGTTACAAAGACTTTGTGCATCACCAGGAGCAACGTCCTAACCAGGAGCAGCTTCCTGACCAGGAGCAGCTTCCTGACCAGGAGCAGCTTCCTGACCAGGAGCAACTTCCTGACCAGAAGCAACTTCCTGACCAGGAGCAGCTTCCTACTGATTATCACAACCACTATATTGAGTCCAGGGAGGTAAGGGACTTAATGGGTGTACACTCCGTACCTCCAAACCCATTTACAAGTATTACCCGTTCCCACAATTGCACTAAATTTCCAACAATCCTCCCCAATTTAGTATAATTCCTTTTTGCATGAAAATCAACTTTAACAAAACCAGTGCATAAATGAAAATGTCCTGAGGATTGAATTTCCATATTAGTACATCACTTCAAATATTCGAGAATCAGGGTGTTCTAAGAATTGAACCCTTCAACTACTTTGAATACCTGAAGATAAAATACACACAATTTTTCAAACACTTAAAACGCTCCTGACACCATACAAGCCATGTGTCCATATCCAATTCATAAATGTTGTAAGAGCCAAAGTCCATGCTCCTTGAGGCGGCGAAACCTCAACATTTACATAGGTGGTTCCTCTTTAGTTCATGCTCCTGCTTAAGCACTTTTTCAAAGAAATTAACCATTAAGAAGTTTATAACTTCATCCTCCTTTCAGCAGGTACAAGCACATCCTTGGGATGATATACATGTGCTTCAGTCCCCTGAATGTTCAGCTTTCCACATTTAACTCAGCTCCCAAGTTTCCTCAGGAGGGAGTTGGGTGTCCTAGCATTCAGTGACTAGAGTGGACTTTTAAACCCATCCCTTTACCAGACTTTATAACCAAGTCTCTAGCCAATCCCTTCGTCAAGTGATCAGCTAAGTTTTGTTGAGACCTCACAAACTCTATTGAAATCACCCCATTCGTGATCAACTCACGAATCATGCTATGTCTAACACCTAGGTGTCTAGACTTGCCATTGTACATCTGGCTATATGCCTTAGCCAATGTAGCTGCACTATCACAACGGATAGAAATGGGTGCCATAGGTTTGACCCACAATGGAATCTCAAGAAGCAAGTTTCTCAACCATTCAGCCTCTTTACCAGCAGCTGCTAGAGCCACAAATTCAGATTCCATTGTTGAACCAGTAATGCAAGTTTGCTTCTTGGATGCCCAAGAAATTGCACCACCACCAAGAAGGAATACCCAGCCACTTGTGGATGAATTATCCTCAGTATTGCTGATCCAACTTGCATCAGTGTAACCTTCCAACACTGAAGGATATCCAGTATAAGACAAACAATAATCCATTGTTCCTTTTAAATACTTCAGTACCCTCTGAATTGCTTGCCAATGCTGAGTACCAGGATTACTAGTATACCTACTCAGTTTACCCACAGCAAATGCAATGTCAGGCCTAGTACTAGTCATGGCATACATCAAGCAACCAATCACCCTAGAATACTCAAGCTGGGAGACAGCCTGACCATTGTTAGGCATCAGTTTCTCACTTGTATCCATAGGTGTACTCACTGGAGTACAATTAAAGTGATTGAATTTCTTCAGCACCTTCTCAATGTAATGAGACTGAGAAATTACAATACCATCACTTTCATGTTTAATCCTTATGCCAAGGATAACATCAGCCTCCCCTATGTCTTTCATGGAGAACTTTGACGACAAAAAATCTTTTGTCTGATCAACCTTAGCTTGGTCAGTACCAAAGATTAACATGTCATCAACATATAGGCAAATGATGACTCCTTTACCAGATTCATCAAATTTGCTATATACACATTTGTCAGCTTGGTTAAGTGAATAACCATTAGACAAAACCACTTCATCAAATTTCTGGTGCCATTGCTTAGGTGCCTGCTTTAGTCCATATAAGGACTTAATCAGTTTACACACCTTACCTTCATGACCAGGCATGATGAAGCCCTGAGGTTGGTTCATATAAACCTCCTCATCCAAGTCACCATTCAAGAATGCTGTCTTCACATCCATCTGATGAATAATCATATTGTGAATACTTGCTAGAGCAATCAACATTCTTATGGTACTGATACGTGCTACTGGAGCATAAGTATCAAAATAGTCTATCCCTGACTTTTGTTTAAAGCCTTGAATGACTAGTCTTGCCTTGAACTTTTCAACAGTTCCATCTACCTTCATTTTCCTTTTGAAAATCCACTTGTTACCAAGTGGATTACAACCTGGAGGTAGATCAACCAACACCCAAGTGTTGTTGCCCATGATGGAATCCATCTCATCATTGATTGCTTCTTTCCAGAAAGCAACATCCTGGGACTTCATTGCTTCATCAAATGTTTTGGGATCATCCTCAACATTAAAGCAATAGTAGAATTGGTCAGAGACCTCATCTCTTGTACCTTCAACTAAGTATAGTTGAAACTCAGGCCCAAAATTCCTTGGAGTCCTATGCCTTGTGCTTCTTCTAAGCTCAGGCTCAGGTTGCTGAACCACAACCTCATCAGTGACCCTTTCAGGTTCCACTGAAACACCAGTGTCCTCAGCTCCTATAGGAGTCCTAAGGCTTGGTCTAGGGACTGATGAGAACCTAGTCTCATCAAAGTTAGCATCCCTTGATTCAATGATTGAGTTTATTGAAACTGAATCATTAGGTTCAATAACATAGAACCTATAAGCCTTGGAATGCTCAGCATATCCAACAAAGATGCATTCAATGCCTCTTTCACCCAAGGTTTTCACCTTTGGATCAGGGAGTCTTACAACAGCCCTACAACCCCAAACTTTGAGATAGTTCAAGTTTGGTTTCCTTTTAGTCCAGAGTTCATAAGGGGTAATCCTGTTCCTTTTATTAGGAACCCTATTTAGTAAATAGCAAGCTGTTAACATAGCTTCTCCCCAAAACCCTTTACTCAGTCCTGAATAGGACAACATGGAATTAACCATCTCTTTTAGTACTCTATTCTTTCTTTCTGATATACCATTTTGTTGTGGAGTATAGGGGGCAGTTGTTTCATGGATTATTCCAACAGACTGAAAAAACTGAGTATTCATGTACTCACCTCCCCTGTCAGTCCTAAATCTTTTGATTTGGACTCCTTGTTGTAATTCAACTTCAGTTTTAAATACTTTAAACTTATCTAATGCTTCATCCTTAGTATGTAACAAATAAACATAGCAAAACCTAGAAGCATCATCAATAAATGTTACCAAGTATTTCTTATTCCCTAATGAGGGAGTAGCATGCAAATCACATAGGTCACTATGGATTAGCTCCAAAACTGTAGTTACACGTTTTACATCCTGAAATGGTTTCTTAGTAATTTTATTCAGCATACAAGTCTGACACTTATCAGTGTCCATGTCAAAAGCTGGAATTAACCCATCCTTAGACATATCTTGCATCCTCTTATAGTGGACATGGCCTAGTCTAGCATGCCATAGTGATGAATCATTCAGTTTAGTGGTAGTCATCAGGACAGAATCAACATTTATACTAGAATCAATATTAAGCCTGAACATTTGATTACTCAAATAGCCAAAACCAATAAACACACCATGTTTTGATAAAACAAATTTATTAGATTCAATCACTTGTTTATAACCACAATTATTCAAAACACTACTAGAAACCAAGTTCTTCCTAATATTAGGAACATGCAAAACATTAAACAAAGAAACAATCTTTCCATAACTATATTTAAAATCTACACAACCACGTCCATGCACTAGGGCTGTTGACTCATTTCCCATGTGAAGAATAGATCCATCATTCATTAACTCATAAGTCTTGAACCAACATCTATCTTTACACACATGTACTGTTGCTCCAGAGTCAACCCACCACGCAACATCATCATCCTGCACAAAGTAAGCTTCAGATACATATGTAACATAATAAATCTGGAGAGATTCATTAAACATATTCTGACCTTTTGTGCCTGATCCATTAGCTTGGTTGCCAATGCTAACACCTTTGCAATCCCTTTTGAAGTGTCCAGGTTTCCCACACTTCCAACAAGCCACTGATGATTTCTTGTTAGGATTAGCCTTGGTGTTATCATGATGCTTACGTTTGCCCTTGTTGTCATTGTACCTGGTGGAGTTGTTATGCTCCACCATATTGACAACAGATGAACCAGCAACATTGTTGCTCTTTGGCTTATCACTTTCATGCACCCTGAGGGATTCCTCAATGCGCAAATGACTGCCCAACTCAACAAGAGTTAACTCCTCCTTCTTATGTTTCAAGGTATGCTTGAAATCTTTCCAAGAAGGAGGTAGTTTGTCAATGACACACGAGACCTGAATGGTCTCATCCATGTTCATTTTATGTTGTGTAAATCTGCCAAGTATTCCAAGAAGTTCATTGTATTGTTCCATGACTGGTCTTGAATCAGTCATTTTGTAATTTGTGAAATCACTCACAAGGAACTTCTTACTTGATGCATCCTCAGCCATATATTTGGCTTCCAAGGAATCCCATAGTTCTTTAGCAGATTCAACATTTTGGTAAATATCAAATAAAGAATCAGACATACCATTGAGAATTATGCCGCGACACACATAATCATCATTCTCCCATTTGCTCCTTTTCCTCAGTTCCTCCAAAGTAGCATCATCACCACCATCAGGAATAGGAGTAGTCAGCACGTACACCACGTTCATGGTAGAAAGAAGAAAGTGCATCTTCTTCTGCCATCTCCTAAAATCAACCCCTTCAAACTTGTCCAGTTTGGAGAAGTTAGCCACCATATGCTTCATTGCCGCCGCCATTGATTATCACAAAATAATCTTCTTTGATTGTTGGGGTTTACTTCGTTCCAACAGGGTGAAGATAATCAATAGCCTAACTACGTACCAATGAATGGTTACCGGATATCTCTTGGAGTCGTGTAATCACTTTCCAAAGAAGATTATTCGACCCTATGCCTGGGTTAACACGAATACCTCCTTAGGATAAAACCAAGAGTTAGTTCTTGTTTTAGGCACAAATCAAGAACTCTATGCGTTTCTGTGTTTCTAGTTTCTGTCTTATCATCATGCAAAATATGATCACTATTTATAGTGATCCTATTCCTTTAAGGAATGTAACTCCTAGTCAAAGGTATTAAGAGCATTAATCGGCCTATTAATCTCATAATAACCTTCATAAAGCATAGTGGTTACATGACCAGAAATCTGGTCATCAAGTCAATATTCAACCCTCATTAACTGGTCAAAGAGGTTACAAAGACTTTGTGCATCACCAGGAGCAACGTCCTAACCAGGAGCAGCTTCCTGACCAGGAGCAGCTTCCTGACCAGGAGCAGCTTCCTGACCAGGAGCAACTTCCTGACCAGAAGCAACTTCCTGACCAGGAGCAGCTTCCTACTGATTATCACAACCACTATATTGAGTCCAGGGAGGTAAGGGACTTAATGGGTTTACACTCCGTACCTCCAAACCCATTTACAAGTATTACCCGTTCCCACAATTGCACTAAATTTCCAACAAAGGTTTTGGTAGGAATCAAACATTACATAACAGATATTAAAGGTAACGCATTTATATCTTTTATGACAAGTTGTAAAACTTGAAAAGATATAATTGAGGTAACACTCAATATTAGTCATGGGATCTTTGGAGATGACATGTTGATTAAAGTTGCATTATACATTAAAGAATTAGAATACTTTGAACCTCAAATGTGTTTTGGAAGTTTAGGAAATTAGTGATTAAGGATGTTTCACAATTTTGATACTATGTGGCAATATCAAATTATTTGAATGCACATGTACAAGAGTTTCAATGAATTGAATTCTTGAAGAAAGTATTCTCAAAATTTCAATAGGTCAAGATTGGTTATTTTATGCTTTGCCAAACAAGTATGAATGTCATTACTAGAGGCATGATGCATGTACCAGTTTTATGCATTGATCTATTTTTAGTATTTGGATAAAGGATGTAAGACATTATTGAATTGATGAAATAAAGATTGGATTTCGTTTATTTTTATGTTATTTGATTTTGTATCCTATTTTACATGTTTTAATCCATGAGCATTATGATGTTTCTAAAATGTCGGTTGTCGATTATTAATATGGGAGTTTTATTAAACTAAGACAATTCAAAATAGTGACAGAGTATACTTGAAAGTATATTGGTCAATTTTGGATGATATTTGATGGATCAAATATTGGACTTATCCCAACTATATGATTTTACTTTATGGATCTTTGTCATCAAGTAAATCGTAAATAGTTATCCTTAGACCTGAGATACCAGGAAACTGTCGTGGATCTGGTGCATTTCTTTGGAATAATCTAACGTTAAACGTAACTGGTAGCTATAAGGATTATTTCCGGAAGTGTTGCAAAGTTCATAAGTTTTGCTTGTAGTCAAAATGGGATTCGTTTCCTTCAAAATTTATTTTGAAGTATAATACAGCTGGGCCCCTCGGGGGAGTAGTAATATATTTGTGCGGCCGCACCCAAATTTGTTTTGGTGATCTTGCTATATCCGTAAACGAGAAACAGAATGGTTAATAAAAGGAATGACTGAGATCCATATCCTTATTAACGTTGTATTTGAAATGAATGGATAATAATAATGAGATAATCATTAAAAGGTTCTTGTCCAAGAGACCTTACCCGGTTTGTACTAGTGACATTGCTAGTGTAACTAGACGCTAGTCAATGTGATCACGATATTAGAATTTTGTCCAAGTGGGAGCTGAAAGTTTATGGACTTAAAATTAATAGTCGTGAGATAGGATCGAACTCGGGATCACGGGATTGCACACATAACGTAAAGGGTTAATTTATTTATTAAATATATTATATATATATTTATTAAATCAAACCAAAGCTTAACTAACGATCGTTGATAAATAAAAGTTAAGTTATAACGACCGTTATGAAATTAAATAGAAGCTAAAAGAAGAAGGAAAAATTACACAAACACCCCTTATGGAGGGTGTTGATCGGCGGATTATAGAGGGGGCAAAGGGAAACTTTTGTTTCCTAAATTGTTTATGACTTGGAGCCCAAGGTTTGCTAAGCCTATATAAACAAACCCCTAGCCTCATAATTTTTTATCCCCTCTCTCTTTTTCTTCTTTGATCGCCGGCCACCCCAACCCACCTTAGGGTTTCGTTTGGTTTTTGATCAAGTCTATTTTTATCTAGTCCTAGCCCCTCTCTAGGGTTGTTGGGTAGATATTCCATAAGCGTTGAAGCTCGGTTTATTCGTGCTAGACTCACGGTTAACTCGCTGTATTACGTGTGTACAAGAACGTGATATAATCTTCCTTTAGATTATATTCTTGGTGGTGTTCGTGATAAACCCTAGTTGCCGTTCGTTCCGTCGTCTTGTGGATCTTGCTAGGATAAAAGGTATGTAACCCTAATCTTGATTAATATAATTGTGTTAAATTGATGATCTTGTTAATCGCTTCCGCTATGCGCTCTTTGATCCATATTAGGGTTTTAAATAATGTTATGAACTATATAAACAAACATTATCTCTCTAAATAACTCATTGAGTTTTTATTGTTTTTTCGTGATTCAATATTATTTTTATTAATTTATAGGTGTCGATGGATTTACTACTAAAGATGACGCATAAGGTCCCTAATGTGTCTAAACAATAACGTATTAATATATGATTGGGATACTATTTTGGAAAAGCGCAGTTCTTGGTTCGGTGACCATTTCTGTTAATGGTGTAGGATAAACTGATGCATCATGGCATCCCTTTAGTAGTTCATCATGACAGGTGATATATATTTATGTTTACTTTCTTATGTGTTAAGTTGTGTTTCTATACATATCAACATCTTGTAGTGTTTGATCAAAGATGTCTGAAGCTGCTGATCTACATGGCATCCCTTTTACATCGCGGGTTTGTCTCCATATCAGATAATTAAACTCTCTACATTCCAAGTAGCTGCTGCTCCAAAACGTTTTACTAAATATTTGTATTTTATCTTGTATGAACTACTCTATGATACTCTTATGTAATATTAGCTTGTGTTTTTGAGATAGTTTTTTAATAGCTCTCTTGTGGATATACATATATATGGCCTTAATATGGGATTTTATACAATAGATGGCTATAGGTGTATTGGGTCGATGGCTATATAGGTATGTTTCCCAGGTGCATGTTGCTACTGCCTAAGGTCTTAGAAATAATAGGCTTATAATTGTGTGCCAGAAAAATATACTTTAGATGAATCAATTAACAAGGGTGTTCGAAGTTTGTTTTACTCACTAGGATCAAGAAGCCTTATAGACTTCATGACCAGGTCACGGATTAAAGGTCAAGCACGCAAACCACCATTCATGCAGCAAGTATATGATCAAGCCTTCTTCAGGAATGGATCACCATGAAGGATATCTATCTCAACTTTTACAAGAGAGGTCAGCTCACAGCAAAATATTTCGTAGCTTCACTTTTTTTTCTTCACATTCAGCAAATGAAGAGGGACAAACCACAAAGTTTGGCTTTTAACAATAAGCCTATCTATAAAATCCTCTAATTCCCTATCATAGTTGTCTTGGCATTTCGCCTTAGCTTCTTGGTGTCTAATTTCATCCCTTAGTTGGGATAAGCTTAAAGGTAGCATAGGAGGAGTTCCTTCTGATAAGCGATTCAGTAAGTATGGATTATTGCTCAAGCTATTGGAGACATAGCATTTGCATACCCTTTTCACTCGATTTTTATTAAAGTACATATGATGATAACTAATTTTTAATGCAAATAAGACAATTCTCCCATGTTTACTTTGAAACTCAATTGTGTAAATGTTTTTAAATATGAACAATACTTTAACATCAACTCCATCATAAATACTCACCATGAAGAAGGCCTCAATATTTTCAGTTTCATTGACTACATTCTTCTACCTCTGTTGTGGTGGATTTGGCTATGCAGCTTTTAGGAACTCTAGGAATATCTTGAGCGGATTTGAACTCTTTGAGCCATATTGGCCCACTAGCCTTGCTAATTTTTGTGTTTTTTTGGACTTAGTTGATGGATATAAGGTATGTGTTATACTTAATGGACTAAAGTATGCTACTTATATTTTTGTCTCCACTGTCTCCCAACATTATTTACTGATGAGCTGCATTTCTAAGTGTATTAATGATTTAACCTGTTTTCGTATCTTACATAATCTATAGAATTTCTATGAACTTTCAGATGTCATTTATTGCATTAGTTTGTCTTTGTGCAGATATCTTGGATTGTAGTTGCACGCAACACTGATTGAAATTGTTTCTGGGATATTGTAGCTTCAAGGAGAAATGAGAATCGACCAATCAAAGACCTTTCTTCAATAGGCTAGCTAAGTTGCAGCACATAAAATAAAATGTGACGAGTCTTAGCGATTGCCTTGACTGCCATAAAAGGGGACAAAAAGGAGTTGATTGGTCTGCACGGACGGTGTTTGGATGTGTGCTTTACCAGTGATTATGTGATGATATATCAGTTGTAACAATATGTAACATGTGAGAATAATTTTAAGGCAACTTTTTTATCCCCAACATCTTCTTCACCTTTTATTTAAATTCTCTTTTTTCTTTATATTAAAGATAGTTACTTCTGAACAACTACTAAGCATGAGTCATAGGGTATAATAGATTTTGAGCTATTTAAAATTTGTAACAGGACTCATTGGGTGTGAGCTGTGCCTTGCCAGATTTATAGAAACCAACGAGCACAAATGAAATTGATCAGCTACTCTTCCAATGGGTACAAATCATGATACTTTTAGTTGGAAGAATACTTGGGTTTTACCGAAACCAACAAACCCAAAACCATTTCAAAATCATGAAACATTAAGTTTTACTAACTCATTTCCACACAATTAGTTAAAAAGACAGCGCTTTCTTCTTCAAGCCCCATTTCTTCTTTGCATTCCTAATTGCTTCTTCTTTATTCTTCTGAAGAACACCGAACCATTGATGGTACTACGCCTCAATTGCATCAAACCCTTTGCTTCAAAACTTCACACATATCTTTGTCGTCATTTTGAAAGAGTGAAGAACAATTAGAAGGGCTCTTCATACATATGATTTTTTCTACTGTCAACAAACAAATACCTTTTGCTGGCTTGCTTTGTCGCTGAGTTTCAGAAGAAAAAACTAACGTAACAGAAAATATTAAGAGTGTTAACAATATGTAACAATTCTACATATATATCTAATGATCTTATAAGCCATTGATTGCCAAAAAACAAATTCTACATGTAAAGACGAGCAGCATGTTATATGAGTTGATTGCAGCTTCACTCACAGGAGGTCGTGGACTGGTGGGGATCTAGATCTTGAAGGAGATATGCAAAAGTTCCAGAAACAACTGAGTTTAATATCCAAATGTTTCTCTTCATTACTCTCATCCAAGAGCCTAGCTTGATGCCAATTCCACGTCAGGGAATCAGTAAAACAAAACATAACCAATAAAAATGAATGTGAAATAAAAAAATGCTTAGTACCTAGAGACCAATCAGACACTATCTTTGAAATGATAAGAATAAAAAAATGCAAACACAAGTGAATAAGATACTAATAAAGTCGACAAATTAGTTTAACAACATTCTTTATTTCCTACGTCGGGTCGAATTTAGAGAAGCAATATGCCAATAGTGCTTAGCCATAACCATATAGCCCGTATTCAAAATCCAGTTTTTTTATTGCAATCGCAAAGAAGGTCTAAGGTTATGAAAGCCTTGGAAAGATCTCAAAACCTTTAATTTAGAATAAACTCAATCAACCAATCACAACCATCCATTTTTATCATGTAACAAAAAAACTCATTTTTTAAAAATTAAATATCTCACAAACCGTTCATCGTTACGTAAAACAAAACATATCATCGCGATGAGAATTAAATCATCTATCTATCGAGGGGCACATGTATATACTTTCGACGAACTTTTTTTCAACTTTTTTTTCTTAAGTCACGTCTGGACACGAAACATATATGATTCTCAGAAAATCATATATGATTCATATCACGAATCATATATGATTTTCTGAAAATCATATATGATTCGTGACGAATCATATATGATTCGTGACGAATCATATATGATTCTCTCCAGACGTAACTTAAGAAAAAGAAGTCAAAAAAAAAGTTCGTCGAAAATATATACATGTGCCCCTCGATATATAGATGATTTAATTCTCGTCACAATTGTGTATTTTTTTTCGTTTGACGATTTACCGTTTGTGAGATATTTTATTTTTAAAAAAGTGGTGGGAAGTGGGTTTTTTAAAAAATCGGTGATTATGATTGGTTGGATAGATATATGTTAATTTAAATGTCTATATAAATCTTAACTCAAAGGGCACTATTAGGATTTTGGACTTTTCAAAAAATAAGAAAAACTCAGCTATTAAAATTAATAATTTAATTTCACATTCTTTCGACATACCTATTTGACATGTTAGTGACTTGATTTGACCCATATGCAAGCAGATACGTTGTACAAATAAATATTAACCGCAAAGGTTTTTCAAATTTACTAATGTTTCTTTGCAATGGATCGACAAATGCGATAAGATTTATAGATATCTAAGTATGTTTACTATTAAAAAGGATGTCATACATTTGGATAAATAGTAGCGGTTCTCGGTTTTGCCTTTGATTATAATGTTAGATATTATAGAGATTTCACTTTTAACACATGTGCACACCTATATTTTTGTATGTGAAAGTTTATCTTGATCACAATTTTTTTGAGGCCATTGTTATGCTTATCTCTATATTATCGTGATAATCAAGCATGTAATGCTTTATTGTTTGGTTAGACGTTTGTATGAATAAGTACATACTAGTCGGGTACCCGCGCAATGGAGCGACGGGTACCCGATAACTTTTTTCTCATGAACAACAAAATCACGTCATTAGAATGTCACACTAACAACAAACTATAGATGATGTTAATTAGCAACCTCTTTTATCAAAACAAAATATGTGGTGTCATTTCCAAAACCCGTCGGAGAATCTTCACAGAAACTCAATCCTGTTGATGCTTGCTCGAGACCTAAAAGATCCATTTTCATCTGCCTTAAGATCTAGTCGATGCCACCAAACCCTTTTTTCATATCAAGTGGTTTTCTATCAAGTGAATCCGTTGTCTAAGGATGTTGGGTGAAACACCACCAAAACCGTAAGTGTACCAGATTATGAGTAAAACACATGGATTATGATGTTCATAATATTTTGATGTGGTTCGATTTGTTCGTGTATACAAGATGGTGGAAATACACAGATTTTGATACACAATTATGTATGAAAATGAATAGATTTAATTGTAACCGGAATCTACCGTTGTTTTGGTTCGATAGTTTTTTATACATTTTTTCCTATATAGTGTTACTTGGCTTAAAATATGTTGTTACAAATATATAATTAATAATTGGCATTATTTTAGATTTTATGATACTAATAAGTTACAAAGATTATTTGACTCAATTTTCACCGTTATAAATAAGTTGTTACATTATCTAAAATGCTCTACATGAATGCTAGAGATGTAAATTCTTACATAGTTACAAAATTCAAAATATTTATGTTTAATCCTTACAAAATTAAATTTCTTAATATAGAAATGTTAGAGGCTTAATTTTTTAAGACTTCTATAATTAGAAATGGTGTAAATGCTTTATAAAGTACTAGCCGGGTACCCGCGCAATGCGGCGGCGGGTACCTGTGACTATATTTTGAGGCAAACGAATGAATTAAATATGATAAAAAAAGTCACTGCACATTTAACAGGCTAAACAATATAAACATGTGTCACACACATTAGCAGCGCAACACCGCCAAAATAACCAACAAAAACAATTTAAACATAAGCAGACTACATATGTTGTGACGAAGATGTAGATGTAGTAATTTCAGAATGCAGCAAAGGGTTGAGTTGTATGTTCGAGGGGTTTGAAACCAAAAACAACAGCCAAAACCGTCTTATGCATGCTTTAAAAAGGTTGCGCAATAGGCTTTTATAAGTTTGGTTGATATGGGCTGTTACAATAAGGGAAGACGGTTACAACCATGGTTTTAAAGAAATTTAATTTTTAAGGGTTGTTATTGACCCAACATTAGAAAAAACGTATACATTTACTACATAATAAACACTTTTAAATTATGATATATAATATTTAATTTTCTTAAATGTGTATGCATAACTCCCAGGATTTTGAATGACTTTTAAACATTGTATGCATAAACTTTCCAAAAGAAGAAATGTTTTAGTCTTAAAATTTTAAGACTACTAAATTTAGAAAATAGTCTAAATGTTTTATAAGGTATTAAGATATAGATAGATAGCTTTTAATGAGTCAAAAAGTTTCATTTGTATGTCTACAATTTGTTTAGAAATAAGCTTTATTACACATTTGACTAAAAACATATTAGAGATGTACTAGCCTGGTACCCGTATAATGCAGCGGTGGGTACCAGATGACTACTTTTTTTTCGAATAAATGTTATACTTTCATTAATCAAATTCGTATTCAAATTAAACTTAAAATTATAAAAATTAAAATCTAGATAAATAAACTTACTAAAAATGAAAAAACTAAAATTTAATCAAAATATATAAAAATGGATTTTAAATTAAAAAGCACGAAATTTTAGAAAATATTATGAAATTAGATTATAGAAAAATAAATAAATAAAAAGATATTTCAATTTAAATATAATTTTTTTTAATAATTTGTTACAAAAGTTGTTAGAAAAGTTTATTATAAAAGATATAGCTGAATTTTTTTAAAACTTTAAAAATAAAAAGGCTTAAATGCTTTATAAAATAGTGTATATTATTAATTTCTATTTTTTTCTTATTCGGGTAACCAATATACTTAGTTATATAACCAACACAAATAATTCAACAAAAAATCATGCTATGCTTAAGAAATATTACAAACTAATATTAATATTTACCTATGAAATTTACAAATCATTCCCGCTCATTGGGCATTAAAAAGCAATGACAAAACCGTCTAAAACAAGTTTACTAAAAAACCCAATTAAAACTGATAAAAGTTTTTTAATAATTTGGTAAAATTAGATTATAGAAAAAATAAATAAATAAAAATATATTTCAATTTAAATATATTTTTTTGATAATTCGTTACAAAAGTTGTTAGAAAAGTTTATTATAAAAGAGATAGATGGATAAGATTAATTTCTAAATTAATAAATGTTAGAGGCTCAATTTTTTTAATACTTTAAAAATAAAAAGGCTTAAATATTTTATAAAGTAGTATAAATTATTAATTTTTGTTTTCTCTTATCCGGGTAACTAATATACTTAGTGATATAACCAACACAAATAATTCAACAAAAAATCATACTATGCTAAAGAAATATTACAAACTAATATTTACTTATATACATTGGGCATTAAAAACAATGACAAAACCGTCTAAAACAAGTTTACTAAAAAAACAAATTAAAACTTATAAAAGTTTTTTTAATAATTTGGTGAAATTAGATTATAGAAAAAAGAAATAAAAAGATATTTCAATTTAAATATAAAATTTTTTTTAATAATTTGTTACAAAAGTTGTTTAGAAAAGTTTATTATAAAATAGATAGATGGATAAGATAAATTTCTAAATTAATAAATGTTAGAAGCTGAATTTTTTTAAGACTTTAAAAATAAAAAGGCTTAGATGTTTTATAAAGTAGTATAGATTATTAATTTCTATTTTCTCTTATCCGGATAACCAATATACTTAGTGATATAACCAACACAAATAATTCAACAAAAAATTATACTATGCTTAAGAAATATTACAAACTAATATTTACCTGAATATATAAGTAAATGAAATTTAAAAATCATTCCCCCTCATTGGGCATTAAAAAGCAATGACAAAATCGTCTAAAACAAGTTTGCTAAAAAACCAATTAAAACTTATACTTTGCTTAAGAATAATATAACTTGCCAACAAATATTTACCTAAGTAAAAGACGTAAATGAAAATCACAAGACATACCCGCCTATCAGGCGGGTTTTGCAACTAGTATATATATATATATATATATATATATATATATATATATATATATATATATATATATATATATATATATATATATATATATATATATATATATATATATATATATATATATATATATATATATATATATATATATATATATATATATATATATATATATATATATATATATATATATATATATATATATATATATATATTGATATAGATTTACGTTCATGTAAGTCCCAGTTTTAAAATAAAAACTATAAGAATCAACTAAATTTGGCCAAGTGTCCATTCTCATTAAAACACATGTAAATTATTTATAATGCATGTGAGGGTAGTCTGGTCATTTGATCTATCTTCATAACATTAAATAAGCTTATTAAATGAAAACTTAAACCACCGTGAGTACTTCTTCTAGTATTCATTCTTTGAGATCTTTAATAATGAATTTTTTTGTTATAACTGATGGAGTGGTTCATGTAGGTTTTACCGCTCGGTTTATTGGAGAATTGTGTAGAAAGTTTACGGGTATGTGTTTTTACATATTAAAAACATGTTAATTATAATAGATTGTTGTTGCAATAAAATAGGTTAACTTCATAGTTTTTGCAACACTAAATTGTCGATATATTAATGTTGTTAAAATTTGTAGATGTTATCGTTTTGTTCTTTTCGCATATATATAGTAATGTTTTTATTCCACAAAAGGTGAAGATTGGCGGGAACACCTTAACCCACGGGTGCCTTTTGGCACCAGCCATTGTCCACCCCACAAAGAATAGCTCCGGCAACTCTCCTGGCCCAGAGAAGCAACACCTGGAGTGAGACGAGTCGAGACTCGACCCCCGATCTCTTATTTCACAAAGTCTCTTTAGTGTGCCCATAGGTTTTACAGAGGCGGGTACCTATTTGAAACAAATGCCAAGGATGAGAATTGAACTTGGGTCATTTGACTCAAGCACAAGAGCTCCACCCATTGGACTAATGCTCCAATGGTTATGTTTATATAGTTGGTCGTTTATTTTTTAAATATATATATCGTTTGGGTTTTTTTAGTTGATTGTGTATATTTTTTGGATACGTATCATTTATATTGTTTTATGTTTTGGATACGTATCACTTGGCATTTTTAGTTGGTTGTGTTTTTTTTGCATATCCCATCCTAGCCTTTTTTAGTTAGTTGTGTATTGTTTAGGTGTATATCATTTATGTCCATTTTAGTTGGTTGTTTATTTTTTAGGATATGTATCACTTGAGTCTTTTTTTTGTTGTGTATTCCTTTAATATGTATCATTTGGTCTTTTTAGTTGGTTGTTTACTTTTTTTAGGATATGTATCATTCGAGTTTTTTTGTTCCTTGTGTTTGTTTTTTTAATATGTATCATTTGACTTTTTTAGTTGGTTGTTTATTTTTTTTAAGATATGTATCATTTGAGTCTTTTTAGTTGGCTGTGTATTTTTTTAATATGTATCACTTAGTTTTTTTAGTTAGTTGTCTATTTTTTAGGATATGTATCACTTAGGTCTTTTTAGTTGGTTGTGTGGGTTTTTTTTAATATGTATCACTTGATCTTTTTAGTTGGTTGTTTAGTTTATTTTAATACGTATCACTTAGGTTTTTTCGAATTGATTATGTAGATTTTTCGGATACGTGTCACACGAGCTTTTTTTTAAGTTGATTTTATGTATTTTTTTTTAAATATACGTTACTTACTACGGAGTATTTTTTAGTCGGTCGTACTACGAATCCGTATTATTAGAGTTTATTTTGTTGCTTAGGTATTCTTAATTGGTTTGAATTAGTTAGAATATGTACCACTAAAAATAATTTACGCTCTATTTGTCAACTGGTATTAACGATTGGATATCGTCGCAATAAATGCATAATACAATAATAATAGAAGATGGCACGTTGTATTTATCATTATGGTTGATTTGGAGTAACAAAAAATCCACTAAATTTAACTAATTTACAAAGATGCCATCAGTTACATTAAATAGGCACCCATTTAATTTGATTTCATTCTTGATTCATCCAACGGTGTACAACGGTTCCTATTGTTTTTATTTTAACGGTGGTCATCACAATAACGCTCCCCTATATATATATATATATATATATATATATATATATATATATATATATATATATATATATATATATATATATATATATATATATATATATACATACATATATATATATATATATATATATATATATATATATATATATATATATATATATATATATATATATATATATATATATATATATATATATATATATATATATATATATATATATATATATATATATATATATATATATATATATATATATATATATATATATATATATATATATATATATATATATATATATATATATATATATATATATATATATATATATATATATATATTAGGATTTAGCAAGTGTTTGATTTATCAAATGAATGGAAGGAGATGGAAGAACTAGAGAGAGAAAGGTAGAGAGAGAAAGGAGAGATTAAGAGAAACATGGAATGTGTATTTGTGACAAAGTGCTCAACCCCTCCTAACATGCTAAGAGGGGGTATATATAGCCCACCCTACATGTGGGCTATATGGGCTATATGTTTACATATTGGATCACGAGCCCAATACTTGAATATATCGTTGGAGTGACCGATCCTTTCTAAATACGTAAAAACGTATTTCCAACAATCTCCCCCTAAGGGTGGTCACTCCAAGTTACAATGTCCTAAATAGTCTATAGCTCGTGATCTATGCTAACAATTATGTGACCGAGACTTTCTTTGGAAAAACGTATTTCCAACAATCTCCCCCTAAGGGAGGTCACACCATTTTACAAAATCTTAAACCTAGCATACTATGCTTGAGTCTTCGATCTTGTTCTTGTGAAAATGCTGATGAGATCTTTGACTTTAGTCTTGGGCATGTTTCCTTGCCTTGACCTTGTGCATTCACCACTTGTGATATTTGCCTCTTCGTGACTTCATGTTCCACATACTTACACCTTTATAAATTCTTGAAAGCTTCAGAGTTTGATACAGCGGAAGACTTGACTTTTATGATTTCTTGAATTTGTTGAAGTATTAAGTGAAGAAAACATAAGCATGTGGTTATGACTTCTTCTGGATTATACACCTCAATGACACCTTCTTGTTACGCTACATAAAACAGTTAGCAACAAAACATATACACGGATGAAATGGCCTTGAACATTTCATTCTAATTCGGTAGCATTTTACCTCCGCTCGGTGAAGACCGTTGGACGATATAAAATATCGTACTTGTGACAGGTAGTTTCAATTAAGAACCTCCTTGAAAGACTTTGTGGGTAAACCCCTTCTCTTTATTCGACCGTCCAAAGCTGACTGCGAACATAAAGAGTGAATCATTTGGATAATATTATCCGCATGATTTAAAGCCGTCAAATCCGATTCCTGGAACAAGTTTGATTCATTAAAGAATCGACCATCGTTGCTTTCCAATTATCACGAGCTTGATTCATATAGAATCTTGCAAGTTATCTACCAAGTGCTGTTTGAGGTTAACACTAGAAGGATTTCCACTCATCACTGTGAACACTAAGGTATCACTCTGAGTGTTCTGGCAAGATCACTAAGATATTGCATAGAGGCCTGGAACGTGTTTAAATTTAGTTAAGAATTAAACCATTATTGCTTTCCAGTTATCACAAACTTGATTCATAAAGAATCGCACAAGTCACCTACCATGAGATTTTTGATATTTGTTCAAGAAGGATTTCCATCTTCATTGTAAATACTTGCGTATTACTTGGATGTTCAGGCAAGATCATGAAGATTTTGCGTAGGACTCTTAAGATCTTTCTTACTTTTCACAGTGTGTGAAGAAGCAAGGAATTATGAAAGTGTGTCCTAATGAGATATTTGATGATCTCAAATGGCTCTAGACTCGATCGTGCTTTTTGGATTTTTAGTGATCGGAGGCTGGAGAGGAGTGCCACCATTTCAATACCAATTTATTCGGAGTGAATAAATCAATAGATAATGCGTTGTCTCCGTATGAGTAAAACAAATATCTTTTGAGAGATATCTGAGTTAGCTGGGATGGGTTGTGCATTGCATCACTGGGTCCATGATGTCTTATCTTCAATATCAAGCATCATTAAAAATGATCTCAATAGCATATGTATTGACCCGGTTTCTACCTAAGGTTGTAAGGAGGGCTTCTTTCTTTACACCCTTTATCTTTACAATTCTTTTTCATTCTTCAACACCTTCAATGCTTACCAATACGTCATAACTAGCACCTTGTTGTGATTGTTCCAGTGCTAACTTAAGTACTTGGTCGACATTCAGCTACATTCACAATCTTTCTCCATCTTTCCTAAGGACTACTATTTCTAGCTATGGAATGTCCTTGGGAAGATTCCTCTGGTTCTAGAAGAATCATTGGACTTAACCTATCCTACCATTCTTATGTCACCACAATCTTCATCGTCGTGAATTAAATGGGTTGTGGGTAAGTATAAATCACCATGATTTGCGGAGGCTTGGTTCGACCAAGCCGCTGAGTATTGGAAACCATTTTCCTCCCCCCTTAACATATGCCACGATATTCGAAAATATTTCACACATGTCGTGATGAGCCAGCAAATTAAGTCAAACCATTATTGATCTCAATATTAAATCACATTTTCTCCCCTAGATTAAAAATATTAACCCAATCGATGTTTTTAATATCAATTGATTTAATAACATTTTAAGAAAATTTGGGAAGAAAAATGCAAATCCAATTATCTTCATGCTTTACACAAGCTCCCCCTTAATGAGGGTATACTTGAAACGTAAATTAAATACCATTTAAACACAAGTGTAAGGTATTTATCACATGCAAAGATCATATATGATAATGTATTCACAAGATTAGCGATTTACGAGGTTGGACCTGAATGATGGAGAACATCATATGAGAGAATCACATGGTTCTTGTTCACGAATGTTGGTCGCCTCGTCACTTCTGAAGTTATCTCTTGTCTCCATGTGTACGATTGATATCGTTGTCTTGACACCAATATGTGAACTTGGCACTTTCGGCGTCAAAGATTCTGAGTGCTGGATAATTGCTCCCCCTCAATTGTTGACCCGTGTTCTATTGAAAGAGTTGTAGTCACTGTTTGAGTAGTCGCATCGTCGAGTATGTAGATATCAATTGTAAATTGATACGGTTGGTGGAGATGATAACTTCATAAAAACAAGATTTCTCTTGTTTTAACAAATAAATGAACTGACACGTACATATATTCGTGTTAGATTATGTTATTACGTAAACACAATCCCTTACATGGTTATAAAGTAAACCATGCCCGAGAAAATTAATTCCCGTTGTTGAGTCAAAGCTTTTCGGTGAAATGCTTGACTTGAGTATGAAAATCGGGTTACTATCTAAAATAATAGCAAGCCTTTTTGAGCATGTTTTAAATCATTTAAACTACTGTTCGAACTTTATTTACAACCCCGTGTCATTATTGAATGACATTTCTAGTGTCGTAAATATTATCGATTCCAGAAGACATGCTCTTTTTATCAAAACATTTTTTGAACACACAATTTTGAAAGATTTAGAAAAAACTTTTGAGAAATTCTCATAAAATTGTGTTCATTGTTTTGAAAACCAATTACTTGAGCTTAAGATGTTGAATATCTTACAAAACGAGCTCAAGTCCGAGAAGTTATAAACTTCCCGTTGTTAAGGATAAGTTACCATTGGCGATAAACATTCCTTTTAACTGAAGAACGAGTCCTAAGTTCACATTTACTTAGGAGTCGTTTTCATGAGCTTGAAAAACTTTGAATGTTTTAATGTAAAGCTCATGACCGAGAAAGATGAATTTCCCGTTATGAGGAAAAGTTCTCTTATTTAAAAGATGGACTTTCCTTTCAGAGCTTAAAACATGGAATGTTTAAATACAAGCTCATGACCGAGAAAAATAAATTTCTCGTTACTAGGAAAAGTTATCATGAAAGATAAGCTTTCCTAAAAATTAAGGTCCGAGTTACAGTCTGATATTTAACTGTAAGTCATAGTGCATGTGTAAAACCCGCATGCTTTTACCATGAATAGTATCCTTAAGATCGTACGTACTAGATTAAAACTTTCCTTTTATAGTATGATTACGCTCATGTGTAAGAAGTCTACGTATTACGTATGTGTTAGAACACGATAAGTATTTATTACATACGAACGCACAATAATTATTTAACAATAATTAATCATGAACATGCGATCATGAAATCATGAACGTAATTAAATCACGAACTAATATTAATTACGTATATATATTTATTACAAACACGAATAAATATATTAAGTCACGATTAATATTTAACGAGAACACACTAAACACGAACACAAATAAACATGAGCGAACACTTAAATAACGAGACACGAAAAACGGTACGGGTACCCCATGTGGGGCCCCCTACCCACGGCTACATCAAGGAAGATGGGCCAAACCCATCAAATTTTATAATGAAAGGGGGTTAAGGTAATTTTTGCTACTCATTTTAACTTTACAGTAAAACAAATCAAAACCTAGAAAAGTTTTCTCCTCCTCCTTCTTGTCCTCTTGTGGCCGCCGCACATAACACACCAAAGGGGGGTGTTTAGTTGATTTTGATCTTGAATCTTGTACGTGTGTTCGTGTGTGTTCATCCTCGTTAGATCCACGCATTCGGTATACCTCTTTTTAATCCTTTTTCTTTTGTTTTGATTTAATATATTAATAAGAACATGATGTTTTTAAAAGCCTAATTAAAAACATAAATCAAACATGTAATTGGTTATCGGGTAAATCAAAACGGAGGTTTTTAGGGGTGTTTGTTTGGCCGACGCCTAAACCGAACCCCAAGGAGGTCTCGGTTTGGCTTATAGATCACCACCGAGACCATATGGTCCCGGTTTGATAGTGTGGGTCCCACGGCAGCAGCAAACCAAAGGGAACCCCGAAGTGGTTTGGGGTATGGTGTCGATTTCAGGTCCGGTTCATGGTTTCTAGTCACGATCTGGTTCATGGTTTATGTTAATATAATGTTTTAATAATCATAGGTTAAAATTAAATTAATAAATATGATATGACTAATTTAATAGAACATGACTTAGGTTATAATTCAATTATTAGAATCATGGAATTGTTAACCTAAGTATTTATATTTTCTAGACTTTTAATTAATTAATTTTAAAAAACCATAATTATAATTAATTAATTAACATGACTTAGGTTATATTATTAATAATTAATAATACATGTTTTAGCCTAAGTATTTAGTTTTATTTAACTAAAAGCATGATATATTTAATTAAATACTTTTAACTTATAGTTTATTTAAATTACATGTAATAATTAATAAACTATACATTATATCATCATGACTTAGGAAATAATCAGAAAAACACTTAAGCTTATATACTTAGCTTATTTAACCAGCTTATATCTAAATATGGTAACTTTCTATTTTTAGAAACTTATTTAATTAAGGCAGCTAATCTATTTATGGAAACTTTCTATTTTTAGAAACTTATTTAATTAAGGCAGCTAATCTATTTATGGAAACTTTCTATTTTTAGAAACTTATTTAATTCAAGCAGCTAATCTATTTATGGAAACTTTCTATTTTTAAAAACTTATCTATTTTAAGCAGTAGTTCTATTTTTGGAAACTTTCTATTTTTGGAAACTTTCTATTTTTGGTAACTTTCTATTTTTGGAAACTTTCTGTTTTAGGAAACCTACTATTTCTAGAAAGTTACTTATTATTACACAGTAAGTATAATAATACATAAAATACAAGTAATACTTAATCAGAATAGACAGAATATATGATAAACACAGTTTAAGGCTTAAAACAGTAAAACATGACATGAACATATAAAGTAAACTAAGACATGACATAAACCAGTACGTATTTAGTAATCAGATACTTATACACGTATGTATTTATGTAGCATTAGTGATACCGAAGTAGGATTCTCCTCAGTTCGTCTTCTTCGTTCACTGGACATAAGGTACGGATTCCCGTCCTTTCAGTATGGACATTCTTTCCTTATTAGGAGTCCCCGTATGTAGCCAACTGTTTTCCCGTAGCATAAGTTTATATGTTTGATTTGCTTATGTTCAATTTAGAATACTTGTAGCCATATACATGCATGACCAGTTTCACCTAGTTATGGAGGTACCGTAACCATAACACTAGAGGCACTGGTGTTATGACTTCACCACGGCGGAGTGATTCCTCGTGGCATCCCTTCAGCTTTTGGCCATTTATTATATTTATCATGTGGGGCGTATGAGTGCATCCTAGTTACATGTTTTTCAGCAGATTACTCAGTGTGAATGTGGTGTGTGCCTTGCATCCTTCACAAGGAGTTGATCCCTCCTACCCAAACCAGTATATTAAATTAGAGGCAGCCCCTCTAATTTGCATGATGAGGTCACCCCTCCAAGTATTCATGCACGGTGGATTTTCATGACCTATATTGGCTAATGGTAGAATATGTTAAACAGTTTTATAAGATAAACATAAGGCTTTTCAAACTATAAAACCAGTTTTAACAAGACTTAACCAGGTTATTCGGGTCTTAGTTTCTTTCGTTGTTATATGTTATATGCTTATCCTATTCATGCTTTATTGTACATCCGTGCACTGAGCGTATTGCTTAGCCGTTTTCCTTTTCTATGTCCCCAAAACGGCAGGTACTCAGGGACGCTCATAAACATTAAGCGTACGTGCATATGGACTGGAAGCTTTCTAGCCTTTCTTTACTTTATGCATTATCTTTACTTTGATACTCTTGCTATGGACATTGTTTAGTCCTTTCCTTACAGTACTTATGTTTGTGTGTGTGATGAGCTTTACTTTTAAACTACCGATGTTTGATTCAGGTATATTCCTTTTATGGTCATGTAATGTTTAGACATTAATCCTTGTATGCTTTGATTACATGCCATAATTACACGTGACATTCTATTATTAAAATGGGGTGTTACAATTATGGTATCAGATCCAAGGCTTCGACCTGTAGGCTCTCAAAATATGACCTGTGATTAGTGGGTAGTCACTATGGTCTTCCTAGAACTGACAGTCGTTTTTCATGCATTCATCATTTTTTGTATGCAAACATATATATGTCATTGTCGCAGGTTTATGACTAAGTAATGGTTGGTACAGGACTGGCCCTATTTAGTCGCATGTGTTCTATCAAAACTTTTAAATTTGGGGCCCACCCATAGGCGTCCCCTCGCCATGTCTTTTATTTTTGGTGAACTCACCTTAGGCGTTCACTCTCGAGCATACAAAAGTTTTCATAAAACTGCATCATGCATTCATACACAAATTTTCTTGCATAAAATTTTTCTCTGGATTTATTGGTATAATTTTTTTTTCATGTATATATATATTTTATGCTTTGATCTGTTTAATCATATGTTATATGTTATACTGTCAGATGGCAAACACAAACAATCTCTGGGAGATGTTTGCAGCTGCTGATGCAGGAATGCAAGACATCCTTCATCAGAACGACAGCTATCCTCCCCCGCCTAACATTTTCCCCATGGAAGGAAGGAATCGGCTCATGAGGGAATACTATACCATTAGACAGCGACCTGACGAAGATAGCAATGATTTCATGCAGCGTTTTCTTCGTTATGCCGGTGTCCTGAGAACAGCTGCGGGCACTACTGAAGAGCCGGCACTACATTTTCGTTGGGCTCTTAATCCAAGGATCGCCAATAACCTATCAGGTGCTCCGTTGGATACGGTAGCACAAGTGGCCGATGCAGCAAGTAGACTGGAGATGCTGTAGGAGAGAGATGAGTTCGGGGAAGCTGAGAGACCCGAGAAGAGGTAAACATTCGTATTCAAGCGGTGACCAATCCGTATTCTTTCCATATATGTCAATTATTCATCTCTTAAAATTGTATCTTCCAGGTAGAAAACTGGGGACCGGTCTCAGTCGGCTACTCAACAACAGCCTCATCAGCCCAAGGGAAACGGTCAGACTAACGATCGTTCTGCTACGGATAGGCGTGGCGGTAATGATAATTACCGTAACAACGCTAGACACTCCAACGGCAGCAGGTCCTAATACTTACGCATTTTTCTTATGATTTCATGTTATAACTCATATTCTGACACTTTAGCAAAAACTTCTACCAGGAACCATGGAAATGGTAGGGACCAGAACCAGAGAGGTTCACAGCCTAGCCGTCCAGCTATCACTGGTATTCAATCTTACGATTATCCGCATTGTCCCTTATACCCTATTACCATGTCTTATGTAAAATGTTTTATCAGGTCCTCAGCCAGCCAGAGCACCTGCTGGAGGATATACTCATCCTCTTTGCTCTACTTGCCATCGTAGGCACCCAGGGCCATGTCGTTGTAACACTGACGCATGCTTCAAGTGTGGTCTTCCTGGCCATATCATGAAGGATTACCGTAAGGGCGAGATGGAGGGCACATCGGGACATGCTGATACCAAGCCGCCTCCTACCACTGGGCGTGTCTACACGACATCTCGAGACCAGGCCAACAAGTCTACAGGTACCATCACTGGAATCTTGTATATGTATGGTCAAGCTGCGTGTGTTCTTTTCGATACGGGTGATACTCACTCGGTCATTTCTACTGCTTATGCTAAGAACATTAGGATGCTACCCATGCCACTAGACAATATGCTTACTATTTCCACGCCTTTGAGGGACTCTGTATTAATCACCCATGTATACAAGTGTCTTCCCCTAGAATTTGACGATAAGGTTTATCCTGTGACGCACTTCCGCTGGACATAAATGACTTCGACATGATTTTGGGCATGGATTGGCTATCCAAGCATCATGCTACCATTGACTGCCATTCATATCAAGTTATCTTCGGTTATGTTAATGCACCAGAGTACATTCATAACGGGTTCGTACCCGGACGGTCTGTACAAATCATATCTACCATGCAAGCGCGTGTACTAATGTCACATGGCTGCGAGGGTTATCTAGCTACGGTTCACGACATAGATGCTAAATCCCCATCAATTCAGGATCAACCAATAGTGTCGGAATTCCAAGATGTATTTCCAAAAGAACTTCCGGGCATACCACCTGCACGAGAAGTGGAATTCAATATCGAGCTTATTCCAGGAGCTGAACCAATCTCCAAGGCTCCTTATCGCATGACTCCCATAGAGCTGAAGGAGCTGAAGGATCAACTGCAAGAACTTCTTAAACGAGGTTTCATTCGACCGAGCGCATCTCCATGGGGCGCACCGGTCTTATTTGTTAAGAAGACAGACGACAGTATGCGTCTTTGCATAGACTATCGCGAGCTCAACAAGATTTCTATCCGGAATAGGTATCCACTGCCGCGTATAGACGATCTGTTTGACCAACTCTAAGGGGCCAAACACTTCTCCAAGATTGAACTTAGGTCAGGCTATCATCAGCTACGGGTTAAGGAGCAGGATATCGCCAAGACTGCTTTTTGTACCCGCTATGGCCACTACGAGTTTGTAGTTATGCCATTCGGCCTGACAAATGCTCCAGCAGTGTTCATGGACTTGATGAACAAAATATTCCATGAATTTCTGGACAAGTTCGTCATTGTCTTCATCGATGACATCCTTATTTTCTCAAAGTCCAAGGAGGAACACGAAGACCATCTTCGTACAGTACTACAGATTCTTTGCCACAAGCAGTTGTATGCTAAATTCTCCAAGTGTGAGTTCTGGTTAGACAAGGTGGCATTCTTAGGTCACATTGTATCAGCAGAAGGAATCACTATGGATCCAGCGAAGGTTGAGGCCATTACTAAGTTGCCGAGGCCGACATCAGCGACAGAAGTCCGCAGTTTCTTAGGCTTAGCTGGCTATTACCGTAGGTTCGTGGAGAACTTTTCCCGCTTAGCACTACCATTGACCAAACTGATGCGGAAAGGGGAGAAATTCGTCTGGACTGAAGAACGAGAAAAGAGCTTTGAAGACCTGAAGTAGAAGCTAGCATTTGCACCTATTCTTACTCTCCCATCTGGTACGGGTGGATTTCAAATCTACAGTGATGCATCGGGGAAGGGATTTGGCTGTGTTCTCATGCAACATGGGAAAGTGATCGCGTACGCTTCACGGCAGCTTAAGCCTTATGAAGAAAATTACCCCACGCATGACTTGGAACTTGTTGCAGTCGTGTTTGCATTGAAGATATGGAGGCACTACTTGTATGGAGAATCATGTGACATTTTCACGAATCACAAGAGCTTGAAGTATATCTTCACTCAACGTGAATTGAACATGAGGCAGAGGAGATGGTTAGAGCTGTTGAAGGATTATGACATTAATCTACAGTATCATCCCGGAAAGGCAAATGTAGTAGCAGATGCTCTTAGCAGGAAGTCTGGAATGATCAACGACATTAAGATTGAGGAGGAAATCATAAGAGACTTGGAGCGACTAAACATCGATATCATGGTACGTGGACAGCACGATTACTGGGCTAATCTTAGAGTAGAACCCGAGTTACTCTCTAAGATCAAGGAAGCTCAGAAAGATAATGGAGAAATCTTGGCGATAGTACAGAACTTGGAGAAACAGACGGAATTCAGAGTAGATGTAGATGGTATCGTATGGCAGGGCACGAGACTTTGTGTTCCTGATGACCAAGAACTCCGAGAAGCCTTGTTAGCTGAAGCTCATAGCTCCCCATTCTCCATACATCCTGGTTCGACTAAGATGTACCATGACATCAAACAGTACTTTTGGTGGAGTGGTATGAAATAGGATGTGGCCACTTACGTCTCCAAATATCTTACCTGTCAGCAGGTTAAGATCGAGCATCAGCGATATGGCGGTCTCCTTCAATCATTAGATATTCCAGAGTGGAAGTGGGACAAAATCACAATGGATTTTGTTACTGGTCTTCCGCCTACCAAGAGGAAGCACGATGCAATTTGGGTTATCGTAGATCAACATACCAAATCAGCTCATTTCTTACCGATACGCAAGGAAGATCCGGTAAGTAAACTCGCCGATACGTATAGAAGAGAGATCATGAGACTCCACGGTGCCCCATCCAGCATCGTCTCAGACAGAGATCCTCGATTCAGTTCGCGATTTTGGAAGAGTCTGCAGAAAGCTTGGGGTACACAACTTAAGCTTAGCACGGCTTTCATCCTTAAACGGACGGACAGTCGGAGCGAACGATTCAGACATCGGAGGACATGTTGAGGTCATGTACGTTGGAATGGACGGGTGATTGGGACGATTATATCTGTCTGGTGGAGTTTGCATACAACAACATTTGGCACACAAGTATCAAGTGTGCTCCTTTCGAGATGTTGTATGGCAGGAAGTGTCGCGCCCCAATCTGCTAGGATCAGGTTGGCGAGCGAACACTTGAAGGACCAGAAATCATAGAGTTGACCAATGAAAAGATCGCAGTAGCTAAGCAGAAGCTTCAGGAAGCATGGTCACGTCAGAAGAGTTACGCCGATAAGCATCGTAGGGACATACATTTTAACGTAGGAGATCACGTCTTCCTTAAGGTTTCGCCGACACGTGGTGTTAGAAGCTTCGGGATTAAAGGGAAGCTCAGTCCTCGCTTCATAGGACCGTTTGATATCATTGAACGAGTCGGTGAAGTATCTTACCGGTTAGCGTTACCTCCGCAGCTTTCGCATGTGCACAATGTGTTTCATGTGTCCTTACTCAGAGGGTACCATTATCATCCCCTTCACATGGTTCAGTATCCACTGGAACAGATACGTGAAGATCTCACCTTCATAGAAGAACCCGAACGTGTTCTTGGCAGACAAGAACGAGTCACGAGAAGGAAGACGATTCCATTCGTCAAGATCCTTTGGAGGGATCATACCGAGCGGGAAGCACTTGGTAAACAGAGGAGTCTATCCGGGCTTCTTACCCTTACTTCATATTTTAAATTCGGGTATGTTCTTCTTTTCCAGTTTACTTTATCTATAATTCGGGGACGAATTATTCTTTTTAGGGGGAAGAGTTGTAAAACCCGCATGCTTTTACCATGAATAGTACCCTTAAGATCGTACGTACTAGATTAAAACTTTCCTATTATAGTATGATTAAGCTCACATGTAAGAATTCTACGTATTATGTACGTGTTAGAACACGATAAATATTTATTACGTACGAACGCACAATAATTATTTAACAATAATTAATCACGAACATGCGATCATGAAATCATGAACGTAATTAAATCACGAACTAATATTAATTACGTATATATATTTATTACGAACACGAATAAATATATTAAGTCACGATTAATATTTAACGAGAACACACTAAACATGAACACAAATAAACACGAACGAACACTTAAATAACGAGACACGGAACACGGTACGGGTACCCCATGTGGGGCCCCCTACCCGCGGCTACATCAAGGAAGATGGGCCAAGCCCATCAAATTTTACAATGAAAGGGGGTTAAGGTAATTTTTGCTACTCATTTTAACTTTAGAGTAAAACAAATCAAAACCTAGAAAAGTTTTCTCCTTCTCCTTCTTGTCCTCTTGTGGCCGCCACACATAACACACCAAAGGGGGGGTGTTTAGTTGATTTTGATCTTGAATCTTGTACGTGTGTTCGTGTGTGTTCATCCTCGTTAGATCCACGCATTCGGTATACCTCTTTTTAATCCTTTTTCTTTTGTTTTGATTTAATAAATTAATAAGAACATGATGTTTATAAAAACATAAATCAATCATGTAATTGGTTATCGGGTAAATCAAAATGGAGGTTTTTAGGGGTGTTTGTTTGGCCGACGCCTAAACCGAACACCAAGGGGGTCTCGGTTTGGCTTATAGACCACCACCGAGACCATATGGTCCCGGTTTGGTGGTGTGGGTCCCACGGCAGCAGCAAACCAAAGGGAACCACGAAGTGGTTCAGGGTATGGTGTCGATTTTAGGCCTGGTTCATGGTTTCTAGTCACGATCTGGTTCATGGTTTATGTTAATATAATGTTTTAATAATCATAGGTTAAAATTAAATTAATAAATATGACATGATTAATTTAATAAAACATGACTTAGGTTATAATTTAATTATTAGAATCATGGAATTATTAACCTAAGTATTTATATTTTATAGACTTTTAATTAATTAATTATTAAAAACCATAGTTATAATTAATTAATTAACATGACTTAGGTTATATTATTAATAATTAATAATACATGTTTTAGCCTAAGTATTTAATTTTATTTAATTAAAAGCATGATGTATTTAATTAAATACTTTTAACTTATAGTTTATTTAAATTACATGTAATAATTAATAAACTATACGTTATATCATCATGACTTAGGAAATAATCAGAAAAACACTTAAGCTTATATACTTAGCTTATTTAACCAGCTTATATCAAAATATAAAACTTTCTATTTTTAGAAACTTATTTAATTAAGGCAGCTAATCTATTTATGGAAACTTTCTATTTTTAGAAACTTTTTTAATTAAGGCAACTAATCTATTTATGGAAACTTTCTATTTTTAGAAACTTATTTAATTCAAGCAGCTAATCTATTTATGGAAACTTTCTATTTTTAGAAACTTATCTATTTTAAGTAGTAATTCAATTTTTGGAAACTTTATATTTTTGGAAACTTTCTATTTTTAGAAACTTTCTATTTTTGGAAACTTTCTATTTTTTGTAACTTTCTATTTTTGGAAACTTTCTATTTTAGGAAACCTGCTATTTCTAGAAAGTTACTTATTATTACACAGTAAGTATAATAATACATAAAATACAAGTAATACTTAATCAGAATAGACAGAATATATGATAAACACAGTTTAAGGCTTAAAACAGTAAAACATGACATGAACATATAAAGTAAGATAAGACATGACATAAACCAGTACGTATTTAGTAATCAGATACTTATACACGTATGTATTTATGTAGCATTAGTGATACCGAAGTAGGATTCTCCTCAGTTCGTCTTCTTCGTTCACTGGACATAAGGTACGGATTCCTGTCCTTTCAGTATGGACATTCTTTCCTTATTAGGATTCCCCGTATGCAGCCAACTGTTTTCCCATAGCATAAGTTGATATGTTTGATTTGCTTATGTTTAATTTAGAATACCTATAGCCATATACATGCATGACCAGTTTCACCTAGTTATGGAAGTACCATAACCATAACACTAGAGGCACTTGTGTTATGACTTCACCACGGCGGAGTGATTGCTCGTGGCGTCCCTTCAGCTTTTGGCCATTTATTATATTTATCATGTGGGGCGTATGGGTGCATCCTAGTGACATGTTTTTCAGCAGATTACTCAGTGTGAATGTGGTGTGTGCCTTGCATCCTTCACGAGGAGCTGATCCCTCCTACCCAAACCAGTATATTAAATTAGAGGCAGCCCCTCTAATTTGCATGATGAGGTCACCCCTCCAAGTATTCATGCACGGTGGATTTTCATGACCTATATTGGCTAATGTTATAATATGTTAAACAGTTTTATAAGATAAACATAAGGATTTTCAAACTATAAAACAAGTTTTAACAAGACTTAACCAGGTTATTCGGGTCTTAGTTTCTTCCGCTGTTATATGTTATATGCTTATCCTATTCATGCTTTATTGTACATCCGTGCACTGAGCGTATTGCTCAGCCGTTTTTCTTTTCTATGTTCCCAAAACGGCAGGTACTCATGGACGCTCATAGACATTAAGCGTACGTGCATATGGACTGGAAGCTTTCTAGCCTTTCTTTACTTTATGCATTATCTTTACTTTGATACTCTTGTTATGGACATTGTTTAGTCCTTTCCTTACAGTACTTATGTTTGTGTGTGTGATGAGCTTTACTTTTGGACTACCGATGTTTGATTCAGGTATATTCCTTTTATGGTCATGTAATGTTTAGACATTAATCCTTGTATGCTTTGATGACACGCCATAATTACGCGTGACATTCCATTATCAAAATGGGGTGTTATAGCATGAGCTTAAAAAACTTCGAATGTTTTTAATATAAGCTCATGCCCGAGAAAAATTAATTTCTCGTTGTTAGGATAAGGTTATCATCGACGATAAACTTTCCTTTCTTTGAGGTCCGGGGCATGATCTGAAATATAATTATACGCCATTTACACGAGCTTAAAACTTTTGAATAGTTTTAATGTAAGCTCGTGTCTGAGAAAATTTAACTTCTCGTTAATGAGGATAAGTTTATCATCGACGATAAACTTTCCTTTCTCTGAAGATCGGGTCATCGTCTGAAATTTAACAATGAACCATATACACGAGCTTAAAACTTTTGAATAGTTTTAAATTTAGCTCGTGTCCGAGAAAGATTAATTTCTCGTTTTAAGGGTAAGTTATCGTTGACGAGATAGACTTACCTTTCTCTGAAGTTCGGGTTACAGACTGTGATTTGACTGTGGGCTGTTGTGCATGAGCTTAAAAACTTGGAATGTTTTTAATTTTAGCTCCTGCCCGAGAAAACTTAATTTCTCGTTGTGAGGATAAATTTATCATCGACGATAAACTTTCCTTTCTTTGATGAACGAGTTACACTCTGTGATGTGACTATAAATCCTTTAGACACTGTAAGCTTAACTGCAAATCCCCGGGATACACTTGTTTCTTAGATATCAGCTTCTTAAGCAACCAAACTCTGAGAGTGTCCTTAATTGAATGGTATACAACGGTTGGACCGCTGTGTTCTTGTTGAACGTGAAGTTTGGTACCTTCATTCTCATTAGGAGTTTTTATGCTTTTATATGGGTTAGCGATATCTATCTTAGAATCACTCAGGGATTCACTGTTTTCTTTTCTTGTGCTAGAGGTGACCTGAGGAGATGATTCACTTATCTTAGTTGGAAAAAGTTTCCTTTTATAGAAAACCTTAAGTTCAGGCTTAAGTGATGTATCATCGTTCTCCATTTCCTCCCTAGTAGTCTTTGTAGAATCGGAGACTAACCTAGTTAAAGGGAACTCGTTTCTTACAAGAGTGAAAGTTCTACCAGTGGGGCACCATATTTTACCAATGGGTTTGATTTTAGCTACCCACTGGGATTTAAGTCTAGCACGGGAGTTCACCTCATTAAGTAATTTCTTGACACAAGAATCATGATTTGCTTTAAAGACACATTTCCTACATGTTTTACAAGTAGGATATTTCAAGTCCGAATAAGATCTAGAATTCCTAAGTGATTGATTGATGCTCCTATGATATGACATGCTACGGTTAACAGTGTTGGGTAATCTAGAAGGCATTTGACTAGGTTTAAAATTCCTATCTCTTACTTGTGTCTTTTGCTTAGTTTCCCTTAGACCAAATGTATGGCGAACGTCATTTGAACAAGTTCGAGACGTGTTCTTTGGATTATGTCTAGGGAGACTAGATGCAATCTTGTGATTAGGTCTTGCAAAAGCTGTTTTAGTCACATTGGCCCTAGTTAGTGGAGTGACTGTTCTAGAAATATGAGCCATATCAACTTGAGAGGTAAACCGGGGTCTCGAGGATTGTGGTTGCTCGGATCTAAATGAAGTTGGTTGTCTAACGGACTGAATTTGAGGCGGTTTCCCCAAGATTGATGGTTTTTCAAGCTTAGTGTCCACACTAGTTCCTTTAGTTTTCCGCAACTCGTTTTTCAGAGCCGCTATTGCAAAAACCTTTTCCTGAACTTGAGCCTTTAAAGTCTCATCCTCTTTGAGCAATTCATCTTGGGATGCCAACTTAGATTCAAGCAACTTAATTTGTTTCAAAAGATTATCCTTTTCAACTTTAGAATCTAGAACTGTTTGATCCAATTTTCGTTCAAGAACAATGTTTGACTTTTCAAGTTTTTCAAAATATGTTTCATATTTCTCTGTTATCTTCGAAAATTCAGTTTTGGCATCCTCAAGCTCTTTTGATTGCTGAGTTAAAATCATTTTAAGCTCTTCAATCCTAGAATAATAATTGGTTAAAGTAGCAGCCATAAAGCACATATCATGACACTACAACAAAATGAAGTTAAGGCAACACCACTAAAGTGTTGTATTATGCCTTTAAAATGTTGCATTATGAATAATGTGACACTTTGACAAGTGCTATGTTATGCAACGTCGCCTTAGGTATACGCAACACTTTTATTGGATTATGCAACATTTTTCGAAAGTGTTGCCCTTGTTTATGAATCGTGATACTTTTATGTGCTACACTTTTAAAATAATTGCAACACTTTTTACACTCAAATGCAACAATTATACAAATAGGTGCAACACTTTTAAACTCAATAACAACACTTTCACATTAACATGCAACACTTTTTCATTTGAAAACAATGACCATACAATAGTTGAATGCAAAATTTTTTTTTATTATTCGTAGCACATTTATTTCATTCAACACGCATGTTTTTAATGATTATACAGGACAATTTTTGACAAAATATAATTCATAAATAAAAATTTCATTCTATTATAGAAATAAATACAATAAAAAAGATCATATTATAGTTTAACTGAGTTATTTTACCTAAACTACCTAACATACATGATCTAATAAAAGAAAAATGTTGTCTAATATGAAGTTCCAGAAATCTTAGACATATTTGCATCTCTCCAAGTACGCGATGCACGGCGCAAATAACTCATGTTGCTAGCTTGTCACACTTGTTGTCTAATTTTATTTGTGCCATCCATAATTATCCTCTCCAATTTGTAACCAAGAGTGTATGATCTTTCGCCGACATCCACCTTAAGCTCCCCTGAACCAGGTATGATCTTTCGCCGACATCTACCTTCCTTACCAGCTAGCTCCTACGAAATAATTTGAATCAGATATTCCTAGTTATATTTTCTGGTTCAGTCTTCCAAGTATATTTTCTTGTGTATATTGGGTTTCTTATATTCCAAATACGAAGGGAAAAAAGAGCTGCAGGATAGAGGTGTGACATGCTCAATTCACACTTTTAGTACTGGTAAAAAAAGACCAGATTCTGTCAAATTATCCTTGATGTACATTCATGTTCATTTCAAATAAATTTACTGATAGAAAATATGTTTGGCATGGCAATAATAAGAATCAAAATCTTTAAAGATTCAAAAAGAAATTGCTTTCAAACAACTCTCACCTTGTTTGACCCTTCTATCCAATTTGCATTTGTTCACCTTTCAAACAAGCTAGTGATTCACCTAATCTGATCAAATATGGATATCACTCATATCTTAGTAGGTTGAAAATGACACATATATGAAAATTTTTGAAGAGCATACAAAGGCATCTGGTGTGCAAACCATCAACTGCTGAACCTCAAACGCATCTACACAAAATGAGCCACTATATGTTCAGTGGAATATATAAGATAGAAAAGGGCTATAGTTGTAATAATATACCATTGCGAGTTGGTACCGTGTTCTTCATCATTCACACTTGTATGGGCATTTAGACTTAAAAACGATTCCAAAACCTGCATAATGCAACTGTTAATGGAAACCATTTATCAGAAATCATTTAATGACCGATCAGACTTATTACAGGGTTACCAGCACCATCAATAAAACACATGCTAAGTTATAAAAAGTAAGATAAAAGTCACAGACTACGGTTTCAAATCAGGAAGGAGTGCAAACTACGGTCTGTCATTGTTGAAAATGGTTCTTTCAAGTTCCTTGTTTGATCAAGCGGCTTATCTTTGGTTTGAAATGGCTTGGTTGAAGTCTTCAGCATCACGCAAAAATTGTTTATATGGTTAGTGGCTAAAGAATGACAGTAACATCTCATGTGTTGTTAAGACAACTAATCACTAATTCTTACTACAAAACTATGTTGATCAATAAATGAAATAGCATTAGTAGACCATTTAATATTTTTTTTGGCTTCATACTGCCTTGAAAAACCAAGATGACCTTTCCAAATCATGCTTGCCATCTGCAGGTTTTGTGAAAGTTGCTTCAAGAACTCCTGCAATGACACAGTTCGTGTACTTGTAATATGTTTATATTAAATTTGAAAAACAAAAATTCATGATGAATTATGTGTACCAACAAAGCTCTATAACCTTTAGAATTGCCATTACCATTTACTTTCAGGAAGGTCTAAAATAATCAGAAATATACCAAATTGGAAACCACAAAAGAAGTATAGGTCCAAACCTCAAAATTATACACAAAAGACCTGAATAAGTTGGTATTCACGTATACGTTAAATCCACTAATTTCAAGAGCTGGTGCTTCTTTGATGTATGCGAGGGTTGTCTCCACAATGACCTGCAACTAATAAATTTCCAAGTGGGATTCAACTGGTTATCAAAGTAGTTAAGTCACAAAAACATCAAACACTAACCTTTTGATTGTGAAAAGAACAAACTATAAGTCTAGGCGATAGTCTGTTCTTGCTCTATTTTCCATGTTCAAGTTCTGTGAATGTTGCATCAAGATTTCCTATAATGACATAATATATTATATTTAATTTGAAAAATAGAAATTCATGATGAATTGTGCTTACCAGCAGGGGTGTTATCGGGTCGGGTTATTGGGTAATCGGGTCGGGTTGAGTCGGGTTTTGGTTTTCTAAATCACCCGCAACCCGACCCGATAAGGATTCGGGTTATCGGGTTCCGGTGGTAATCGGGTCGGGTGATCCGAGTTATCGGGTTATACAAACAGCACTGTGATTCCGCATTTAATGATATAGCTTTTTTAATCTTGCATTTGTACTCCTAAATTCAGACTTTAGAATCTAATTTGGAACCATTTAGACGATCATAAGCGGAACACATTAACTAAATAATAGTTTTTGAATAAACATAATATCCATATTCTAATGTAGACTAGAACCGTAATATGTTAACATTCTGAGTACAAAATAAACATTAGTCTAAAGTCTAAACATTGCATCTCTTTCTTAACAAACATGGAGTTATAAACATACAAGGACGTAAGTCCAGTTGCACAAAATTATGCAAAGACTACACGGTATTCAAACGATTTAACTTTTTTTACTGACATCAGTAATACATACATCAGCACGAAAAGTTTAGTTTCAGTGTATAACTTGTATTGCCAAGTTCAGATGCATGTACAAATGAAAAGTTTATGTGTTTGGTATGACTCAAACAGACTACATTTCTGTAACTTTCTTTTTGTTTCGTAATACATCATTATAAAAAAAGCATTTGATACTTTTTGACCAATACAACATTTCTGTAAATGTTTCTTTACATATCCAAAAACAAGAATTTGATACTTTTTGACCAATACAACAATTCTGTAATGTTATCACTATTGATATGCATTCTCTCTTGAACATCAAAAATTGCATTGACTGTTTGACGAAATAGAAGACAAATATTACAAATACAAATATGAGATGAGAGTAACTCATAGTCTCTTAATCTACTTTCTTATTACATAATCTTTGTTTATACAACATTACGATATGACATTATAGTCTCAACTCATACTAAACTAATTTATTATTATACATTTTGTATATGTATAATGAAATGGGTATACCAAAGTTTCATACATATTCTTGTTACAAGTATAGGTATTATGCTTTTAAAAAGAACTACTTAAAAATAGAAGCTAGATTTTCGTGTCTTATCGGGTTGACCCGATAACCCGATAAAGAAATTATTTCAACCCTAACCCAACCTGATAACACTATCGGGTTATCGGGTTCGGGTCAAAACAACCCGGCAAGATTTTTCAGCCCGATTTTACCCGACCCAATTAGTTTTATCGGGTTCAGGTCGGGTCAACCCGACACTACCACCACCCCTGCTTACCAGCAAATCCATAATCTTTAAAATTGTGCGTATCGTACCTACCTAAAACATCAAATCTATCTATAAGCATAGCTCAATAAACAACAGATAAACCGTTGGAACCCTTGTAGGTAGTAAATACGCAATACGAGTATAGTACAACCTCGATGTGAACGCACACTCTTAATTTCTCCCAAACAACCTTTATATCCTTGACAACATCTACTTCTAACATAGATTATAGGGTATTTGTAGTAGCAGGTATAACACTAAACAAACAAACTGAGTCTAATGAAATATTGTAAGGAACTCGATCAAACAAACCACTACATGGATCAACTTTTAGCATAGTACATTTGGTGAAAATATAGAATAAGAAAAATAATATATCATGTTTTAGTTCATAAAATTGAATAATTAACATAAAAAAAGATATTTAAACATAATAATATAATAAGTTAATAACATACCTACAAGTAAAATTAGTTTTTGTTATAACAACTCACAACGTGATTGCGAAGGATAAGATTATATATACATCCCAAATCCCAATATAAGAAAATGAAAAAAAGTCTCACCTTAGAGGGCATCCAGCTGGGTGAACCATCGTAGACACCACTAGATTATTTAGTATTGTTTAATCAGTTGCTTGATTCTTCGATCGAAAGGGGTCTAGAATTGATCAAACATGACAACAAAAGTTATAACATACATATAATAAAGAAACATTAACAGTGAAACAACTATAATGAAGTACTGAAAGAGTTGTGAGAAATGAAGAATGGACTGTATCTCGAAGAAGGAAGAAGATTTATTGGTTAATTAATTAGAAATTTTAATTTAGGGTGAGAGTGAAAACTGATTTGATGGAAAATAATTTAGGGAGGAGTGGGTTTGATCTAAAATTTCATTTTGGGGGAGCGGGACACGAATCTAAAATTTCATTTTGGGGGAGCGCGGAGGTTGTTCAAATTTTTAATTCACAAAATATAATACAAGTTTTGCAACACTTTGAAAAGATGTTGCACTAAACCTATAAATGCAACACTTAGTATGAAAATGTTGCTTATCATTTGATATTTTCTAAAAAGCAGCATATTTTTAATGTGTTGCTTACAAAATGTCGCATTAGCCCTGTTTTGTTGTAGTGTGATCTTTAGCATTCTGATCATTTTCTCCCTCATTATGACTCACATCGTATGAATCAGAAGTGGTATTGTTATCACTCTTTTCCATCCCATGTTCGGCATAGATAGGGCCAGAATGCTCAACATGCTGTAAATCATTGTTAGAATCAGTATTCAATTGTACTCCAACTATTGGCTCTTCGTCATGCATGCTTGGATCATGTTGTCGTGATGCAATGACGCTGCTATCATTGTTAACCGAGGTGGTCTCCTTTGAGTCATCCGTAAGACCATTTGTTTTCTCTGGCATCTGCATCGGATTTTATTGTATTCCACTATCATGCTCTAGTTAAAGTTGTGAACTTTCATAAATCAAAAGTGTAATAGATTTCATGAAATTGAGCAATCTATCACTAAAGTCTTTAACCTCGATTTGTGTGTCTTCAAGGAATGACTGGCAGATCGTTGAAGCTTCAACCTTGGCAGGATCAAATTTAAAGAAACTCGAAAAATGTTGCTCTAAAACTTGAAGTGAATGTGAGGATTCAATTTGATTAATGTCTTCTTTGTTGATTTGCTCTTGTAGTTGGTTAAATTTGAGGAGCATTTGGTGGACGAAAATGGTACGATCTTGACCGAAGAGTGTCACAAATTCGCTTCCTTCTTTAAGTAGAGAAATGTTCGACAGATGGGACCGAAGTAGTCGAAAGAAAGTCATTCTACTATCTCTAGCTTTAACTTTCATTTGATGCGATTATCCCTCTTGAAAAGTCGAATTCAAAGACTCCATTAAATTTTGATGTAAGATAATTGTGGTTGTGGTGGTTTTTCAAATTTTACAAGTCGTGAAGAAATCGTGAAGTCGAATTTACGAGATTTTACACACCAACCAATTAATAAACCGTAAAACTTCGTCACAATCCTTGTTTGATGATATAAATTTCTTTTCTCGGCTCAATGATTTCTTGATGATAATACAAACCCGATATTAATAAACTAAACAACTTGATATCCTTTTGACCCAAAAGCTTAATTACTTTGACACGACCCGATTTAACTTGGTGAATAACTTGAATAATTTTCGTCCAAATACAACTTGGTGAATAACTTTGTTAAGCTAGACGTGGCCTAAAAACTCTCAATTGTGCCAAAACGTGGCAGTCAACACCCATGTAAAAAACACATCCCTAAATAAACTCACATTAACTCGTAATTACTCTCCTTGTTTCCTCCGCCCAAATACTTCTCTTCCCAAAACAATCAATCAACGATTAATATCTGCTCTCCTCTTTTTACTCAAAACGCAGCCTCCATTTTTACTTTGTTTCCTCCGCCAACCATCTATCTCATCTTCCAAAACACAAAGTCCTTAGAATTACCCCACGACAAATCACATACACAAACACAATAAATCATTTCCTTTGGACTGATATAACCCACGAATCAAATCAAACACCTTTAATAATTTAATAGTGAATGAAGCTACACAAGAAAAACGACTGCAAGATCTTTTAATTAATGTCTCGGGTAGGTGCTTTTTGATTAATTTTTGTTGTGTTTTTGGTAAGAGTCATTTTATTTGAGTCGAGGGTTCTTGGTCTTTTGATGTTATTGATTTTTTGATGGATTCGAGTCTTGTGTTGTTGAAGTGGTTGGAGTTGAGTGTTTGATTTAGTCAAAAGGTTTTTCGAGTCGAGGTTAGTTTGAGTCGAGACGAGAAGGATTGAGTCTTGGTGTTGGAGTTGAGAGTTGAGGGTGTGTCAGTTTGACAGTTTTGAGACAAGGTTGTGGTTAGGGTCGAGTCGATTTGAATGTGTCTTGTTGGTTTGTGTTTGGTTTGTGTTGAGTCTTGTCTAGTGTTTGTCAGTCGAGTGTGGTGTTGGAGAATGGGTCGAGAGTTCGAGAATGCGTTGACGAGAGTTCGAGTGTTTGTCGAGAGTGAGATCGAGAGTTTAAGGCTGTTTGTTTTGTTTCTGTGTTGTTGGTGTTTTGTGTTTGAGTCTTGATTTGTAAGTCCTTTTGAGTCTGATCGTAAGTCGAGTCGTAACTGAGATCGTAACTTAGATCGTAAGACCCGATCGTAAGTCCCGATCGTAGTCCCGATCGTAGTCCCGATCGTAGTCCCGATCGTCTTCCCGATCATAGTCCTAGATCGTAACTTTGGATCGTAACAAACGATCTTAGGATATGCTCGTGATCTTGGATCTTAGGATGTGATCGTAACAAAAAATTATACCCAAGACAGATTCTTGCTAAAAGACTCAAATGTTGCCAGAGACAAAAAATCTTGATATGTGATAAAATATTATACTGATATAAAACTATGACAAAAGTTTAAAGAAAATGATGATAGAAAAAAATTGAAACTTATGAGACAAAAACTCAAATCGAGATTTAAGTTGATAAATACTTAAAGATTGATACTTTAAAACTGTTTACTTATATTTGAGACAAAAGTTGATAAAAAAAAGTTGATAATCAGAAGCTTAAGAAAGAAAACAATAGACGAGACAAAAAAATTGTGAAAGAAGAAAAGATTTACCACCAAATCAATGGATAAAAACACGCAAATCTGAAGAATCAACCATAGCTCTTGATACCAATTGTTGGTCCATATTTTCTTAGGATTTAGCAAGTGTTTGATTTATCTAATGAATGGAAGGAGTTGGAAGAACTAGAGAGAGAAAGGTTGAGAGAGAAAGGAGAGAATTAAGAGAAAGATGGAATGTGTATTTGTGACAAAAGTGCTCAACCCTCCTAACATGATAGGAGGGGGTATATATAGCCCACCCTACATGTGGGATATATGGCCTATATGTTTACATATTGGATCACGAGCCCAATACTTGAATATATCGTTGGAGTGACCGATCCTTTCTAAATACGTAAAAACGTATTTCCGACAATATATATATATATATATATATATATATATATATATATATATATATATATATATATATATATATATATATATATATATATATATATATATATATATATATATATATATATATATATATATATATATATATAGAGAGAGAGAGAGAGAGAGAGAGAGAGATGGGATCATTAGAAAACCTTCCTTTGGTAGAAAACCTAGAAAACAATACAAATCTTCCACTTTTTTTCAGCACCAAAACTACAGGGGATCGAAATATAATTATCACTTCTTATGGGGTAAATCTCACACTTTTTAAACTTTCACCATCTTTTTTCCGATTTCTCCTTTGCTGTTTTCTTTGTTAACGTATTTCTTCCCCCACAACCACCCAACCTCCATATTCACCATCGTTCACCACCACGACACACCGTTTTATGCGCATCCAGCGATGGAGATCATCTCCGGTGACATAACCACAATGGATATCATATCCGGCGTCATATTGAGTTAAGGGTTTTCTTTTAATTTTGCTTGGTTAATCATTAAATTTGTTTTATAGATGATTCGATTTGATTCGATAGTTTTGTGACATGATGTAGTGTATAAATTAGTTATTTAAAGCCAATTTGAGGAAAAAATTAGTTGTAAAACATGTTCACAAAAACTGCACATAAGGTGTTTGTTAAAATGACTAAATGGTATTTTATACATGTGATGCACTAGTTTTGTATAAATCCTACTAATTTTTTAATTTACTAGATACTTGATATGACACAAGCATAATCTCACTTGACGAGGTGTTCATTTGGGTGACTTTAGTATAATAATTTTTTAATTCCTATCGACTTCAGATTGCACGTAAAACATGTATTATCTAGAGAGCTTCGAGTGTTATATAGTCACGGAGCATTTGACTACAACATTTTTTATATCAGCCTCCGTACGCACTTGACTACAACATTTATGGTATTTATATAGTCATGGAGCATATTGATCATGCACTTTAATCATACATGAGTTTGATGAAACGGTCTTTTGGTGAAAATGAGGTTAAATGCCTGATGATAATTACATGATTCATAAGGATCTAAAGACATCAAATTTGCTATTGAACAAGGGTAGCTTAATTCTCTCATCCCATACACGTTGTAAAGTGCAAATGAACGTGACTTGGTCATGTTAAGTTTGTGTTTGTTCTATATGCGAGTGCACTACGTCCCTGCCCTAGCGAACCTTACAAAATAGAAACAAACTGATTACTAAATATTCTCATTACTAAAACTGATTCTCTAATAAAATATAAAACCGATTCCCTAATAAAAATAAAACTGATTCCCTTATAAAATAATAAAATCGATTCCCCAATAAAATATAAAATTGATTCCCTAATAGACTATTTCATTTTTCAGCTTTCCCCAACGTGTATCACAAAAGGCTATGATATATCCCAATTCTGTTGAAGAGGTAATAGTCGCGTTTAGAACGCCACGTTTAGAACATATTTGAATGAAAAAAGCTCATTTTTTAGCTTATAAGCTCTTCATAAGCCTAAAAATGAGCTTACAAGCTTTCCATGTGCATAACTAATGATAATCTCGTAAAATGTGTCAACTATATTTTATAAGTGTGGTGCACTAATTTTACTCATTAACTGATTATGTTGAGATGTAGTTTTGGTCTTGCTTTATAAAATGTGTAGTTTATATAGAAATTGTGATAAACGTATACCAGTAAAGAATGCATAAAGAACAAAATAGGGAATGAGTAACCCGGTCTTGAAGATCTTTAACAGATGCAACTAATTATTAAGTAAATGTACTATTTATCTAAACAAATATCTATGACCAACGAAGGCCTTTCTTACTATAGTGTGTTACTCATTTGTTACATTTTTGATTCAATAAAAAGAACATTGACAATATTGGACCAAATGCCTGGAAAAGCTACTGCTGCATATAGTCACAGTCATGTAGTTCATACATAGGTCATGTAACTTGAATTTTTTCCTCTTTCTGATAGTATAGGATTACATGATACTACTCATGTTTGCATTAGAGCACGCGATTGTTTTCCTATTGATCAAAACGATCCTTTATTGACAAACCGTGCAAGTGGGTAAATTCTCTTGCTCTTATTGTTTTTTAGATAACTTTTTTTTTATTAATATACGTGCGTGTATCACCTTCGTATATCCATATGATGATGCAGTTTGTTAATAATATTAGAGAACTATGTAATTTGATGTCCCATCATCTGGTCGTGAAAGCCAAAAGTGACGGATGTGTCAACTTGTTATGTATATAAACAGCTTAAGATCAGCAATCCCGAACACCCCCATATTAGTCAAAAACCACACTAGAAGATTCGATAATATCATACATACATCAGCTCGTTGTAATGGATATGGAAATACTATTATCTATTTATTCTACATCAGCTTTTGGTTATTGATCACATATTTTTTCTTCTGCACAAATTGTGGATTATTGCTAATTGAATTATCGTAACTTGTTTAATACAGAATATTAAATCAATGATTCACTTATAATGGGAATCGCGACCTTATCATTCTCACAACCAAGGGTTTATCTACAGACATGATGCCACGAAAACCGAAGTTTTGGCTATGGACACGATATCTGTTATCTCAGGACTACTAAAAAAAACTTGGAGGAGCTTAACACACTTTTGAGAGTTTTGAGTAATGATGGTTCAACTAGAAATCAATTAGAGACTACGAGACTTATCTAAGATGAGATTCCTAACACACGCCAAATGACGATAATCCATAGAGAATTTTTGTTTTTTCACCACATGAATATTTTAATATCATTGTCGTTACCATCTAATTTAGCTTCCGGTGTTCAAACTGTCGGGCCAAGTTCCAAGGGAGGGGCTGACATCCAACCTTTACAAGTCGACGAGAGTGTAAGTTTTGATGACATAGGCGGGCTTTCAGGTTATTGACGCTTTAAAAGAAATGTTCTTCCCACTCATAGATCTGTAACTTTTTAGGCTTTCCATGGAGTCACTTAAACACGACTGGTGGAGAAATTTGGAGCGAAAAGTACCCGATATGGCAAAGTCTTGGGTTCACATCAGCTTGGTTTCCACCTGCAACTAATTCTTTTTCTCCTGAAGGTTCATACAACAAAATCTAGTAAAATTAAAGAATATTTTGTTACTTCCTAAACTTTACTGAACCTTTTCATCTTCTTTACGGAGTCTCCACTTTTCAATAGCTGACTAATGAACTGTATAATGCTTGTTTGCCTTTTAGCTTTTAACTGATCACATAATTTTGGCATTTTTGGGTTTCTAAATATGAGTTAAAGCTGTTTGGTATGGTTCATTATTTGAGATAGGCAAATAACTAATTTGTTGAAAACCAAACATCCTTAACAGTTTCTATGCTAATAACATTGATAGGTAACTGTGCTAGAACAGTGTTGTAACTATAGTTATTTAACTAACCGAGTGGGTCTTGTCTCCATGTCGAGTTGTATGACAAGGCTACTAATGTATTTGAAGAGGCAAAGGGTATTTTGGAAGTGGAATATGGTTCTCATCATCTAGATACACTTGGGGTGTATAGCAGTCTAACTGGAACTTATGATGCAATGGGGAAATGGGAAGATGTGGTTCATATACTGGAAGATGTAGTTGGGAGGCGAGAAGCGAAGCTTGGACAGCGAGTTCTGATGTGGATGATGAGAAATAAAGGTTGGTTCAGTTATTGCAAGATGCATGCATAGATATGAGCAAGAAAACGTTGTCACTCGATTTCCTACTTGATGGTTAATTAACATGCTCACACTTATATCTATTTATTCCGAAACAATCTATATATATTGGTTGAAATGTATGAAACTCCCTTGTGAAATGTACGAAACAATCTGTATATATTGGCTGAAATCAATGAAAATCCCTGTATATATTTACAAATTAAATATGACACGCGCCAATATTAAAAGAACATCCATATTCAAATTTTATACAAATAACCTTTTTAAAAGTAAAATATTACATCCAAATAATCTAGAGAAAGGTGACAAGCTGGTAGGACTAGATAGGTCATCCAGATAATGGCTTTGATCGTCATCATCATCAAGTGTCAGATGGTTCAAAACTATAAAAGAAAACAAGAATTTGCTATTCTTTTTATTTAACAGGGAGATAATTTCAAAAAGTATTGCTGGAGTCTAGAGCCAATCTCGACAAGAATTTTCTTTTCTTTTTCTTTAGAACTGGATACGCTTTAACCCACCAGTTACCTCATTAACCATATCAACAGATCCTGCATGTGCAAATCAAAAATTAGTTCTACTTAATTGTTGAGGGAAAAACATGTGCAACTTTGACCATATAAAAGATTACTTCGAGTGCATTGCTAGTAAACACACAGATGTCCTACTCATACTAACAGTAACATGATGCTATTATAATACATAATGAGGAAAAGATATGGGTCGAATGGGTTGATAAGACCGAAAGTCGGCCAAAGAGATTTTCTAATCCATTCAATCTCATATATCATTTTTGTAAATAAATAGATAATTATAGATTTAATTCCTTATCATAATTAACACGTCAACTTTTCAAAGAAAAAGGTGGACAAAATATCGTTATTGTTAGGAATCTGACCATGACCTGACCTGTTTCAGCCTCTACAAAAAATGACACATTTAGAGGAAAATAGAGGAAAATTAGTTACTTGCCAATTTCCAATATCATTTTAAGTTTAAACTGTATGTGTTAAAAGGGGAACGAAATCAAGCATTATGTCTATATGAAGATATGACAATATTGAAGCTGACTTGGTGCTATTTGTGTTTGTCTAGCATTAATCACAGTATGAGTTAGTCTACCACATGAGTGATTTCACGTATTTTTTATAGAAAACATTTCAGGAATAAACTGATACCTGAAGATGACTATTTCACATGTTCTCAATATCTTACATGTTAATTTTACATAAGCTGCAATCTATCTTAACCAAACCGATGCCCTTACGAATTAAACAAACCGATGCCCTTACCAATTAAACAAACCGATGCCCTTACCAATTAAACAAACCGATGCCCTTACGAACTAAACAAACCGATGCCCTTACGAATTAAACAAACTGATGCCCTTACAAATTAAAGAAACCGACGCCCTTACGAGATAAACAAACCGATGCCCTCACAAGCTAATGCCCTACCTACGTATATGAAGGCATTTTCTGGAGTTGGTGAACAAAATGAGTGACATTTAGCATTATATTTCCTAATACTACTACTCTTTGAGTAAACTGGAGACATAATACAATTAGAGACGTGATCGCTATCCCATAGGCCTATAGCTACTATCATGGCATGATACAAACAGATTCCCTATTATGACACAAACAGATTCCCTATTATGGTACAAACGGATGCCCAACATTATCTCAAACGGATGCCGCAATATGCCCACCTCTATCAAAACCAAAGATTATACATAAAAAAGGAAGAAACACAAAGAAATCCTTTATCAATATAAACAAATATGGGATGCCTACCTTGGAGTAGTCAATATCACAAATTTTGAGCCAGCATGGCTGCCATTTAGTAACGTGTTCTCCAATTTCAAGTATCGATGACATACTTGCTACATTTTACAAATGTATAAATAAAGTTCATTAGTAACAATTATACATTGCATACAAACATATTAGGGAATCTTTTTATAAAAAAGCAACATATCCCTACCACATTATGGAAGTAGATGAATAAGTGGCTGAAAGAGTAACTACGCTTGTAACATGACAACAGTTAACATTTTCATACATACACCTTATTGTATTAAATACAAATCCACTGAAATACTCCATACAGATGCTTTTAATATTTCAATATACTAATCAAACACACAAATGCTCAAAAAGATGCCCAGACCTTTACAGATGATAATAATGTGTAACCTAATGTCATATCTTTCGATACTAAACTATATATGATGTAAATTATTGCATCGCATCTATAAAATCACATTCACACATTTCACCAAACACATGGCGTGTAACTTTAATAAACACATTTTTCATGTATTTTTTTTTGTCAAATTTGTCCAGTATCTTTTAACAAAGATGAAGATATGATTATAAACTTTCTATCAAAACTTTAAAAATCATTTAATCTTTGATTAAAATTTTGATAAATTAAAAAAACTAGTTTTATAAAAATAATATAAAATACCTTATGATGTGTGAACTGAGTGATTGGGATAACGGAGATTTGAGTGGTGGCATGTGGACTGTGTGTAACGGTGACCGGCGTATCGACAGTGGTGGTGCCGACGGTGGTTGTAACACTGGTGTTAAACTGAGTTTGTGGAAGGCGGCGTGTTACTGTGAGGCGTATGGTGGTTGTTATGACGGTGGTGTTTTTATGGTAGTGGTGATTGAGATGGTTGTGATGATGGTTCCCGGTGTTGAATAGCGGCGGTTTCTTTGTATCTGTGTGAAAGACGGAGTGTTTGTGTGTGTGAGAATGAGTGGTGTGCACTCTTTTCCCCTTTGTTTTGATATTTGCGTTTTCTACCCTGAAGTTTGAAATGTTTTAAAATCTACCATGTAACTTTGTTTTCTAGGTTTTCTATGAACATGAGGTTTTCTCTAGATCCCATCCCTATATATATATATATATATATATATATATATATATATATATATATATATATATATATATATATATATATATATATATATATATATATATATATACATATATATATATATATATATATATATATATATATATATATATATATATATATATATATATATATATATATATATATATATATATATAGGGGCACGCTATTTGCAGAACCTCTTTTTCGGTACAGAACCAAGTTTTTACAACTAATAAAGCATAATGTACATGGTATTAGTACAAGATGGCATTTCTGATAATATGTACTACTCATTTTAAAAAAAGAAATTAAATCAGGGGCAAAATAGGTATTCTGATTCACTAAAAATTTTAACTTTTTTTTATTTTAATTAAAAAACGAATTTTAAACATTGAATTTTCGAAATTATTAATTTTTTTCAGTTTCAAATTTTTCCAAAGTCACGTTTTTTTAAAAGATGCATATTTGTTATTTTTAAATATTATAATTTTAACATAAAAAATTACTGTATTAATTTTTTTTTTTGCAGTTTCAAGTTTTTTCAAGGTCACGTTTTTTACACAGGTTTTTTATAACATACATGTTTCTCTAAAATTTTAACATATACATACATGTTTCTTCAAATTTATAACATAAACATACAGGTTTCTCTAAATTTATAATAAAAACATACATGTTTCTCTAAATCTATACAAGATAAGAAATACATAAATACAATACAAAAAATTTGATCTCTAAATTTATAAAAAAAAACATAAATATAATATCCAAAAATTGATATCAGTTGAAATACAAATGTATATTGTCAAATATAGATGCTCAGTGTATTCAAACAAATGTGTGCACTCTTCTAAACATAAGCATGCGCGCTTCGAGAACATATGTGTAGATATATGTGCGGCTCCAAAAACATATATGTACGGCTCCAAAAACATATATGTACGGATCTGAAAACATACATGCACGTCTTCGAAAACATACATGTCCAGCTTCGAAAACATACATGCCCGGCTTCGAAAACATATACGCACCCCATATTATGATGACCCTCATCACAAACCGTCACCTATAACAGTAAACGGTTTACACATTTTCAACCACTACATTAATCAGTAAGTCAATAGGCCAACAACAATCATTCATACAACAGCAGATTAAAAACCAAATACACAATTATAAAGGACTACTACTCCACAGCACATTCAATCATTAAATATTTCAGGAAAGTTAAGTAAACAAAATTAGCTACAACAAACAGTTCACATATCCCAAAATTAACTTTAAACACAGGCAGGCAGCGAGTAAACATGAATGAATTTAAAACCATCAGGAATACAAGAACTACAAACCAACTCAACTCAAACACTTTTAAAGAATTAAACTATTGCATCAACATTTAGACTTCAAAGACAAATCGACTGGCAATTCAACTAAACAGCAATCGATCAATGGCAGCAGCAAATAACAACCTACAACAACATTAAATCCAGGAAACGATTCTATGAAACTCACTAATTAACACAGTTTACTCAAATAAGAACAACCATTTAACTAATCAGATCCTAACTGATACAATAGCACTAATTCAGGCAAAGTGAAACAGAGATCAACCTTATAAGAATCTATCAAAAACTCGTCATGATCGAATTTGTCAAACGTAACAGACTGCAAGCTGATCCAAACGCACTAACAGAAGTTTGCAAGAATTAAAGTCAAAAATGACACAAGGTTGACAAAACAAGTATCATGACAGTTTCGGCAGCTTAATACAAATCGAAAGACACATTCTGAAATCTATATCAGCAAACTATCAAATATCAAACCAAAAAACAATAACAGACCCATAACAGATTCGTAACATCACTAAAAAATACATAATAATCAAGAGCAGATCCATACTCAGATTTAATAACAACAAACTTCAAAAGCACATTGAACATTATAACTGAATAAGCATAAACAGTAATTAACATCACTCAAAAATAAAACTCTCATAAACAGTAATAACATATATGTACGGCTTCAAGTACATATATGTACAGTTTCGAAAACATATATGTACGAATTCAAGAATATATATGGTAATCATATAGGATATGCAGGGCACCCGGACTTAATAGCGGGGGGCAATAAGCAATTTTTTCTACTAATTAAAACTTTTTTCATACACATTCCATATCTCAGCAAGGAAATGAATCTTGATATGGATCCGCCCTGTAACGATTCGGTTTTTGGTTCTAAAATGAATCTTGATATTAATAGTTGATTGGGTAGATCTTACCATTGCAATCAGGAAACTCTCTAGTTTCCTTCCAATTTCGATGATCAATCTGAAAAAGAGATTGCGTATTATCATCATTGGTGTTTTGTTTCAGTTCATCTGATCATATCTTGTTAAACCGTTCACCCGTAGATTTTAGATTCATGTTTGGGTTATTCATAGGCTAGTGATGGGGTACTCGTGGTAACTGTCGGAGATGACATATCGTGATGACCGCCGGAGACTTCGGATCAGTTTTATACAAGGAGATGACATTGATGTTTTTTTTTCCAGATCGTGATGTATATGAATAAACAACCGTGAGTAATGGAGCAGTAGTTGTTTTAGATTTGGAGGAGTGATCTACAGAGAGAGACGGTGGTTTTTTTGAGGTTGGATGGGTTTGATAAAGTTTGTAAATGGTATATGACATATATCACTTTCAGTTTTTATCATTTTTTTTTTAGTTACAAAATACCGAGTCTACCCTTTCTGTCTTTCTTTTTGAAAAAGTAATTAATTAATATTTACAAAACTGCCATAATGCATTAATAACATATACATTATGCTTTATTTGGAGTAAAAAGATGGTTCTGTAAGTTCTCTACCTAAAAAGAGGTTCTGTAAATAGCACTCCACTATATATATATATATATATATATATATATATATATATATATATATATATATATATATATATATATATATATATATATTTGAGTGTAGAGAGCTTGATGGAGAGCTATTATGATTCTACTTGTATTTTGTGTGTATTGGGTAGGGAGAGGACTAGACATATATATAGTCTTAAGAATGAGTATATCCATCAATACTCACAAATAAAACGGTTTAAGATTTTAAGTACCATCATCATTATAATGAATTAGTTTGACTACACATATGTAACCTACAATTCAAAACATGGGGTAATTATGACATATTAACATGTCACAACTTTAAATTCTCCCACTTGACATGATATTTTTTTTACATGGTACAACATAAGGCTAGCAAATCAAATCTTAATAACCGTCATCATAAGTATCTCAACATAACAAATCACATAATGGGGATTATGGCGTTCATATACAGTATTTATCATACACTCTCTTCCATATATCACAAGATTATGAGTTCATCATTATAGATTCATAACTTATATATGAATAACATACAGTCCACATACTTGTTATGAAAACACATAAAATTTCTTATTCCAATCATAAATGCATGCTTAACATAATGAATAAGAAATTAAATCAGAAACATTTTTATTTGAGCTCAAGAATGTTAAAATAACATAACTAGTTATCGATACAACAAAGACCCAACCTAGGAACATGTTGCATAAATGCCTTTGGTGGTAAACCCTTGGTTGGAGATACATACTAATATGTTTGAGATACACTTTGTTTCTGAATTTCCTTCTTTCATGACAAAAAAACTTTGAACTCACATGTTTTGCAACTTTAGAGTATTTATCGTTATTATAAAAGAAAATTGTTGTGGTGTTATCACAATACATTTTTTAGCGGCTTGCTTACAGTGTCGACAACCCCAAGCCCTAAAATAAAGCTCCACAACCATAATGCATGAATAGTAGCCTCATAACAAGCTACAAATTATGTTTCCATGATAGATAAATCTCTCAAGAGTTTTATTGATATATGCCTTTTGAGACAGTTCTAATAGATATGTTATAGAATATTAAAATCCCGATCACATAAGATGTCATTCATATCTTTAAAATTATTAGAGAGATATCCCTTAGTCTTGGCAATAAACCAAAGTCATTCTCGCAAGCAAGATATCCTTAACAAGTAGAACCAAAAATACAAACTTTCTCCCACTAATCTCGCCATATATACATCGATCAACGATGATTTCTTCAAAATATATATTATCGGTTTCCTTTGGGTAAACACAATAATATATCATCATCATTATTAGAATGCAATGGAAATTTACGATAAAAAATGAAGTAGACTTAGTCAAATATATAAGCATCTTTGGATAACTATATACATATGACAAAAGTTTACTATTTTTTTCGTCTTTAAGATTATTAGTCATAGAATAATAATTTTCCTTTGGAAAGAATTCATAATATCTACCAACTAATAAAAACAATTCATAAGAGCATTCTTAACACGACATAAATTACATGATTACAAATATTGAAATTAACTTGGCCACTTTGGTGACTAACAAAATTAATCTCTCTTAATGTAATGTAATAAGCAAATAGCTATTAAAAAAACATAAGTTATATGACTATATATTTGAAATTTTGGCCACTTTGGTGACAAACAAATTAATATAACTTAATGTCATATAATAAATAATAGACTTTAATATAAAATTAATAGAGTTTTAAAAAAAATATATGAATGTTATAAGTAATATAGTTTTGAAATAATGTAACATCAAATTAATAAACGGTTAACTTTAAAGGCATTAATTAAAATTTAAACATAAAGATGTTAAAAAATAATAATAATTAAAAGATAACATTCAATGTAACTACACATTTATTCCTAATTAACTGAATAATAATAAACTATAAGAAAAAATAATGTTACAAGAAGACACTTAAACTTCAAATCATTCATTGATTACAATCAATCATAAAATCATTTATTCATATCATAAAAATACGTCAAGAAATGATCATTCATGTTGATCAACTATCTTTATCAAAAAAACACGATGAAACCATTATCATTTTTTTAATAAATGTGACTTTAAAAAAACTACGTGTCATGTGCATGTTAAAAACTTTAAGAGATCTATGATAAAAAAAATATCTCTTTTAATATGTAATCAACTTTTATCGAGCGGAAGCGGTACTAACATTTATATTTTCATGCATACAAACGTAATAAAAAACGTTATATTTTATTGATGAATAAATCATTAGTCAACTGTAACATAAAACTTATGAGTAAATTTATTTGTCTCATTAAAAGACTAAATCAATGTATTTTAATTTTCTAATACAAATGAAATCAAACTAATAGCATACAGTTAGAAACTTAGATAATAAATATATATTAATATTAATTAAATGTTAAACATGTAATATTCGAATTGTCTCATTTCAATTGCTCTCATTCGCTTGACAATATCTATTTATTGCCCACTAATATAATATAGCTTTATGTAAATTTGTGTAGGATACAAACATAAATCATCTTTAATTTAATTCACCACGAAACAATGATGAGTAAATATACGCAAACTATCATAGGTCAACAAAATTAACATGCCAAACATACACATAAGCAGAGTCCAGAGAGTGTTACATTCTTTTAGTCATGATATGTATAATAATCATTAAAAAGTCATTCTCAATATAAACAAATGCATGTTTTTTTAGTCTATTAGTCATCCAACCAACACATATAATTACAATATATATATATATATATATATATATATATATATATATATATATATATATATATATATATATATATATATATATATATATATATATATATATATATATATGTTAACTGTCAAAGAGATTAACAAGTAAATAAAAAAACTTCTATGTATATGTTTTAATCTCATCATATCCTACAACTTCCAGACGTATCAAGTTAAACCAATTTGTAACCTTAAGCAAAATAATCACTTTACAACACATATATTCTTTATGATCAATAAAATGAGAATTATTATCTTATTCAAAAATGTTGTGGCATAATAGTTTAAGTGTTCATCATGTATGGTTTGATGTTGATGTTTACACTTATAAAATGATTACATGTGGTATCAGAGCATATATATATATATATATATATATATATATATATATATATATGGGGCTAAGTTTGACATAGGAAAATAAAATGGCGCCATGTCATATCCTACATGGCGTTTTCTTATTGGCTATTAGTTTATATCGGCTTTATTTTGGAAACTATATATCAACGAATGATATTTGATATATAAAATTTTCGGATGATTTTTTTCTTTAAAATAGATATAAATCAAATATTACAATATCATTTATCCGAATATTGAAAACCACATTCACCTCAAACCTTAATCGCTAACCCTAATATCTTATCCCCTAAAAACGTCGTCTTTTAGGTTTTCCTTTTTGTTATAATTTTTCGTTTTGCAATGCATAATAAACCTTAATATCATAGCTGACGAATAATTGATATGAAGGGATACGTTTATGTTTTAATATTTTTTTATTGAATATCTTAACGCGAATACATAATTTTCAAGTTACTGAAAAAACCTTTTTTAAGTTTTTGTTGCATGGTTTCAGGTACTATTGCAATCACAGAAAGAAAGAAACTTATGGAATGGTCAAGAGATATTAAAGTTAGTACTATTCATATGTAGTAAAGAACTAATTCCTTTATTATTATGTTATGATCTCAGATTGAAGTGATGAAATTGTGAATGTTTTTTTTTGGTGTTTAAAGTTTTTATTTTGATATTGCATCTTTAGTTTGTATTAATAATATATTTGATTAATCTATTATTTAATGCATTCTCACATCAAGTTCAAAGGTTGGTTTTCACTTTTCAACATATCTTTTGCATAACTTACAACTTATAATAATCCTTTCTTATGCTTTTTTGTTGTTGCGTGGTTTCAGGCTTTGATTTTATATGTTGTAGAAGTTACGGATTTGGTTGAATGGGTTTTGAGAATTACAATTATAAAGAAAAAGAAGGTATTGTGATAATTCTTAATTTTTTTAGTTGATCTCCCTTGTGTCCAGTTCCACCCAATGTGTTACCTGACTCTTATAGGATAAGGTAGCAAAATGGAAGTCAGGAGTTCACCAAGAGAAATAAGTAGTAGTAATTCCATTGTTTTAGATTTCCAACGGATTATTTTCCTTTTGTGTCTCATTACATAGTAGGTTGTTTAATAAATAACACCCAATAATGACTTGTCACAACCTGATGTATGTTAAATGATGATATACGGTATCATGTTTTGATTTAGCTAGAAAATTAAAAGGGTTGTCCAACGGGTCAAACGTCTAACGGCTATATCTATGCATACAACTCCAAATAAATTTTTCTTAGGGTTTAGATTATTACCATATCAATGTTTATGCATACATCTCCAAAAGTATTTGTGGGTCTACTCCGCCTGATCGATGACCTTCTACGTTTCGATCTATGTTACAAAACTACTTGTTTTACCACAAGCTACATGATCACTTCACCCTTCTCACATTGCACTTTTACTTATTTGCGGTTATTTGTTTCAGCAAATTTATTAATTACTTATAGGAAAAATCTTGATCAGGCCTTGGGCAGCCCCAAAGAGCACATTTGGGTCCAAAAGCGTAGATGGTAGAGGAGGACCTGTTACGTCAAATAAGATTTCTTCTCCGTGATGATAACCATGCATCTGGTAAATGTTTTTGATGCATAACTACTTCGTTAATTTTTTATCATTTAAGGTCATAGATTGCTAGAATAACATTGGTTTTTGGTTCCTCATTGTTTGATCCACATAAAATGCATAGTTTTATAGTGATATATTAGAAAACAAGCATAGCCAACAATAAAATGTCAAACATAATATTCACTTTCTGATGTAGTGTTACTGATAGTGGCCTTCCTTACTAAAGTTGCCAAATACATTAATGGGATATAATCCTCTCTATTACTCGGAATATTAAATTAAGGTTTAGTGTAGCTGAGAGGAAGACTGATTTAATGTACCAGCTTTGATGGCGCCATTAGTACCTCAGATTGAGAGATGGGACAAAACCTTATTATTGTCCTTGACTAAAGGGGGTATTTGGATGTTGCAGGGTAGACATAGGGACATCTGATTAATTTTCTCTTGATGTGCTGCTTGCTAATCCTATTCCAACCCCACATAAAATAAGTGACCTGTTTCAATCAGTAGCCACCCATTATTGAAATGTTACCCAACCTGTCACCGTACATCTTTCAATCTCAACACAATGTCCATAAACTTTGGTTGGCATTAGCTTAATTAGACTTTCTTCCTTCTTTTGTGTTCTTATTTCGCAAGTATTTGGGTATAGAGCAGGTGTGAATGGGTGGCTCAGAATGATTCACAAAGCTAATTCGTGGAGGTTGAATTGAGGCCAACGATCAGGTACTTCCATGTTGTATCTCAACTCCTGTTGTCAATTTAAGAGTGAGTTTTATTCTTGTCAATCTACATGCCTTCTAAGACGGTGTTGCCTTACTTGGTGAGCTTGCAGAGGGTTACATGTGTACAAGGCTTGCTAACTATCACCATCCACACTGAGATGTACAAAAAATTACACGTAACCATTGCCGTGAACGATATAATATTTCCATAACTTCGTGTCGCATCTCGCATAACCCTCCATCACATTCGCAACCTTGCACACCAAAACTCACAGCCGACACGGTCCTTAGAACTAGAAATTATTAACGTAGACGACATCTATGTCGCCTTGTGTGTCAAAGTGTTTCCTACGATGCTTTCTTTTTCAACGTTGGACGCATCCAAACATGGCTTCTAGAGGTTTTTTATATGCACTATCAACTTATGAAAATTCATATCAGATGATCTGGAAGGTAAAGAAGCAAAAGGATCCCAGTGCTCCAAAATGACCTCCATCTGCTTCTTCGTCTACATGTAAGAAATACATCATTCATGCCTTGTGATCTGCTACTTTTATAGTACTACATAAGAAGATTGATGTGATAATTTGTTGTTACTAAATGGCTGGTTTTGATTATATCATTTTATTTGTGTATTTTATTTTGTTGAGCTGATATAATTCCTGATGTTGGCAGCTCGGGAGACAATCTTGGTATCCAAATTGATTGGTGTGTTTGGTTATTGAAATAAGGGTAGGTTTGGCACTGACATAGGTGCATTGTGACTTGAAATACAACACTCTTTGCTTTAAGGGGTTAAATGTCGTTTGCTGCTGCTATGGCTAGCCTTTCATCAGCAAACAGATGTAAAAGACGATAAATTCTCCTGGAATTTCAGTGTGCGAGACTTTCACAAGAAAGATACAACATAAAAAGATGAACACCAGATGAGGAAATAAAGGGAACTGACCATGATCATAAAGTTCAACCTAGGATAGTTCATGGATTCACGGACACGACCATATGTATTGTGGCGGTTCTTAGAGCAAGTTTCATTATTAAACCACAATGCATGAACTGTAAATCAACCCAATCCTCATGAATGTCAAAACAAGAACTTGGGATCAATAATATAAGTAAAGCTACATTATATCTTTTTGGTTGGCAGTGAGCGCTAGAACCAGTTTGTTTTTAGGTGTAGAAGCACACACAGGTTGAGCTTCTGCCTTGAAGTGATCAAGCACAAGCGACTTACTACCTATCGGAATCATTGAGAATGAGCACAACCGGTTCACACACCATGCGCCTGCAGTCAAGGCTTTAAAACAAGACAGATGTTGATCTTGGTACATTTACTGGTAACTGGTTATTTATAGATTACGTATAGCATCTATTTATCTACAATTTCTTCCTTGTATTCATTAGATCTAATTCTGCGAATGTCTCAAGGGTTGTTGAGCTCTGCTCCCTACAGGTGTCAGGCCTCCCATCATTGTACTTCCACTGCAAGATTGTTCATAATACCAAATTTGGTGCATAAAATTGAAGGCCAAGGACGACATAATTAATCAGAATAAACAACCTGCTTATACAAAATTTTCAACTACATTTTATGACTTTATCTATATGTGCACCCATATGGATGGGCCCCTTGTATAAAATTTATGTTTTTATTAGAAACAAATCTCGCCCCCTTAATTTTGCACGATTTCACACTTTTTTGTATGGTCTTTAATAGACCAAACACAATGACTATGATTTATACCAGCTTCGCGCGTCGGTGCGGTCTGATATCAGTATATCACATTCAAATGTTCAAAAGAAATATTATATCCCCTTCATGCCAAATGAATCCTACATTCCTAATTAATTTTTTGTTGGACGGTTTGGGCTCAGGGAGATTTAAAATGTATAAATTGAGAAGGTTATTCCATCATGTCTCCTGCTCATACGGACCTAAACAGAGAGAACCTGTATCATTCAGAGGAAGATCAGGGTCAGAACAACCACATCGGTCAAGAAGTGTCACATTAAGCGCTGACTAACCATGTGCTAGGGGAAGATCACCAGCCTCCATCTGAGATCATTCATCTTCAAAATCATAATACTACTACTCTCCAACATGTTACAGCAGGGCGTTCCGCCCCAACCCTTGACAATGTGATAATATAACTTTGCTAGAAACTCGAAAGGTATATGTTATTTAATTCACTACATCTTCCATGAAGCAAGACTCCCTAATTATATTCTATTTTTTTTACAGAAAATGGAAACTGTCTCATAAGAGAGTGTTGATGGATCTGGTCCTCTGGAGCCACATACGCTACACAAACGGTAATATAATCCCAACTTATATAATAATTTTCTATTTTCTTGTGATTAAGGAATTTATCAGTTGATCATTATAATGCTGCAGTCATTTATAAGTATTTTTCTTCTTATGTTTACTGTTGCTTTATTGCAACTTTTCTCTACTAAATGGCTTTGTTTCATTCATATTTTTTACAAGTAGAGTTGCATTGTGACGCACTATCGGGCATATGTGTTCGGAAATCGCCTTCCATTCAAGTAATTTCTTGACAATACGAAGGTTTTATTCAGATTCTATGGGTGGATTTCCCTTGATATCATTACAATAACTTTGGGTTGTGTGTCTTTTATTTCTCCAGTAATATAATTTTTTTGGAAAAATAAGTTCCAAATTGACGTGGACTTTGCACTTGCAGTTCTCTTTATGTAATTTGCAGGTACTGTTGTACATGACATATCTTGGGCCAGTGACCAAATAGGGGTTGTGCTCTTCTCAATACTAGATCGCTAGGTTGGCAGCCGTATGACTGTGTAGTTATAATGTTCTATCCATGACATTAGGACTCTGTGTTTAATTTTTCCTACATAGTATCTATCTATTGTACACATAGTATCTATATTGTACCAGTTAGAGTCCACTTGGGTAGCGCTTTTTATATTTATTTTTATTTTGTGAGTCCTATTTTTCGGATGAGAATTGGCTAAAATATCTTTGGCATTGCAAAAGTTCACCTTTTGATTTCTGGTTAACTTGCCATCTTATTTGCTTGTGTTGTGCAGACATGTATTTTGACAGAGGCAACTTCTATGAATTTACCAAGTTGGGTGAGTTGTCTGATCCATTTAAATGGAACGACCCACCTGATCTATTAAATTAAATGACCCAATTGGTATGTTTACAAATAATTTGACCCATTGTAAACAAACTATCTTAGCGGTTCTCTGTGGCTTAATCCCACAATTGGCTCATGACTGTCATGGTCACGAAGTTCGGTACACAAATGACTCATCTTTTAAAATGTCTTTACCAGGTTTAAAACTATTTTTTGTACTTTTTTATAAATTTTAATTTTCTTTTTAGTTTTTTTCATTTTTTTAAAATATTAAGTTTTTAAAATTGCACTTTCATCTTTCAAAAAAATAAAAATAATTTAAATCTTTTTAACTTAACTAAAAGAAATATATATTTTTAAAGCAAAAAAACTACATTTAAATCCTTTTAACTTAACTAAAAGAAAGTTTAAAATGTACAAAGGGGAATAGATTTTTTTTTAGAAAATAAGGATTTTAAAAGGTACAAAAAAATTGAAAATTAATTAAAAGTAAAAAAATTAAATTTTCTCTTTTTGGACAATTAAAAATGTCGGTTAATATAAAGGACTAACTTTGTAGATGACCGTTGGCTAAATGGACAAATATTGCTAGCTTATAACCAATGATATAAACGTATGGTTCAAGTTGAAAAAAAAATGTAAATGCGCGTGGTATTGATAATAAAAAAAGTATATGTTTTGTTGTGGTAAATTTCAGAAAGTTTGTTGTTATTTTCTAGCTTTTAATATTTTACAAATGAACATTAGACTTTTAAAACAATATATATTACAAAATGGAAAGTAAAAAGGTTGAATGGTATTCGTTCTTCGGCAAGTTTGTTTATCTGGCACCAAAAATTTATGGCACATACCCACTAAATATATACAAAAAAATAATTAAATTCTATGGCGAGGGCTGTTAGTAAACCGAAAGATTGACATGAGGCAAAATAAGTTCTTTGTGTGAGTCAAGCCTTAAAAATAAATTAAAATAATTAGATTCGTTTAACTTTTATTTTAACCTAAACAACTCCCGCTGCAAAAAAAAAATTAATACACAAACGTGCTTTAAAAATAAAATAAATGAAACGACCCCGCCCGTTGGGCAGATATATATATATATATATATATATATATATATATATATATATATATATATATATATATATATATATATATATATATATATATATATATATATATATATATATATATATATATATATATATATATATATATATATATATATAGATATATATATATATATATATATATATATATATGTATGTATATATATATATGAAAGTGGTGAGATCAGGAGAGGATCCAGGTATGGGCGTATGGCACGAGTAAATAGTGATGGAGAGAAATAGAGAAAACGAAGTACCTGTGTATAGGGAAGTGTGAAAGAAGTGGGTATTGAAGAGTGTTTCAGAAAGAAGTGGGTAAATGTAAGGCTACTTTATTGACCACATGTATATGTACTAGTGTAACAAACAACGACTCAAGTAGGGTGTCAAACGGTAAATGTAAAGCTACTTTATTGACCACATGTATATGTACTATTTGTATGGGCTAAGTACAAATATGGACACAAAGTACACATATGGTCCCCTACCCAGACTTTTTTATTAATTTTTAAAAAGAGACTTGTACTTTTGATCAACTGATCTACTCACTTATAATTTTGCCACGTACATAACTGATCAACCTTTTTTATTAATATCTTCTCCCAAAGTTTGACTTACACACTCTGACATTTTTACTATTCCATTGATCAACCGACGGCAGATCAACCTTCTTTTTTGACTTTGGAAATTGAAAAAGTAACCCAAAAACTGTACTTTTTGTACAAAAGATTTTGTATATCTTTTATTGGAAAAGAATATTTATATAAAAAAACCATAAGATTTCACACATTTACACACATTACACCCACACACACCAAAAATAACATTTCACACATTGATCACGCCGGTAAAGAAATCCTTGTTTTTTCCATCGCCTAGAATCTCCTTTATTTCAAAACCTCACATTCATCGTCGTGTTGAATACCTGTTCCAAATGTAGGGCTTCAATTTTATGGATTCAATTTTAGGGTTTCAATATCCATCTATGGATTCCCGAGTAACAGTAAGTTTTTTATTGTTATTCTTGTTAATTCATATTAATTATTTGGTTTATAATTATTCTTGTTAATTGAAAACGATCATCTCATGAAATGATCAATTGATAAACGTGGTAAATGATAAATTGTATGCATTAATTGATAAGGTTCATCTCCTTAAAAGTGTTATTTAATTTAGATGAAACTCATTGTTTAATAATCTGATGCTTCATAAGATGTTAGGAATATTTTTCCCTTATCAGCGAGATTTTTTAAATGCTTCTAGTCTTTTTAAGTAGGCTAAAGCTATGATTCCATCTTCCTATATTGATGACATTAGGGTTATGCACTATGGACTTATTTACAGCTGTTTGATATGTACATTCTGGATAAATTGGATGTTTGTTTATGAAGGAATGTTATTGTGATGTAGGTGTATGATGCAAAGCTTAGTACGAGGTATAGGTTGCAAATCCTCGACAAGATAAAAATGAAGTTGCCTGCCAATAATGTACTTTATAATAAGTTTAAGGAAACTGTTTTTGGACCATGGTTAGACATTAGAACCACTGATCTTGATAACCATATGATCCACTATTTGCTGCTACACCAATGCTATGTGCATGACCCATACGTTAATATGCCATTTTACTTAGATTTTGGTAAATAAATTGGAGTTTAGAAGGAAGGAGTTTAGTTTAATAACTGTTTTTCGTATGTGGGATTGTTCATTAGAGTCTTTTCAAACAGCTAACCTAAATTCCTTTCGTGATCGTGTATTTCCCGAAATAGAAAGAGTAAAGGGATCGTTAGTTTTAGACCTTATTGTCAAACACAATCATAAATTTAACTCCCTATCCGATATTGATGCTGTCAAAGTTTGTTTGTTGTTTGCATTAGAGGTTTTTATTGGTCCGCAGCTTAGACATGTGATTCCCCATGAGATTCTGAATCTTGTTGATGATCTTGATTCATGGAATAACTTTCCATGGGGTCAATACATTTGGGAGGAGTTTCACAACAAAGTTGATAACACCGCAAAAAAATACGAGGAAAGTAACCTAAGAATGGTTGCAGCAAATCCTTATCATGTTCCACAATATACGTTGCAAGGGTTTGTTTTTCCACTGAAGGTTAGTTAATTTTTTTTCATATGGCTATTTCTTATAGTATGATATGCTTATTACCTAATTGTAAATTCAATCTTGGATTTCTTCAGATATGGATACTAGAAAAATTCCCAGAGTCAACAGAGTGGTGGTCTAAAGAAGTAGATGTCATTCCCCGTTGTGTGTCATGGAGTAATCGCTTGCCATTTTCTAAATTATATTATCCAAGTCTATTTCATTATAGAATTAGACTTAATACTCTTGTGCCAACGACTGATGAGATGAATACTGATTGGTGGACAGCTAGTGTAGAGTATATTGATGTTGTTTCTCAGGATACTACTTCTCAAAAGAATGTATGCTCCTAAGAAACAAAACGAAGGTCTAAGCGAAAGGCCGTTGTTTCTCATGTGCAAAGAGAATTTCATCGTGAAGTACACGTGCATACGAAGTATGTTGATTTTGAAGACGAAGGATTGAGTGATGTGGATCTTGAAAAGAAGGTTGATGATATGTATCGTGAAATTTAGAATCGAATCATTGCGATCGAGCAACTTCTTCCACATCGTAAGGTGATAAAAAAGTTGATTTGAATTATTTAGACTATACATTTTATAATTTTATTAAACGAACATGTTTACAAATTATGTAGATATCATGTAACGAATCTACGAAAGCTGGTTATCATGAAAAGGTTTGTTGTTTATGTCTGCATATTTATATTCTTATATTGTTTTTTTACATTTTGTAGGTATATAACATCTTATTTAATCAGGGTTTTGGTAGTTCTTCGAAAACTCCAAGTAAACGTGATGCCCTTAAAGCTAAGATTTCACATATCAGATATGAATTCAACAGAAGAATATCATCTATTGAGGATTATATGAAGTGTAATCAACCATTAGACGCTCAAGATCGTCCATTACATGTGTGTGTTTTTCTCAAAGTTCTTAAGTTATTAAAACAAAATTATCTTTAACTATAATTATGTCATTAATAACGATATTTGTTTTTATTGCAGCCCTCATCTTCCTTTGATTTAAATCAGGAGAACACTATAAACGAGAATTCCATTCATCGTATCGCTGTTACAAAAGAGAATGTTGAACACAAGGTATGTTTTGAACTTTTATATTATATCAATAAATTTACAGCATCTAAATTGCTCCTTTTATTTTAGCCCTCTATTTCTATTGACGATTATTTGAAGAGTCCTAGTAACCAAGAGGATGATGCTGATCATCTATCTTGAAGTAAGTTTTACAGTTATTTAAAGCTATTGATATTTCATTTTGCTTGTGTCTCTTATTACGGATTTTGATTTTTATTGCAGCCCTCTGCTTCCATTGATTTGAATCAAGAGAAAAGTGTAAACGTGAATTCCATTGATGCGGTTTCTGTTAAAAAGTGAACGTTGCCCACAAGGTATGTTGTGAACTTTTATATTATATCAATGACTTTATGAAATCTAAAATTACTACTTTTGTTTTATTAGCCCTCTATGTCTATTGAGGATTATTTGAAGACTCCTACTAACCAAGATGATGTTGGTGATCATCCATTAGATCGGAAAGATCATCTATTAGATGTGTGTGGTTTGCTTAAAGTTTACAGTTATTTAAAGCTATTGATCTATCATTTTACTTATGTATCTTATAACGATTTATATTTTTTATTGCAGCCCTCAACTTCCATTGATTTGAATCAAGAGAACAGTGTAAATTGGAATTTCATTGATGTTGTTTCTGTTTTAAAAGTTAATGTTGTCCACAAGGTAAGTTCTGAAATTTTATAATGTTGTATAAAAGGTAAGTTAATGTTATATACAAAAGTTGAATTACTACGTTAAATGATTTTTCAGCCATCTGTTTCATTGGATTAGAATGATTATTGTGTGACCGATCATTATTCGAGGGATGAGAAAAATTGTATTGATGTCAATCTCCAAGAGGTTCAACATGCATCACTGGATGTGAATCTCCCGATAGATGTGAATCATTCCTTGTATTTGAATGAGGATTTAAATTTGAATGAAGACGCTTATTTGAAGGAGCCTATGCATGTCAATCTTGATTTGAATTTAAGTAACAACTCTTTTGAAGTGGTTGGTGCGGGTGAAGGAACCTCATGGACGAATTGCATCTATAAAGAGGCCCAAAGGTTTACTCAAACCGAAGTGGTAATATATATTATATTTTCCAATCATATATTATTCAACTTGAAAACCCAACAATTGAATGTTTGTTTGTATATTTACAGGAAGCTGTTGCCAGATGGAATAACGATTATTTCGATATAAGATCGCGGGAGTAATCTTTAATGGTAGTAGAGTCGATGCTTGGTTCTTTATTTGATAATACAAAGGTACTTTATTTGGTTTTTGAAAATATTCGTGTTTTGCTCTTTAAGCGTCACATTGAGTGTTATTTAAAACTTATATAGGAATTGGATGAACCGATTACTACTAAAACCATGGATGAACCGTTACTCACTAAATTAACGAAGGATACATTGAATATTTTATCTAGGAATAATGATCAAGTGTTTGATGGAAAAAGTGAGTCAAAGGTAACAGATGAAACTTTTGCCACTACAGTAATCGATAATACAAAGGTACTTTTTTGTTTATTGCAAATATACGTGGTTTTTCTTTATAAGCGTCACATTGATTGTTATTTATAACTTATATAGGATGTGGATGAACAGATTACTCTTGAAGCCATGGATGAACCGTTACCCACTTAATTAACGAAGGATATGTTTAACCTAAAGTTATCTATGACCAATGATCAAGTATTTGAAGGAAAAAGTGATTCACAGTTAACGGGTGAATTTTTTTCCACTACAGCAATAGATAATACAAAGGTACTTATTTTGTTTTTTTTACAGATATGCGTGTGTTTGTTTTTTAAGAGGTACATTGAGAACATTTTATTATTTGAATTTTATATAGCAAATGGATGATCCTGTTGTCGCTGATTTAGTGAAGGATGAAGTGGTTGAATAGAATAGCGATTCAAAGGTACTTTATATGATATTTTAAATATAAGCCTCCTATGCTGTATAAAGGTCACTTTGACAACTTTTTATTTTAAAATCTATAGGCCATGGAAGAAGCTTTTCCGAATGAATTAATGAAGGTTGTAGTTGTTGACCCAATAACAGATTATAAAGTACTTTTATGTTAATTAACTTATAGGATATCAATGATCCATTGTAATACTATATTATATGACTAAAATGTAGCTATATTATATGAAAGAACCTGTGAATCACTTTTTCTAAAACTATATAGGAAATCAATGATCCGTTGACCCCTAGACCTATGACGGATGATGTTTTTTCAAAGCCATAAGCTATTCCCTGGTATAATTTTTTCTATTTAACTTATGTTTGATGAAACATAGATAGAGTATATTCATGACACATTGATTACCTTTAGGAATCCAATGATTCGGTGACCCCTGAAGCCTTGAGTGATCTAGATGTTGACACACGCAAAAGCGTTGTTGAAAGGGAAGAGTCATTGTTTACCGAATCTGACCCAAAAGTGGATGAAAGGGCAGAGTCATTGTTTACCGAATTTGACCCAATATTCGATGAAAAATCAACAGAAGTCAAAACTCGACGATTGAAAAAAGTTAGTAAGTACCGACAATCACCATTCATGCCCCCGCCAGAGTCTACTGAACAAGAACCAAAAGTCGGTGCTAGGTCTAAGAATGTTGTGAAGTTTCAAATTCCTTTGCATGGACTTGATAATTCTAAGATTCCGAATTGGTTTGAGGTATGAACATCACATTTTAGTTTCAACAGTAAATGTTCATTTAATTCTGTACTACCTAATTATTCAATCATATATAAAATCACAGGATTTATCTCGTCCAGCAAATGCACCGAACAGGAGAACTATGATGCCTAAAGAGATAATGGAGGCATTTACTGATAACAAATGTAAGGGATATTATTTTCCATGGGCACAAAGTATAGTGGTTTATCATGATTTTTGGGAAAAGCTAATGGGCATCAGAAAAAATAGATGTGGTTGGTTGTCTGATAATGTAAGTCTATACTAATCCCCCTAATTATATTAGAATATAAGTTGAAAACGGTATTAAAATATTAAACTATATTAATACACAGCATCTTGAAGTATGGGTTTTTTACCTATTGCACTTTCGATTGGCAAATGCGGACTGGGCAATGGTTGAGCCCTATTTGGACAAATATATCCTGGAAAAGAGAGTAATGCCATCTTATGCCAATGGTGTTGCTTATGCTGTGCCATGGTTTTCCGAATCTGTCGAAAAGGTGAGTTTGTTAATCTATATATAATCAGTACTCGATACGGATATGGCCTTATCACTATGCATAAGGTTCATACTTATAGGTTTACTTCCCAATAAACGAAGACGAAGTTCATTGGGTGCTTGCTGAATTTCATATTCGTTCAGGTGTCATAACCATTTATGATAGCTTGCTCCCAAAGTACCTTCAATGTGGTGGGGCTGAAGATCGACCATGGTAGCTGTCCACGAGTCAATGTTATGCATCTATACTTCCAAATTATTTTAAAGAAAGTCAAGTTTTCACGAAGAAAAACATAGATCCAGCAAACTACAAAATCATGATTCGTAAGGATAGAAATACCCCTAGGCAATCCAATACCTCTGATTACGGGGTTTGGCTGATGAGGAACATATTTAGACTGGCAAATAATCTTCCATTGGAGGTTAGTGATACTAGTCTAGCTGGTTTGGCATATCGTCAACGCTTGATCGACTTCTTTTGGAAGTACAAGATTCAAAATGGCACGGCATAAGTTGTATGTTCCATAAGTAGTATGTTGTTGTAGACAAAGACTCTTATGATTGTATGTGTTGTTCATCTAAAAACTAGTGGTTGTATGTTGTAAATATAAATATCTATGACAAAGGCCATTTTCAATCTGGCAATTGTCTTTCACCTCACGTTGTACTTTTTCTTTTTGTTCATTGCTAGTTATTCACCCCAAACATGGAAGAGTTATAAACAAACATGGAAGACTTACAAATTTATTCTTATTAATTGTTAATAGCTTCGGTTATGAAAACAAGACATATTCATTTCATAAAATGAATCGAACCACAACTACATTGACATAATAACGATACAAAGAAAATTAACAATAAGAAATTTTAAAGTTTTGCAAATAAGATAGGATACATCTTAATCTAGTACTTGCCCTTGTGGACGGTTAAGAAGGATTAGTGATTCTTTTTATGGGACAACTAAAAAAGAACCACGATCTCCTTGAATGCCCTCAGGGTTTTGAAAGATTTGCATATTTCCGTTCCACATTAGTAGTCGGTGAGGTAACCCTGACTGTCCGTAACATCGAATATTGGATCACCATTGTTTGCAAATCCTAGTAATTTTGGAACTTGCTCAATAACCATATCTAAACGGAATAATAATCTAATGTTAGAAAAAATTTCACCACTAAAATATAACACCCATCCAAAAACATTTCGAGTTTCTTCAGAGACGAAACTTCCAAATATTACGAGAGAGTTTCCTAAGTTGTGTAATGTTGAATGGAGCCCGAATCATAGATCTTATCTCACTAGGAATAGGTAGGACTTGAAAATTAAAAGTTACCATATCAAAAGAGAGAATCATGTACCTTTTGCACAATCTGCTAAAATGTTTTGAACGAACCCTTTCATAAGCAACCCAAATTTTTTTACCATCAACTACTGCTTGAGATGACTTTTTAATTCTAATTGAGAAACTTGGTAAACGAATATCTTCAAGAACAGTCCAACAGTTGGACGTCAATGTAAAAACAAACACTTGCCATGTTCCTTCACCATACATCGGGTAAGTAACTTTTACAATTATTGGATCAAGATTGTCGGCTCACACACCAAACCCAAATACCTTTTTGTATAATGCAGGATCATTTTGCTCTGTCAATATTGTTACAATTTCTTAATTGACGAGTTCCAGACAACAAGTGAAATATCATCATTACAAGAAAAACACCAAAGCCCTTCACAAGAAGAAAATGGTTTAAAATGTGGAAATTTCATTGGCGAATTTAGATATGTGAATGTACGGTTATCTTTTACGTAAACATAAAACAATTTTCACCGTGCTTATATTTAAATATAAAAGAACATGCATATGTTTGGCACGAACCATAATCGGTGACGAAGTCAGAATCATCTATTGAAGCCTTCCATATCTTACACACCTAATGAAATCAAACTAAATCCTCAATGGGAAGTCTTGTCATGATTTCCCGTTGAAGTTCAAATGGTATGTAATCCGAGATTCCCGAATATATTGATTATTTGATTATAACGTTATATGGTTAATTTGTAACAAATGTTTTTTTATAGGGCAAGTTACGTTTACTACTTATTAATATATTCAACAACCAATTTGGATGGTGATCAACATATAAACTGATTAAGTAGATTAAATGAACAAATAAATAAATGATCAATTATCAGGTTCGCATACCATTTGATTTTTTTCTTACAAGTTTTTTCAAATTTGTCATACCAAACTAGTCATACAAATTAGTCATACCAAATATGTCATACAAATTCACCTTACAGATTCGCCTTAAAGGTTCTTGAACATAAGATTACATAACATATCATCACCAACTAATTGGACTAACTATTACAGGGAAAAATACTTGGAATGACAAAACAACAAAAGAAACCATGAGTTTGTCAAACCTTTGGTTTAGATGTTGAGCTTGAAGCATATGGAATGTTGGTGCATTTCGACTTTCAAGGCCCTGTAATGTCTTCCTCGTCTTCCTCAGAACATGAAGATAGAAATGGACTTTTTCATTTTTTTTAGTTTTTGGCTTTGAAGGCCCTAGAATATCGTACTCCTCTTCATCTCCATACTTAGGTTTGGTATCTATCGGGACTTTAAAGAAAAATTCATTTTTACCCAAATCACTTGTTTCTTCATCAAAGTAGTTTAGCCAGTATCTGTATGGCCCTTTGCTTGAAACAATTTTATACTCAATGGGAGGAGTATGATCATCACGTGAACTAGTATCAGACTCGTCACTCGAACTCAAATGCACCGAATTACTGTCATGGATCTCATTTGGATCAATGTCTGCTTCAATGTTAATTATCTCGGCAGGGTTAATAAGCCTAACTTTTAGGTTTGATATTTATATTATCCAAAAGTGGCTACAACAGCCTGGCAATGTATTTTCCAACTTACTAATCCAGAAACTAATCAGGAAAAACACTTCTTAATGTATTTTACATTATCTTAATCATCATATACAATCCTAATCAGATGTGTCTACTGAAAAACAATCCTAAGATCTTCGTATAATTCAAATCATTATTGCTAGATGATAATCAAAAATAAAGAAGTATATATACGGGGTTAATACGTATTTTGATTATCATCTAACAAAAATGATTAGAACATTCATAAAAAACTTATATGAGTTAAGAACAATAATAATTGACTAACCTTTACCCTTGTTCATCCTTAATGATTGATTAGGGATACAAATATAGATTAGGTTCTTTTGAGATAGATTTTCGGCTGTTTATGGATAATGATTTTCTGACAGACGATTAAGGAATGGTTATAAAGAAAATTACGGGCCACAATTTTAATGGCTCAACGGGTTGGGCTTGGTTAAAGTTTTTTTTGCTTAGGAGTTGGGCTTGGTTAAGCATACCCACAGGTTGGGCTTGGTTAAAGTTTTATTTCTTTGGAGTTGGGCTTGGCTAAGGATACTTGTTTTAATGGACATGTTGGGCTTGGTTAAAGTTTTATTGCTTAGGATTTGGGCTTGGTTAAGGATACTTGTTTTATTGGACAGGTTGGGCTTAGGCTACCCACAACGGTAGCTCAACTCGGTCGATCGCACTCGGTCGCGACCTAGTTACGCCGTTGTGGCAAATCGATCGTTGGGTGTAGGTCGAGGCAAAAGGGTCATGCGTACGACTGGTTTGTGTATTTGTGTTTGTGTTTGTGTGTGGTTTTCTTTGTGTTTTGTGTTTGTGTTTGTGGTTTTGTAAAAAAAATAAAAAATAAATAAATTTAAAGTATAAACCATATACCGTAAACGTAAACGTAAACAATTATTATTCGAAAATTAAAACATTTATTCCATACTTAAAACATGAAAAGAATGAAATTCGAATACAATAGGAAATGAAATACACTACTAGATAGATAAAATGTAAATACATAATAGTACTAGTCAGTTCCCGGATCTGAATCTGATAACTGACCAGGTAAATCCCAACGCCTTGTTTCTTCTTCATCTTCTTTGACCATAATTTGGGCCTCCATCTCTCTTCGTTCCCTTTCTTCTCCTTCTTCATGTGTTTGTCTCCATACTTTTTCATCTAGGTATTGTTGATACACCTCATTATCAGTAAGCAAGCCATTTGAATCATTTGGAATTGGAAAGGGTAGATCAGGAGACACATTTCGGCTTCGGTGTTATTGTGACGAAGAACCGATATGAGTTTGGGATGAAGAACCTAAGTTATTCAGTCATTCAGTATTTTTTTTAATTCTAGCCTCAAATTTATCGACTTTCTAAACAAAGATCTTTGAATGCTGAAATCGAAATCAGATTGAGTACTTAGATACGTGTCGATTAAATGACGTTTCTCCGCGGAAAGATCAGTGCATTCGGCACATGCTGTGTGCAATTTCGAATTTTCTTCGGACGTGGTATCGAAATCTTGAGCTAACCACGTAAACTTATCGTAACATCGTTGTTGTCGAGTTATTTGTTTCTGAATCATAGCCTTAATCTTGTCATCGTTGTGTGGGAAAGAGCATGCCATTTTTGATTTCTGAAAGTGTGTGTGAAAAAACAGAGAATTATGTGTGAAAATTATGTGAGAAAATGTGGTATTTATAAAAAAAAAAGGATTTAAATTTAAAAATAAATAAATTTGAATTCACGTTAGGTGTTAATGTATTTATTTCTCAATCTAACAAACCTTAAATAGCATTTATGTTTTATCAAAAGAATAAAAAGTTGATCAATTAATTTATATCAGTTTTTATCAGTTTATCATTTTAACAAATTAATTCACGTTAGGTGTTAATGTATTTATTTCTCAATCTAACAAACCTTAAATAGCATTTATGTTTTAATTTATATCAGTTTATATCAGTATATCAGTTGATCAGTTTAAGTATTAATTCATGTTAGGTGTTAATGTATTTAATTTTCAACCTAAAGTTAAGTTGCTCAAGTATATATACGGTTTATGATATGTTATTGTGTAACTTGATTACATAATAAAATGGGTGATTCAAAAAAAGAGTTTTTGGTCTATTTAGTTTATGTAGACAAAGCTTACGGTGTGTCTTTTAAGAAAAGCATAACGTACAATGAACTAGTTGCGATTGTGAAGAATAGATTTAAGTTTAACGTGTCTTCCGTAGTCTTGTTTACATACGAAGTAGGTACAAAGTGTGTACATTGAGAACGACGCCGATGTGAAATTTTTCGTTAGTTCCTCTTGGAATTCACAAGGTACAACAAATACTCTTAACATTAAAAAGATAGATCAGTGCTTAGATTCCAATCCTACTTCATCTAACCATCAAGATTTAAAATTGTTAAATTCTAAACCAACTTGTTCTAAGAAATTAGATTTTGATCTCAATGAAAAGGCAAAACAAGAGAATGAAGAAAATTAGGAAATAAATACGTTTAAAAACATTTTCCGAACACCACCACAACAACCAATTAATAAAACATACAAACATCAAAAGGCAAAACAAGAGTATGAATAAAATTAGGAAACAAATACGTTTAAAAACATTTTCCGAACACCACCACAACAACTAATTAATAAAACACCAAAAAATTATAATATATATGCCACAAGGGTGGTTAAACCGGGTGACAAATTTGATAGCAAAAAATTATGCAAGTATGGAATAGGTTATAAAGGTATTCTAGAAGGTTATGAGTTTAACACTTTGAAAGAAGATAAATTTAGGTATGAGGTAGTGTGTGTCAATAAGGATTGTAAATGGAAAATTGAGATAGTGTGTGTCAATAAGGATTGTAAATGGAAAATAATCACGTAAATGTGATTATAGTAGTGGATGTGTAATAAAAAAGGTAAACGACCACCACACATGTGAAAAAGACAAATAGGTATGTATCACCGTAATGCTACCGCAGAATTGTTGGGACATTTAATGGCTCCTAAGTTCAAATACAACAATCGCATTTACAAAGGAAAGGAAATCCAACATGACATAAACTGGTAGTACAACCTGAACATTACATACAAACAAGCCTGGAGATCAAAGAACTATGCATTGGTAGAGACATCAGGTTGCCCAATAAAATCCTTTTCGTAGTTGTCTTTTTATTGTCATAATTTGGAGTTGACAAATGATGGTACTATTATATCTTTTGACACCGACGACGAAGGACGTTTTAAGATGGTTTTTGTAGCTTTTGGTGTTGTGGTAAGTATTTGTATAATAAACCCATAAGTTATACATTAATCTGTATTACTTTTTAGCATTTATCTAATTATATCTTTTATTTCCCGTTAGATTGAAAGCTTTAAGTACCATATGCGACCATTGATAATAATAGATGTGGCGCATCTAAAGTCCCTTACCTAGGAACAAATCTAGTGGCAGTTGGAACGAATGGAAACAATCGAATCATACTGATAGCAACTGGAGTGACTCAGGGTGAGACAAGTTCTTCATGGTCATGGTTTTTGTCCAAGTTGAAAGATTGCATAGGGGAAAACCTGAACCTGACTATCATATCAGATAGGCACGTAGCAATATTAGCATCGGTAAAAGCCGTTTTCCCAAATGCATTCCATGGCTATTGTTGCAGACACATGATGATGAATTGTAATATCAAGGCTGACAAACTAATGGCAGCATACTGGAAGATGTGCAAAGCTTACACAGTAGAAACTTTTGATGAAGCAATGATGGAGATTAGAGCAAAAGCACTAGCAGCATACAAGAATCTGATAGAGGCGGGTGTTGAAAAGTGGTCTAGAGCACACTGCCCAAGTAGTCGTTACAATTACATGACGTCTAATAGCGTTGAGTCAATCAATTCATTAACAAAAGAGTCCGCAAACTACCGGTAACTAACCTACTGGAGTGGTATAGAGGTCATGTACATGAAAGGTATTGCGAGCGTCATGAAAATTATGCAGGTTAGTTATGCTTTTACCATATATTTGAGGGCCTAATATTTGATACATATTAAATAATTTAGTAAACTAACTTACTATAATATTGTAGAAGTTAAAGAAGACGAATTAAATCCACGGGCCCCAGGAAAATTACAATGCGGATGAACAAGAGTTTAAACTGGGTTGTGGCAAGAATTGAGATGTACAAAGTTTATCAAGTAGATGATCATCGTAGAATCCATATAGTGGAGTTATGTGATTATAGATGTACATGTCGCGTATGGCAAATTTCAGGTCTGCCTTGTGCTCATGCATTAGCTGTTTGTAGATGTCTTAGATTGACAGATTACAGTCAATTATCACAAGGGTGGTTCAGGACAACGGTGCTTAAAGCAACGTACCAAGGGTTGGTATATCATGTGGGAGAGATTTCTGGGTGGAACGTCCTAATTACTTACAACGAGTAAAGACACCAATAATCAAAAGTCCATCTGGACGACCAAAGGGGACAAACCGTATTTTATCTCAAAATGAAGTCCCTGTAATCTCAACTTGTGGCAGGTGTGGTAGTCGTGGCCACTATCCGCAAGGATGCATACAAGCTGTAAAACCCGTATTTTAAATCGAGAATTTATAAATACGCGTTTTATTATTATTTTACGCGGGATATTTTTCCTTAAAACGTACACGTGGAAAATTTTAAACAAACGCGAGAAATTTATTACAAAGTACTATTTATTACAAGTATTATTAAGTAAAGACACAATTTCGTAACTGCCAACAGCATCTGTTGCGCCGCAATTCATGTGTCTTGCGCCGCAACTCGTGATCCGCAGCACCATGATCTGTAGCCCCTTCAATTGCGCCGCAACTCTTGCATCTTGCGCCGCAACTCGTGATCCGCAGCACCATGAACTGTAGCCCCTTCAATTGCGCCGCAACTCATGTGTCTTGCGCCGCAACTCGTGAAAACAAGTTTGGGCCAAGCCCGTGTGAAGTAAATAAAACAGACGGGGGGTGTTCTTTTCCTTTCTATGCCGACACAAAACTCAAACAAGCAGAAACCCTAGAAATCAAAAAGAGCCGCCACCTCCTGGCCTCCTTTTCTGCCGACGGTTAGACACCAAGATCAAGGGCAGACTCGTGGATGCAAGTAATCATGACGATACGTGGGTTGCTAAACCCTAAACGATTGTAAGCATATGAAAACCCTAATTAGTTTTAATTATTTTTCGTTTAACCCGAATTAATTGGAGTTTAAAAACATGTTTAGCAAATTGAATGTATTAGGTTTGTGTTCTGGACGTGGCGGGTTCGTTGGCACCCAAACCGAGAGTCAAGAGACTCTCGGTGGTGATGATTTCCACCAGCCGCAACCAAGTTTAGGGTGTTGGTTTGGTTTATGCCGTCGGGGGAAACAAGAAGATAGGCAGGGGGTTTGGTCTGTTTGGCAGTGGGTTTTAGAACCAGATTTAGGGCGTTTGGCAGTGGGTTTAAGGACAAATTAAGGGTGTGTTTGATTAACAGTTTAAAAGACACAAAGGGAATGTTGGGCTAGACTTATTTTAAAACTTAGCACGAGTTTTCGGAATCGCTTATAATAATTATTGAACGGGATTATTTAAATGCTTTAAATCATTTTAAAAAGGGATTTTGTAAATAAAGAAATTTAATTGTCGATTTTATTATCTTATTAATAAAATTATATCGATATCGTTTTGTCATGTTAATTGTTTAAAACATAGGATTTATCAAGGATTTAATTTATAGGAACTATTTTGGATACGTTCTATTTCAGGAAACTTTCTAATTCGGGAAACTTTCTAGTTATGACAAGTTACTAATTATAGTAATAGTATAGTAACATGCTACAGTACAATATACAGTAATCAGGAACACAGGTTATACGTTATTTAGCAAATATTTAAAGACCAGTCAGATTATCAGAAATACACCGGGCTATCAGATTAACCTGATTATACATAAATAGTAATACAGGAATAAATTAAATTAAAATTAGAACACATAAGAATCAGTAACAGCAAACGGTATTTAGACGACTTATTTTCCGTTCGTATTTATGTAGTATCCGTGAAGTCAGAGTCGATCTTTCAGCTTTCTGTCTTATTTCATTTCTGGACACGAGGTACGGATTTCCCGTCCTTTCAGTAAGGACTTTCTTTTATGCATGATTAGGATTCCCCGTCTGCAGCCAAATGTTTTCCCCAGTATATGTTTAAGTTATCAGTAATCATGTTAATAACGAAATAAATTGCCTGAGCATTATATACAAGCACGACCAGTTATGTACTAGTTACGGAGGTACCGTAACCACGGCACTAGAGGCACCGGTGTCGTGACTCACATGCAGGAGAGTGATATCCTGCATCGTCCCACTCAGCTCAGCTTGGCCATTTTATCAGTATATTTAGTGGGGCGTATGGATGCATCCTAGGCTTATAAGTGTTTCATGTTTATCAGGGTGAATGTGGTGTGTGCTCTACATCCTTCACATTGGAGCTGATCCCTCCACCCAGCACAGTCATTTAGAGGTCACCCCTCTACAGCATGACGAGGTCACCCCTCCAGTTATTCATGCACGGTTGTTACAGCACGTGACCTATATAAGCTCTGGCAAATAAAATACAGTAAATGCATGTTTCAGAATTAATAGTTATATTTCAGTATCAGCATATTTGAACCAGATTGCTCAGATTTTATGCAGAGTTCTACCACATGTTACATATCAGTCTTACAGCTTCAGTATTCTATCGCCTATTTTCTTTCAGTTTATTCTTATCATGCTCTATATCCGTTCACTGAGCGTTATGCTCAGCCGTAGTTCCTTTCATGTTCTAACGGCAGGTACACCAGGACGCTTTTAGGATTCTGAGAGTATGTGCATTTGGAGGGAAGCTATCCAGACTTCTTACATTATGCATTTCTTTTATTATTCTGCTTATTTGGACATTGTTTAGTCCTTCCATTCGGTATTTTATATTTCATGTTTTGGGCTTATGGTTGGATTGCCGAAGTTTGATTCCGGTATTTCCTTTATGGTCAGTTAATGTTCTAGGACATTTACCTTATGCTTTGATGACACGCCATAAATACACGTAACGGTCCATTTATCCAAGTGGGGTGTTACAATTATGGTATCAGAGCGCAAGGTTCGACCTGTAGGCTCTAAAACTTGACCTGTGACTAGTGGGTAGTCACCAGGAACATCCCAGATTTTGGCGTTGTTATCTTTCACGTTTCTCATGGCTTATTCAGTCAGTTTTCTTCATTTATCAGTCAGTTTTCTTAAAGTTTTGACTAAGCAAAAGGTTGATACATAACTAGCCATACTTAGTCGCATGTGCTTTTTAGCGAGTTATCGTTTTGGTGAACTGACCATAGGCGTTCACCCTTGCCGTTCGGATTTTTGTATAGATGAACTGATCATGGACACTTATCCTTACTCGTGTCAGATTCATGTTTTCAGTCCAATATTACGTGGTGGATCAGCCCATATACGTTCACCAATGTTCAGATCAAATTTCATGATTTTCAGTCAAAGGTTGTTTTGTGAACCGATCCATAGTTGTTCACATTTGTCATATCATGACATTCTATAAATTTTGACAAGTATGGATTGGACTACAGCCATCCATATTTAATACTAGATTATGAATTTCCATACATGACAGTTCTCAGAAAATTTTGACCAGTATGGATCGAACCAGAATAGCCCATACTTAGACTCATGTTTCCTTCCTTGAAGTACGTGGATTGAACCATAGCCGTCCACATCAGTTAATATTACACCTCAGATGATTTAACTTTTTGTGTTCCTTATAACAGTCAAATTTTCATACCCTCACGTTGAAGTCATCTACATGATGAATCAGTTTCATGATTCCTTACAAGGATTATGTTTTCAACAGAAAGATAATGTTTCATGCTAAGATACGTAAGGATTACAATGAAATACTAATTCATGATAATTCATGTTCTGATCGTTATCAATCATGTCCTTATACTGAACGTTGACGAAAACTCCATTTAATCATACTTGTTAGCCTCTATACAACCAACATTAAGTCCATGCAGGAAATTTTCAGCCCATCATATTAACTGTTTCAGTTCAGTTGCTAACCAGTTAAATCAAATTATTTTCCGTTGAAAATGTCAGATAATCGACACCAACATCGATCATTCCATAAAATTCACACCAGCTCAATGTACAGTATTCCATATGTACCCCATATACAGTATCTCAGTTATACTCCATGTATAATCTATTCAGGTGTACTCCAGGTACATCATCCCAGATATGCTCCATGTGCAGTATTCATTTTGTACTTCATGTACAGTAGTTCAGGTGTACTCAGGTACCCTACTCCATGGATATTGCTAATCGATCCTTAATCATCTCAAGCGGTTCCACTTGTCGATATTCTACCAGGTACTGATGCTGCTCGTGAGTTGAAGATTTTACCAGATGCTGATGCTGCTAACACTCTGAAGACCACACCGATGCTGATGCTGCTGAACCTTGGAGATTTCTCAAGATGCTGATGCCGCGGAACGAGGACGAAAACTATAAACTTGAAATTTCTGACAAGAATAAATTCAACCATCAGACACTACCATTCGATTTTATGCTGTTACTTTCCCAGCTAGATGCCCACTACACTCAGCTAACCGTTCATTCAAAAGAGTGGGAACCGGAACCCAACCGGCCACTCAGCAGAAATAATTACATTAATCACGGTCATGATAACGACCGTCAGGAAACTGACAGACAAAGTAGTAGTGACAACCACCGTACTCATAATTAATCAGTCAGTAACCATCGGAACTCCGGAACGGACATGACCAACAATACAAGAGGTCAGTAGTCTAACCGGTCCGCCAATCCTAGCAGTTACCATAAATTCTTAATCTTATTCAGACTCACCCATTAAAACACATGTCCAGACAACAGTCAATACATAGCTCTCAGGTATCATTTCGGAAGACACATATCAGGGCACCAGTCATGATACACGTCATACGAATATCTTCTCAGAGTACGAGTCCGAGCTCCTAGTTCCAGTATGTTCCAAGCAAGACCCTCAGTAATTCAGGGTATCTTTCAGAAAGGGGTATACTCATTCTATTGTGCCACGCATGAATCAGATCATTGGAATTTTAGCCACCACCACTAGAGTATGATTCAGGTTACACACGCAGTATTCACTCTGTGAGGTTACAGACGAACACATTCAGTGAAAAATAGACATGTTTACTTCACATGTTCCTACGCCAGTTTTATTTTGAAACAGGTAGTTACCTGTCTCTCAGCCGGAAAAGACTCCACAATACCACCCATGTTTATTAAGGTGATTCCTTTCAGTTAATGACGAGATCCGTCTTACTAACCCCGAACATGTTCATCATATTTCTGCCCGAAAAAAAAAATCAGTACAAATTATTTTGCCTTACATGCGCGTGACTTATCAGTCCATAGCTACGAAGACTTTTAGCTACCAGTTATAAATTCACTTCTGAAATTCCTTAAATTCATGATCAGCAGATTATTCCAGTGTTCCAGATAAAATTTCAGAAAGTTTTCAAGAAGTTCCTTCCTAACCACGAGACAGAAATTTAACATCGAGCTTGTCTCAGGAACGGAACCGGTCTTCAAACTCTGTATTGCAAGGTTTAAGCTAAGTTAAAAGGGTTGCATCATTTGCTGCAAGAATTACTGGAATGAGACTTTATTCGCCCTGGCGTACCACCGTGAAGTGTGTCGTTTCTGTCTATCAGGAAGACGACCGGTATCATGAGATCATGTATCGACCACTTAAATTTTTACAAGATCACCATTCTTAATCAATGCTCATTATATAAATAACAGGTTTACCTGACCTGCTACGATATCTTAAATATTTCCCAGAACAAATGGCGACCATGCCACCAGAAGTGGTGAGAGAACAACGTGATGTTTTCCAGACTGCTGTTGCACCTATTATAGCCTCTCTAAAGATTTTGATTTTTATACTTCTGAACTCCCTAATGCTCTAGCTATATCATGGAATGTATGAATAGATTTTCCTATGATTCTCAGACAAAATCGTCAGCGTTTTCATTGATCACATTTTGGTATGCTAAATTCTAGAGAAGAATACGAGAATCATCTTCTCACAGTTGTACAAAATCTTCGATAAGAGAAAATTTTATATACAGCTTTCCAGATATAAATTCCAATTGAAGAAAGTGGCATTTCTGAGCCATTCTACCTTAGCTGAAAGAAATTTCAAACAATGCTGCGAAGGTGAAGGCCATCACCTGATGGTCCCGACTGACGCCCGTGAACGAAGTACAAATCTTCTAGAACTCAATTAACTGCTACCGCAGAAATTACTGACAGTTTCCACCAGAAAATTTTTCTATGGCTGTCCAACCAGATTTCCACCAGAGGGTCCCAAAATTTCATCGCACATTGATGCAGCTATGTTCATATCTAATGCCTGACATACCTCAGGTTCACGATAGAACACCGACATGCTATTACTACAAGTAGAAATTCTAGACCGAAAAGAGACAAGACTCCATGGAGATTGTTATCAGTTTACCACAGACTCAGAAAAAGTATGATGCTATCTAAGTTATCATCAACCATGTAATCAGTCTGCGCGTCTCTTTCATCCGAAAGGATCACGTAGTAGCAAATCTGCAGAAAATTTTAAAATTCAGTAGAAATCGTACAAACTCAAGGCATTCCATCGACCATCATATCAAACAGAATTCATGTTCACGATCAAGTGTCTGTTTACGTCCACATTAAGTTCATGTTTATTTCCACTTTCACGTTTACATCTCATTCGCAGTATGATGCTGTCTCAGTTCATCTTTATGCTGTCTCTTGATTTAAGCTCACATTGGTGTTCATAACATTGTTCACGATCAAGTTCGAGTGCCATTTCACGATACTCATTTCTCAGTTTATTACCTATACGGTTACAGAAAGCTTGAGAAATTAGACTCAAGTTTAGCACAACTATTCCACAACCAGGCAGACGTTTCACAGCTCAGGCCGCATTATTGGCATTCCTTCCTCAGTCAGCATACATTCATGACATAGTCCATTCCAAGCTCCTCATATAATTATGAACCACGTTCACAATTGCTCACTTAGCATGTTCACAATTGTTCACGTAGTTCGTCCCTATATATACTCTCAGCAACTTTCTCAGAGATATAAATATTACCTTTTCAGAATATTTACACGTATCGTTTCATGTATCATACATGCTATAGTTATTCAGTCTATCGGATTTAGAAAATCCATCTTAAATATGGAACCAGAAATTATTCAGCATTGTCAGGACAGGGTTGTCAGGACCAAGATTTTACTTATTATATTAGACCCTTGAAGAAATCGTTTCGAGCGGGAGGCCACTCGAAGCAGAGGAGTCCATCCGGGCCTCTCATCCTTTTCTTCAATAAATTCAGTTATGTTCTTTCAGTCATGTCACGTTACATGATCATTTCATTCATGTCAAGTTTATATCTATCAGCAGCATTATGTCTTAACTAGAAGACAACTCATCCTTCAGCTTAATTGTCTTTTCAGTCTACGTGTTCTTTCAGTTCTTATAACTTCGTCAGCTTAAATACCTTGTAACTCGGGGACGAATTTTTCTTTAGAGGAGAAGAATTGTAAAACCCAGTACGCCGCATTTTAATTCGGGGACGAATTATTTCTTTTAGAGGGGAAGAATTGTAAAACCCGTATTTTAAATCGAGAATTTATAAATACGCGGTTTATTATTATTTTACGCGGGATATTTTTCCTTAAAACGTACACGTGGAAAATTTTAAACAAACACGAGAAATTTATTACAAAGTACTATTTATTACAAGTATTATTAAGTAAAGACAAAATTTCGTAACTGCCAACAGCATCTGTTGCGCCGCAACTCATGTGTCTTGCGCCGCAACTCGTGATCCGCAGCACCATGATCTGTAGCCCCTTCAATTGCGCCGCAACTCTTGCGTCTTGCGCCGCAACTCGTGATCCGCAGCACCATGAACTGTAGCCCCTTCAATTGCGCCACAACTCATGTGTCTTGCGCCGCAACTCGTGAAAACAAGTTTGGGCCAAGCCCGTGTGAAGTAAATAAAACAGACGGGGGGTGTTCTTTTCCTTTCTATGCCGACACAAAACTCAAACAAGCAGAAACCCTAGAAATCAAAAAGAGCCGCCACCTCCTGGCCTCCTTTTCTGCCGACGGTTAGACACCAAGATCAAGGGCAGACTCGTGGATGCAAGTAATCATGACGATACGTGGGTTGCTAAACCCTAAACGATTGTAAGCATATGAAAACCCTAATTAGTTTTAATTATTTTTCGTTTAACCCGAATTAATTGGAGTTTGAAAACATGTTTAGCAAATTGAATGTATTAGGTTTGTGTTCTGGACGTGGCGGGTTCGTTGGCACCCAAACCGAGAGTCAAGAGACTCTCGGTGGTGATGATTTCCACCAGCCGCAACCAAGTTTAGGGTGTTGGTTTGGTTTATGCCGTCGGGGGAAACAAGAAGATAGGCAGGGGGTTTGGTCTGTTTGGCAGTGGGTTTTAGAACCAGATTTAGGGCGTTTGGCAGTGGGTTTAAGGACAAATTAAGGGTGTGTTTGATTAACAGTTTAAAAGACACAAAGGGAATGTTGGGCTAGACTTATTTTAAAACTTAGCACGAGTTTTCGGAATCGCTTATAATAATTATTGAACGGGATTATTTAAATGCTTTAAATCATTTTAAAAAGGGATTTTGTAAATAAAGAAATTTAATTGTCGATTTTATTATCTTATTAATAAAATTATATCGATATCGTTTTGTCATGTTAATTGTTTAAAACATAGGATTTATCAAGGATTTAATTTATAGGAACTATTTTGGATACGTTCTATTTCAGGAAACTTTCTAATTCGGGAAACTTTCTAGTTATGACAAGTTACTAATTATAGTAATAGTATAGTAACATGCTACAGTACAATATACAGTAATCAGGAACACAGGTTATACGTTATTTAGCAAATATTTAAAGACCAGTCAGATTATCAGAAATACACCGGGCTATCAGATTAACCTGATTATACATAAATAGTAATACAGGAATAAATTAAATTAAAATTAGAACACATAAGAATCAGTAACAGCAAACGGTATTTAGACGACTTATTTTCCGTTCGTATTTATGTAGTATCCGTGAAGTCAGAGTCGATCTTTCAGCTTTCTGTCTTATTTCATTTCTGGACACGAGGTACGGATTTCCCGTCCTTTCAGTAAGGACTTTCTTTTATGCATGATTAGGATTCCCCGTCTGCAGCCAAATGTTTTCCCCAGTATATGTTTAAGTTATCAGTAATCATGTTAATAACGAAATAAATTGCCTGAGCATTATATACAAGCACGACCAGTTATGTACTAGTTACGGAGGTACCGTAACCACGGCACTAGAGGCACCGGTGTCGTGACTCACATGCAGGAGAGTGATATCCTGCATCGTCCCACTCAGCTCAGCTTGGCCATTTTATCAGTATATTTAGTGGGGCGTATGGATGCATCCTAGGCTTATAAGTGTTTCATGTTTATCAGGGTGAATGTGGTGTGTGCTCTACATCCTTCACATTGGAGCTGATCCCTCCACCCAGCACAGTCATTTAGAGGTCACCCCTCTACAGCATGACGAGGTCACCCCTCCAGTTATTCATGCACGGTTGTTACAGCACGTGACCTATATAAGCTCTGGCAAATAAAATACAGTAAATGCATGTTTCAGAATTAATAGTTATATTTCAGTATCAGCATATTTGAACCAGATTGCTCAGATTTTATGCAGAGTTCTACCACATGTTACATATCAGTCTTACAGCTTCAGTATTCTATCGCCTATTTTCTTTCAGTTTATTCTTATCATGCTCTATATCCGTTCACTGAGCGTTATGCTCAGCCGTAGTTCCTTTCATGTTCTAACGGCAGGTACACCAGGACGCTTTTAGGATTCTGAGAGTATGTGCATTTGGAGGGAAGCTATCCAGACTTCTTACATTATGCATTTCTTTTATTATTCTGCTTATTTGGACATTGTTTAGTCCTTCCATTCGGTATTTTATATTTCATGTTTTGGGCTTATGGTTGGATTGCCGAAGTTTGATTCCGGTATTTCCTTTATGGTCAGTTAATGTTCTAGGACATTTACCTTATGCTTTGATGACACGCCATAAATACACGTAACGGTCCATTTATCCAAGTGGGGTGTTACACAAGCAATACCAACTCCACCCAAAAAAGTAAGTAACAATTCACCTCATTTTCTAAACATCAACATCTAATGATCAATTCATGACTTCTATGACACAATATATAGGGAAAAAATGGGGCGATGCAAGAAGATTGGATGAACTCACAACAAACGCATTACGACTCACAACCATTCCATTGGGATGCTGTAAACTTGAACGACCCTTAGTTGCTGATAACTATTGGGATGCAAGCAGATGGGATAAACTCAGAACAAACATAAGAAGAAATCTTAAGTATTTGTTTTGTAACTATTTGTCTTTCAAACACACTGCCTGCTAGGGATGCTGTTAACTATTTTCCTTTTAAACACTTTGCCTACTTGCATGTTAATACAAAATTATACTAGCTAATCCAAATACAACTACTTAAAATTATAAATAACTCACGCATAGTAATTATAAAATGAAATAAAAGGGTAGGGTAAAGAAATTACTTTGCATCCAGGCCCTTTGCTATTGCTTGTGCTGAATTCACCTCTTGATCAATCGATCCTTTTTAGCCAGCCTCAAAACAAATACTTATCGATTGCGGGTCATAAAAATAAAAGGTTTATAAACACGTCACAATCGTCAGGTCATTCCAAATGTCATCGAAAATTAAAACAGTCCTCAACCGTAGACGGGCATATTACAGGAAGTGTTAGACCCATAAACGTTCAGTCATAAATTTTTACAAAAGATATGCCTACAATTCATAAATGTTAACAACAATTGACATACAAACTAAACCATGATCTTGTGTTGGAAATACAATCGGATCATTTTCTCTCGGTATGCCATAGCCGCTTGTATTGGGTCTTCGGTATCCAATGGGATCCCATGAGTCAACCTATATACATAATAAGACATAAGATCTAGACATATAAAAATATATTTAGTAAAAATATAATTAATTAACTTGTTCATTACTTGTATAGAAATAAGCAAACAAATACACCACAATCACCAAATATACCTCCCTGCTGCGGGACATTGTGTGCATGTCTAAACTTAATACTATACTGATTTGGATCAATTCCTGTGCTAGAAAACACACCGGCCTGTTGTAGAACCACATGGAGCTTAGTCTCTAGACACTTCCTCATTTTAACATACCATGGACGAGTTTCTTCTCCACATAAGTCTAGACTTTCTGGCACTAGACTATCACAGAACGTCACATTTCCCATTCTGATATGAAACTGTGTAAGAGACCAATGTGTCTTGGGTTCATTTATTGGAATGAATACCTACAAATTTTTTACATTTATAATTAGCCTTATTCAATGAAAATACTAATTAACCAAACTACTTAGTTAAAAAATGGTACATGCTCAACGTCAGTCCATGCCAAAGGGTATATTTCATTGTTTGCATAGAACAAAGGAATCGAGTCTTGAAGTAGAAGCGTCAGAAAGTAACAACTAACAATAGACCAATCATGAGAAGATTTCCTAAATCGCCAGATGTACCACGACCATAAGTCAATGTGCTATATCCCATTCAAAAACACTTGGTCAAAAAACATACATATACAATGGTAAACACAAAAAAAACATACAATCAATGATAATGTGGCTTACCTCGTCCCAAAACCAATCTAAACGATTCTCGTCCTCCCCAACTAAACTGTCCCAGAAACGTTGATCAACCAAAATGTCATTGGATCAAGGAAACTTGCATTTACGCTAGCCAGAGGTAAGCATAAACGTTTTTTTTGGTAATGGGTTTCCCTGATAAATAGATTAACCAAAAAAAAGTGAAGTACAAATAGAATGTGGCTAAGGTACCACATTAACCTCAAGCTAAACATCTTGATAAACACGTAAATCTAGTGCTTATGACAAGCCATAAACACTTACAAAACACCTAATACCCAACAAAATGAATCAGCTAACAGCTTCCATGAAGGCATTTCCACCGACATTTTTTTTAGGGAATAAATTGGTTGTTTCATCATAAACCATTTCAACCTCGTCATCTTCATCATCATGATCCATGATGAGACTGCTTTTATACATGGTCTCATCGTCCAAATCGGCCTTAAATTGCATAAAATATCATAAAATATGCCAAATATATGCTCGTGTTTGTTACTTGTGTATTTTTAGGTACGGACATTGTGGAATTGGCAAAAGAACACAAGAATCAATCAAAAACGATCACGGGAAACAAAGTCGCACAATGAACCGGGCCCAAGTTTGGATTTTGCAAAAATACCCTTGAAGAATTCAAGATTGGCAAGAATGGCCCCTCATCTTTGAAGAACTTGTCACATTTGACCCTCAAAATATCAAATGTACAAGAATGGTCCTTAATGTTTGAAGATTATACAAGATCAGCCCTTGGAAAATGAAGAAAATACAAAAGGAGCCCTTTGGAAAAGTTTTGGAATTGATTGTGCCACTTTTGACAAGTTGTCAAAAGTTGACAAAGCAAGATTGGGCGCTGATGGACATTTAATACAAAGTAAAAGAAGTGTGAAAGCTTGGGGACTCAAACTGCCAACTATCCAAACCTACCCACCCAACCAGGATGCGACACCTCAGCAAAACCCACCCAATAACCCATACCCTACCCAAACCCGTATCCCATTAACCCACCAACCCGGTTTTACTTAAAAAAATGGTCAAATGGTCAAACAATTTCCCACTAAAACAGATATTTAAAATCTGTTTTTACCAAAAATGGATTAAACCTTTTCTTAATCACCCCTAGAACCCTAACTCACCCAGATTAAATCAAACCCAAAACAAAGGGGTTTTACCCCAAATACTCCAGATGGGTAATTCACTTTACCCTCATCCTATCCCACTCAAAACCCCTTTCCCCAACACAACCATGTGAGCAGTAGGGACCTCCCCTGCTGCGTCACTTTCATTCCCAAACCCTAAACCCGACAACATAAACGGCTGGATGGAATTCCTTTGTCCCCAAGACCAAACCAACGTCCAAGATCAACCAAGCAAGGCTGGCAACATCACATGGGCATCTTGACCAAAATTCAGTCAAATGAACAAGGGAAAAATCGGATTTTCCAAGCTTTAGGGTTTTCCTTTTTATTATTTGTTTATTCAGCATCTAGATAGTTCTATTATGCCTATAAAAGCATCTCTCAACCTGTGAGAAGAGCTTTGTTCCAGAATTTTTAGCAAAATTTTGTAATTCCTTTTTATGCAATATAAAGTGGTTTTTGTTTGAGAAACAGCTTTCCTTTTATGATTGGTAAAAGTTTGGTATGGTTTTAGCTAAAAATTCTGAGTTCCATAAAATATCTTGTGAACACTTTGTGTTTGTTTTCAGGTTTTCAGAAAGTTTTCAAAATTTGTTTGAAATTTATCAAAAACCCTTGGATCTTATGAAGTGAAAGTGGAATTGGATTCCAAGGTTTCTGATATTTGTTCTTGTTTCAAAAAGTGTTTCAGGTTTGTTGGTTTGATAAAGGTTTCAAAAGAGTTTGATAAGATCAGAAAGTGTTTGTTGTTTGTTGTTCATTGCTATTTTCAGGAATCCATTGGAGCTTGTCCAAGGTACAACATAGACCCGGGTCTATTGGAGGTGACATACAGTCACTGAGGGACTTGGATGTAAGTCCCTCAAGGTAAAAATCCTTGTATCTAGTTTTCATTTTCAGAAAATGAGATTTGAGTGATTTTTGCATGAAACCTGGTTAAGTGTTGTTTGAGTATTGGATATTGCTTGTTTTGGATTGTTATGCATGTTTAGAAGGATTGTAATCAGTTTGAGTGTATTTTGAAAGGATTTGCTTTGTTAAATTTTGATTTTCTGAACTTAAAGGGGTGTTTGGATTGGTGTTTTAAGCAGAAGTTGTAACAAATTTATGAATTAAAACCTGTTTAGACACTTCTCTTAGGTTGTTATTAAAAGTTTAGTGTGATTGTCTCTCAGTTTGGACAAGTTTTGTACATTTGTGCATGATAAAAAAGGTGAAAATGGTCAAAAATCAGTAGGTGCTTGTTATGGACTGTTTTTGTTGAATCTTGCTATCAAATCTTGTAAGCTGCTAGTTAATGGGCCATAGAAGGATTGTGAATCACTTGTATGCTATTTGGTGTGCTTATTTTCAAGTTATGAAGGTTTGAAATTCGTTTTTATGCATGTAATTGGTGTCTACTGTTTATCAGAAACATGTGTGCTTAATCAGAAACTTTGTGGGCTACTTTGTGAAGATTTTTGTGTTGTGATTGCTAGTTTTTGTGTTTACTCAGACTCCCCACAACCCAACTGGTGTGGGGGTGCCTTGCTGTCCAAAAATAAGCCCTCCAAAGAGCTTTCCTAAGCTCAAAGGTCAACTGACCAAAGTATTGCACTAGCAGTGGGAAGAAAGTTTCCCCTGCTATCACATTTGTTTCCCCTGTTAAGCAAAAGGACAAAAGTCCATCACATGTCATTGTCAGTTTTCTTAATTTTTTGTCTTTAGTGACCTAAAATGGGAATTAGACTTTGAAACCAGTTTTGTTAATTTTCATATTTTATTTAGGATTTTTCTGTTTAATTAAATTTTTATTTACTGTTCATTTGCTATTTTTTAGGTTTTATTGCTATTTTTAATTAACTTTTATGTTTCTGTTTTTGGCATTTAGTGCAAAAAATGCTTCTTTTCCAGTTTAAACATTTTTCTTAGATTAGGAAAAACATTTTAAGATTTTTGGTTAAAAAAGTTTTCACTGTTCATCTTTTTATTATTCTTTTAGAATTAATTTAAGTGAATTAGGGTTTTATAATAAACTGTTTTTGTCTTTTAGTGAAAAATATTTGATTTTTCAATATTTTTCATTTTTACACTATTCATTAGAGTAAATTAGGATTTTTAAAATTGTTCAATTATTTTTGGAATTATCTATTTATTTTTTATTTTTTTTATAATTATTTTGGTTTTAAAATAATTTTTAGTGATTTAAAAATAGAAAAATAGTGTTTAAAATTTAGGAAAAATACTTTTTAGTTTATAAATAATATAAGTGAGTTATTTGTCCAATAAAATAATAATTTGGGTTTTTTATTAATTATATTTAATTTTTGGGCTTTAATTAGCATTAAAAATTGAATATTTAATTAATAAAAGGTTTTAAAATATTTTTAATGGATTTTATTTCTTATTTATATTATTTTGAACTACTTTTTCATTTTTAATTTGTTTTTAGCTTAAAATTTTTAAATTTTCACGTTTTTCGTACTTACGTTCGCGTTTTTCGTCTTTCGTCGTAGTTAATTATAATCGTAGCTCGTCTTAGTTTTTCTTTCTTTTTCTAAAAACGTCACTACCCTAAACCTTTGATTATATATTTTGGCACATTAATCCACACACCTCCTCGAGAACGAACCCGCATTTGTTCGGTTTCGCGTTTTTTCCTAAAACGTGCAACTTAATACTTGCCCCCATTATACGCTCTTTTTCCTAAAAGACGTATTTCTACACAATATCAAAATGGCGCCGCTGCCGGGGAGGTGTTTTTAGTGTGCCATTATTAGTATCGTGTTTTTTGTGAGTGGTGCGTTTTTGCTTTTCACATTTTGAAAAGCGTGAATATCGTACATACTCATTTTTGTTATTTTTTCTTATTATATTATAGTATCCAAATAAATTGTGTTTAGTTTTCCTAAATTAAACACACAACATCATTATACTATATTGTAGATATATTGGTTTTCGTTTTTATTGTGAATATTATTAATATATTGTATTTACGTAGAACAATAAAAATACAAGTACTCCAAATACGTGAGAAATCACAACCTTGATTCGGGATTTCATCACTCGATCATTGTATTCGAATCCAAAGCAAAAGTAAAAGGCAAAATAGATAAATACTTTCGTGAGGCTTGATTTCAATTAACGTAAACTATAAGGTGGGTATAAGGCGGTTGTATTTCACGACCTAAAGGAAAAAGGCTCTTAAGTGCTTCGCGCCGCCTCGTTTCCTCCGCTTGCTTGTGCGTGTTTTGAGAAAAAGAGCTAATCGAGGGTTTGCTAACCAAAGTATTATCTACGTATATATATTTGCTTGTTTTCAAGATTAAACCCTCTTGAACGATTTGGTGTTCCACCATCGTTCTAAAGTCAATCAAGGCGTTCACTCCACGTGATCGTTTTCATTCCTTGAGGCTCCTTTAATCGAGAAAGTCGATTCGAGGAGAGATTTGTAGATTTTTGTCTACGTAATACATTCAAAATACCAAAAAAATTAAAAAACAATGAAAAGCACAAAAATAATCTTCTACATTCCCTCTAATTTCATAATTCTCTTCTTTCACCCTCTATAACGTTTAATTCTCGTAACACCGTTCTCGTTGCATCATGTCAAATGATGAGGGCTATTATTCGTGTCCATATTGTGGAGGCCCACCCGATGAGGCTAATTGTTTTAATTGTGAGATTATTGGAGGTCGAGAGGGATATGTCTATAACTCTCCTCCACATGGTTATGGTGACAATTTTCAATCTAACGACCAAGATCACCAACCATTTTCGTCTTATTCATCTTTTAATTGTGATGAAAATCAAAATAATGAAATGAATCAAGATGAATCTTTTTGTGATTATATGAGCCGTCATAACAAACTTATAGAGTCACTTCAAGAACACGTGGTAGATCTCGATAAGTATTACAAAGATAAATTGGCAACCCAAGGGGAAACTTTCAAAAAAATGGAAAACGATTATGATACCCTTTTTGAAGAGCAACAACGTTTGTATGACCAAAGTCAAGTGATGTGGAGAGAATATGTAGATAAAATTAAGGATGATCACGCCAATGAGAAAGATAAAATTCTTTTAATGTTCGAGGGCTTAGTGGAAAAATTTAATTCGTTGTCAAATGTGACCAATCCTAATCCCCTGGGAGAGGTTCAAGTTACTTCGACTCCTAAGACTCGTACGTCTCGTATTGATCCATATCTCTCGAATTTTAGAGTCGTGCAACCTTCATCGTCTTGTAAAACCATAGAGGAAACGAAAAAGTCATCCAACGAAGTTTTGAAAAATGTTTGTGAAAATAAACCAAAGGAAGAACTCGTAGGATACTTGGGAGTTTTAAATCTAATACCTTGTGAACCTAATTTTTCTAATGAGTATGAAATTATTGAGGATTTTCTAAATCAATACACACTTAATTTTGACGAAGAAATTCCATTAATTGATTTTAAAGAAGAAAAATGTGAAAAGGTTTTTAAGGAAAGCATTGAACCCTCGTTTTTACAAGATGAGCGAAAATTAATTCCGAAGGGACGTGTAGGTAATTTTGCTAAAATGTTTGACAACCCACGTTCGATCCCTTCGAAGGACAAAGTTGAAACCGTCAAGGCAAAATCGTCACGAGACGAGCCTTTTACTCCTAATCCCACATCGAGTGAGATTTTGGATTTATCATGTGAGAAGTCCGCCGATGGCCTTGCTCACATCGATACGTTTTTCGATATCGAGGTCGAAACGACAAAGGCAAAATCTTCAATCGAAGAGCCTTCTTTTCCTAGTTTCACGACGGTTGAAGCTAGCGACTCGATTATCGACAACTTTATTGCTCGACCCCTTCCACGAGGAAGAGAAGACCTTTTTGATCCCGATGGAGACTTTTCCGAGATCAAACGTATTCTTGATGATCCGCCTTCTATTTTTGAGTTTGATGAGGACCGTTGCGTTAGCCCGGAGGAGGATGTTTTATTAATTGATTCACATTTTAAAAATTCATATCCTCTTCCCGCCTTCAAGATAAATGTGAAAATTTTAAGTGTGCCTAGAATTGTTTTAGAAACACAAAATATTTTCAATTTAATCAACTTGGTTTTTCGTAACAATGAAAAAAGGAATGATTTTACAATTAATTTGAAAATTTTTCCAAAGTTAACTCCGTCATCACCTCGATTAATTGAGCTTGCTACGAACGCGTCTACTTCTTTTGACGACGTTTTGTGTGGATCTAGTATGGGGGAAGCCCCATTTGTTCCCTCACACTTCTCCACCGAGGACGAGATTTTTGACCCTGGTATCACGTTTAAGATAAAATCTTGGTCTTTTACCGAAGTAGTCACTAGAAGATCCTTCTACACTTACGGTGAGAGTTTACCTCGAGTGACTCGATTTTTATGCCCAACCAATGTCCCACCCTTCTCTTCTTATGCTATTTTCTTGTGTCCCTTTGGGACGACGATGTTTGAAGTCGTGTTGTTTCGTTTATCATCCGAAAACGAAGACACGATCTTTGATCCCGGTATAGAGGTTTTGCCTTTATACACGGTTGTTTTTGGGCCTTGTTTATCATGTAAGCCCCACCAAAAATTGACCAAACCATGATTATCCCTAAATGATCACATTTGTGGGGATTCGAGTCGAGCTTTTGACTCGGTTATCAAAAACAAGGTGCCTCGTGGGGGAGACCCATGCTTATCCATGTACATATTATTGCTTTCTAATGTAGTTTAATGTGAGGGGATTTGTGCCCTTCCAACCTTTGTTTCGTGGTTGTTTGTGAATTGTGTCTTTTAGATGATCATCTTCACGATTGGAGCCTCTCGTGTTCGTTTCATGGGAGCACTCGATCGTTTGCTTTGGAGGCCATTCCCAATATCCATATGATATATCCTTTTATGTTCTAACCTTAGGTTTTTAGCACACTTCATAAACGGCTATTACTTATTGGTTACACCCTTTCCATGCTAGATTAGGCATTCGACTACGTCTCTAGTATGGGGGTGTTTGCACCCCTAGACTCGAAACATTGAGGACAATGTTTAACTTTAGTATGGGGGGGGGTGAATAGATACTTGCCTTGCCAAACCTTCACGCTTTCCAAAGTTTATCGTTTTGTTTATCGTTTTCTTGCAAAATAAGGCTAAAAATGGCCAAATTTTAAATTTTTCTTATGTTTTATAAGTGTTTGAAGACACGAATGTAGATTTTCCGATGGCGAGAATAAGAGTAATTTTTGACTCGACCGTGCGTGTTGAGCACTTAGCTTTGATTCCTTAACTACACATTAGGCTAAGTCTCTTAAATGAGGACGAGAAATGATAGAGTTAATTATAAGTTACTATGCTAAACGTAGAGTACTCGTATTCTTTCAAAAACTCATGTGTTCTCGTTGTTTGCTTATTCTCCCTTTGCATGTAAATATTTTATTCTTAATAAATATTGACTTAGCGGTTTAGTTAGGATTGTTGGGTTTCTAGTCTTTTCTAGTAGCTTCCGTGTAATTAAATTGGGAAGACATTAAGGTATCGCCAGCGTCACGGTTTTGAAGTATTGGCAACCCGAATAATCGAAAGCTTCACCCAATAATAAGATTTCAAGTGCTCACCTAAATCAAGCAAACAATTTAAAGCCCCACAAGGCCTAAAATCTATGCAAAATTGAAGTGAATCAAGCCTTAATCTTCGAAGCTTTAAAGATCCAAAATTCGCTTTAGCGTGAGGATATACGTCTTTGGCTAATAAAACCACCGATGATGGCGGATAATAAAAGGCAAGGCAAGACCGAAGTCATAATAAAAGCTTCATGGCGAAGTTGAATAAAAGATGGAGGTAAACCAAAGATAATAAGGCCCTTCCGTTAGGGGGCGTATAAAAGTCTTGGTAATAAGTCTCATGTTCAAAACCGTTATAAAACCGTGTTTATCGATTCTTCTTGTCAACTTAATTTTTTAACATCGTTGTCTATTAGGAAGGGTTATTGATTTGATGGTCTTAGTTACACCGTTAGGACTCTATTTTTAGACCTAAATCTCTATTATCGCATAAGTCAACAATGTATCCTCGTGATCATTAAGACATAATAAAATATAAGAGATACAACTTAGGAATAATGGGAGAATAAGTACGTGATTAGGGCATATGAGTAGTGTTAGCATTACTAACTTATAATGACAATGATCTCGTTGCACGCTTGGCATGGAATTAAGGTGAAAATCGAGGACGACGAAATTATTTCTAACGAAGCATTCACGTGTTCTTATTCTATGAACCTAAACGTCCCATTTTGCGATGAGAATCATACATTATGTCCAAAACACAAGTAGTAGTAATAGTGTAGTGTAGCTAGTTATCATTTCAATAAAGTGAATAAAATTGAATTTTGGAGATGCTTTGATACTTTATTCTAGCGTTGCGTGAGGGCACGGCAATGGTTTAGTATGGGGGAGTGATGAGACTGCTTTTATACATGGTCTCATCGTCCAAATCGGCCTTAAATTGCATAAAATATCATAAAATATGCCAAATATATGCTCGTGTTTGTTACTTGTGTATTTTTAGGTACGGACATTGTGGAATTGGCAAAAGAACACAAGAATCAATCAAAAACGAACACGGGAAACGAAGTCGCACAATGAACTGGGCCCAAGTTTGGATTTTGCAAAAATACCCTTGAAGAATTCAAGATTGGCAAGAATGGCCCCTCATCTTTGAAGAACTTGTCACATTTGACCCTCAAAATATAAAATGTACAAGAATGGTCCTTAATGTTTGAAGATTATACAAGATCAGCCCTTGGAAAATGAAGAAAATACAAAAGGAGCCCTTTGGAAAAGTTTTGGAATTGATTGTGCCACTTTTGACAAGTTGTCAAAAGTTGACAAAGCAAGATTGGGCGCTGATGGACATTTAATACAAAGTAAAAGAAGTGTGAAAGCTTGGGGACTCAAACTGCCAACTATCCAAACCTACCCACCCAACCAGGATGCGACACCTCAGCAAAACCCACCCAATAACCCATACCCTACCCAAACCCGTATCCCATTAACCCACCAACCGGTTTTACTTAAAAAATGGTCAAATGGTCAAACAATTTCCCACTAAAACAGATATTTAAAATATGTTTTTACCAAAAATGGATTAAACCCTTTCTTAATCACCCCTAGAACCCTAACTCACCCAGATTAAATCAAACCCAAAACAAAGGGGTTTTACCCCAAATACTCCAGATGGGTAATTCACTTTACCCTCATCCTATCCCACTCAAAACCCCTTTCCCCAACACAACCATGTGAGCAGTAGGGACCTCCCCTGCTGCGTCACTTTCATTCCCAAACCCTAAACCCGACAACATAAACGGCTGGATGGAATTCCTTTGTCCCCAAGACCAAACCAACGTCCAAGATCAACCAAGCAAGGCTGGCAACATCACATGGGCATCTTGACCAAAATTCAGTCAAATGAACAAGGGAAAAATCGGATTTTCCAAGCTTTAGGGTTTTCCTTTTTATTATTTGTTTATTCAGCATCTAGATAGTTCTATTATGCCTATAAAAGCATCTCTCAACCTGTGAGAAGAGCTTTGTTCCAGAATTTTTAGCAAAATTTTGTAATTCCTTTTTATGCAATATAAAGTGGTTTTTGTTTGAGAAACAGCTTTCCTTTTATGATTGGTAAAAGTTTGGTATGGTTTTAGCTAAAAATTCTGAGTTCCATAAAATATCTTGTGAACACTTTGTGTTTGTTTTCAGGTTTTCAGAAAGTTTTCAAAATTTGTTTGAAATTTATCAAAAACCCTTGGATCTTATGAAGTGAAAGTGGAATTGGATTCCAAGGTTTCTGATATTTGTTCTTGTTTCAAAAAGTGTTTCAGGTTTGTTGGTTTGATAAAGGTTTCAAAAGGGTTTGATAAGATCAGAAAGTGTTTGTTGTTTGTTGTTCATTGCTATTTTCAGGAATCCATTGGAGCTTGTCCAAGGTACAACATAGACCCGGGTCTATTGGAGGTGACATACAGTCACTGAGGGACTTGGATGTAAGTCCCTCAAGGTAAAAATCCTTGTATCTAGTTTTCATTTTCAGAAAATGAGATTTGAGTGATTTTTGCATGAAACCTGGTTAAGTGTTGTTTGAGTATTGGATATTGCTTGTTTTGGATTGTTATGCATGTTTAGAAGGATTGTAATCAGTTTGAGTGTATTTTGAAAGGATTTGCTTTGTTAAATTTTGATTTTCTGAACTTAAAGGGGTGTTTGGATTGGTGTTTTAAGCAGAAGTTGTAACAAATTTATGAATTAAAACCTGTTTAGACACTTCTCTTAGGTTGTTATTAAAAGTTTAGTGTGATTGTCTCTCAGTTTGGACAAGTTTTGTACATTTGTGCATGATAAAAAAGGTGAAAATGGTCAAAAATCAGTAGGTGCTTGTTATGGACTGTTTTTGTTGAATCTTGCTATCAAATCTTGTAAGCTGCTAGTTAATAGGCCATAGAAGGATTGTGAATCACTTGTATGCTATTTGGTGTGCTTATTTTCAAGTTATGAAGGTTTGAAATTCGTTTTTATGCATGTAATTGGTGTCTACTGTTTATCAGAAACATGTGTGCTTAATCAGAAACTTTGTGGGCTACTTTGTGAAGATTTTTGTGTTGTGATTGCTAGTTTTTGTGTTTACTCAGACTCCCCACAACCCAACTGGTGTGGGGGTGCCTTGCTGTCCAAAAATAAGCCCTCCAAAGAGCTTTCCTAAGCTCAAAGGTCAACTGACCAAAGTATTGCACTAGCAGTGGGAAGAAAGTTTCCCCTGCTATCACATTTGTTTCCCCTGCTAAGCAAAAGGACAAAAGTCCATCACATGTCATTGTCAGTTTTCTTAATTTTTTGTCTTTAGTGACCTAAAATGGGAATTAGACTTTGAAACCAGTTTTGTTAATTTTCTTATTTTATTTAGGATTTTTCTGTTTAATTAAATTTTTATTTACTGTTCATTTGCTATTTTTTAGGTTTTATTGCTATTTTTAATTAACTTTTATGTTTCTGTTTTTGGCATTTAGTGCAAAAAATGCTTCTTTTCCAGTTTAAACATTTTTCTTAGATTAGGAAAAACATTTTAAGATTTTTGGTTAAAAAAGTTTTCACTGTTCATCTTTTTATTATTCTTTTAGAATTAATTTAAGTGAATTAGGGTTTTATAATAAACTGTTTTTGTCTTTTAGTGAAAAATATCTGATTTTTCAATATTTTTCATTTTTCCACTATTCATTAGAGTAAATTAGGATTTTTAAAATTGTTCAATTATTTTTGGAATTATCTATTTATTTTTTATTTTTTTTATAATTATTTTGGTTTTAAAATAATTTTTAGTGATTTAAAAATAGAAAAATAGTGTTTAAAATTTAGGAAAAATACTTTTTAGTTTATAAATAATATAAGTGAGTTATTTGTCCAATAAAATAATAATTTGGGTTTTTTATTAATTATATTTAATTTTTGGGCTTTAATTAGCATTAAAAATTGAATATTTAATTAATAAAAGGTTTTAAAATATTTTTATTGGATTTTATTTCTTATTTATATTATTTTGAACTACTTTTTCATTTTTAATTTGTTTTTAGCTTAAAATTTTTAAATTTTCACGTTTTTCGTACTTACGTTCGCGTTTTTCGTCTTTCGTCGTAGTTAATTATAATCGTAGCTCGTCTTAGTTTTTCTTTCTTTTTCTAAAAACGTCACTACCCTAAACCTTTGATTATATATTTTGGCACATTAATCCACACACCTCCTCGAGAACGAACCCGCATTTGTTCGGTTTCGCGTTTTTTCCTAAAACGTGCAACTTAATACTTGCCCCCATTATACGCTCTTTTTCCTAAAAGACGTATTTCTACACAATATCAAAATGGCGCCGCTGCCGGGGAGGTGTTTTTAGTGTGCCATTATTAGTATCGTGTTTTTTATGAGTGGTGCGTTTTTGCTTTTCACATTTTGAAAAGCGTGAATATCGTACATACTCATTTTTGTTATTTTTTCTTATTATATTATAGTATCCAAATAAATTGTGTTTAGTTTTCCTAAATTAAACACACAACATCATTATAATATATTGTAGATATATTGGTTTTCGTTTTTATTGTGAATATTATTAATATATTGTATTTACGTAGAACAATAAAAATACAAGTACTCCAAATACGTGAGAAATCACAACCTTGATTCGGGATTTCATCACTCGATCATTGTATTCGAATCCAAAGCAAAAGTAAAAGGTAAAATAGATAAATACTTTCGTGAGGCTTGATTTCAATTAACGTAAACTATAAGGTGGGTATAAGGCGGTTGTATTTCACGACCTAAAGGAAAAAGGCTCTTAAGTGCTTCGCGCCGCCTCGTTTCCTCCGCTTGCTTGTGCGTGTTTTGAGAAAAAGAGCTAATCGAGGGTTTGCTAACCAAAGTATTATCTACGTATATATATTTGCTTGTTTTCAAGATTAAACCCTCTTGAACGATTTGGTGTTCCACCATCGTTCTAAAGTCATCGAAGGCGTTCACTCCACGTGATCGTTTTCATTCCTTGAGGCTCCTTTAATCGAGAAAGTCGATTCGAGGAGAGATTTGTAGATTTTTGTCTACGTAATACATTCAAAATACCAAAAAAATTAAAAAACAATCAAAAGCACAAAAATAATCTTCTACATTCCCTCTAATTTCATAATTCTCTTCTTTCACCCTCTATAACGTTTAATTCTCGTAACACCGTTCTCGTTGCATCATGTCAAATGATGAGGGCTATTATTCGTGTCCATATTGTGGAGGCCCACCCGATGAGGCTAATTGTTTTAATTGTGAGATTATTGGAGGTCGAGAGGGATATGTCTATAACTCTCCTCCACATGGTTATGGTGACAATTTTCAATCTAACGACCAAGATCACCAACCATTTTCGTCTTATTCATCTTTTAATTGTGATGAAAATCAAAATAATGAAATGAATCAAGATGAATCTTTTTGTGATTATATGAGCCGTCATAACAAACTTATAGAGTCACTTCAAGAACACGTGGTAGATCTCGATAAGTATTACAAAGATAAATTGGCAACCCAAGGGGAAACTTTCAAAAAAATGGAAAACGATTATGATACCCTTTTTGAAGAGCAACAACGTTTGTATGACCAAAGTCAAGTGATGTGGAGAGAATATGTAGATAAAATTAAGGATGATCACGCCAATGAGAAAGATAAAATTCTTTTAATGTTCGAGGGCTTAGTGGAAAAATTTAATTCGTTGTCAAATGTGACCAATCCTAATCCCCTGGGAGAGGTTCAAGTTACTTCGACTCCTAAGACTCGTACGTCTCGTATTGATCCATATCTCTCGAATTTTAGAGTCGTGCAACCTTCATCGTCTTGTAAAACCATAGAGGAAACGAAAAAGTCATCCAACGAAGTTTTGAAAAATGTTTGTGAAAATAAACCAAAGGAAGAACTCGTAGGATACTTGGGAGTTTTAAATCTAATACCTTGTGAACCTAATTTTTCTAATGAGTATGAAATTATTGAGGATTTTCTAAATCAATACACACTTAATTTTGACGAAGAAATTCCATTAATTGATTTTAAAGAAGAAAAATGTGAAAAGGTTTTTAAGGAAAGCATTGAACCCTCGTTTTTACAAGATGAGCGAAAATTAATTCCGAAGGGACGTGTAGGTAATTTTGCTAAAATGTTTGACAACCCACGTTCGATCCCTTCGAAGGACAAAGTTGAAACCGTCAAGGCAAAATCGTCACGAGACGAGCCTTTTACTCCTAATCCCACATCGAGTGAGATTTTGGATTTATCATGTGAGAAGTCCGCCGATGGCCTTGCTCACATCGATACGTTTTTCGATATCGAGGTCGAAACGACAAAGGCAAAATCTTCAATCGAAGAGCCTTCTTTTCCTAGTTTCACGACGGTTGAAGCTAGCGACTCGATTATCGACAACTTTATTGCTCGACCCCTTCCACGAGGAAGAGAAGACGTTTTTGATCCCGATGGAGACTTTTCCGAGATCAAACGTATTATTGATGATCCGCCTTCTATTTTTGAGTTTGATGAGGACCGTTGCGTTAGCCCGGAGGAGGATGTTTTATTAATTGATTCACATTTTAAAAATTCATATCCTCTTCCCGCCTTCAAGATAAATGTGAAAATTTTAAGTGTGCCTAGAATTGTTTTAGAAACACAAAATATTTTCAATTTAATCAACTTGGGTTTTCGTAACAATGAAAAAAGGAATGATTTTACAATTAATTTGAAATTTTTTCCAAAGTTAACTCCGTCATCACCTCGATTAATTGAGCTTGCTACGAACGCGTCTACTTCTTTTGACGACGTTTTGTGTGGATCTAGTATGGGGGAAGCCCCATTTGTTCCCTCACACTTCTCCACCGAGGACGAGATTTTTGACCCTGGTATCACGTTTAAGATAAAATCTCGGTCTTTTACCGAAGTAGTCACTAGAAGATCCTTCTACACTTACGGTGAGAGTTTACCTCGAGTGACTCGATTTTTATGCCCAACCAATGTCCCACCCTTCTCTTCTTATGCTATTTTCTTGTGTCCCTTTGGGACGACGATGTTTGAAGTCGTGTTGTTTCGTTTATCATCCGAAAACGAAGACACGATCTTTGATCCCGGTATAGAGGTTTTGCTTTTATACACGGTTGTTTTTGGGCCTTGTTTATCATGTAAGCCCCACCAAAAATTGACCAAACCATGATTATCCCTAAATGATCACATTTGTGGGGATTCGAGTCGAGCTTTTGACTCGGTTATCAAAAACAAGGTGCCTCGTGGGGGAGACCCATGCTTATCCATGTACATATTATTGCTTTCTAATGTAGTTTAATGTGAGGGGATTTGTGCCCTTCCAACCTTTGTTTCGTGGTTGTTTGTGAATTGTGTCTTTTAGATGATCATCTTCACGATTGGAGCCTCTCGTGTTCGTTTCATGGGAGCACTCGATCGTTTGCTTTGGAGGCCATTCCCAATATCCATATGATATATCCTTTTATGTTCTAACCTTAGGTTTTTAGCACACTTCAAAAACGGCTATTACTTATTGGTTACACCCTTTCCATGCTAGATTAGGCATTCGACTACGTCTCTAGTATGGGGGTGTTTGCACCCCTAGACTCAAAACATTGAGGACAATGTTTAACTTTAGTATGGGGGGGGTGAATAGATACTTGCCTTGCCAAACCTTCACGCTTTCCAAAGTTTATCGTTTTGTTTATCGTTTTCTTGCAAAATAAGGCTAAAAATGGCCAAATTTTAAATTTTTCTTATGTTTTATAAGTGTTTGAAGACACGAATGTAGATTTTCCGATGGCGAGAATAAGAGTAATTTTTGACTCGACCGTGCGTGTTGAGCACTTAGCTTTGATTCCTTAACTACACATTAGGCTAAGTCTCTTAAATGAGGACGAGAAATGATAGAGTTAATTATAAGTTACTATGCTAAACGTAGAGTACTCGTATTCTTTCAAAAACTCATGTGTTCTCGTTGTATGCTTATTCTCCCTTTGCATGTAAATATTTTATTCTTAATAAATATTGACTTAGCGGTTTAGTTAGGATTGTTGGGTTTCTAGTCTTTTCTAGTAGCTTCCGTGTAATTAAATTGGGAAGACATTAAGGTATCGCCAGCGTCACGGTTTTGAAGTATTGGCAACCCGAATAATCGAAAGCTTCACCCAATAATAAGATTTCAAGTGCTCACCTAAATCAAGCAAACAATTTAAAGCCCCACAAGGCCTAAAATCTATGCAAAATTGAAGTGAATCAAGCCTTAATCTTCGAAGCTTTAAAGATCCAAAATTCGCTTTAGCGTGAGGATATACGTCTTTGGCTAATAAAACCACCGATGATGGCGGATAATAAAAGGCAAGGCAAGACCGAAGTCATAATAAAAGCTTCATGGCGAAGTTGAATAAAAGATGGAGGTAAACCAAAGATAATAAGGCCCTTCCGTTAGGGGGCGTATAAAAGTCTTGGTAATAAGTCTCATGTTCAAAACCGTTATAAAACCGTGTTTATCGATTCTTCTTGTCAACTTAATTTTTTAACATCGTTGTCTATTAGGAAGGGTTATTGATTTGATGGTCTTAGTTACACCGTTAGGACTCTATTTTTAGACCTAAATCTCTATTATCGCATAAGTCAACAATGTATCCTCGTGATCATTAAGACATAATAAAATATAAGAGATACAACTTAGGAATAATGGGAGAATAAGTACGTGATTAGGGCATATGAGTAGTGTTAGCATTACTAACTTATAATGACAATGATCTCGTTGCACGCTTGGCATGGAATTAAGGTGAAAATCGAGGACGACGAAATTATTTCTAACGAAGCATTCACGTGTTCTTATTCTATGAACCTAAACGTCCCATTTTGCGATGAGAATCATACATTATGTCCAAAACACAAGTAGTAGTAATAGTGTAGTGTAGCTAGTTATCATTTCAATAAAGTGAATAAAATTGAATTTTGGAGATGCTTTGATACTTTATTCTAGCGTTGCGTGAGGGCACGGCAATGGTTTAGTATGGGGGAGTGATGAGACTGCTTTTATACATGGTCTCATCGTCCAAATCGGCCTTAAATTGCATAAAATATCATAAAATATGCCAAATATATGCTCGTGTTTGTTACTTGTGTATTTTTAGGTACGGACATTGTGGAATTGGCAAAAGAACACAAGAATCAATCAAAAACGAACACGGGAAACGAAGTCGCACAATGAACCGGGCCCAAGTTTGGATTTTGCAAAAATACCCTTGAAGAATTCAAGATTGGCAAGAATGGCCCCTCATCTTTGAAGAACTTGTCACATTTGACCCTCAAAATATAAAATGTACAAGAATGGTCCTTAATGTTTGAAGATTATATAAGATCAGCCCTTGGAAAATGAAGAAAATACAAAAGGAGCCCTTTGGAAAAGTTTTGGAATTGATTGTGCCACTTTTGACAAGTTGTCAAAAGTTGACAAAGAAAGATTGGGCGCTGATGGACATTTAATACAAAGTAAAAGAAGTGTGAAAGCTTGGGGACTCAAACTGCCAACTATCCAAACCTACCCACCCAACCAGGATGCGACACCTCAGCAAAACCCACCCAATAACCCATACCCTACCCAAACCCGTATCCCATTAACCCACCAACCGGTTTTACTTAAAAAAATGGTCAAATGGTCAAACAATTTCCCACTAAAACAGATATTTAAAATATGTTTTTACCAAAAATGGATTAAACCCTTTCTTAATCACCCCTAGAACCCTAACTCACGCAGATTAAATCAAACCCAAAACAAAGGGGTTTTACCCCAAATACTTCAGATGGGTAATTCACTTTACCCTCATCCTATCCCACTCAAAACCCCTTTCCCCAACACAACCATGTGAGCAGTAGGGACCTCCCCTGCTGCATCACTTTCATTCCCAAACCCTAAACCCGACAACATAAACGGCTGGATGGAATTCCTTTGTCCCCAAGACCAAACCAACGTCCAAGATCAACCAAGCAAGGCTGGCAACATCACATGGGCATCTTGACCAAAATTCAGTCAAATGAACAAGGGCAAAATCGGATTTTCCAAGCTTTAGGGTTTTCCTTTTTATTATTTGTTTATTCAGCATCTAGATAGTTCTATTATGCCTATAAAAGCATCTCTCAACCTGTGAGAAGAGCTTTGTTCCAGAATTTTTAGCAAAATTTTGTAATTCCTTTTTATGCAATATAAAGTGGTTTTTGTTTGAGAAACAGCTTTCCTTTTATGATTGGTAAAAGTTTGGTATGGTTTTAGCTAAAAATTCTGAGTTCCATAAAATATCTTGTGAACACTTTGTGTTTGTTTTCAGGTTTTCAGAAAGTTTTCAAAATTTGTTTGAAATTTATCAAAAACCCTTGGATCTTATGAAGTGAAAGTGGAATTGGATTCCAAGGTTTCTGATATTTGTTCTTGTTTCAAAAAGTGTTTCAGGTTTGTTGGTTTGATAAAGGTTTCAAAAGGGTTTGATAAGATCAGAAAGTGTTTGTTGTTTGTTGTTCATTGCTATTTTCAGGAATCCATTGGAGCTTGTCCAAGGTCCAGCATAGACCCGGGTCTATTGGAGGTGACATACAGTCACTGAGGGACTTGGATGTAAGTCCCTCAAGGTAAAAATCCTTGTATCTAGTTTTCATTTTCAGAAAATGAGATTTGAGTGATTTTTGCATGAAACCTGGTTAAGTGTTGTTTGAGTATTGGATATTGCTTGTTTTGGATTGTTATGCATGTTTAGAAGGATTGTAATCAGTTTGAGTGTATTTTGAAAGGATTTGCTTTGTTAAATTTTGATTTTCTGAACTTAAAGGGGTGTTTGGATTGGTGTTTTAAGCAGAAGTTGTAACAAATTTATGAATTAAAACCTGTTTAGACACTTCTCTTAGGTTGTTATTAAAAGTTTAGTGTGATTGTCTCTCAGTTTGGACAAGTTTTGTACATTTGTGCATGATAAAAAAGGTGAAAATGGTCAAAAATCAGTAGGTGCTTGTTATGGACTGTTTTTGTTGAATCTTGCTATCAAATCTTGTAAGCTGCTAGTTAATAGGCCATAGAAGGATTGTGAATCACTTGTATGCTATTTGGTGTGCTTATTTTCAAGTTATGAAGGTTTGAAATTCGTTTTTATGCATGTAATTGGTGTCTACTGTTTATCAGAAACATGTGTGCTTAATCAGAAACTTTGTGGGCTACTTTGTGAAGATTTTTGTGTTGTGATTGCTAGTTTTTGTGTTTACTCAGACTCCCCACAACCCAACTGGTGTGGGGGTGCCTTGTTGTCCAAAAATAAGCCCTCCAAAGAGCTTTCCTAAGCTCAAAGGTCAACTGACCAAAGTATTGCACTAGCAGTGGGAAGAAAGTTTCCCCTGCTATCACATTTGTTTCCCCTGCTAAGCAAAAGGACAAAAGTCCATCACATGTCATTGTCAGTTTTCTTAATTTTTTGTCTTTAGTGACCTAAAATGGGAATTAGACTTTGAAACCAGTTTTGTTAATTTTCTTATTTTATTTAGGATTTTTCTGTTTAATTAAATTTTTATTTACTGTTCATTTGCTATTTTTTAGGTTTTATTGCTATTTTTAATTAACTTTTATGTTTCTGTTTTTGGCATTTAGTGCCAAAAATGCTTCTTTTCCAGTTTAAACATTTTTCTTAGATTAGGAAAAACATTTTAAGATTTTTGGTTAAAAAAGTTTTCACTGTTCATCTTTTTATTATTTTTTAGAATTAATTTAAGTGAATTAGGGTTTTATAATAAACTGTTTTTGTCTTTTAGTGAAAAATATTTGATTTTTCAATCTTTTTCATTTTTCCACTATTCATTAGAGTAAATTAGGATTTTTAAAATTGTTCAATTATTTTTGGAATTATCTATTTATTTTTATTTTTTTTATAATTATTTTTGTTTTAAAATAATTTTTAGTGATTTAAAAATAGAAAAATAGTGTTTAAAATTTAGGAAAAATACTTTTTAGTTTATAAATAATATAAGTGAGTTATTTGTCCAATAAAATAATAATTTGGGTTTTTTATTAATTATATTTAATTTTTGGGCTTTAATTAGCATTAAAAAATGAATATTTAATTAATAAAAGGTTTTAAAATATTTTTATTGGATTTTATTTCTTATTTATATTATTTTGAACTACTTTTTCATTTTTAATTTGTTTTTAGCTTAAAATTTTTAAATTTTCACGTTTTTCGTACTTACGTTCGCGTTTTTCGTCTTTCGTCGTAGTTAATTATAATCGTAGCTCGTCTTAGTTTTTCTTTCTTTTTCTAAAAACGTCACTACCCTAAACCTTTGATTATATATTTTGGCACATTAATCCACACACCTCCTCGAGAACGAACCCGCATTTGTTCGGTTTCGCGTTTTTTCCTAAAACGTGCAACTTAATACTTGCCCCCATTATACGCTCTTTTTCCTAAAAGACGTATTTCTACACAATATCAATCCAATACAGAGTAAGGATTTGATGTAGAGAGCACAACACCTGATGATGACGTATCAATAGACTTCAACTTGGGCAAAGAAACAGTCTTCGCACTATTCACTCCCTTCATCGGGTTACTAATTGTAGCTTTAGGAACAAATTTAACATTCGGCTGAACCAATGAACCAGTAAACTTACCACCCTTGAAAGATTTCGTCATCTCTCTCTTTCTTTTGGTCGCCGTTTGGAAACCGTCATTATTCACAACAACAGGAGTAGCACCAGAAGTAGATGGACCAGTACTAGCAGTAGGAACTATAGGAGAAGCAACCACCTTATTAGAGCATTGATCAATAGAGTGACCAAAAGTCTTACACTCAGCACATCTAGGAGGTCTCCATTCATATTCAACACGGGTAGTTTCCTTTATAAAACCCTCCCCCAAAATATAAGGGACACCAATGGTAACAACATCCACGAAATCAGCCTCAGCATTAACCTCAATTAAGCATCTGGAAAACTACTCCGACCTCATAACTCCTTACACATAGAACTAGTGTAGGAATCAAGCATCACAGGGTTTCCAATGAAAGAAGCAATCAAACTAATTCCCTCTTCTTCAAAGACTTGAATAGGCACATCATGTAATTTTACCCAAACAAGAATACGAGTCAATTCTTCTTTATCAACCTAATATCCATCGACCATTTTTTGAGAATGATCGGAGATTTATGAATCAACCACGGGCCCTCCTCTAAAACTGCTTCCAAACCAGCAAGTGACTTGAATTTGAAAAAGAAAAAACCCTTAGAATTCATCATGATCCGTGTCAACGCATGTTTCACCCAATTGTTTCTAACATAATAATCCACAACCGGGAAAGCCATTCTCTTTCCAATAAAGTAACCATATAGAGTATGTTCAAGACGATGACTGACCTTCTGAACCACTTTACGAGGAATAGAGACGTTTACACCATCAAAAACATCTTCTGACACCAATTGATGAAAACTACCATTATCAATAGACTGCTTCACTTCAGTTGCACTAGTATTACAAATAGAAGCAAGCGTATCCATTATATTATAAAATTCAGTGGTAATATCCTCAATCGACTATACATAATCATTACTTTGCACCATTCTAACCACCCCCCTTGATCCTTAACTCAGCTTCATATTCACACAATAAAATATAGATATCCTTCAATCGTTCACTGGTAATCAACGAACAGATATCAAATTTCGCCAACTTTAAATTGTGCTTGAGCTCACAAACTTCAGCCACCGTGTGCAGTGGTATCCCAAAAACCTTACCAATCAAATCAATCGTATAAGGTTGCATCTTATTAAGTAACGCAGCCTTTACATCTACATCCATCCTCAAATATTCATTAGGTTCCATTATAAGCACAACGAAACCCTAATCAGTAGTAACGAAACCCTAAAACACAAGAACAAACCAAACCCTAATATGCGATTACAAAGGAAAACGAAGAAGACATAGATTTAACATTGATGAGCAATATATAACCAATCCAAAATCAACACCACCGAATAGCAAAATCCAAAGGGAATTAATTGTCGGAAGTTAACAACTACAATCCAAGTGGAATAAATGCTGGTCGGTAGTAGAAAAAAACGAATTGGATTAAAATAAAAGATCAATGATGCTACGAACCCCTAAATAATAATAAATCGAATTGGAAACCCTAGAAACCGATTAGTCAACAAAAAATAGCAACTAATAATAATATACTATGTCTTGCAAAGCAACCGACTAAAAGGATATTCAAAGAACGAATCAAATAAGACTAGGAGATGCGTAAGACTTGGCTACCATTAGAGAATAATAGGGTTTTCAAGCTTTTTTTAAGCATAAACGTTTCCAAATAGCAATCACAATAAAATTTATCAATAGCTTTGGATGGTCTCTTGAGATTCTAAACAGAAGAAATAAAACTAATCACTTTAAGTCAATGGGAAAAATAAACAAATACAAATAAAGTGGTGTATGGCATACCTCAATCCACGGTTCAAGCGCTTCACATCTTTTAATCATATATGCATCAAGAAAATTCCTTTGATTTATAAATGTATCCAAGCTTGGAATTTTTTGGTCTGAAACTTCTACAAACAGTGGCCTGCGGACATTAACATACCGCCTCTTGTTTGCTCCACATTTCTCTAAGGCAGCTTTTATGTGATTCCGCTTATCTTAATACATACTTCTCATGTCTTTAGGTTCTTCCAACAACATTTTGTTCCTCCGTCTGTTAACCTCTGCAATATTGTTCTTTTCAGCAACTGCTTCTCAACTTTCAAACATTCATCAATTGATTGGTACCTTTCAACATCACCTTTCTGCGAGTACAAACATCATTTACGCATATAAGTAGTAAATACAAATTACAATTTCAGAAATTTAAAGTGTTAGACAGTTCACTAACCAAAAGTGGAAGATGAACAAAATCATCTAAATGATCAACCAAATCATTTAAGACACAATCTTCATCACTCAAATACTTGTCAGCCAAATATCATTCATTACTAATACTATCAGCTGTCTCCTATAAGAACATAAAATTGAAAATATAAACTTGTTAGAAAACAAATGCTGGCTTGTTAAAAATATTAAATACCAATAAATATTACCTTGTGTTTCTAAATACAGGGTTTATGTTTACGACTCATGACCTGTTACCAATAGAAATGTTAGTAAAAAAATGTAAAAGAATACATAACGGAAAAAATTAAAGTAAATGTTGATTAGGGTTCAAATATTACATTAAGGATAGTCTCAAGATTTTAAATCCTTGCTTTGAAACTTTTTATCTCTCTGGGTAGAATCATCAAACTCTCACATAAACTCTCCAACGCAATAACTCGATGAGCAAGCGTCACCTCCTTACTACAACTCTGGCTGGCTTGAAACACTTCATTCTCTTTCTCACTAGCTAAGCGAGATGATTTCAATTTTTTTGGTACTCGCCAAAAAGACCTCCATATTCAACAGGTGGAGCTCTAGGTGTACACCACTTGAAAAATTTATTACTAATTGTATACCAATCTGATTGGTCCTCAGCTCTTGTAGGGTATAGGTCACCGTTAGTTTTTTTGGCCTAACAATCAAATTATTCATGTGAGATATCTAATTGTTACATCACACAGTTTATGAGTAATCATGAGTAATCATGGGTAAAAATAATAATAATGTACAGAGAATCGGTAACCTGTGGAAAAAGTTCACCAAAATACTCCCACTGTTAAAAGCTTGCGTGCTTTGACCAGAAACAACCTCTCAGGATCTCTTAAGAAGATCTCCTCCACCAACGATCACACACACTTGATGACTCTAGAATCCAGATCTAAAAAGTATAAAAGTTATAAATCAAGATTGCAAGCACAAGGAAGTTGTATAAAATTATCAATATAACTGGTAATGTAAAAGTACTAACCTTGAAACACAAAAGAATGCCAGATAAAGTATATGACGGAATAAAGTTTGGATTTTTTTTGCAAATCTTTCATGTGAGAATCGTGATTCTTTGAGTGCACATTTCTGATGGAACCATACAACTCGCGCCAGATGTATTCACCCCAATTAAAAGCGTTCCACTCACCCAGATTCTCAACCATTCTAAGGAAAACATCGTCAACATCTGAACTTAGCTCATGGCCCATAAATATCACTTCAAAAGATAATACAGTACAAACTCGATTATTTAATAAACTCCCTAAGATAATATTTTTTGCCGGTCCCGACTAGGGGATAGGGTGCTAAATTAATAATTCGCTAAAATTATAAGATAATACATTTTTGATAATTTCTTTAGACCCCATATAAAATATAAATTAATAATTCCTTATATATATAGCATATTACATGAATGATTTATGAAGGTTTCTTGAAAAAAATACTCAATTGTCTTTTGTTTTTTGTTGAAATCAATTTCCCCTTGAATCCGGTCTCTAATTTTCCTTAGCATGGTATGAACTTATGGTGTTGTTTTCTCATAGCTCAACAAGAAATTGTTCAATGTGATTGCCGCTTTAATAGTTTCATTTTGCGAAGGGGGCTCCATGGTATAACTTTCATCATCTTCTTCATCAATATCATATTTATTAATTCCAATAACGCTTTCAATAATTTCTTCATCAATCAAGAACTGTGCAACTACATTTTCTTCTGGGTGAGTCAGAACATCTTCGACATCCATTGCATTGCGATAACCCAATTCTTTGATCAAATTCTGGAGTTCTTGAGTGCTTTCACCACCTTCATCTGAGTTCTCAAAAGTCATGTTATCTGTTGATCGTAGTTTACAACGACGAAAACATTTTGCAATTGTATTTGTGTTGGGACATACAGATTTGATGATTACAAAACCTATAAGCAGAGATGAAGACAGAAGAAACAATAAGGACCTAATATGTAATATTAGGTTAGCTTTGATAATAAGCTAGGGTTGTGATGTAACCCTAGTACCTCTATTATATAAAGAGGATTAGGCACACATGGTTATTAACTGATTCATATACAATGTAAACAAAAGGTCTGTGTGCGTCCTCCTGGTGTCAAGCCTATAAGGCACCAGGAGCTAGTAGTTAGTAGTATTTTATGAATAAGAAAGCCTTGTTCATAACTTTGATTGTGTTTGTTATTATGTTCCGCTGTGCATTACAATCATTGTTATATATCCCAGATGAGTCTAGATCCTAAGACTCAACAATTTGCACTAACATCCATAGTCCATGCTGAAATTGCAAGATTCCTTGCATCTAATACATTTATTTTTGCTGGATTTGGAACCCCTAATTCATAACCCTCCAAAAGACTTCTATAAAATCGACGGCGATAATGCATCTTAAAAGCTCGTAGATCCCCGCGTCACAAGGTTGAATTTTTGAAGTTGTGTTTGGTGGCAAAAAAAATAATTCAACATTTTGTAATCCTTCAATAATTTTTGGATGAGCAGGGCAATTATCCACAATCAAGAGAATTTTTCTTCCAACCATTTTTTTATCAAGTTGGCGAACATATTCTTCAAATAACACACCATTCATACAAGCTCATTTGTTAGCACGGTACTCACAGTTCAGACTGTTCAAGTTTACATTCTTGAAGCACCTTGGTTTAGCATATTTCCCAATAATCCATAAAGGAAGTTTTTTCGAACCGTCCTCATTACAGCAAATAGCAACAGTTAGTCTTTCCTTGTCTTGTTTTTTTCCCTTCAAGCTGCATTGTTGCAAGGGAATGATTCGGTTGAAGTCTAAAAAACAAACCTGTTTAAGATCAAAACATGTAAATAATTACATCACTAAAGTACAAAATATAAAATAAAACAATAAAAAAACAAACCTGTTTCATCCATATTAAAGATGTATTTCATTTAAAACTGATCAAATTTGTCTCTTATGGATTTTAATTTGTCCTCCATGCCCTCCATTTCAACAGATCCACTCTCTCCAAAACGATAGAAATTCTTAATTCCATATCTTGCTTTGAACTTTCCAAGCCAACCAATAAAAAAAGTAAAGTCTGGAGTATCCACTGGATACATATATTTCCTGAACTTTTTCGCCTTCTCGATGATTAGTCCACCTGTCATACTCACATGTTCTTGATATTGAAGAATCCATTTATAAAGAGATTTTTCTAGGTAAGGAAATTTTGCCGGTTTGTGTCGCTGAGAGATACTCTAAAGACCGCTTAACTGTATTCGATATTGTCGCTTGACTCACTTGCAAACCATAGTTACTATGAACCCATTCTTACAATTGATTTTCAGTGAGACTTGGATTATCCTTGTTGTGCTTGCATAATTTTCTTCGAATCTCGTCTGTCATTGTTGTTTTTTCACACCTTTAAGATGGGAAGCCATGTTGTGTGTATGATTTTCTGTGTTAACCTAGTTTGATCTTGTATTTATATAGAAAATATTTTTAATATTACATAAAGTGATACATTGAACATAAGAAGCATAATAAGGTGGGAGATTGAATGTTTCTTTCAAATTAGGCCGTTCATTTGATATACGTACATGCATTGTATACAATAATTAAGTGGAAGCTTGAAAGGTGTTTGTAAACTAAGTATTCTACTATAAATTAATAAAATATTAATTAATATATAAATTAATAATTATTAATTTATCAATTAATTAATAACTCTTTTAATTAATAAATTTTAGTGATCTCAAATGTATTATTTTATAAAGTTTCTACTGTAGTAGACAAACTCGTATGGAGTCCTCATCAAACAACTTGGCAAAACGCTCTTCATCCTCGATCATTGCTAAAAGGTCTAGGATCTTAACATACTCCCCTATCTTCCAGGGAATACGATATCACGGAAACTGATTTCACCCTCCCTATACTTACGGAAGCTATGTGCCCCAAATCTAAACCCAGTAATGAGACAGAATTCACGACGACCAAAATGTAGGGTATCTCCATTGACATTATAAATGAGTGGCAAATCATAATGATGATTATCCTGAAACTTTTATGTCTGTATCATATAATGTATGAGACCTTCCTCGTTGTAAACATAACTTAAATCCAACCAACATCCAAATCATGTGGAACGAAATAATTCACTACGCTCAAAACCAAGCCTATCTTTAATCAACGGGAAATAATGGAGCTTGCTCTTAGCGTGCACTGTAGCATGATACTCTTAAACAATATAAGCATTATACAAAAGGTCAGATGGTGTTGGAGACTAGATATAATAGTGAAATATAAGTACACAAACATAAGTTTAGAAAACCAATTTCTATCTAATCTAATAGTTGTTTTGAAATATACCTAATCACTATCTTTTTGTTTTGACATATAAGGATGCAGTGACACTTAATAAGATCTCGCTATGGCTTTTTGTTTTTTATGTTCCAAAGTGAAATAAAAGCTTTTGTTTTTATGTTCGAAAGTGACAATAAAACCTAAGACTAGCTATAATAGTCCTCAAACAAATGATGCAGTCACACTTAACCTCTAAAACAAATGATGCAGTCACACTTAACCTCATAGAATCATGTTGGTTCAAGGCAAGACGGGTAACAGTATAATCCAAACACACTTGTAAAAAACAGAAAGTGGAGAGTTTATGACCACCAGGGATTTAACATAACGATTCACTAATAATCAATCTTACCTTATTTCATAATCAAACTTACAAGGAATTCAGAAAACACAAAAGCATTCACTAATTAATCAAATCTTACCTACTACTTGATAAGTAAATTCTGGATAAATTGGATGTAAATATCATTCTATCCTGATTTTGCAAAATATTAACCGTGAAGCAAATCCTTAAATTATTTCGCAAATAATTAATAGTTATAGATCTGATTAAAATAACATAATCAAATAGAATTGAATCATGAATTAAGATAAATTAATGAAAAAAACATACCAAAGGAATCATGATGACTAAGAGAATTGAAACATGAATTACAAAACCATGGATCTAATATAGGCATTTTAATGAAAAACAGTACAAAAACAAGTACAATCAAAAGAAGAAAATCAAAAGATTATGATACCGATGTGTTCTTTTTTGGGTTACTTTTTCAATTTCCAAAGTCAAAAAAGAAGGTTGATCAGTTGATCCGCCGTCGGTTGATCAATGGAATAGTAAAAATGTCAGAATGTGTAGGTTAAACTTTGGGAGAAGATATTAATAAAAAAGGTTGATCAGTTGTGTACGTGGCAAAATTCTAAGTGGGTAGATCAGTTGATAAAAAGTACAAGTCTCTTTTTGGAATTTTGAAAAAAAATGTGGATAGGGGACCATATGTGTACTTTGTGTCCATATTTGTACTTAGCCCTTACTGTAGGGCTTGCATTCAGATAGAGTGCCATTCTTGCTTTTAATTGTCGCCTTTATTTACACCCGACCTCATTCGACAAGATTTGTTTCCAATCACACGTAAAAAAATTGCCTTCCGTGATTAGATATTCTAGTTCCGCCACTGTCGTATGGCACGTGTAACATACTGTTTTCTTTTAAAATAGTTGTTTTTCGATGCAACTAAAGGTTTATAAAGTTCATAACAATTATACAAAACCCGAAATAAGATCAAAGCACACATAGCGGAAGCGATTTAACAAGATCATAATTAATAACACAATTATAATTAATCGAATTGGGGTTACATACCTTTATCCTAGTGAAGATCCATAAGATCACTAACGAATCACTAATTAGGGTTAATGACGAACATTACCAAGATATAGTCTAAAGTAAGACTACATTACGTTCTTGTGCACACGTAATACAACGAGCTAACCGTGATTCTAGCACGTTTAAACCGAGCTTCTACGCTTGTGGAAAATCTACCCAACAACCCTAGAGAGGGGCTAGGACTAGATTATTGCTAAACCAAAACCAAAGGATAAAAGGAACCCTAAAAAGGTGTTTTTCCTTTGGTGTTGATCAAACAAAGAAACCAAAAAAACCAAACAAACCAAACAAAAACCCTAAGGGCTGCGTTTGGTTGATCGGCCAAAAGAGAAGAGAAGAGAAAAGAAGGGTGAAGAATTATGAGGGTAAGGGGTGTGTTTATATAGGCTAGCAATTCTTGGATCCCAAGTAATAAACCAAAAAAGACAAGAAATGTTTTCTTCCTTTTCCTTGCTTCTCCACCGCCGGTCCACCCATAAAAGGTCATTCCGGATCTTTCTTTAACTTTCGTTTAATATTCCACGTTAACCGTTTAATCCTTAACTCTTAAACTTAACGACAGTTAAATGTTCAAAGCTCGATTTAATTTAATAAACATATAAATATATATATTAAATAAATTAACTCTTTACGTATTGTGTGCAATCCCGTAATCTCGAGTTCGATCCTAACACACGACTATTAAATTTATGTCCATAAACTTTCAGCTCCCACTTGGACAAATTTGAATATCATGATTACATTGACTAGCTTCTAGTTACACCAACAATGTCTGTTAGCCCTATATTTTATATAGTCGAACAAGAATTTAATAGGTCATCTTAGTCGTTAATGGTCTAATAGGTCATCTTAGTTGTTAATGGTCTTGTATTGTAATAGGTTAGTCGAGTTAACCGGGCTTGGACTTTAAGCTAATATTGTATAAGTTAGGGGCTCTAAGCCCAAGACAAGCCACGCCCGGCCCATGTTACTAAGCCCACAACCCATACAAGCCTTGGATATATAAACCCTCTTCCATGTGTGGAAGAGGGTTTTGGTTACATTTTACTTCTTCTACAATAATCATGAAGGAACAAAGCCGTTACAAACAAGATTATGGAATAGTGATAATCTATGACCTAACAAGTGGGTTGTTGTTTCTAGAGAGAGAAACTAGAGAGAGAAAGATGAGAGAAATATGTGTATTATAGAAAATGTGAACTGAACAACCAACCCCTTTCCATGAAGGAAAGGGGCCTTATATACCCTCACCCTTAATGGGTTTGGGTCTACAACCCATGAACAGGCCCATGGGTTGGTTAGTAACTAAAGTTTAATACAATAACTAACTACAAGATAAACAAGTTTAATAATATTGTTGGAGTGACCGATACTTTTAATATACATTAAAAACGTATTTCTAACAATCTCCCCCTAAGGGAGGTCACTCCAAATTACAAAGTTCTAAACCTAGTTTACTATACTAAATATTTGTTATTGAGCTCGTAGTTGTTTCTCTTTTCATCTTTTCTTTTTCGGCTTGTGAATATGTTGTAATAATCTTTGAGCTTTGGCTTGCAACATGTTCTTTTGGCTTTGACTTGTCTTGTAATGTGAGATCATCTTCACGTGCAGTCTTTGCCTTCTTGTGATATGTGGCCTCCTCGTGACTACATGTCCCACATACTTATACTTTTGTTGAATTCTTGAAAGTTTCAAAGTTTGTTACAGCGGAAGTCTTTATGTTGAACTTTCTTGAATTTAGCTGACATATTGATGTAGAAAATATAAGCATGTGACGACGACTTCATCTGGTAAACCGTAACGCCACCGTCTTCAAATGCAGCAACATAATAAGACACGAATAAAATGGCTTTGACAGTTTATTCTGATTTGGTAGCGTTTTACCTCCGGTCGGTGAAGACCGTTGGACGATATTGTATATCGTACTTGTGACATGTAGCTCTAATTAAAGATCTCCTTGACAAGATTTCGCGGGTAAACCCGTTCTCTTTATTCGATCGTCCAAAGCTAACTACGAACATAAAGAGTGAACCATTTTGGATAAAATATCCTAATGATTGAAGCCGTCAATTCATGAACCTGGAACAAGTGAATTTCTATTAAGATTTTCACCATTGTTGCTTTCCAATTGTCCGGAGCTTGATTCGAATAGAATCTTGCTTGTCACCTACCGTAGTGTTGTTTGATGTTGACACTGGAAGGATTTCCACTCATCACTGTGAACACTAAAGAGTGCCAATCTGAGTGTTCTGGCAAGATCAATTGGATAATTCGTAGAGGCCCTGGAACAAGTTTGAATTCAATTAAGAATTAAACCATCGTTTCTTTCCAGTTATCACAAGCTCGGTTCTTAAAGAACCGCACGTATCACCTACCATGAGCTTGTTTGATGTTGGATCAAGCAGGATTTCCATCTTCATTGTAATACTTTCGTATCACTTAGATGTTCGGGCAATATTACAAGAATATTGCGTAGGAATCATAAAAAAATCTTTCTACTTTTTGAAATGTGTCCTAATGAAACTTTTGATGATCTCATGGCTCTAGACTCAATGGTGCATTTTGATTTAGTGAGCGGAGGCTGGAGAGGATTGCCACCTTTTCAATATCAATTTATTCGGAGTGAATAAACCAATAGATAACATGTTGAACTCCATGACATAAAAACAAATATCTTTTGAGAGATATTTGAGTTGACTGGGAGGGGTTGTGCATCGCATCACTGGGTCCATGATACTTTCGACTTCAATATGAGTTGATCCGGTTTCTGCCTAAGTTGTAAGGAGGGCTTCTTTCTTTACACCCTTTATCTTTACAAATCTTTTTCATTCTTCAACCCCTTCAATGCTTACCAATACATCATCACTAGCACCTTGTTGTGATTGTTCCAGTGTTAGCATCAGTAATTGGTTGGCATTCAACTTCGTTCATAATCCATTCCCCATCTTTCCTAAGGACTACTATTTTCTAACGATGGAATTGTCCTTGGGAAAATTCCTCCGGTTCTGGAAGAATCATTGGACTAGTACCTAATCCTACCACCCTTTTGTCATCACAACCGTCTTGAGTTAAATGTGTTTTGGGTAAGTATTTGTCACAATGAAAATTCCTTAAAATCACGGAGGTACTTGTGATATGAATATCAATAGTTTTTACTATTTTCTAACGATGGAATTGTCCTAGGGAAGATTCCTTCGGTTCTGGAAGAATCATTGGACTAGTACCAAATCCTACCACCCTATTGTCACCACAACCGTCGTGAGTTAAGTGTGTTTTGGGTAAGTATTTGTCACCATGAAAATTCCTTAAATTCACGGAGGTACTTGTGATATGAATATCAATAGTTTTTGTACCTTCAGTGTTTTTGACATAAAAAATGCTCCCCCTTAACATATGCATAGCACATATCAAGTTGGATTTTTCCTTAAGCCTTTTTCATTTTTAGCCACGTATATTTACAAGTCTCCTTAATCCTATTGTCTCCCCTTATCCAAAATGTTAACCATCAATATTTTGGATATTAATAGATTCACCGGTCTTTGGGTAACAAAATGAAATCCATAGAACATATTAATGCTCCCCCTCAAGTTAATGAGGGTTAGTTGTAGTGCTTGAGTATGATATATTTTGAAAGATTTAGAATCTCGTGAGAAATTTTGGAAAATTATCATACTTTCACACTACAGCAAGCCACAAAAGCACAATATTCACAGTATTTACATATTCGCAAGTAAGATATGGAGTTGACCTGAGATAGTACGACCCATTTTAAATAGATCGTTCCATTAGCTTGTGGTGCGCTCCATGTACCACTGACGAATTGTTCTAGACTTCTCATTAAACGTCTTTCCCTCAGCTTTTCAGTAATCTTCTTGATCATGTAGTGAGCACTTTGTATGTATCTATCGTGCCACTTTACTGTAACCTTGGGATGCTTCCTGGTGATGTTGAGATGCACCAATGTGTCCCGTAGTTGTTGAAGAGTCCCATCAATAAACTTGTGAAGTTCCGCGACTCTCATGAATTTCTTCTCACCGGATCCATTTAAGTAGAAAGTACATGGAACCGGTTTTGTTGTACTCATGTAGGGGCTTTTGTCACGATGGATATCCGGAACTTCAGTGTTTGGAGAAGTGAGATTCAGCTTCCTCTGATAACTTTCAACACCAAGTTACAAGTCTTCAACTCTCTTCTTGATTACAATGCGACGTGTATACATTCTAAGAGCTGAATTCAAGGCAATGATGTTTTCAGCTTCCAAATGTCTGAGTGTACATTGAGTCATCAGAAGCATCATATCTTCAATGTCTTCAAGACGAAGATCCGAAAAGTCTCCTTCCATGATGGTGTAGTGGTTGTCCTCTTCTCTTTTCAGTTTGATCTCTGTTAAATGATGGTAACCGATCTTGGGTTGAATTCTCACTCCTAGAATGGTTTTGATTCCATACGACTTGATGGACTGATTTGAACCCACATGCATAGCTGTAAGCTCGTCGTATGGTTTCGTTCAAATGCGATGCACCTAATTCGACATAGTGATCATAATTAGGAACAAGGTTCCTCCTCCAGAGACGATCACTTTTTTCTCAATTCACAGTATTGACCCCCAATTTGTATCTTTTCCTAAGGTTAATGATGTCGCATATTTGTTTGCTCCCTTCATCAAATACTCGAGGTTACGGATTACAAAGAAGTCGAGTGTGATATGACCGTTATCTTCTGCTGTCGAGAGAGGGGCGTTTTCAGGTCTATGAAGACATGTGTTATAAGGAGTGTTCATTGCTTTTAAAAGCTCATTGGCATTGTACTCACATTCCATTATGCCGATCTTGGAATTGGCAAGGAAGTTGGGATCATTGAGTGCTCTCACAACCATAGCTGGAGTAATGTTAACAGTCCCATAATGGTAAACTAAGAAGGCATAGAAGTCAATGAGATTGCTGAGGATTTGAGAGAAGTCGTTTGCATCTTCTTGAGTGAATGGACGAATGCCAACAACTTCTGTAACCCAAGGTTCCTCGGGTGCATTTTCATCTACGGTTATTGTATCCACCCATGCCGGATCACTTGATTCTGGAATGTCTAAAACTGGTTCAGTGACTGGGAAATTCGTGACTGGTTCAGATTCTGGAACTGAATGAGTTTCTGGAATCTCCTATACAGGTGCAGATTCTGAAAATTTAGGTATTGGCTGATTAGATTCCGAGAGGGGTTGTTCTAGTACTTGCAGGGTAGATGTGGTAGCTTGGACAGATGGAACTGGAACAGATGAGGCTACCTCAGAAGCATTAACATCATGAATTTGTTTGGTGCGTTTTCCTTGTTGAGGTGTCTCAGTTGTAGGAATGGTTTGTTCTTCGGTAGCATCCTCTTTTTGAGAATCACCTTTCCCATAAGTTTGATCATCACTAGTAGCATCCTCATCATCCAACTTATCTTTGTTTGAGGTTTCATCATCTGCGTCCTCATCTTCATCCTTTTTCTCCTCCTCATCATCCTCTGGTTTATCTTCATCATTGACATGTTCATCCATACTTTCATCATCGTTTGGCTTTTCCACATCGTCATCATCGTCATCGTCATCATCGTCATCATCATCATCATTTCTGGTATCATCATCGTCTTCTTCACTGTCATCGTCGTCGTCCCCATTATCAGCTTCATCGTATTCATTTGGTTATAGACTACTGTATGGGGCGACGATGCTATGCTTTTCAAATATATCGGTGTCTTCATCCATAGCCGTCTTAAGAGCCTTGTGGAGTGCTATTTGAGCTGGCGTTTGGTTGTAAGACCCGATTTGAATCATCCGAGCATGCAATAGCTTCTTCAACTCGTAGTCTGTGAGCCTTTGAGCAATTAGATAATCAGACTGCTGAGTGTCTGAAGACATGATCATCAATTTGCTTGCAGCAATCTTTTTCATTTCGTCACGCAGAGCAGGGAGTGCTGTTTCAATAGATCCTTGAACCTTTTCATTGATGGGTTCAATAAGAGTTGCGTTAGCTTGAACAAGTTCTTCTTTCTCGTCTTTGTACTTCCTTTTCAGTTCGCGAAGACGTTTGATTTTTTCTTGCTTTCTGGCTGCTTTAGCTTCTAGGCTTGCTCTTGATGACTCTTCAGTTTGTTGACGAGTTGCTAATTCTTCTCGAAAGAGGTCGAGTTCCTTTTCATAGTCTTTCTTTGAGGATTCTAACTGATTTGTGACTAGAGTAGTCTTGTCCTCTTGAGCCTTCAATTGTCGTTCGATGGTCATCATAAAATCTGTGTTGACAGGTGGAGGTGACGGCAATGGTGTTGCTTGAATGGTTGATCGTGAAGGGGTTACAGGAGTTGTCATAATGGTACTGGTTACTGATGTTGTGGCCAAAGTTACAGGGACATTAATCATGTTCGGGTTTGATGAAGGATTAGTGTTAGTAACTTCAGATTCTAGAGAGTGAAGGTTCAAGTATGTACCTACTGGATCTGACAATGAAGTGGATTTGGTTACACTATTCTCCTTTTTGATGTCAGTTATCTCTGTCTCCATGTGTACCATCTCTGTTTGTACAGGTGGAATATCATAGAAACTTGTGTCGTGGTGTTCGTGCTGCTGATCATCGTCTTCATCATGAGCGGGCCCGTCCTCGTAAGCATCGGGTTCTCCAAAGTCAACAATGTCATAAACTTCGATTTCCTCTGACCCGATCTACTACCTCTTGTTTCTTTTCTACTTCGTTGGAAAACCTGCTTCAATTCCTTTAGTTGTTGTTTTTCAGTTAAAGGAGTTTGTTGTTCTTTGATATCTTCATCCATGAGAAGTGTTTTCTTTCCCTTGGCCTTTTTCTCCCATAGAGGCAAGGTTCTTGTTCGTTTTCCTTTGTCTTGTTTTGGTGTATCAGCTTCTGAAGAATCAGTTTCCTTTCTTTTGCTTCTGGGTTTTGGTGCCTTGAACTCTCCAGCAGCTACTTTCTTTTTGTGTTCTTCATTTTCTTGCATAAGTGTCTTATATGCAGTACTCTTTTTTATTCTATCGTTCAGCATTCGGGACTGGAGCTGGAATACCTGAATAAGTAATCTTAGCTCCTTCTTGTCTCATGCTTACCATGAAAGAATCATCATCTTCTGAGTTGACGAAGAATTCGCCACGTCTGTCGATAGCTTCATCGGCATTCATGAAGTATGATGATAAGCTTTGTGAAGCGTGGAAACTGAAGGTGTTCAGATTTCTTCTTAGCATTTCTGAAAGCTTGATAATAAAATTCTTCCCACATAAGAGAGGCATAGTCTAAATTGAGGCGCTTGTAGATTCCGTAAAATATACGAGCCCGAGAAAGTCTCAAAGAATCTGAACCACTGGCTTTTCTAGTCAAACACCAGATAATGATGGTAAAAATTGCCTTCTATGGTTGTCCAAGCCTAGACGTGTTAAAACTATACAAGTTTGGCAATTCTTCATTATAGCCGAGAGACGTAATCAATTTTATAATTTCTTCTTTGTTTGGATCAGCAGCATACTTTTTCCCTTTAGCTAAAGAAGGAAATCCAAAAATTTCCCGAAACTGATCAAGAGAAAATTCCTTTTTCTGTCAATTGATAGTGAATGAAAACTTTGTGTTTGTCATTGCTTTGATGGATGTCCAAAACTCATGCATGTAGATTTCTGGAACACTTGCTGAGATCCTCAGTGCATTTTTGATCGGTGAGAGATCAAGTATTTCGATTGTGATTCTGAATGCTGCTTGTGATGGAACGTAGCCTTCTTTCAATCGTTGATTATTGGGAGTGAGTTTAAGGCGCTTTTCTTCTGGTAGGAGTGCAAGGTCGAGTTCAATTTGTTGAGCTTGTGTGCGAGACATGATTGCTACTAAGACAATTCATACACGTTGATACACAAGAAAGATATATCATGATGTATACACCTTAACGCATCATATTGCAACACTTAAAATATAGCAACTTAAAGCAACAAGCACATGACATACAATAAAGGGGAAAGGCTGAATTTATGTAACATTTTTTTTTCAAATTAACTAATGTATGCAAGATACTTTTTTTATTCCATATCTACGCAACATACTTTCAAATACTTACTAATCTACGTAATATTGACCAAAATATGACTTGTTTGACCGGTTACCAATTAGAAAAGTTACAGTTTGGTCCTTTGGTCTACGTGTACTTCCCCCGTTAGTCCTTTGACATTTTTTCGTTAAAAACTTAGTAATGATACTTTAACTTTAATACACACTTTTTTATCCACGATTTAATACACACTTTTTTATACGTGCAATTATATACACGTTTTTATACGCGAGAAAATTTGAACTTTGATAGACGATTTTAGCGTCAAAACTGATCTCGTAGACTCCGAAAATCTCGAGCTAAGTCAATGTATACGTTCTCTACAACTTTCATGTTTTACGTTTTTCATGAAAAAGATATTTAGATGGTCGAAACCTCGAATTAAAAATGTGACAACAATACTAGTATTTTTAGTAATTAAGTAAATTCGGATTCGACGATCTCGTTTAGTGCTAAAAACTTACTTTTAAGTCTCTAAACCTATCAGTGACTAAATATAGACAGTCTATACATAAAATATTATTAAATAAAGTTTAAAACTTATAACGATAGTAGTATGATAAAAAAATGGAAAATTAATAAGCGCATATCGATTCCATTACGTATCTGAAAAATATAATAGTGAAAAGAAATTGCTCAAAAACTTCCTGGTTTAAAATTAAACTCAAACACATAACATGCGTCTAAAAATGTGTATCGAAGTGTGTGTATACAAACGTGTATAAAAAGGAGTGTATAAAAAAGTATATAAAACTGTGTGTATACACACGTTTTTATACAATTTTTAATACACACAATTTTATACATATGTTTTTATACAATTTTTATATACGTTTGTATACACACACTTCGATACACATTTTTAGACACATGTTTTGTGTTTGAGTTTAATTTTAAGCGAGAAGTTTTTCGAGCAATTTATGTTCACATGTTTAGATACGTAATCGAATCGATCTGGTGGACTTTTTAAATTTTCTATTTTTATCATACTACTATTTTTGTAAGTTTTACACTTTGTTTTATAATATTTTACGTATAGAATGTCTATATTTAGTCATTGATAGGTTTAGAGACTTCAAAGTAAGTATTTAGCACTAACCGAGACCGTCGAAATTAAGATTTACTTAATTACCGAAAATACTAGTATTGTTATCATAGTTATAAATCAGGGTTTCGACCATCTAAATGTCTTTTTCATTAAAAACACAAAACATGAAAGTTGTAGAGAACGTATACATTGACTTAACGTGAGTTTTTCAGAGTTTAGGGGATAAGTTTTGACGTTGAAATCGTATGTCAAAGTTCAGAATTTCTCGCGTATAAAACGCGTATATATTAACATGTATAAAAAGTGTGTATAAAAACGTGTATAAAAATACGTGTATTAAACTCAAGGTATCATTACTAAGTTTTCTAATGAAAAAATGTTAAATGACTAACGGTGGAAGTCCACGCAGACCAAATGACCAAACTGTAACTTTTTTAAGTGGTAACCGGTCAAACAAGTCACATTTCGGTCAATATTGCATAAATTAGTAAGTATTTGAAAGTATGTTGCGTAGATCCAGAATAAAAAAAGTATCTTACGTACATTAGTTAATTTGAACAAATACGTTACATAAATTCAGTCTTTCCCCTACTAAAAAATCTAACATGTTCTATAGCAGAAAAACCATCACTACCCAAAATAATCTCTTAACATCAAGTCAGAATCCACATAAGTATTAACAATTTTTAATTCGGAATCCTAAACAAAGTATAATTCGGAATCCAAATACAAGCAAATAATTCGGAATCTAAATATCAGAAACATAGTTCGGAATCGAAGTTCAAGAACATAATTCGGAAACTAAATTCGTACATTATTCGTAATACATTATTCGGAATCCCAAATCCCATATTCCGAATAGTAATTCGCAATATAACTTCCTTTTATTCGGAATCCAAATAACAAAAACATAATTCGGAATCTAAAATTGTACATTATTCAAAATACATTATTCGGAATCTCAAATCTCATGTTCCGAATAGTAATTCGCAATCTACCTTCCTTTATTCGTAATCCAAATAACACGAACATAATTCGGAATCTATGTTTCACTCATTTAATTTGGAATCCATGTTTCAAGTATTTAATTCAGAATCCATGTTCAAGTATTTAATTCGGAATTCATGTTCAAGTATTAGTTCTGAATCCATGTTCAAGAATTTAATTCGGAATTCATGTTCAAGTATTAGTTCTGAATCCATGTTCAAGATATTAGTTCTGAATCCATGTTTTAGAAACTAATTCGGAATTCATGTTCAAGTATTAGCTCTGAATCCATATTCAAGAAACAGTTCGGAATCAATGTTATATCAGCACTCTGTTTTTATCACACGCGATTATTGCACGATTTCTATGGCATCTCTAGACTAACTAAGCATAACCCTATTGTCTAACCCCTATTTCTAGCAAAACCCACCAGTCTATATTAATTTTCATTCAAAAAATTACATAAACCCTAAAGAACAACTAATTGGGGATTGCGGATAGGAATCAAGATGATAGGGAAGATGCTGAAGAATTAAAACATTTCAAGAGATATACCTTAGATGTGTTAAACAAAAGTTGACCAAAAATTAGAGGTGCGAGGGGAACTGCTATGGTGGCAAGAAGATGTTTGTGTTTGTGTGTTGGTGTGTAGACGAAACAGAGAAGAGAAAGAAAAGGGTGTGGGGTCTTATATTTGACCTAGGTGCACAAGTAGCACACAATGATTTTATGTATCATCATATATTAATGTTTTTATTTAAGAAAGTAAATACTTCAAATGTGCTAAAGCTTAATATATCTAGTATAGATTAAGGTCCAAATTAGTAGTAACGTCTTTATCTACAAGAAGTGGCTATTTTGAGCCCATAAATATAAAATTGCGTATCTACAAAATAAGATTAGATACTTTTTCATCTTGCCCAAAAACAGAATATATCATATCTAAGGAAAAATAAGGATATACTACATTTCATCCCAAAAAACAAAGATCGAGATAATATATCTAGAACAAATAACTCGGTTAAACTTATATAGTAGAAAACCTTGTTGATGAGTTAGGTTGGTTGATGTATTTTCAATAACTCCGTCATGCATGTATATTAAAAATATGATCTTGAAAAACCTTTTATGTACCTTAGGTTCCTACTCGAGTTAATTGAATAAGTTGGATAGTTGTAAAAAAGTTTAGAAATACACTTTCAAGATGAAAAGCTAAATCGGTTTCTTTCGGGTACGCTTAACGCTGGTCTAATAGATTCCTGGTAGCACACATAACGTTGGTCCAATTGGTTCTTGGTAGCATATCGTTGTACTATTTTTACTTATTCCATGCACCGAATAATGTGATTAGCACTATTTAGTAGGGGTGGCAATTTTCGATCCGACACAAAACCCGATCTAAAATCGACACGAAAATTAACAAGTTCGGGTTGAGTATAACAAACTTTGGGTCAGGTTTGGGTCGACCTATCTGACCCGTTTATTAAACAGGTTAGGTTTGGGTTGGAATTAAATTAAGCGGGTCGACCCAACAACCCGTTTAAGATTTTCTTTCCTCATATTACAAAATGATTAATATTTTATCATACGTGTTAACTAGGTTAAACGAGTCGAACCTAAACACATTTAACATGTTAACACGTGTAATGTGCCTGTTCTTTTATGTAAAACTTGTTAAATGGATCAACCCGAAACTTGTTTAACCTATTCAACCCATTTAACCTATTTAACACCAACCCATATATATATATGGGTTAAATGGGTTAGGTTCGGGTTATGTGTAAACAGGTTGAGGTTGACATAGATGACCCTATTAATTAAATGTGTTAGGTTTGGGTTGAGAGTTTCTAACCCGCCAACCTTACAACTCAAACCCGCTAACCCGAACCTGACCCAAATTGCCACCCCTACTTTTTGTCATATTTAATGTATATGTACTATCTTATTCTCCGGTGACATTTCTTCTTCACATCTCAACAAAGAAACACACTTCTCCACTCTCAGAACTCTCTAAAAATCAAAGATAAATTCATGTTTTTATAAGTCGGACATTTTTCATGAGGGTCAAGTTCTAAAAATATCTCAAACTTTCAAAAATTTCACACTATCATCTTTTCCGATGGGGGTCACCTGACCCCTTTGACCCCCCCCTATGGCTCCGCCTCTGGATCCAGGTATGGCATGTGCAACACACGATATTTTTGTAAAATTATTGTTTTTCTATAGTGATATTTGGGGAATGCCAAGGAAAGTGAGCAGGAATAGTTGTGAATTTGATCTTTGAAAAAGAAACAAAGTTTATTAAGGAAGAGATGATAAATAGTAATGTAAATAATTGAAGGGTAGAGTACTTCTTATCATTTACAAAAAAGTACTTTCACCCTAAGGCACTTCTTATCATTTACAGAAAAGTACTTTCACCCTAAGATTCTCTTTTTGTGAATTGGTAAATCAATGCAAATTTTTAGTACACTGTACATGTTTCTATTTTTTTGTATGTGGTTCAATCATTGGCATGTGCTTCTTTCAAATCATGTATTCATTCACCAAAAGTTGTTCAATTTATTGGGACGACTTAAATGGGATATTGTAGGTATGGGTGGATGTGGTTCATCAAACTTATACGGACGAAGGAAGTAAGAAATATGGCAGTAAATGGAGATGTTTTCTTTTTAATTATCTTTATCCTTGGTTCTCAACATGATTTACATGAGAAAATGAGGTTAATTTTTTTAGGATTTTTGTGTCACATTTGTTACACACAGTTACCAAAAATAAACTTAAGTTATCAATGCAAAAAAGAAAGAAATGTTTTACCTGGTAAAATCGGAGTGAGCTCAACTTGACGAGATTTGAGCATTTTTATCATAAATGGTAAACCTAGTGCTTGTCAAAAAATTATTATAGTTATAGATACTTATGTTCACGTGAAAATATTATAGGTATATTTATACAAAAAAAAGGAAAATATGAAAAATTACTTCAAAGGTTGCTTTTTAATTTAGAGAAAGTATGCATTGAAAGAATTAAATTAATGTTTGTTTGTTGATGACTTGTTCGGATGATTTAGGATTTTTCATTGATGTACTTTCATTAAAAGATTGATGTAAGTAGTGACGTGTTGGACGTGTTTGTAATTATATGACATGTTGTATATTTGGTAAACATGTTGGATATCCAAAGTTTTGATATTATGTTTATCGCTACCAAAAACAAAAAAGAAGTAGCTTTTATAAACTCGTAAAATACACTTGAAGTATCATACCAACATACTAATGCCTAGAATTGTGACCTTAGGAAAAACAATAAATGATATGTGAAATACTAGACTATAAACTTAACACTTTATGGATAAATAAAGTGGTCAACACACTTGAATCTTATTGATGTTTTATTTGTTTATAGTTCTTATTGATTGATAAAACAACACACTTGAATCTTATTAACGAGTTACTACTTAAGTTTGATAAGTAGTAACGAGTTAAACGAGATGAAGATGATCATCATACCACACCGATACAAAGCAAAAGAGAATTCACTACCTGAAAATCCACCACAAATGTCGTGACCACTAGATTCTTCATCACGATTAAAACAAGAGAGAGAAATATGATGAATAAACCATTATGATCCTAGAATTTCTCACTTTATACGTTTCAGGAATCACCTATGTACATAAGTGATGATGTATAGTTCCTAGTCGGGTTATATAGCCCGACCTACGTGTACTACCCTTATCCAGTCCATCACGAATAGACTATGACACCGACATTGTGGGTCGCGCCCTGACCGTACGCGATTAGGCTCAGATAGAATCATAGTCAAATTAGGACTATGATTTACCCAAAATTAATAGGATATACACTCTCCTTAATTATAAGATAAGTATATTGTGCACATGGTAAGTATCCTCTTATTGGGCCACACGATTTGAGGAACCCGCCTAGGATTCCATCGGGTATAAAGAGAACATCTCGATTCCACTCAAAGGTACGACTCTCATTGTTAATGGATGTCTCAAAATATTATTAGTGTTAACTAATCTTTCTTAGTTTTGATCACGACAAATTACAAAGACATTATCGTCAAACATAATCGAAAGACGAATTATTTGACAAACACTATCATCAAGGTAATAATCATTTATGTCTTACACAAACATCTCTTAATCATGTTTAGTGATCATAGAAAGTGATTAGACTTAATTCTTACATTTTGTCTTTAACACCCCCAAATTTACACGCAGGGGAATACATCTTTGGGTGCTAAACAATGATACAACAACACATAATTTATAAAGAACGACTCGAAAAGAGACGTTTTAGATTTATCGTTCCTAAAACATTTGTCAGAGTAGCGTAGGCCCGACCTCCACACTGTTTGAGCATATTGTATTGAGAAGTCAGGTATACGGCAATGTACCAATAATCTGGAGGTAACCGAAAATTAATAAATCTCTCGTCTTATTAGACTGATATGGGAGTGTCTAAGGGCTCGGTTCCATGAGCTTATTGCAATTTATGCTATATACAATTATCATTGTTGATGCAAATTATTATTTGATGCTTATAAGCATGCCACAAACTTATAATCTTTGCTTGTGTTCAAATTGATTACATAAACCTATAGATTCACTCGGCATTTTTGTTGATGTTTTACTCACATGTATTTCAGGTAATCAGGAAGGGTGAAGCTTGGAAGCCACGGGAATGAATGTTGTGCACTACTTTGCAATATAAACTCTTTGAATATTTGTCGTTCCTTTTGTTCAAAACAATTTAAATCTTTTGTTTTGGTTGTACTTTGGTTACGATGTCTTGGGACTACGCTACTCTGACAAATGTTTTAGGAACGATAAATCTAAAACGTCTCTTTTCGAGTCGTTCTTTATAAATTATGTGTTGTTGTATCATTGTATAGCACCCAAAGATGTATTCCGCTGCGTGTAAATTTGGGGGTGTTAAAGATTGGTACCAGAGCCATGAGTTATAGAGAACTAGGTCTTTTTCTAAAAACCTAAACTATAACTGTCGGTTTTTTTTTTTCAAAGAGTCGGTGCACATGATTTCGCGTGACTTCAGGTTCAAGCTACTTCTGGGATTAAAACTTTAGTATACATTATTATGTATGCCTTATTGCTAAGTATTTCTAAATAAATACTATAATCCTTTATCGATATATATTTATGTCGTTAAACTTTTCGATAAATGTTTATCATTTATTAATGATTAACTTAAATAAATACAATGAATTTTCAAGATCTTTCTGTATATGTTTTTGAAGTATTTAAATTGCTTTTATTGCAAAAATTTTATATTATGACCTTACATACCTTCATATGTGCGCGTTACTTTCATTATTTAACCCTTTGTGATATCTATATAGATATCCAAATTGCTTTCCGGCTGTTTGTGCTTGGACGTCTTGAAACATAATCTCTAGACCATTGTGTAGCAATGTGTCCTTGGAATAGACTAACCGCTATCGTGTGAGTCATACATTTTGAAACATTTCTTATAATCGTGTTGAATAATATCATGGTTTTTCATAATATTTTGTTGATTATTATCACCGTTTTACACGGCATGCGAAGATTTAACTTATTGACATTTATATGTATCGACTCCGAAGTGTATTGTTCGCTTATATCTCGGTAACGTCATCGTTATTTTATAAATCATCGTCTAGATTATGGCACTAGAATTGGAATACGATTTTACTTATATAAAAATGTATCATTTGTTTTTCATTAACCTTCTCGCTCCCGGAGTGTAGCATGTTAATGTTCCATTCTTTTCTTGCTATGTTTTGTGTTTTTGACAATCGTGGCACCAAGGAGATTTGCCTACATTGCATTTTGAAATCTAAATTACGAACGTCTTTCACCGTTTTGCTTCCTAAATTTCGTGTTGAATACCTTGAAGCATTTTCTGTCATTCATCATGCTATATATTATTTGATGCTCATTACGAGATTTATTTTTTTTCGTTGTTGTAAAATCCACAAGACATGTGTGTATATATGTATATATTTTGAGCCGTTAAGAAGTGTCGAAAAATACACTTTATGCAGAAACTGTAGGGGCAGTATAAACAGGTCAAAACTTAAAAGTAAAACCTGTGTTTTTAAAATAAAATAGTCAAACCTGCACAGAACTTGCAGGGGTATTTTGGTCATTTTACATTGGTTTTCAGGTCTCGGGTAAAACTAGAAAGTCGTCTGAAACGTCGTTTTGCATCAAAATGCTTTAGACTCTGAGTCTTGGAAATGTCGTTTATCGGGTCAATTAATCGGCTCATATTTAAAAGTCAAATCTGATAGAAAATTCGAAACATGGGTTTTAAACGTTTCTAAGCAGTTTTGAGTTCATTTGAGATCGTAAAATTTTAACGAATATTATTTTACAACTAACTAATACTAGTCGCATGTGAAAATGTTTAAAAATAGAAATATTTTAGGATTAGCAATTACCGAATTAATGGTGTAATTTGAAAATGAATAATATACTTTCTTAAAAGCATGTTGTGTCTAGTATCTTACATAGAATACACATATGGATTGATTTATTCTTTTTATATATATGACTCATTTGTCATTCGATGTTATTTTATTTTTATTTTTATTTTCTTCTAACCTTCCACTGATTCGGGTTGAGTTTTGAAGTTTGTCTTCACATTCTTCGTCGACATTATTATCACGTGTCTCATGGCGTTTCCGTCTAAACCTTATAATCTTTTGAAACCTTAACAACTTGTAACCATTTCATTGGTTGTTTTATGAGCTACTATTTGCTACTTTTTGCAAACCTTTGGCTACTTTATACGTTGTCATAATGTCATATTATAAATAAATCTGATATTGTTTTACGATTATTTTCACCAATTATTTTTACTTTGGTCTTATAAAATACTTTTCGTAAGATTAAAAGTTGCTTATTAAGTATCTCACAAATTACTTGTATCCTATAAATTTATAAAGTATTTTTAAATTCCATCTTACAAATGGCATGGTTTATATAAACATAAGAAATACTTTTCGACGAAACTGAGCACTGCATTGCTATTCCTAAATTATACATGGCCTGATCACCTATGTCTAATTTAGAAGGAGCCATGCTAGGCTGAATAATAGTCCACTTAAAAATCTTGATAATAATCAACTTTTTACTTGTATTTATGATAAAGATAAATAAAATGAAATAAAGTGAAAAGAAGTTTTGAAAACCTTTATATCTTATGAAAGTAGCGCAATTTCTATGCATCCGCATACGTTTTCTTACCTTTTCTTGAACGAATTACGCGCTTACGAATACGTTTTTACTCGACAATCGTTTTTCCACTTGTTACTTCATTTTGTCTTATAACTGATTTCTTTTGACCGTCCGTCTAATTACTGATTGTTGATAAATGACTTGAAAGTCTCAATGTTTTATCCTTCCTTCTCGTCCAATCTTCTTTATGCGACTGGGTAGATCTTTGGAATGTCTCCGCAGTTGAATAATGAATTATCACTAGAGTGATTTTCGTATATCCGGGATGACGTCCGTCACTCTCGTTTGTCTCGAAATCCACTCTTGTGAACCGTGCTTTGACTTCTCTCTTTAAACACTAACATCCTTCATTTGATTTGTTTTAATTACAAGTGATTATTAGAAATTTTATTTTATTAAAATTTTTGTATGGATCTTATTTCCGATCATGTATCGACCACTGCTAAGTTAACGAGCTGATAATGGTGAACCACCGACCGCACTAACAAAATTGACAACTTGTTTAATCTTACTATTTCTTATCGTCTTACCATCAACGCCTTTATTTTATTATTCTCTTTAAGAATTCATACGACATTTGTTTCGTTCTCTTTTGTACCATTGATTTCGTATTAATTGTTGACTATTATTTTCATTCGTATTCGTTTGTTATCTTGTCACATTTCGAAACCCGAATATATCCCATGTTATTTTGAAATAATAAACACCTGTATGTATTTCTACAAAGTATTATAAATTTTTTATGGAACTTTTATACATTTTCTAATGATTTTCAATTATCGAAATAACCATTACAAGTAAAAGGTCAAATTTATACATCATATTTTGTATAACTAAAACTAATGTTTAAAAATAAAATTATGTTCTACCTTTTGAACTAATTGACTTATCATACTTTACTTTTAATGTAATGAAATTACCGGTTTAATTTATATTCCTAATAATGATTTAATTTGGAAATTATATCTTCTAATTGTAACCAACAATATGATTTTAATTTATAAAATTCATGTCATTCTTTCAAAGTTTCTTAAGACAACCAAAATAAATTATGAAGCTATTTAACTTCTATTTTTAATATATCATCTTTATCAAGAAAGTACCTCAATTGAGTCTTAAGGTAATACCAAATCCGGGACGGATAATTGTGACAAACGTTATTTTAATGTTAATATTTAATTCATTCTTCGCTCTCATTTTTCTAGTATTGTGAATAATTATGTTCTACGGTTACGTGAGTCGAGATCCCTCGTTGATCGTTAATCTTAAATCATTTTACCACATCTTGTTCGTTTATGCGTTTATTGAAGTCATTTTTATCTCGTTATGATCCTCGTATGGAAGATCACTATTTTATTCTGAGTTTAAAACGAATCTCGGGAAGCAGTGTATAAGAAGAAACGATAAGTGTCACCAGGATTTATGCGTGTACTTGTGGAATGATTGAGGACCGAGTTATCAATGGCAACTTATCATGGATATGAAGTTTTTGTAATCTTACTTGCTACTATCGAAGGATCATAGAAGACTCTGGAGATCAAGTGGTTATTATCAAGGGTTCGTTTAAGGTTTTCTCGATGATTAACGGTGGAGATCTATACTCGATGTTTATGTTCGACCTTTTCTTTTAAGTACTTATATGGTGTGTGATCTAGTAAAATGATCGTAATTTGTGAGGACTTGAGACGGAATCATCCGATGACGTCCGATCATGTAGAACACATATTATGTAATATCTTTTTGACTTTCAACGACGATGTTTATTGAGACTTTAATACGCGTTGGCAAAAGTGAGATGGTGTCTTTGTATTATCTTTTGAGTAGGGACCCGCGTATGAGCACCCTCCGACGACGAAAATATTTTTCTTGTTAATTCTTTTTTATGTGTGTCCTTGGCTATCCGGCCAATGGATATCCTTTAATTTGCAACATTCTTTTTAACTCGACTTACCCGAAAATCCTATCATCTATTCTTGTCGTCGAATGAGCTTCGTGAATTCATAAAATTTTCATGTGTCGAGCTTGACAGGTGACTGATGGATAAGGATTTATTTATTCCTTTTTGGTGAGATACAACTTGACGACAAGTTGCGTTTTGTAAAAGAACCAGTGGAGATCGTGGATCGAGATTCACGTAGGAACGTGAAGACTTCTTTATAAGGAATGCCCTCATCCTTCCGGGTAGTGAACAACTCGTGTATGAGGCGAGTTGAGCGTCGGGACGTCGCTCCCTTAAGGTGGTGAGGATGTAAAACCCGTAAAAATAAGGTCATAATTTAATTCTACTTTCAATTATTTTGAAGTATTTTATAACGTTAAATATTATTATGTTTAACGGTTTAAGTTGAAACCGATATTAAATATTATATTTTAATATTTTGACGAGTAACGAGGACTACTAGTGATCGCGATACCGACGGATGCCTAAAATTTTATATTTTATTATCGATCGTTTCGATATTCAATATTTTCGACGATATCGTTTTAATTACGTATCGAGTCGTTATATTATTATTTTTCGTGTGCATTTAAACTTTTTCGTATTTTTACGAAACCCGAGTCTCGTAAATATTTTAAAATTTACAATTTACAATTTCTACCCTTTTAAACTATTTTATTACATTTTGGACCAAAACTATCACATATTGGCAAAAACTACCCTAACCTTACACTATATATAATATTTCCACTACCTACATTCATTTTAAATTTCAATAAAACATAAACACCATCTTTCTTCTTCCTTTTCTATTTTGGCCTACACCACCACCATCCATTCCATCAAATTTTTTTTGATGATCTAGCTTGATTCTTCCAAAACCAAAACAAGTCCCATCCTTAGAATTGAAAGAGGATTCTTTTGGTACCATTTTCATCAACATGCATGAACTTTGAAATTTTGATCAAGAATCTTGGTGAGTAAAGTTGTTAGATGATGTTGCATGTGATTATCTAGTGATAATCATGTGTATATCATGTTATTTTTGTAAAGAAAATATATTTTTGATTTTGGGTTTTTGATTTAGATGATGATACAAGTGTTAGGATTAGATTGTGATGATATAAGGATGTTAGCATGATGATAAAAGTTGTTGGTTTTGATCAAAAACTTGATTTTGTATGGTTTTTAAATGGCCAATTTTGGGCAGTAGGTTTGAGGCCATTTTCGAGGGTCTTAAGTCTGAATATAGGATGATATGATGGGATTATGTTGTAGAGAATTTCGTTAGCTTCGATTTGATATAAAGTAGGCCTTCCAACTCCAAACGAAGTGGAAGATACACTAGTTTGATTTTCGTGTACCGGGAGACGAGTGTTGACACAATCCGAAAATTGTTGTCGATATTTGGATCGAATCTCGGGGACTATAAAATGAGTTTCAAAATGATTCAAGGGCTGTTCTCAGGCCCCAAGTTTAGTATTTTGAGTCTATTTTTAGAATCAAGTGGCGGTTTTACAAATGGAGTTGTTTAGAATGGTCAAAATGGTTTCGTAAGTCAAGGTCGCTAAACTGTCCGGATTTTGTGATTCAAAGATGAGTCGGGCAGGGAACTTTAGAAGTAAAATCTTTTGATGGGATCTTGGGAGGACTTTCTACATATAGTAAGTGAGTTCTCTGAGTAGTATCATAAAAATTTGATGTGTCTAAGTATGGGAAAGCGGCTTGGACATTTGGTATGTTCCGGCAGATTTTTGTTAAAGGCATAGAACAATAAAATGAATATATATGAGAGTGTAATAGTATCACTTGTATCGTTTTCTCTCGAGTTTGTCGTGATTTTATGAGTAGAGTTTTATATTCTTATGTATGGTTTATTTCTCGAGTCTATTATTAATGAACGCACCTCATTTGATAGGTTGCGGTTCTCGTGTTTGAAAGGCATCATCTATCGTCGACGATCGTCTCATTACCACTATTGGCTAAGGTGAGTCTATAGCCTCGCTTTATACTAGTTATTAAATGATTTTAAACCCGCGAGGGGGAATACATGTTTTTATAAACTTAGAACACAAGATTTTTATGGTATGCTTTGTCCCTCTATGAATGGACCCGTGGTTGCCTTTAAATTGCATTAAGTGGTTGCCTTTGTTAAAGCCTCAATTATGGACCGTTAACTAGCTTATGATGGGCTAGCCGCTAGTACAATTAATAGATCTATGGGGGAAGCCGCCCCGGTTCAGTTTTTGTGGACTTGTCATAGAAGCTTAGGCCCGACCTCCACACTGTTTGAGCATATTGTATTGAGAAGTCAGGTATACGGCAATGTACCAATAATCTGGAGGTAACCGACAATTAATAAATCTCTCGTCTTATTAGACTGATATGGGAGTGTCTAAGGGCTCGGTTCCATGAGCTTATTGCAATTTATGCTATATACAATTATCATTATTGATGCAAATTATTATTTGATGCTTATAAGCATGCCACAAACTTATAATCTTTGCTTGTGTTCAAATTGATTACATAAACCTATAGATTCACTCGGCATTTTTGCTGATGTTTTACTCACATGTATTTCAGGTAATCAGGAAGGGTGAAGCTTGGAAGCCACGGGAATGAATGTTGTGCACTACTTTGCAATATAAACTCTTTGAATATTTGTCGTTCCTTTTGTTCAAAACAATTTAAATCTTTTGTTTTGGTTGTACTTTGGTTACGATGTCTTGGGACTACGCTACTCTGACAAATGTTTTAGGAACGATAAATCTAAAACGTCTCTTTTCGAGTCGTTCTTTATAAATTATGTGTTGTTGTATCATTGTTTAGCACCCAAAGATGTATTCCGCTGCATGTAAATTTGGGGGTGTTAAATTGTCAAATGACAAAAGATTTTTAATAAACTTTCTTTTTAAGAAAATGTTTTATTAAAATGGAAAATGTAAATTTGAATATCCTTCAAAGGTAAAAACTACCTCATATATCTCTCTCCCACTAAAAGACAAAAAGGAGCGGAGTCTAGGACTCGCGATTCCTCAAATGCCTATGCGGTTCTCTAGTGATAAAGAACCACATGCACAATTAAGGAACCGCGCTCAGAGAGCCGTTACTTGTTGTCTCCTATAAATAGTGGATCAAATCTACATTTTCTAAAGAACCTTTTTAATTATTATTTCTCCTCTTATCTTCTTTCTATGTATTAATCATTAGTAACGATCACTTAATTTGTTAAGGATGTTAACTCATGATTATCCTCCTTGATCTCCCTCTTTACTTGTCCAAAGAGAATATCACTCGCACACTTGTGATGTGATTAAAGATGAAGCCTTGATGAAGATCATCCATCCATATATCTAGTCATGTTCATCATTTGTTTTATTTGTATCTTGTGTAGATCTAATGTATTTTTGTATACTTGGATTAGTTGTGTCAATCCAATGTATTTGTGTATACTTGGATTAGTTGTGTCAATCCAATGCGTTTGTGCATACTTGGATTAGTTGTGTTGATCCAATGTATTTGTGAATACTTGGATTAGTCTTGTGTAAATCCATTATATATGTGTATACTTGGATTTGTCTTGTGTCGATCCAAGTTACATGTGTATACTTGGATATGTCTTATTGATTTGTAATAAGTCATTTGTGTAAGTTCTCACTTAATTAATAAGTCATTTGTGTAAGTTCTCACTTAACTATAAAGTGATGTGTGTATGAGTCTTGTGTCAATCCAATGTATTAGTGTATACTTGGATTAGTTGTGTCAATCCAATGTATTTGTGTATACTTGGATTAGTTGTGTCAATCCAATGCGTTTGTGCATATTTGGATTAGTTGTGTTAATCCAATGTATTTGTGAACACTTGGATTAGTCTTGTGTAAATCCATTAATATGCGTATTCTTGGATTTGTCTTGTGTGGATCCAAGTTACATGTGTATACTTGGATATGTCTTATTGTTAATCCCATATTAATCCATAACACAAGATTTAGAAGAGATATTTAGAGAGAGAAAGAGAAGAAAAGTAGAGAGAGAAACAAGAGAGATTTTGGAAGGTTTATGTTTACAAGAGAGAGAAAGTAAAATGAACCAACACCCTCTTCCACACATGGAAGAGGGTTTATATACCCTTGGCATATGGACCGTGGGTTTAAGTGACTTGGGTCGGGCTTGGCTTTGTCTTGGGCTTACGCCCCTAACTTATACAATATTAGCTTAAAGTCCAAGCCCGGTTTTCCCGACTAACCTATTAAAATACAAGACCATTTACGACTAAGATGACCTATTACATTCTTGTTCGACTATATAAAATATAGGGCTAACAATCTCCCCCAATGTATCGGTCATCTTAAAAAGCTTAAAAAGCATAAGATGATTGAGTGAATACATTCTTATAGAGAAGATCTTCCTGCTTTGGTCTTGTATCTTGGTCTTGATGTTGTTTGTAACGGATTTGTTCCTTCATGCCTTGTGATCTTTATCTTGAGCCTTTGTCTTTTGACTTAGAGTGCTTGAGATCTTCAGTCTATCCTTGATAGTGTTCATCTTGTGCTCTTGTAACAAGATGACCTATTACCTTCTTACGTTCTTAAGTATCTTGATTATCGCTATCTTGTGCTCTTGTGACTTCTGAATCGACATTGGTTACACAACTACGCCACCTTCTTGATATGAATCAATATATATAGACACGGATGGAATGACTTTGAACATTTCACCCTAACTCGGTAGCGTTTTACCTTCGGTCGGTGAAGACCGTTAGACGGTATTAGATGACGTACCTGTGATCGGGTAGATTTGATTAAGAACCTCCTTGACAGGGTTTCCCGGCGGTAGTAGCCAGTTCTCTTTACTCGACCGTCTCAAAGCAGACTGCGAATGTAAAGAGTGAATCAAAAAGGATACGGTTAACCGTTTGATTAGAGTCGTCAATTCAGAATTCCTGGAACAAGTTTGATTCAAAAAGAATCGCACCATTGTTGCTTTCCAGTTTATCACAAGCTTGATTCATAGAGAATCTTGCGAGTCACCTACCGTAGTGCTGTTTGATGTTAACACTGGAAGGATTTCCATTCGTCACTGTCAGCACTAAGGAGTGTCACTCTGAATGTTCTGGCAAGATCACACGGATTTTGCGAAGAAACCTGGAATCAAGTTTGAATCAATTAAGAATCCAAACTTAGTTGAATTCCAGTTCTCACAAGTTTGATTCGTGTTGAATCGCACAAGTTACCTACCATGAGCTTGTTTGATGCTGGCTCAAGCAGGATTTCCATCTTCATTGTGAATCGTATCACTCAGATGTTCTGGAAATATCACAAGGATAATGCGTAGGACTCGATTGTGTCCTAATGAGATGATATAAAGATCTCGTTTGGCTCTAGAGTCAATAAGTGCGTGTTGGTAATCGGAGGCTGGAGCAGACTGCCACCTTTTCAATATTAACTAACTCAGAGTGAGAAAGTCAATAGATACGTGTTGATCTCCGTGACAATGAGACAAGTTTCTTTTGAGAGAAACTCGAATGGTTGGGGAAGGGTTGTGCATCGCATCACTGGGTCCATGACACTTGTCTTCAAAAGATGTGTTAACCTGGTTTCTACCTAAGTTGCATAGAATATTCAACTCCTTCAATGCTTACCAATACGTCATCATTAGCACCTTGTTGTGATTGTTCTAGTGCTAACTTAAGTAATTGGTCCGCATTCAGCTTCATTCCACTCCATCTTTCCTAAGGACAACTATTATAAAAACATTTTAATCACATTTTCTTCCTTTGTCTCTAATATAAAAACATAATATTAGAGATACCAATTTATTAAAATGTGACAATTTCTGAAAAAACCGATTGGGAGAGAAACATATGTGCACGCATGAATTATGGAACATTTTCAGTCGGGTTGCTCCCCCTGAACAATATATGTGTGTCATGAAACAAAATTTGACAAAATTTTGGAAAAACGACACCACAAAATATGTTGAGGTACGGAGTTGAGATGCCTTATCCGATATAGTATATTACATTGGAAAATTTCATATCATTTTCAGTATGTGTTGGATACATAAAAATATGACAATTTCAGAGATGTACTCCAACAACATTAAAGGCTTGATTTTAAAACGCTCCCCCTCAAAAATTAATCAAAATAACATATGACAATTTTGAGATATAAAAACCACATATGAGGAAGGGAGTGTTGAACACACAATTTTGAAAGATTTAGAAAAACCTTTTGAGAAATTCTTGAAAAATTGTGTTCAACGGTCTTAAAATAATCCGGATAGAAGACTTCTCTTCTATTGCATAGGGAAAGCACACTGAAACGTACACTTCCCTTTCGGGTCCGCTTTTCATGAGCTCAAAACTTTGATTGTTTTGTGACTAGCTCATGACCGAGAAAAATAAAATTCCCGTTGTGAAGGATAAGTTATCATCCGTGATAAATTTTCCTTAAGTTGAAGTTCGAGGTCTAAGCTCACATTTACTTAGAAGTCGTTTTTCATGAACTTAAAAACTTTGAATGTTTTTATGAGAAGCTCATGACCAAGAAATATTATTTTCTCGTTGAGAAGGATAAGTTATCGTCCGAGATAAACTTTCCTTAGTTGAGGTCCGAGTCCTAAGCTGTGATGCGCTTAGAAGTCATTATGAGAGAAAAATCAAGCAGCTTCATTTGCCAAAACCTCCAAGTCTTCTGGAGTCATATACTTCATACCAAGACGGCCAACGAGATACTGAAACCTATTTTGAGACAGGGCTTTTGTAAACAAGCCAGCTATTTGGTACTCAGTTCTGACAAAGTATAATTCCACGATACAGCGTTCTACTTGTTCCTTGATGAACTGATATCTGACTGTGATGTGCTTGGTATGGGAGTGCTAAACCGGATTGCAAGAGATGACTATGGCCGACTTTGAGTCACAATACATAGGTATTTTATCAAAGTGGAAGCCATAATCCGTGAGTTAAGTTCTCATCCAAAGGACTTGAGCACAACACGCGGATAGAGCCACATATTCTGCTTCAGCTGATGAGAGCGAAGTGCAGTCCTGCTTCTTTGATGACCAACTGACAAGCTTGTCTTCCCCTAGAAATTGTACGCTACCAGAAGTGCTTTTGCAACTATCAAGGCAACCTGCGTGATCAGAATCTGAAAAAGCAGTTAGATGAAAACCGGTTTCCTTCGGATACCAGAGTCCCATGTGAATGGTATTCTTAAGGTACCGAAATATCCGTTTAACCTCTTTGAGGTGCTTTTGAGTAGGTCTGGCTTGATATCGTGCACAATAGCATGTGGCATGATGAATATCAGGCCTGCTGGCTGTGAGGTACATAAGTGACCCGATCATACTGCGATATCGCGTTTGATCTACAGGATATGAGTACAAGTCAGCGTCTAGGGAGTTGGTCGATAATGGTGTACCAACGCGAGCACATGAGGTCATACCATGCTTTTTAAGTATCTCTTGAGCATACTTAGCTTGGTTAATGAAGATACCACGTGGGGATTGATGAATCTGGAGGCCTAAAAAGAATTTTAGCTCCCCCATCATTGACATTTCAATTCTGTTGTGCATTAATTTTTCAAAACGTTTTGAAAGTTTTGGGTTCATGAAACCAAAAATAATGTCATCAACATAAACTTGCACTAGCAGTATGTCATCCCCATATTTATTAGTAAAGAGAGTAGGATCAATAGAACCTTTGGAAAATCCTTTGGAAACCAAGAAGTTTGATAGTTCTTCGTACCATGCCCTTGGAGCTTGTTTAAGTCCCTATACAGCCTTTTTGAGACGATAGACTTTGTCAGGATGATGAGGTTCGATGAATCCTTCCGGCTTATTCACATACACTTCTTCCTTCGAATGACCGTTGAGAAAAGCAGTTTTAACATCCATCTGAAAAACCGTGAAGCCCTTATGTGCAGCATAAGTAAGGAATATCCTGACAGCTTCCAAACGAGCAACTGGAGAGAATGATTCATCGTAGTCTATGCCTTCTTGTTGACGGTATCCCTTAACCACGAGACGAGATTTGTTTTTGATGATGGTTTGTTCTTCATCCAACTTATTTTTCCAGATCCATTTGAAATCTAAAATTGACATTCCATAGGGTCTGTCAACAAGTTCCCAAACATTTAGGCGTTCAAACTGATGAATTTCGTCTTGCATTGATTCAATCCACGCATGATCAGTCGTGGCTTGCTTGATGTTTGTAGGTACTGTTGAACTCACGGTAAGTGCATACATACAGACATCGCCATCGGTTTCGAGTTGTCTGCGTGTTCGAACTGGTTGTGAAGGATTTCCAATGACTTACTCTAATGGATGATCATGTGTCCAATGGTGAGTGGATGGATATCGTTGGTAGAATGTATGCATGTTGGACGGATCAACATGTTGAGTAGAAGACTCTCCGACTTCGCGTACCGGTGTACCGAACGGGTTGATAAATTCTTCTTCGTTAGGTTGTGCATCGACTACTTGATTGTTGTTTCCTCCTTCAGCATTGACGGTTGGTGATGTTGGTTGTATGACTGTTTCTTGAGTTTGTTGAGTATCCACTGGAATTGTCTTTTGAGCAACGATTGTTGAAGTAGATGTAGTTGTGTCTTGTTGACTTTGTGCGGGTGCATCAGTAGTACTGACAGTGGAAGGCTTTGACACAACTTGATTGTTTCCATAGTAATATTCTTCAAACATTGGATCATATAAATCAACCAACTCATTCATTTGTGTTATATCCGTCGAGTCTGCTGTAGAAGTACTTTCTTGAAATTCTTGCACGGGACGTACACTGTTTTGTGTAGGTGCCATTGCTGGACATTGAGGAGCGGGACTTGAGCTGTTGTGATCAAGTACCATTTATGGTAATTCGTCAAAGTTCACATGAATTGTTTCAACAATATTCTTTGTTCCCTTGTTATAGACACGATATCCTTTCGACAATGTCGCATACCCCACAAAAATACATGCATCACCTTTTTCTTTCATCTTTTCGAGATTCTCATCGTCTTTAAGAATGTTGCATAAAGATCCAAATACGTGAAAGAATTTGACAGTAGGTTTCCTTCCATTGATGATGTGGTAAGGTGTCTTTTCATGTCTAGGGATGACGAGAGAACGATTCTGAGTATAACAGGCAGTTGCAATTGCTTCAGCCCAGAAGAATAGCGGTAATTTTGAAGCAGAAAGCATTGTTCGAGCAGCCTCAACCAAAGTACGGTTCCGCCTTTCGACGACGCCGTTTTGTTCAGGAGTTCGAGCAATAGACGTTTGATGTTTGATGCCTTCTTCTTGAAAGTAAGATTGCAAGTTCTTGTTCAAAAAATCAATACCCCTATCCGTTCTTACGGTTAAGACTTGAGCTTGAAGATTGTGTTGTATCATCTTGAGAAAGTTTTTGAGAACCTCTGGTGTTTCATCTTTGGACCTTAAGAAGAAAGTCCATGTGTATCTAGAGTAATCATCAACAATTACGAGAATATACTTTTTCCCGTTAATACTCTTTACACGCATGGGACCACATAAATCCATGTGTAGAAGTTACAATCGTCCTTTTGAGCTTGGGGTAGTCTTTGATTTGAAAGACTTCCGTTTTGCTTTCCCCAACTCACAAGAAGAACAAAGATGGTCTTTGACGAATTTTAACTTTGGGAGACCGGTCACAATATCATTTTTTGAAAGCAATTTGATGGTGTCAAAGTTGAGATATTACAATCGTTGATGCCATAACCATGCTTGAGATGATGAAGCTCTAGCCATTAAGCAAATTGGATTTGTTGAAGATGTGTCTTGAAGAGTTACTGTGTAGAGATCAGAACCACGAGAACTTGTAAGAAGGTCATTCCCATCGTAGTCTCTAACATAGCAAGTAGATTTCCGAAAAGCCACTTCCAAATCCGCATCACAAAATTGACCAACCGAAAATAAATTGTGATTCAGTCCCTCGACGTAGTAAACCCGTTTTATAGTGATATTCCCTTGAACCAAATCTCCATATCCGAGTATCGGTGCAAACTGATCATTTCCAAACCGTACCGTACCCAGAAACTTCTCTACGAAATTACTGAGAAGCTTGAGATTGCCCGTCATGTGCTTTGTGCACCCAGAGTCCATTATGAAGAGAATGATCTCGACGAGCTTTTCAATTGGCTCAGTGTCGAAGATTGGTCTAGAATTTCCAGCAATCTCTGGAATCACTTCTTGAATCTTTGCCATGTACACATAATGTGCCTCTAACTCTTGATCATCGGCTTCATCATCAGTGTCATCACGCCAGTCAACTTCATCTGCTGTGAGTGGAATTCCTGCTTCTTCTTTCTTGCACATCAACATCTTTTCCTTGTGATATCCCGAATCCTTAACCCGTTTTGGCTTCTTACATTCCCTAGCCATGTGCCCAAATCCCTTGCAGTTGAAGCATTGAATCCCAGTCTTCTGCACCACTGGAGTGCCTACAGTATCTCTAGCCCCAACTTGATTCAGCATCCTCTAATTATCATACCTAGCATCACGATCATACCTAGGTGCATGATCAACTTCCTTATATCTAGCATTGGATGATGATCTGAGGTTGTTGTTGGTAGGTTTGTAGATCTTCTTATAAGTTGTGGTGAGTAAAGACATGAGTTCCTCAATCTTCTTGTCCCTTGAAGTTTGTTCATCATCACTGTCTCCATCTGACTCAGTGTCATACTTTGGAGGTGAAGTGGGGACAATTGCTTTTGCTTTGTGTTTAGCAGTAGCTAGAGGTTTGGTGGATGAGCTTGATGACTTTGAGGAATGAGTAGGTGGTTGTTGACGGGGAACATGTTTTGTTGAAGTAGCAGCCACGAAAGCAATAGAATTTATAGACCGTTCTGCCTTTTCAACCCTTAGTTCATTCACTTCATTCTGATGTTGTTTCAAGATATCATAAAGTTTGTGATAGGAGATGGTCTTGATATCTTCCCTTTGTTTAACCAAGGTCAAAACCTTTGCCATTCTGGTTTGAGTTGAAGTAGAAACTGAACATTGGCATGATGATTGGAGATGGTGCACTGATTTCTGACAAGCTCATTCATCATTTTGTAGAATCTCGAGTAATATGAGTCAATGGATTCACCATCATCAGATGTGAATTTTCCAAACTTCCAAAGTAGATTAGTCTCGAGATCTTGAACATTTATCGACTCACCTTGCTTTAATCGATGAATTCCATTCCACATTTCTATAGCATTAGGACATGCATCAACTATGGAATAGATATCGTTATCAATTCCAGTGAGTATGAAATTTACAGCATCAGCTTCAGCTTGGAGGAGTTTCTTTTTCTCAGCAGAACATGTGTCAAAATCATCCATAGCTCGTATAGTTGATGAGGTACCATCCTCTGCCTGTGTTGTAATTGGTCTGAATTCAAAAATTGGAGGTGGATTCTCAAGGCAGTGACGAAGAGCAGTTCGGTTTTCTTTTCCGTCGAGAAATCTGAGAAAACGAGATCTCCATTGAACGTAGCAACCGGCAGTGAGCACAGGTGGATTACCGTTGCCACCTTGTTCCAAACGAATTTGATTAGCAGTTGCAATGTTGATGTTGTTGTTAGACATGGTGAATACTTGTGAATGAATTGTAGATCTTAGTGGATTTGTTGTGATGATGTGTGGTTAAAATTGAAATTCCGAAAATTCAATTTTTTTTTCTCAGTCCGACAATAAAATCCTCAGTCTGACATCCGAATGTCCATCGGAATACATGTCGGAATGTCCATCGGAATACCTATCGGAATGTCCATCGGAATACCTGTCGGAATGTCTGTCGGAATGTTCTATCGGAATACCTGTCGGAATGTACTATCAGAATATTGGTTATATCGGAATGTTGGTTCTATCAGAATGTTGGTTCTATCGGAATTTTGCTCTATCGGAATGTCCTGTCAGAATGTTTACCTGTCAGAATGTCTAGATCGCAATATAGCTAAAACAAATTGGACAGAGTAACGACTCAAAAATCCCATAAAATCGTCGGAATCCTCGATCGCAATGTACGATCGGAATGTCTCGTCGGAATAAGGTATCAGAATCCTTAAATCGCAAAGTAGAACCTTGTGGTTATTGCGATCTGGCCTCACTCAATTGTACTTTCTGATGGTGTCACTTGCTAGAAATTCGGAAAGATGAAAAACAAGAAAGTTCTTAACTTTTGGTCCAAAAGATTCGTGTTTTAACCAAAACCAAGATACCAAAATCACTACTACTAGTAAGTAGATGATTTGTATCAAGAATAGACCATAAAAACACAAAAGAAAATTTTGGGACGTGAGATATAGATCAAAAAAGCCACGAAAAATCAAGAACACAACACACGAATCTTCAATCACCTATCCACTATAGGCTCTTGATACCAAATGTTAATCCCATATTAATCCATAACACAAGATTTAGAAGAGATATTTAGAGAGAGAAAGAGAAGAAAAGTAGAGAGAGAAACAAGAGAGATTTTGGAAGGTTTATGTTTACTAGAGAGAGAAAGTAAAATGAACCAACACCCTCTTCCACACATGGAAGAGGGTTTATATACCCTTGGCATATGGGCCGTGGGTTTCAGTGACTTGGGTCGGGCTTGGCTTTGTCTTGGGCTTACGCCCCTAACTTATACAATATTAGCTTAGAGTCCAAGTCCGGTTTTCCCTACTAACCTATTACAATACAAGACCATTTACGACTAAGATGACCTATTACATTCTTGTTCGACTATATAAAATATAGGGCTAACACTTATTGATTTGTAACAAGTCATTTGTGTAAGTTCTCACTTAACTATAAAGTGATGTGTGTATGAGTCTTGTGAGTTCTCACTTATCTTCGAAGTGAAGAGTCATGAAGATTGGTTCTAGCTTTGGATTAGAACTCAACATCTAGCCTTTTGTCGGAAAAGAAGTTGTGCAACGAAGATTTGTTCTAGCTTTGGATTAGAACTCGACATCTAGCCTTGTGTCGAAAAATTGTGAAGTAGGCGACGTGTGTAGATTGGTCCTAGCTAAGATTAGGTCTCGACATTTAGATTAGTGTCGAAGATAATGTAAGCAACGTTGTACGGTTTTCTCCGCCAAGAAGGGAGCTTGTTGATATAGTGGAAATCTCGAGTAAGGTGTACTCGAGGAGTGGAGTAGGAACGAAGAGAGAGCTTTGTTGCTGAACCACTATAAATCTTGGTGTCTCCCCTTTAGGTTGCTTCCTTCCTTAATATTTACTTACTTATATTATTGCATTGCATTCACTTATTACTTATCATTTTTAATGCATTTGAATAGAACCTAATCACTATGAAACTAGCTTTCAAGTAAAAGGTAGTTTTGGGACAAACCTAACTGAAAAGAAATTTAATTAGGCCATTAACCGAAGAGAAACTATTCAACCCCCCTTCTAGTTTCTACAATTGGTATCACAGAGATGGTCACTCAATATCTTTGAAGTATATTGTGCTTTAAAACTTGGATCGATCAATTCTCTCCTCAAATTAGAAGGTTTCGTTGTACTAAAGTTCCTCTTTGGTCAAAACTATTTTTGCATTGAAAATAGGCCTTTTAATGGGTAATATTGCATCCTAGTAGTTTTTGTACATTTTAGATTTGTCCTATGAAATGTATCTACTAGTTGTATCTTGCTATATGTAGGTACGCATGAAGACTAATCACTTAATTGATTGTGGATTGAGTTGCTTACACTTGTAGAAGACTCATCTTCTTTGATTTTCAACATCATTGGATGGTAATATCAAGATTGATGATTGTGATACTAGTCCTTGAAGACTTAGTATTCACTTTGGTCAAATTTGGTTGATGCATTGGTTCTTAGAAGACTTGGAATGCATTTTACGGCTAAGGGACGCTTTCGTCCTTCCACACGCCCTATTGATCATTCTTTTGATCATTAATTGACTATGTGCTTGCTCCTGCCATCCTTTCCTTTGTTGATCTCAAACTTAGATCGATTAAGCTTTGTGTTAACGAGAGTAAATCAAGTTTAACACCTAGAGAAACTTTGTGTATTCAACAATCTAAGTGTTATGAGGAATTAACACTTAGAACAAAGAAAAAAGCAAAACAATGTAAACCAAACTTTCACTTCGATTAATAATCAAAGTTTGTGTACAATGAAAGTGTAAAACTTATTTAGAAGAGGTGTGTCTTATGTCTAACCCTAAGGCCTCCTTTTATAGCATAAGGAGCTTTGTACAAAAATCTAGAATCAGCTATTTTAGGAAGATATACAAGATAAACATAGAAAATAACTTATTGACTAAATCTTTTTAAACATTAAGAATATATTCTGAATTCTTATCTTCATATGTTGTCCACCAGCTTGAAGAATTCATCATTGGCAGATTTAGTCCTTGTCTTTGGGTTAAGATTCTTTTTGTCAGCGCCTTGATAATTCTTATCAGCGTCTCACCTGTCAGCGCCTTGATTGTACTTGTCAGCGTCTAGAATCTCTTTGTCAGCGGCTACATGACTTAGCTAATTTTATTCCCAACAATCCTCCCCTAAACTTGATATTTACTCTAACTATCAAGTTTATGAATAAAATAAAACATACTGAGAGGATTCTTACAAACATGCTATATCCCTGAATTTGAGTGTGAATCAAAAAGTCAACACTCATATCACTGTTGTAGTCGACCTTCAACTTTGTGCTTAATCATCTTCTACAATACATCTTATAGCATAGAACTTCTTCCATGTTCATCAAGTCTAACTACTTCTTAATAACTTCTTAATAACATTATGTACAACTCTCAACAAATTCTCAACTCCCCATATTCTCATAGAAATAGACAACTCCATAGCTTCTTCAAACCTGTAAGAACATCTGCTACCTCTATCATACTTTTAGAGTCAATGGAGCCTTCTTTTAAACTTTTGTCACTCAAATTCAATAGCTCCTCCCCTTTTTAAGACTCCTTTCCAAGATCAATATCAAAGGACGGAACCAAGAATGTCCTCCTTGCATCAGCTTCCAAAACAACAAGTCTCTAAGTTTAAAACATTGATCCTTAACAATTTGTACCAGTTCTGTATTTTGCTTTTGCAAGCTAATAAAGATTTTCGTCAATTCCCTTAATGTTAAAGGTTTCATACTTTCCTCATCCACATTCGGGAAATGAATCCTCAATTTTGATTCATAGGACATGGGGATGGACTTATTGATGATAAGACTGTCTTGACCTGCATTCATGCTAGTGCCAATAGTCTCAGCCATCTCCATAACACTATTCACCCTTATGAAAGTGATCTTTGCAGCTACTAGATGCGAATAGCCATGGAAAAATCTCAATGATCTTTAGGCTTCCAGATATCCCAAAATTTTAAAAATGAAAGGTTGAGGAAATGTTTTGGGTCTATAAAGCAGTTTATAAATGACACCAGCTGGGATGTCATAGCATAAAATGGACTTGAGAATGTAGAAAACCTTAGTTAAAACACAAACAAAGGTAATAATCCTAAGAAAATTAACTAGACTCTAATAAGCAAAAGTGACAAACACTGTTCATGCATACACTCATGCAAAAGCATGATAGACACACATGAACTCTAGAGTCCTTTGTTCACAAACGCCCCAAAGAGAAAGTTAATTCATATAAGACCTTTGTAACTTCCCAGGTAACCCAAGCATATACCCAAAGTCTCCCAACTGACCAATCCCAATTTTAGGCCAAAAAGTCTTGACAACATGCACAGTATATCAACTTTACATGCTACAGTGCCACAAGAGTTAGAAATTCCAACAATTCTTTAAAAGAAAAGTCTTCATTATTCCCAATTCTCACTCACCAGTGGACACAATCTAGAATTGTGCAAGAGTGCTCTAAGAGTACCCAAAAACCAAAAGGTTTACCTCCCCTTAACAGAAGCATACAAATCATTATATGTGAAGAAGCAAAATTTTATCTCAAGATAAGAATGTAAACATTTCAACCATCATAAATAAATGTTTTCAACTCTGCACTACATAGTTAGACAAAAACCACAAAAACACACCAAAAGAGACTACCTTTCCCACAACAGTGGGTAGAGATAACATGTCAGTGGATAAAAATAATAACAGTGGAAAGACCAACAATGCATGTTCCTTGAGCATTTACTATCCCAATATCCTTGATCATTAACCTGCTTTTGGATAGTCTGCTCATAAAGAAAACAAATTAGTTTTCTTTGAAGATCCAAGCCTTGTCAGACTTGGATCTATCTAGCTGTTCAACTAGAGTGGTCTTATTATTTACCACAAATCCCTGTTCATCCTTTTGTGACCTAAAAACCTAATTAGTTCCAATGGGTCTAGTAATGACCTTCTCAAGATATTTAAATCTATTACAAGTCATTGAAATACCATTAAAATTAGAGTTTTACTCTTGTTTAGGTTTCTAAGTTAAGTGGGATGATGCCCTAGACCCTTGACCCTTACTAACCAAGTATCTTTGTTTATATGGTCTAACATAAGGTCTGACAACAGCTAGTTGTGGCATATTCATGCCAAACCTAGAGTTGTCAGCGGCTTGTCTTGCCCTGTGAATGGATAGATTGTTCTTGTCAGCGGCTAAATTAGGGTTTGCTACAGGAACCCAATGTCTATTAGACCAAGTGTTGGTCTTTTGGAAGGGTCTTTGGCCATGCGTATTAGCAGTCTTAGAGAAGAAAGGAGTTGGTCTAGTAGCATGTGGTCTAGTGTGGATAAAAGGTCTATGGTTGGCATTGGGTGACCTATTGTCAGCAGCTTATTTGTATCCGCTGACACATCGATAGGCCAAATGAGAAAATCTCCCACATGAGTAACAAGCCTTTTTGGACACAAACTTAGGATTAGACTGATAAAACCTTGTCCTATTCATACTAGCTTGGCTTTGAGGTGACCTAGGTTTCATATACATTTTAGCATATTTAACACTAGGTTTGTTCTTAATAGATGAGCCAAGATTCACAGGTTTACTAGTGGTGGGGTTAGTCACAACAATGGGTTTAAGTTCAGCTGGATTCTCACTAAGCATTCCACCCTTAACAAAGAGAAAAGGGTGGGTTGCTTTCCATCGTTCTAAGTCAATCAACTTCTGCTTATACTCCTCTACTGGGGTGAGCACTCTTGGTGGAGGAATAAATTCCTTTTCTTGAAGTTCTGGTATACCAGTCTAAGAGAGATCCTTTTTCAGGACACCATAAAAGTTCCCAGTAGGTGGTGGAACAGCAGCATACTCTTTTATCCCAATCCCAGACATGTCCCTATGGTCTCTTTGTTCACTAACACACTTTTCTAGGGTTTGACTAGCTTTATCAAACTTTTTAATTTTAAGTCCTACATTTTCTTTATCCTTAATGGCTTTATTTAATTGAAGTTGCAAGTCAGCTCTACATTTTATTAAAGATTCCATGGCCTCATTGCTAACTTTTAGATCCCAATTCAAAATATCAGTTTGATCCTTTAGATCAAATTCCATTTTCTTATATTCTTCTACCATCCCATCTGATTGTGCAATCCCCATTTTATAATTTGCTAGCCTAATTTCTACGTCAAAAACATCTGATTTTAATTTTAAAACTTCTTTATTAAGTCTTTCAGTATTTATCCTACAAGAAGAGTCATCACATACCTCATTATCAGAACATGAAGAAGACTTAGAACTTGCGGAACTTGAAGTAGACTTGGCCTTAACTAAAAAAACATCATCAAACTTTTCTTCAACTTCTTCTTTAGCCTCGTTCACCTCACGATATTAGATTTCGTTCTTCAAATCAAAGTTTCTCAACAAGCTCTGATACCACTTGTTGATCCCGAACTTAGATCGATTTAGCTTTGTGTTAACGTAAGTAAATCAAGTTTAACACGTAGAGAAACTTTGGGTATTTAACAATCTATGTGTTATGCGGAATTAACACTTAGAATAAAGAACAAAGCAAAACAATGTACACCAAACTTTCACTTCGATTAATAATCAAAACTTGTGTGCAATGAAAGTGTAAAACTTATTTGTAAGAGGTGTGTCTTATGTATAACCCTAAGGCCTCCTTTTATAGCATAAGGAGCCTTGTACAAAAAGCTTGAATCAGCTATTTTAGGAAGATATACAAGATAAACATAGAAAATAACTTATTGACTAAATCTTTTTAAACATTAAGAATAGATTCTGAATTCTAATCTTCATATTTTGTCCACCAACTTGAAGAATTCATCATTGGCATATTTAGTCATTGTCTTTGTGTTAAGATTCTTTTTGTCAACGCCTTGATAATTCTTATCAGCGTCTCACCTGTCAGTGCCTTGAATGTACTTGTCAGCGTCTAGAATATCTTTGTCAGCGACTACATGACTTAGCTAATTTTTTTCCCAACAGCCTTGAAATTTGTTTGTGGTATGTGATTCTATTCTTACACCCCCTCAAACCTTCATTGCTTTGATACTTGACTCACTTAGGAGTTGTAATGTGAGTTAGTAGTAGCTTAAAGTATCAAGCATGATTTCCATGGTTTGTACCCATACGGTTAGTAGGCCCTTTATCATGTGTAATATGTGCAATTGGACTCGTCTCTAGGATGATTGATTAATCCCTTGAGATACCAAATTACTCCATAAGTAGTAGTTAGGATATTACACATTTGGAATTGAAATATTCCAAGGATATCATCATTGTTTTCCTAAGCAATGATTCTTGTTCGATCATGTGGGAGAGAAACAGAGTCTATGCGTTGCTCATATTTTGAATTAGACCAACTTAATTAAATTAACTATAGCCTTAGCTTTGTGGTAAAATTTATATCATGTCTTATTAACTAATAATCAGTTAAAGCAGGTTATTTAATTAATCATTAATTAACTATAGGTTATGACACGTCAAATTATTTATTTTATAAACTTTACTATTTTATAATTGTTAATTAATCAGGACTTATCAGATATATTAATAAGCCTCAGTTTGTATTATAGGCTTATTAAATAAGCTTATTTCTCTTTAAGGAAACTTTCCATTTTTGGAAACTTACTATATTTAGAAACCTGCTATTTTTAGATAGTTACTAATTTCAGAAATATCAAGTAGAATAACACATGAGACATGAAATACAATATCAAGAACTCACGAACCCGGCCAGATTAAGGATATACAAAATAATTCATGAACAAGTATAACGAGTCAAGAACCAGTAAATCAAGTCAAGAATCAGTAATTCATGTCATGCACGAACAACTCATTCATGTCCCTTTATCATGTAGCTCATGTGACGTCAGGAGTAATACCTTTCCGTCTTATTATCTTCAGTCAGTTACTGGACGCAAGGTATGGATTTTCCGTCCTTCATAACTCTTCCGCGATGGAGTGATTTCTCGTGGCGTCCCTTTTAGTTTTAGTTGGCCATTTATTAGTATTATCAGCGGGGTGAATGGGTGCATCATACTTTATTAGGTGAATGTGGTGTGTGCTCTACATCCTTCACATTGGAGCTGATCCCTCCACCTAGTTATCAGTTAGAGGTCACCCCTCTACAACATGATGAGGTCACCCCTCTATGTATTCATGCACACGTTGTTATAGTACATGACCTATGTAAGCCCTTGGCATTTAAAATACAGTACATGCATGTTTTCAGATTTATCAGTTATCAGTTCAGTTTTACAAGTTATAAACCAGGTTTTCCAGGACATATACAGTTTTCCGCCGCATGTTACATATCAGTTTATCAGCCTCAACACTTTTATCAGTTTCAGATTAGCATTTCAGATCTTTCATTTATATTCCAGATATTCTTATCATGTCATTATATCTGTTCACACAGCGTATTTCTCAGCTATATTTTCTTTCCATGACTCATAGGGCAGGTACCCAAGGACAGGCTTGAACATTTAGCGGATGTGCATAGGATGGGAGCTACCTTATACTTCTATTTCTTTTGCATTTCATTTACTTTATGCATATTTTGGGCTTATGTTTGGGAACCAATGTTTGATTCCGGTTTTACCTTTTATGGTCATGTATGTTTATTACATATTACCTTGCATGCTTTGATGACACGCCATAATTATCATGTAACGGTCTACTTATCAAAGTGGGGTGTTACAGTTTCAGTGGCTTTTGTATACGCAAGCCTAAGATAATAGAGTATGACTACATATGTTTGTGAGAACGGCATGGGAAGTGAGTATGATAGGGTTCTAGTGGAAATTGAAGCCAAAACGGTTTTAAGAATAATGTTAAAGGCACTAAGAAGTTTAAGGTGGAATATGATTGGAAGCCTCTTGTGTGTAGTCATTATAATGTGTTTCGCCATAACTTTGATGAGTGCAATAAGAGACCTAAGACTGCATGAAATTGCTAGAGCAAGGATTGGTAAGAGTAAAGTTGGTAATGATGGACTTTTAAATGTAGTGCATAATAGGCCTGAAAGACCATTGAGAAACATAGAATTTTTAAGAGAAATCACTTGGTCTATGAGCACTAACTATAGATATGATTAAGTTAAAAGTAAGGTGTGGACGCAAGGTACTCTGCAGCACTAAACTGGCGTTAAAAAAAGGTGTGTCAAAAAAAGAGACAAGAGAATAAGAAGATAGTTGATGCTGATAAGGAACATGAATAATAGCTTTGAAGAGGAGTTTCATATATTGAAAAAACAGGGGAAACAGGAAACAGATGATAAAAAATGAGGACCCTATGACTGTAAGAAACAGATTTGCTATTCTAGATGAGATTAATGGTGATAATCAACAAGAGACTAACATGTTGAAAGACAAAATGATAGTTGATAAACGGAAGAACTTGTAACACCCCACTTGGATAAGTGGGCCGTTACGTGTATTTATGGCGTATCATCAAAGCATAAGGTAAATGTCCTAAAACATTAACTGACCATAAAGGAAATACTGGAATCAAACATCGGTAATCCAAACATAAGCTCAAAACATGAAAAGTGAATACTGAAGGAAAGGACTAAACAATGTCCAAAAGCAGAATAATGTAAGTGGTGCATAAAGTAAGAAGTATGGATAGCTTCCATCCAAATGCACATGCTCTCAGAATCCTAAGAGCGTCCCGGCGTACCTGTCGTTAGAACATGAAAGGAACTACGACTGAGCATAACGCCCAGTGAAAGGATATAAAGCATGATAAGAAATACTGAAACGGAGCAGATGATATAATACTTAAGCTGTAAGACTGATAATTAAAGTTGCAGCAGAAACCTGTGTAAAATCTGAAAAGTCTGATTTATAAATAATAAAGCTGAACTGTTATCTGTTAAATCTGAAAACATGTATTTACTATATTTTAATTACCAAGAGCTTATATAGGTCATGTGCTGAAACAACTGTTGCATGAATAACTAGAGGGGTGACCTCGTCATGCTGTAGAGGGGTGACCTCTAAATAATGTATTGGGTGGAGGGATCAGCTCCAATGTGAAGGATGTAGAGCACACACCACATTCACCTGATCAACTGTAAACTGATAAGCCTACGATGCATCCATACGCCCCACTAATAATACTGATAAAAATGGCCAAGTTGAGCTGAATGGGACGCTGCAGGATATCACTCTCCTACAGGTGAGTCATGACACCGGTGCCTCAAGTGTCATGGTTACTATACGTCCGTAACTAATACAACTAACTGGTCATGCTTGTATATAATGCTCAGGCAATTTATTTAGTTATTAAAATGATTACTGATAAGCTTAAACATATACTAAGGAAAAATATTTGGCTGCGGACGGGTAATACTAATCATGCATAGAAGGAAGTCCTTACTGAAAGGACGGGAAATTCATACCTTAACAAAATCCCGAGCGTCTAACTAGTATCTTCGTCACTCATCTACATAATTTAGTGAAACGTGTTATTATGAACTATTATTAAACTTTATTCTAACATTTGATGAGTACGTCTTAGTTATATACGTAGTCCTTTTATGATAAAACTTTGTTAAATACTATCATACTAATCTATTTCATGTATTTGTAGATTATAGGATGCCCACATGTCTACGTATACATTAACTCATATTATCACATTTGCTAATAATTTTGCACATTTGCTAAACCAAAAAGTAGCTACTTTTTTTTTTGACGTTGAGAGCCAAGCCCACAACTCAGTTTTGCGTTTCCTTCATTTCTATTTCAATTCGTTCGTACCATATTAGATTCTTTTTAGTTTAGCACTAGCTGGAAACATCGAGTCTTTATATTATTTCTTTTAAGATCATAACCATCATTTAGACACATGTATCATCTCCCAATGGAGAACTCAAAACAGTATCATCCTTAATTTGATCGTTATCAGTTCATTAGACTTCCACGTGACAAAAAAAACTAGTTTAGTTGCAAAATATGCGCAAACTCGTTAACTGGTTCACAAAATATTCTTCACCCATAATGGCACTCATCCATACCAAATTAAGACCGGATCAAAACTTTGACTTATGCTAGCTAGCTGTGGAAACTAGCCCACGGCGTATGATATGTATTTATATTGCCTTTTGATTATGATGTCTATAAAATATGAGTTCATTAAACATGTTTAAAAGGCCTCATGAGAGACTAATGAAAGCAAATGATTTCCTATTATCATTTGATTACAAAGCATATCTTTTCTAATTTATCATTATGTAGTTAAAGACGGTTAGAGATTACCTCAAAGCTACAAATGAAGACATCGAAACCAAAACAAGAAAGCGGACGCCAAGAATATGAGGCACGATCGATACTCAACTCTATCATAACCGAACAACTAATCGTAACCAGAACTTATGTCCAATCACAAGCTATAGACCTAAACAATTGACACTAAAATGGACTGCCCGACGGTACTCTTACTCCGACTTCGGTAACCACTTTTAACTAATATATTAGAGTAAAAGGTGTCACGATAAGGTAAACCCTCTTCACTTGTGTCACCTCAGCGCCACATCATCTCAACCAACCAAAACAAAAAACCAATTAAACACCCCCTCACTCACAACTAGTCTCTCTCCTCTTCACTAAAAATTCATTTTTCACACAAACTAAACATGTGGGGCCCAACTTTTTCTCCATTTCCTCTCGTTGAAGTCTGGCGAAGGGGGAGCGGCGAGGGGGGTGGCGGTGTCACGGAGAGCACCGGCGAGGTCGTCACGTCGGACCGACGAGGCCCCTCCGCCGTGACACCGTTTACTCTTAGTATGACGGCGACTCCCTTTTTTTTGTTTAAGAATGATACCCTTGATTTATGAAAGATATATTATTATTTATTGATTTAAGTTCATTTGGATACTATATTTTTCCTTAGATATGAAGGGACTCATCCCTACCATCCATCTCATTTTAATTCAATGGATAAGATTATACATAAAATATATTTTCACCCTCTTTTTTCAAACATTAATATCTCTTAAACCGTTAATCGTTATGCGAATAAAAACATACCGTTACGAAGAGTATTTAATTATCTTTCTATAGATATGCTATATGATACACTTCCGACAAAATTATTTTTTTTTTCGTTTTTTTCACGTTTTCGAAAATTATCATATATGATACTAATATCATATATGATAAACACCGGTATCATATATGATATAACCTATCGTATATGATATAAATCAATATCATATATGATTTAACACTGTATCATATATGATGAAACAGTATTATCATATATGATATTTTACGGAAATTTTAGCAAGAAGAAAAAAAGTTGAAATTTTTTTTCTTCGAAAGTATATCATAGTGCATATTGGTAGAAAGATAATTAAACGCTCGTCGCGGTGGTATAATTTTTTTTATTTAACACTTAACGGTTTATGAGATATTTAAATTATAAAAAATAGGTGAAAAATAAAATATAATTAATCTTATCCATTAGATTAAAATGAGATGGATAGTGTGAATGAATCCCTTAATATCCAAGAAAAATTATGTATCCAAAGCTGCCAATCGCACCATCTCTGTCTCTGCTTTGCTCCAAAGCTGCCAATCGCACCATCTCTGTCTGACTGCATTTATAAAAGATAAAAAGAACATATTATGCAACATTTTAACACCAAAATAAATTACTCATATATATGATAGAAGACAAGTTTCAAGAGTTTATATTGATTTTCTAAAAAATACTCATACAGAATCTGTTTTTCCTATGGTTTATTTGATATATCATATATGATAGTTATATCATATATGATATATCATCAGTTATCATATATGATATATCTATCATATATGAAAAGAGATGATATATCATATATGATATATATATATCATACATGATATATCAAGCTTATTGCAGCCTACATCAGCAAACTTAATCCAACTTACATAAAATACCTTACGATTTGTCAACATAAGCTAATAAGCTAGCTTATTCATAACTCTCGTGTAATTTGTAAGCTTATTCACATAACTCCTATCTAATTCTCAAGATTATTTATAACTCTCATATAATTAAAAATCTTATTCAAACAAATAAGCTTATTCACATAAATCACCTAAATAAAAGCTAATTAGAATAAATTGATCAAAATAAAAACAATCAATCGGAATAATTCGATCAAAATAAGAACTATCAATCGGCATATTTCGTTCAAAAAAGCTAATGAAAATAAATTAATAAGTTTATTCAAAATCAAATAAGCTAAAAAAAATAAGCATAGATTATAAGAATACAAACCTGAAATGAATTCGTGTTAAGTAATCGATCTAATTAATCGATTGTGATGGATTCATGATGATGTTGTGATTGTTCGCTTCAAATTTTAGAGAGAGAAAGTAGATCGGGGTAGAGAGAGAAGTGAAAGAACGGGGTGTGTGTTTTTATGAGAAAGAAAGGAGAAAGTTGTGTAAATTGGGGATTTAATCTCAGCCCTTGAATGAGATGGAGATGGATGGTGGAGATGAGTCCCCTTATATCCTAAAAAACTTTGGTATCCAAAAGAACTTAAATCTAAAAATAAATAATACAAAAATAATTATAACTTAAGGTTAACATCAAATACTTATTTTTTTTTTAAACTTTGAGTTATATTCGAAATAATGAAAGAAAATACCAACTAAATTTTGGGTTTTACAGAACTGGTTTTTCTGACATGTAAGGACCTTATCTTTCAAACTTGGGCGATATTAACAGAAGAACCAAATTGTTACTGGCTAAATATCGTCTAGTTCTTGGCTAATTTCTTCCAAAAAATGAGTTTATCTAACTTAAAAAGTGTTTTATATATGAACTTAACTATTTCTCCAAAGTTCAAATTTTGGATTATGTTCTGGTTTTGAAATGAACCAATCTTGGACTAAACTTCTATAAAACAAAACACAACAAACAAAACCCGGCGCAGCGAAACGCGAGTTTTTAAAACTTATTGATGCCAAAGCCGAACCATAAAGATGGAAAAAACTGAACTTATAAACCAGGCACAGCGAAATGCGAGTTTTAAAAGTGTGTTGATTATGTAAATAAAAATTTGATGCCAAAAAGCTGAACTATAAAGCTGAAAAAACTGAACCTCTAAAAGTGAACTTCGAAGCTGAAGCTCAGGTTCGATTATACTAATTTGCACCAGAGAATATGTCTAGGTTAATTATGATTTAGTTTTGTTAGTTGCTCGGCATCAGGTACATAAAGTTGTGCGGGAGAATGTCCTCGTTTGTTGATCTTGAGTTGTCACATTAAGTCGAAGAACGGGCGATTATTCAAAACAATTTGTATACCCGATCAACTCAAGCTATCTATAAATTAAGATTTTTGTACTAATTAAAGTGTTACGTTTATCAGACCCGCCTATTCTGATCAAGACCCGATTATTATAGATTTTTGATGTTCGGCCAATTTTTGGTTGATTAAACTGTAACATGCATCGTTCAAAAAAAAACTGCAACATGCAAAATAATTTTTTTGATTAAATTGTAACATACGAAATAAATACACGTAAGAATTCTTGATGATGTATCCACGTAGACTCAAAATAAAAGTCGTTGGTTACTGTAAATGCAAAAGTCCGCGGGCCACTAGGTGAGCTGAATCCGCTTTCGGGTCTTGCAGACAATCTTGTCTACAAGCTTAAATTACTGTATCAAATCCAAATATTATATTCATTATGATATGACAATATCCAACCACTCAAGGAAACGCGAAAAAAACTTGAGATTTCGAACCAGGACCGTCTCGTGGATTTCGGTGGCCCCGTGCCATCATCGCCAAGAGACCCTTTAACACAAAAACAAAATACACGTGTATGAAAACGTTATGAATTAATTAAGCTCTAGCATCATATAATCTATTTATATAATAGAACCACATGAAATTTGGAGGCCCTCGTTAAGCGGTGGCCCTGTGCGACCGCACCTATTGCACTCCCCTAAAGACGGCCCTGTTTCGAACGAACATCATGCACGATTACATTTTTATAAAAGTTCAGTTGAAGTCCAAATGATAGACATACGAAGAGAGTGAAGAAATGAGTCCAACGCACCCAGCCCGACGTCCAGATTATAACGTCACACCAAGTGGCAGCTGCAAATATGATTCCCCCCCAGTGGATATTTTGAACATGTTCACAATCATAAGAAGAAATGCAAGTTGATGGATATAGGATGCAATGCAAAAGGATATATATCGATTATACAATACACAAGTTAAAACATGCACACGGATATAATTAAGAACGCTTGTTTACTCGAAAGTAACATAACTAGTTCCATCAAGTGCAAGTGACAATTACAATTCTAACATAACCATTCAACCTAACTTCATCAGCAAAGGCAAAAACATCAACAATTTTAGTATAAAATATGCTTTGGTCACATGTCGTCTTTCCGCAGAACTATTGAGCCATCCGTTGATGCACTCAGAATACACCTATCACTTGGGTGATACTCCACACTCGTTACCTGCCAACAAGAGATCGTAAAGTTAGTTATTGGGGAATTACATATAATTTGGTGTGAAATAAAGAACATAGAGCATATACCAGATGACCCTTTAATGTCACAGTGATATATAACAACTCAAGCTTTCATCAAGCAACTCGAGCTCGACTTGATTGAGCCGAGCTTTTATCGAGCTCAAGCCCAATAAATAGGCACGAAATATATAATGAGCCGAGCCCGAGCCTTAAATAGCTCGGCTCGAGCTTTTATCGAGCTTTGTCGAGCCTTAGTATTTTAAATATATTTTCATATTACTTTGATATAAGTAACAGGTTACTTTGAATATTCACCTAACTATAAGGACTTCATGCATAAATAATTAATTGTAATCTTATAGGTTAAACCTAATTATCACTACCCATTTTGCATTCTAACGTTTTGTAATCTTCTGTGCACGCATCTTGCCTCTTGCTTCTTGAGTGATCTACAACTTCATCAGGTAATCTCTTGTTATTTTATTGTGTTCAATCAAAAGTAATCACGATGCATTAATGAAGTCTATTACAATGCTTTAATAGATTTATTACTCGATATAATATGATGTTTCATACTTGTTTTTAACTAGTATAATTTATGGGTATATAATATATTATATATATATATATATACTCTGCTATATATGTTACATACTTGCATTGTCATATTTAGTTTTTCTTTATACATAGGTTATCCATGTCAACAACACAAGATCCAATTGTTCTTCATGATTCAACCTCTAACCCTTCTATTGTTGAGGGAGCTGGGTTCAACTTTATGATGAAGGTAGAAATACCACAATGGCCTGGAGTGAGTCGTACAACAGCATAGAGAGTGATTGCGTCAAAGTTTACGATAGTGAAAAAACAAAGTTGAAAGAGATGCTTAAGAAGGTTGACTCGATTAGTTTGACAACTGATATGTGGAAATCAAAATGTCAGAAGATTGTTTATATGGTGGTTACAGGTCATTTTTTAGATAAAGATTGGAAGTTAAAGGTACTTAACTTTGTGCACGTTCCTCCTCCACATCGTGGAATTGACATTTCGGATGCTTTGTATAAGTGCTTTCAAGAGTGGGATATTGAGAACAAAATATATAGCATCTCAATGGATAATACTTCTGCTAATCATAAGGCCATTAACAATCTTAGAATTGTTATGTGGTGGAAAATTATTTCATCTGCGATGTTGTGCACATATACTAAATCTCATTGCCCAAGATGGATTGGAAACTATAATATCGGAGATAAAACGTGTGAGAGATGGTATATCTTTCATCAATGCAAGTGAAGCACGATCGAAGATATTTAGCGATCTTGCACAACAAATGAAATTACTTAACAATAAACTAATTTTAGATTGCAAGACCCGTTGGAATTCAACATATGAGATGCTTGTTGGTAAGTATGAAGAAAGAGACTCGGATTATGACTCATGTCCTTTGAAGGGTGATTGGGTGAAGGTAGATCAGATTTGTGAGATCTTAGAGGTGTTCAACAATGTCACACATACTATATCTGGAGGCGACTATCCAACATCAAACTTGTTTCTTTGCGAAGTAGTCAAGGTAAAACAAATTTTAGATGATAGGAAAGATGATGAGAGTGAATTCATTCGAAAAATGGTGGGAGAAATGAAAGAAAAGTTTGATAAGTATTGGTCAGAGGTCCATCTACTAATGGCCATTGTTGCAGTTTTAGATCCACGGGTGAAGATGTATTCGCTTCAGTTTTGTTTCCCACAAATATACAGCTCAGCAGATGCAACCGCTCTTAAAGATATGGTGGAACAGACTTTATAAAGTCTACACTCAGAGTATGTGACAATTTATAATAAATCTACAACCAAATCAAGTGAGCAAAATGGTTCTTCTACTCTGGAATCATCAAAGAAACAATCAAAATATTCCAGAGTTCTGGATTTCAAGAACTTCAAATTTTTGTTAGGAAAAATGAAGCATCACCAACGCAAAAAAAGTGATCTTGATGTACACTTTGAAGATGGGTGTTATATGTGTGCGCCAGAAGATAACAAGAATTTTAACATATTGGATTGGTGGACAAACCATGAATCAAAGCATTGTATATTGTCCAAGTTAGCTCGTGATATTTTAGCCATACCGATTACTACAGTAGCATCTCAAGCCACCTTTAGTGCAGAAACTAGAGTAATCGACCAATATCGAGCTAAACTAGGAGTTGAGACTGCAGGCCTTGCTATGTGGAGAAAACTGGTTGAGGAACATTCATGGCGTAGAGTCGAAGAAAAGCCAAGTTATTTAACTGTTAACATTTAATAGAAGTGATTATGAAGTTTAGTATGTATAAGTTTCCCTTTTCTCTTTATATATAGTGTTTTGAAATAGACTTGGTTGATTGTTTACTTCATCAGTAGCCAAATTATAGATAGCTTGGAGCCTTGGACGCATTATAAGTCTTGTATTTTGGGATTGTTTTAGTGTTCAGGAGCTTAATTATATACTTTTATAAGTTACAAGATAGAATGACAAAATATGAAATGTAAATTTGAAATTACAGAACTTAATAAATAGATTATGTGATAAATCCTACTGTGATTGCTTATTGACTACTAACTAGGGATAAGCTCGGGACCAATCCCGTCCCAAACCCGTACCGATTTTTTTCCGATCTAAAAAGTTATGTACCGATCCCGTACCGAACAGGATTCGGGTATCAATACCGGTAGGTACCTGGAAATGGGGATTTTCCCGTCTTTTTCGGGAATTTCCCGATTTGGTACCGGTCCCGTACCGAATTAGTGGTCCTGATTTTTTTTTCACCTTATTTCGTAGTCCCGGTCCCGTACCGAACGGGATTCGGGTACCGGGAATCGGTATGATTCGGGTTCGAATTCAGGACTCGGGTCAAAATGCTCATCCCTACTACTAACCATTGATTTCATATTTTAAAGGGAACAAGCGTGATCAATCCTACTCTGATCAATCTTAAGATTTAAATTGCCACGGACTATGTTATGAGGTTTGTTAACTTGTTTGCTTTTTCATATCCATGTATAAAGAGAATATGCATTATTGTTATCTTTTATCGAGTATTAACACAATATAAACTCTCCATCAGGTTCGTATAATAAAATTCTAAAGGCATCACCATGTATTCAAGTTATGGAAACCATTTGCTCAAGTAATCAAGTTCTATGAAGCTTATGGCGCTAAACGAAAAAACTTTGGTTGATCCATTTTAAACATTCAAAGTTTGAATTGTACTTGCTGATTATATGTTTCATTTAACGATGGATTTTTTTGAGATTATTATTGTTGGTTTTACAACTCTTAAAAATGTCTAGTTTGGTTTTGAAATGGTGAAGTATTTGTCTTCTACTTTGTGATTCAAGATCACGTAGAAGACGACAAGTTGACAAGCTGTGTGGGAAGACTATCATTTTAGCTAGAAGTACCAGTTGGTGCATATTTAAAGAAAATGTGCGCCTACATATATTTTCGATATTTTTATGCTAGGCTCAAGCTAGGCTTGAAGCTCGAATCCTACTCGATCCGAGCTCAAGCTTGAATTCTTAAAGCTCGACGAGCAATCGAGCCGAGCTTTTCTAACCTTTTATTTTTCGAGCCGAGCTCGAGTCTTGTTGAGCTCGGGCTTGGCTCGGCTTGTTTGCACCCCTATAGCAGATGACCCTTTAATGTCACAGTGATATAACAAGTGATGCGATCTGAAGAAAATATGTGAGCTCGGCTTGGCATCACTTTTTAGTTAAATTGGTTTATCAAAAACAAATACGAGTTTCTTTTCTCATTTTGCAAATAAGATTCGTATCCAAATTAACTTATTTTTCAATGAGATTGATTTCAGTCAGCAAACCATTCTACACATCGAATTAAAAAGCACAAAATTTTAAAAAATATAACAAAATTAGATTATAACATTAACAAATAAATAAAAAGATTTTTCAATTTTAAAGAAAAAATGTTATTTTAAAAGGTTGTTACAAAAGGTTATAGTATATAATGTTGATAAAAATATCATCAACTTGTTTTATTTAGTAGTTAAAAAAGTCTGAATTTTTAGCCTTGCTATTTTAAGAAATTCCCAAATGCTTTATAAAATAGTATAGATATAGATATAGATAAAGAGCCTAACTCCAAACATAACTCCGATCTTAATCCCGAACCTAAAATTACTAAACCTAACTCCAAGCCAAAAATTAACATAAGAATGTTAGATTTATGTCATTAGATCATATTTGGTAAATTAATCTCATCCATTTATTTTTTGAAACAAACTTTTGTAGCAACATTTGTAACAAACCATTTAAAAATCTTTTATTTTTAAATTAAAATATCTTTTTTTTTAATATTCTAATTTCATCATATTTTTTAGAATTTCGTGCTCTTCAATTTAACATCAATTTTAATATATCTTTTGTTAAATTTTAGTTTTTCATTCATATTGAGTTTATTTTAATTTGATTTGATTTTTTTTATAAATTTCATTTTACGTTGAATATACATTTGATGAGTTAAAATGTAACATTTGGTTCCCTAGAAATAATTATCGGGTACCCGTCGTTGCATTGCGCGGATACTATGCTAGTTAAACTCAAATGATTTTAAAGTTTAAAACAGAATCCCCCCGGGTTTGTGCTAAAACCAGGGGTATAGAAAATGAGCTTTTCAACAAGATTAAAAAAATGAGCTTTTGAATAATAATCAACTAGTAATAAGCTTGCTTAAACAAGTACCTCCTCAGATTATTCAACAAGTTGACATGATTAACCAACCCCATGAAACATTATAATAATACTAGATTAATCCTTTAAAAAACAGCTTAATTACTCTGATAAGCAAACGTCGCGAACTTGACTGTTGTTAGTAAGGTAGGAGCGATATGAGTGACAAAGTGTGACATCACTAGTTTTCCAAACACGAGGCTGGTTGTCTGCACCACCACTAATAATTAAGTTACCGTCATGATTAAACTTGGCAGTTAATACCGCCGGTAACGAATCTGGAATCGACGACCCTGATGTGCTCTCCATTTTCCTTTTCTCTGCTCACGAAACCCTAATCAACCAAAAAGATAAACAAGGGCCTTTTTTTGTATTTAAAGTGTGTAGATGTCGTCGGTTTGGGCAAACTTTTCAAACCTTGCCGCTCAATTTTCATTTCGCGTGCACTTTTTCTCCTCTTTTTACCTTTTAATGTTTTCCTCAGTTAACTCTCACACGTGCCTAGCACGCGGCGGTATATTCTTCTTTCCTCGTTCCACCCAATCTCGTCATCCACTATCCCACCTTTCTCTTATGCAATCTCGTCACGATTCATACACCACCTTTAGGTCTTCTATATGGTGGTAAGCTTAGCTTTGATATGTTTCTATTTTTATTTCCCCTAGTTTATAATTGATCTGTGTTTTCTCTTATTTATTTTTTCACAAAATAGAATCAGCAAATCCATCACAATAGCGAATTTACCTCACCACCATAAAGAATTTATCGCTCTCGGTACTATAAGTTGGTTTGACTTAGTTCACCATGACAAGTTTTGCATGTACACACTCAGCTGAAATGTTTAAGGTACGCAGAAGGTATGATTTTGTTCCTGCATTTTAGGATTCTTGCCATTCATTGTACCACGGTTTGCTACCACTATCGTCTAAAGAAGACGTTGTTAGATTTTTTTAGTATGTTCCTAGGTTTAATAAAACGGAGGTGTATATTGAATCAGGTGTTTCGTCGGTACAACATCACATGTTGGAACAAAAGGCAAGTATGGGTAAGGCTGTAGTGGTAGAAGAATATGTTGGTGATGATGTTTTGAAATAGTTGGCTCCCGAAAAATGTCAACGGTGAGAAGATGGTCACATTTTGTCAGACTAGCTTTGTTAGGAAGGACGGAACTGTGGTGGCTAATGATTTTCGTATTTGTCATGATGACATTCACTTCCCACCACCATGGTCAACATAAAAATTGTTTGAAGATAGGAGTAGAAGGACGAGTGTTGAGTATGAGTCCATTGTAGTATTGGAAGAGCTTGGCAACGTGTTTGGGGTTTGATGAATCAAGCCATAAAGAAGAACAAGTCTCAAACAATGACACTCGTGATGATGTCTCTTTTGGTGAGGTTCATTTTGATGCTTTAGATTTTGATGAGGTTGATTTTGGAGCTTTTGCTGGTTATGCTGATTTTGGTGAGGACACGAAGGTTCATCAATATCATAGTGAATCTAGTGATAGCATCAATGAAAAATCTGAGAAATTACCTACATGGGACAGCGATGAATATACCTTATATGAAGCCACTCAACTTTCATTTCACGTGCATTTTTTCCCCCAGTCCAGTGGCAAAAATGCTTGTAGTTTTGACTTAGAGGCAAATTTACGATTTTTGAAAAGTTCAAGGACGTTTTTTTCACTTTACCCTTTTTAAAACTTAGCTTAAACGGACTAGTTCAATTTGGATCAATATTATATACGTTTTCGTCTCTCTATTTTCCATTACGTCAATTTTTTACATTTTTGCCCCGACTTTTTACGTTCTCGTCACCAAGTTTACGTTTTCGTTCGCTTTTTTAATCATCTCCCACCATATGTAATATAGCTACGAACTAGTTGAAAAAAGTACACACTAGGAGGAAGGTTACTTACCAAACATAACATGCTAAAAAAACAAAAAAAAAACCTTATGAATTTTGTGTACATAATTGACCAAGTTGAAAAAAGTACACACTAGGAGGAAGGTTACTTACCAGTTGGTCTTTTGTGTTGTGTGTCCGCATTCAACCAAGATTTAACTTTCCTTTTGTACATGTAGACCCGTTTGAACATAGCACAATGTAATGTTTATACTATCAATCAATCTGATGGTTCACATAGAGATGATAATAAGATCAAAGTTCAGCAATGGCGTTGTCAAACTTATGATCCTAAAAAAAATAGTGTAGTTAAGTTGGTTGAATTGGAATGAAGAAAACAAGGCACTATAAAAATCACTACTAAGCCAATCAGTTTTTGAAATTAGAATGATAAACTTCTAAATTTACTTGGTGTCAATTTACGTAACCAAAAATGAGAATAAACATAACCAAAAGTAAAAAAGTGCTAAAATAGAATTTCTGTTCTATTTCTTTATATATATCAATCACGAAACAATACAATTACATAAGACAATTACATTGGTTAGAGCAGGAGGAGTCCTGGCTGATGGCTAGGCGCCATGACGGTAAAAACCCACGACGCAGTGTTTCGTGGTGCTGCACCATGGCTCCTGCGCCATGCCCACCAGCTCTCGCGGTGGAGACTTTTACTTTTTCTTAATTTTTTTTTGTTTTTTATCTGTTTAGGGAGCGAATTTAAAAAAAACCCTAAATTCCATTTTTACCCTTTTAAAAAACCTATAAATACCCCCCTTATATTACCAAACTTCACACACACTTTCATATATATTTCTAACTCTCATTTCTCCAAAATAAAAAATAAAATAAAAAATAGATCCAAATAATGCTAACGATTTCGACGGAATCGATACATACGATCATTACTTTCTTTCAACCCGATTATGAATTTTAATTTAGTTTTAAAATGTTTATTAATATTATTTATAAAAAAAATTCACACGGTACCAGTTTTCCCACGGCTCAGGGTTACCAGTGAAAACTGGTGCCATAGAAAAAACTGGTGCCGTGGAAAAAAACTGACGTGACAGTACTTTTTGTGCCATTGCACTAAGGCATGGCTTATGGATTCACTGTGCTCTTAGTAGGAAACTAAAGGGACCGAATGGCAACTTTTGAAATAGTACAAGTGTAGAAAAGGGGGTGAATCCATCCATTTCTCCTCTCTATATATATCAACCGAACGAAGGAAATCAAATCAGAGTTTAAGGTAAGGTAATCGATCTATTATTATTATTTATTAGAAAATTGTTTAGCGTAGGCTAATCCAAATTAAATCAAATCAAATCAAAAGAGGTGAGGAGGATGTCTGAGATAGAAGTGCGTCCTCTACCACCAAACTTGCCAATCGTACACATACAAGCAGGGGAGATGTCTCTAAGGGAGATGAAGGAATTCTACTCCATGTCGCTTGACGTTCAACTGTATTACAGACAGTCGGGGGTTATTACACCAACCTACCTTGGTGAACCTAAAATTAAGAGACCCACCGATGAACAACTTTGGCTTACTAGTGCTAATGAAAAATGGGTCTATTATGCAGAAAATGAAGAAAAGGTCAAAATGACGACCACTGCTAATCTCCATCACGGTTTTTACCCCAGAAATACCCAGCAGCAGATTGAGTGGGAAAAATATCTAGGAACTCTAGAGAAAGAGACCCGAGACTATATCCAATCCTTTCTAGCCCAAGATTTTTTTCTTTTTATATGTTAATTGGTTGGTTGTAAGTAGTTATGCTGATAGAACCAGGCTAAGGGTTATATGAAAATAGGACGATAGGAATAATTTATTGTATATACTAGAGGTATATCCGCGCATAGCGGCGGAATTGCGTACCGGCAGATAGTTAATGATAGGCTAATTGACTCGGTGATCGAATAGGTACCCTTGTCACTCAACTGGGTTGACCTGGTGGTCGAACCCGTGACCCGTGATCCGTTGACCCGATGGTCGAACCCGTGACCCGATGATTCAACCAAGTCGACCCGGTGGTCGAACCCGTGACCCGATGGTCTAACCCGTGACCCGGTGGTGTAACCCGTGACCCGATAGTCAAACCCGTAACTTGGTAACTAATTCATTTGTTTCCATAAGTATGGATTTGGTTTTCAACATTTCCTATATTATCCTATGTTTCTTTAAATAAAAACTTAAAATTTCACTTTTAGTAGAGATAGAGATAGAGAAGAGAAGAGATATTGCATTAAGCCTCAAAACAATTGGTTCATTTAAATATTAAATCATAAATTTCAGCCGTGTAAATAAAACTGAAAGTCTACAAGGGTAATAATCCACCCCTGTTCAGCAGAACAATATATAATGATCTCTAGAGCCTCATTCCAGTCTATGGGGTCGATTACAGATGGGGTCGTGCGATGCCAATTACAGTAGGCTACACTACAATATTCGCTGCCTTCCCTGGCCAAATTCGCGACGTTTCCCTGGCGACATGTCGCCAGGGAAGATGAATCCCTGGCGACATGTCGCCAGGGAAACCACGCCAAGAAAGGCTGGTGCGGGATTGTTTCCCTGGCGACAAATTAGGATTTCCCTGGCGACTAGTGGGCCCCGCAAACTCTTTGGTTCAAAAATTGGTGCCACGCTGGAGTTGGTGCGGGATAGTATCCCTGGCGACATGTGTCGCCAGGGAAAATATGGTTGATTAAGGAACTTAAGTTAAACAGGTTATTAAACCTCACTTTTCCCTGGCGACATGTCGCCAGGGAAACTAGACGTAACGTTGACAAGTCAACGCCTGGCGTTGACAAGTCAATGTTCTTCTCGAGTTTCCCTGGCGACATGTCGCCAGGGAAACTAGACGTAACGTTGACAAGTCAACGCCTGGCGTTGACAAGTCAATGTTCTTCTCGAGTTTCCCTGGCGACATGTCGCCATGGAAACTAGACGTAACGTTGACATGTCAACGCCTGGCGTTGACAAGTCAATGTTCTTCTCGAGTTTCCCTGGCGACATGTCGCCAGGGAAACTTTGCTGACTTTTTAGAAAGTCAAATGAGCCAAAGTTTCCCTGGCGACATGTCGCCAGGGAAACTTTGACATTTTTTTTTAGTTGCCTGCACAGCATGCTGTTTCCAGATTTTTCCGGAATTTTTCCAGAAAAAATCTACCAAAACCTGGGAATACAAATACAAAACCTGAAGATAGAAATACTAAAAATCTACCACGAATCTAGTACCAAAACACAATAACATGTAACCTCTCGATCAATACAAATACATGTCACAACTTGAGTACAAAGTTCCTAGTTACACTTATTAAACTTGCAATTCGGGGTTTACAATTATTAAACTTGCATGCTAAGGTAGGAAAAACAAGACAAGCATACTAACCATTACCACTCCCACCGGCGCCACTACCGCTGCCTCCCGTGCCACTCCCGCTAGCACCACCCGATAGAAATGCTCCGAACGCATCGGCAAACCTATCGTCACTTCTCATAAAGTTAAACACTTGAGACGCTTGTTCAAACCGTGGGTCGACGGGAGGAGGAGGAGGAATATAGTGAGCACTCCTTCTCCGCACTATCTGGCCGACACCGGGCATGTGGCCTCGCTGCTTTCCACCTCCGACGATACGGTTGATCTCGTCGTCCGTATGTTTTCCTGCAGCCTTCATCGCAAGCATCTCCTCCTAATGAAGTGACAAAAATAAACGACAGTTAGTATATTATTTATTAGTCGGGTTGAACATCTAACGTCTAACCAAGACATACCGACTCATCCATTGAACATCTAACGTCTAACCAAGACATGCCGACTCATTTATTGAACATCTAACGTGTAACCCACACATGTCGAGTCGTCCATTGAACATCTAACGTCTAACCAAGCTTGGTTACATGTTCTTCATTCTCACACAACATCCCGTCCGCTATCACTTCACTAAACTGAGAAGCATATGTCATAACGTTCTGAGTGAAAGTTGAGACAACTGGCAACCAACCTGATAAGCAATTATTGAACATCTAACGTGTAACCAACACATGTCGAGTCGTCCATTGAACATCTAACGTCTAACCAAGCTTGGTTACATGTTCTTCATTCTCACACAACATCCCGTCCGCTATCACTTCACTAAACTGAGAAGCATATGTCATAACGTTCTGAGTGAAAGTTGAGACAACTGGCAACTAACCTGAGAAGCAATTATTGAACATCTAACGTGTAACCAACACATGTCGAGTCGTCCATTGAACATCCAACGTATAACCATAACAAACTGGATCATCCATTGAACATCAAACGTATAACCATAACAAACCGGGTCATCCATTGAACATCCAACGTTTAACTATTGGCGGGAAAACGTTGGCGGGAAAACATTGGCGGGAAAATGTTAACCATTTCCCTCACTTTTTGACCATAAAAGGATTCACACACACTTATCATCAGCAGATCACACACACACACACACACACTTATCATCTCCTACCAAACTCACCACCACCACCACCTGATTTGGTAGCAGATGGATCCCCGTGAAGCTTATAAGTGTACATGTAGAAAGGGATATATTGTGTTGAGACAGTCACATCAACCTCATAGCTTTGGTAAACTCTACTATGCATGTCCTTTTTCGAAGGTAAACAATCAAATGTTTTAGTTATGTAATACGTGTGATTATTAAATGACATGTCATGTTATTTGTTTACTTTGTAACAGCCAAAAACAAATGATTATGGATGTAAATATTTTAAATGGAAGGATGATTTTGATCTCGAACTCCGTATAAGATCTTCCACTGGATCTTCAACACCTCAAGGTTCACATCCAAGTTCTTCTACAGGTCCTTCTCAATCTGCACCCACTGAGTGCTCAAATTGCAAGATCAAAGATCTAAAGATAAAGATGTTAGAGGCAAGACTAGAAATGGAAAGGCATCCTGAAGACCACGCATGTCAATCGGCTGCAATACTTCATGAGCTTTTAAATGAAATGGAAAATCTTAGCGTTGAGTAGTAATCGGCTGCACTACTTCACGAACTTTAAGTTGATTAGTAATGTTTGTTTTTAAGTTTTCCATTTGATTCCACAAGGGCTATGTATAATATTATGAATAAATAAATGTTTGTTTTATAAATGTCTCATTTTTATTATATAAACGTCGCAAAAATAAAATAACATCGGATCGATAGTTAATATAATAATTATTTGGAAAAATAAATATTTGTTTTATAAATGTCTCATTTTTATTATATAAACGTCGCAAAAATTAAATAACATCGGATCGATAGTTAATATAATAATTATTTGGAATAAATAAATATTTGTTTTATAAATGTCTCATTTTTATTATATAAACGTCGCAAAAATTAAATAACATCGGATCGATAGTTAAAATAATAATTATTTGGAATAAATAAATATTTGTTTTATAAATGTCTCATTTTTATTATATAAACGTCGCAAAAATTAAATAACATCGGATCGATAGTTAAAATAATAATTAACAAGCAAAAACAAAATAAATATATGTCAGCGAGTTTCCCTGGCGACATGTCGCCAGGGAAACATTTGGGATTTGGCGGGTAAAAGCCCGCCACACATTCTTGACATGTAATTAAACATTTGTGTTTAATTTTGAAACTAATCACAAATGGCAAAGGTTTCCCTGGCGACATGTCGCCAGGGATAATCTTGACATGTAATTAGCAAACATACTTTTTGTTAAATACGATGGACGAGTTTTCCCTGGCGACATGTCGCCAGGGATATGTTGGTCAAAGTTAGACTAGGTTTTCCCTGGCGACATGTCGCCAGGGAAACCTTGGAGGGAAAATTTCGCGCTCTTTCACTTGGTATCTGATTTTGGACCGATTATCCCTGGCGACATGTCGCCAGGGAAACCCTAGTCAAACTTTGACCAAAAAGTAAATCTACTTTACCGCCACGTCAGTCGCCACCCCCGTCATCTGTTCTCAACTTTCTTGTAGTGCTAATGAAGGATAAAAGTACAAGAATATCAGGGATAAAGGGAGGTTCATATATGAATAGTGAAACTTCACCACTTTTCTTAGCAATCTCAGAACTATAAAAGAGTAAGAATAATCATATATCAGCAAATCAAAAACAATATATAATGGGAACTATAGTAGTAAATTTGTAACTGAATTAAGTATCTTATACGTTGTAGCATAGCTATATTAGTAAGGCTAAACACATAACAATAACCAACAAAATCATGTTTACTATGAAAATCAAGGCCTTATAAAAATAATAAGGATGGCAAAGAGAATGGTTACCTAGCTATTTTCCCTCTTAGAACGTCTTAAAGCAGCTCTTGCTTTACCTGGCTTCCCTTCCATTCTTTTATCCATTTCTCGGGTCTCCGTACATATGACTTATGTTTCGGGTGATACAAAACAAGGCTACTGATTTAGTTTTTTTTTTACAAGAAAACATAACTTAGCAGTTTGGTGATGGTGGTTAGTGTGGTACAAATGGTTTGAAACTTCTTCACTCTTAAACCAAAAGACAACGCCAGCAAAGACTTCAAACCAAACATTCAATATTGCAACACTTAATGCTAACTCGAAAATACATGTAAGTGTAAGCCAGACAGTCAGTATCAAGAGCTGCTAAAAAAGTTCCACATGAAGAGGAAGAGTAAATATTTAGTCAGGTAAAAAGTCACAAACACAACTGTTTGTTGCTTGCTTAGTCTGCATTCGATTATGAATTTACAATTACTACTTAATCATGAAAAATGTGTTAACCTTAGGGTCAATCTTGTGTAGCATACTTGCTTTCGGCCTTCCGGGTTAAGAGTATCACAAAGTCCTTCAAGTTCAAGCCACCCACCTTCTTAAGCAACGTGTATATGTGAAAGAAAAATCTATAGATACAAAGTTGAGCATCTTATTAAACACCTTGTGCATAAACATAAACCACATGAATGTGCTTCATAACTAACTCTATTTCGTTTACATAACCTCTATTTTTATGACACAAACACTAATAGTAATCAAGTAAGTTAAGTCTATCCTATATAAACCCAAGTTAAAATAAAGTAATAAATCGGCAATACCATGGAATTAGAAAACAAACAAATATATAACGACATCAAGTTAAATATTTAGTTAATTACGCAACTTTGATGTAAATACCTCAATGAACCAGAGTGTAAGAAGTGTTGTTATAATTACCAGAAGAGGCGTGACCGTGTTGGGGGGTTTGTACGTGTAAGAGAAAAGAGATGAAAGTGTAGCTTTTGAAAGCGAAACAAGATGGCAAAAGTTTCGCTCTTAATTTTGGGAATTCATACATGTTTTCTTGCTGAAGTGGGGGTATTAAGCAGAGTGAAGGTTATAGGGTTAATTTCTAAGAGTGAGAAAAACACAGAGGGGCGGCTGAAATTAGAGACATAAGTGATAGGGTTTTGATTTTTGGAAAGAGTGGCGGGGGAGACTTGAAAAGTATATAGCGGGATCTAAAATTTTCAGATTCGTGATAAAAAATTTAGTTAAATTTCACTGTTAAATATATCGGTTATGTATCATAAAACTGATCTATTCTAAATTGTGTGGGAGTTTGTGAAGTCTATTTATATCTAAAATTAAATAGATCGCTTTTTAGTTTAATAAATGATCTTTTTATAACAGTTTCCCCTTCTGTTCATTTAATAGATCGAGTATTCACAAAACCACACTATATGAAGTGATCTATCTAAGGGTTTGTGTAGTAGTGCAATAAACCTGTCATACGATTTTTAGGGAAAAAATGACAGTTTCTCCTCAAATCATCAACAAATAAATGCTTTAATTCATCATTCAACTTTAATGCACAAATTCATTTCTGCCCTATTGTATGACAAGAAGAACTCAAAATTTACGTACACTTTTCCTCTTAGATCCCGGTGATCTCATCTTCAATTGTCACATACACATCCTACTTCAGCAATGATCCATTCCAATTCAATAACTATATAGGAAATAGTCGAGCCTGCAGTCAAATTCCATACACAGACATCCTGAAATGCTTTGGCTGTATGAACGCCTTATATGATTATTACAGTTAAGACACCTTTCTCTAAACTAATGTCAAACTCAAACGTGGGCTTGAGGGCCGTAAGTTTTACAGACTTTAACCTGATGAAGTTCCAAATGTGATGCCTTTCTTTGATTTTGAAAGCATATGGACTGGTGCTGCGCTGTTTTCATTTACCTTAATGTTGGGCTTCAGATTGTGTGCATTCTTGTCATCACCCATCAGAGTGCTGCTGTAATGGCTAAAAACACAACAAGATCCTGGGAGGTTGTGCCAGGATCGCATCACTTCGAAACAGTGTGATGCTGCTCACATTGAATGCAACACGCTTAATTGGAAATTGGGCTTCAGTTTAGCCCGAATAACTACTACTACTTTATAAAAGATACTTAAAACGCTCTTTTGCTTTGTTTATCCTAAACTCTTAGGCATCTTACGTGGTTACTTTCGTTGTTGGTAATTGACTTTTGACATTGTCGATACTATTAAGAAATATGTAAGTGACTTAATTGATTTATAAGCAAATCACTTGTATCAATATTCAAGTGACATATTCTATTACCTAGCGCCATGCATCCGTGATGCGCTTGGTAATATAACTTTGCTAATTTTTTGTTGTGGAGTGACTTACTGGGATCTTAAATACATGAACGCATAGGAGTATATGAGACATAAGGCTCGCCTCTAGATAGTAAAATTCTCGGACAAGCCTAATCACTGCAAGCGACGTAACTGAAATAAAAACCTTTTCACTTAGGAAGATTTATGTATAAACTATGCAGAAGTAGCAGAAGATGAAGGAGACGAAGATGATTACGGGTGGTGAGGACGAAAATCTGGAAAGAAAAAAAACTGCAGATGATCAAGAGTACTAGTATTTGTCTTTGTTTTGGATTGTTTAATTGACTTTTACATTTAACGTTTTGAACTTAATCTTGAACTCGTCTTGCAATGATCCATATATCTGTTTGCTTTAGCTTGTTTGTTGTTGTTGATTCATACTCTGGTGGCCGTTGTTGTTGAGAAACTACCAAACAATTATCATAACTTTCAGTTTGATTATTTTGTTAGCATTTTCCTAAATTACATTAAAATATCGTCTTAGCATATCAGTACATATATTATCTTATACTAAGCGATTACCCGCGCAAAACGGTGGAGTTGCCTGACGATAGATAATATTGGAAAAACCCAACTTACTGATATGTTATAAAAACTTGTAGATGAGAAGAAAAACAAGATATATATGAATCTGTAATTGTATTGATTGAAATTGATGATTTACAGAATTCGACCCATATATATACATATTGAAACGATGCCAAGAACCAACACACTGGTTCGGTGTGGCAGTTTTATGACGGTTATTCATTCTAACAGACACAACCTATACTAAACGTCGTATGACCCTATCCTATTTTGATCCAGCCCATAATCATATTTACAGGCTTTATTTACATTAAATAAACATACTAATATCTATTTTGCCTTTTATAACATTAAGGCCCAACATTCTCCCCTCTAATGTTATAAACGGCAACCTTCTTCACTTAACTTCATAGCAATGCCGGTTCATCGTCTTCATGAATGAAAAGTGCTTCTTGCTCTTTGTCTTTCTTCTTGTCTTTCAATTTCGTGCATTCATATGCAAAATGACTTAAGTCACCACATTCATAGCATCTCATCTTTTTCTTGTTTTCTTCTCTTGTACTTTGTTGAAAACTTGCTCCACGCCCGTTTTCTTCTTTACTAAAGCTTCTTCCTTGACCGCTACCATGATTTTGATTACTTGATCTTGTCATGAGAAGCTTGTCTTGATCATTTTCCTCTTGCGTGTCTTGACTTTTGATTCGTTCTTCATAGGCTGTTAATCTTCCAACGGCTTCTTCAAACGACATTTCATCTAGGTCTTGGTATTGTTCTATGGTTGCTACGATTGGTAAGAACTTCTTTGGAGCGGAATTAAGTAGTTTCCTTACTAGTATCTTGTCTTCCAAAGTTTCTCCAAGTCCTTTGAACTTCGCCTTTATACTACTTAACTTTCCTCCAAAATCGCTTACTTTTTCGTTAGGTTTTATCCTTAGCGTCTCCAGTTCAATCCTTAATGTTTGTAGTCGTGCCTTTTGAACAAGATCGGCTCCTAAATTCTTGACTTTGATCGAGTCCCATACTTCCTTTGCAGTCGAGTATTATGCAACTTGCATCAACACATCTTGTGGCAATGTTTGGAAGATAATTGCCTTTGATGTGTTTTCTTTCTTTTCATTCGTTGTTTCTCCTTCTTTTGCAACAATTGTTCCCCAAATGCCATACGCCTTCAATATTGTCTCCATCATCAATGCCCACGTCGTGTAGTTTTTTCAGTCAATTTTGGACATTGTAGTGAAACATTTCCTAGTTCTCGAACTGACGTACTGTTCGATGTTTGTTCTCCTTCTACCATGCTTGCTTTCTTTCTTTCTTACGTTGTTTCTTCCTTATTTTCTTACTTTCGTACTTGTTTTTGAAACGCCAAGGTTTCTCTTACGGGGCGAAACACTATGGTTTCTCTTACTGGGCGAAACACTACGGTTTCTTTTACTGGGCGAAACACTACGGTTTCTCTTACTAGGCGAAACACTACGGTTTCTCTTACGTACTTACTTTGAAACGTTTAAAGTTTCACTTACTTACTTACTATAATGGTTTGGATCTTACTTCTTCCTTTGTGAACTACAAGGGTTCGGTTCTTACTTCTAGTTTTGTATTTTTCTAATCTAAAAGACTGATTTGTGTATCCTTAAAATAGAAAATATACAAAACTCAAACTGTGAATTGAAGGAACCTGTTTTTTTCTTATGTTGTCCGCTGCCCCTTTTTATTGATTCTGGTGGTTGTCGCCTCAAAAAACAATACAACCCCTTTTTTCTTGACAGCCCTTGCTTCAATCGATGATCAAACCAACTTGTTCTTCCCTGGATTAACCTTGCTCTTGATACCAAATATTGGAAAAACCCAACTTACTGATATGTTATAAAAACTTGTAGATGAGAAGAAAAACAAGATATATATGAATCTGTAATTGTATTGATTGAAATTGATGATTTACAGAATTCGACCCATATATATACATATTGAAACGATGCCAAGAACCAACACACTGGTTCGGTGTGGCAGTTTTATGACGGTTATTCATTCTAACAGACACAACCTATACTAAACGTCATATGACCCTAACCTATTTTGATTCAGCCCATAATCATATTTACAGGCTTTATTTACATTAAATAAACATACTAATATCTATTTTGCCTTTTATAACATTAAGGCCCAACAGATAATTTGCGAAACGTTATATCGTGCTAAGAACAAATTCTAATTGCAAAGTGTCTTGACAAACGATAATACATAGGAAATATAGTACCAATTGCAAACTCATCACCACTTCCCTTATATAGATTTATAAGTTTCAACTCACGATCACAATTATAATTCGTGCTGGTATTGTCTTTCAGCTGAATAAGAACTTTACCAATTTTGAATCCCTTACAACAAGCTCGTAATGCATTCACCATGCTTTCCCTAGCTTTTGTCATGACTATGAAATGAAGTAAAAATAATCTTTGTGCAGTTAAGTTTCGTATATAAAACGACAATGCTTTGCCTCATTTGCTAAATCAGATCTGTAGCTTAGAATAAAACTATGTGGCTGCGTGTGGTGTGTGGTGGGCGCCGTAACCTTTGATAAAGTCGGAGCTATCAATGAAAGATTTCCAGGGTTTAGAAACTGACCTGCACTGAATCAATGACTTGACACTAGAAACCTTTTTGATGATTTCCAATTGGATTTCAAATGGGGGATGTTGTCTGATATTTTAAAAAGCCTTTTTTCTCGGGTTTATGGAAACTTTTGAGAAAGGTTGAGATAGTGAAAATTGAAAAGTGGGTAATGTAGAGGAGTTAATTTTGGATCTGGGTTTCGAATGCTGTCGTGTGGCGTCGTGATACGGCGGAGATCTGGTGGTTGTACGGTGGTGTAGTTGGATATGAAGTTTATGTAAAATAAAGAGAAGACTGAAATAAAAGTTCAGAAATTTGGGGGCGTTATTTTTTATTCGCACTATCTATTACGCACGAGCAACCTATTTCTACCAGAAATAACTAGAGATATAAATGCATAGTTGCGAAAATTGTTTAACGATAAATAGTTAATGTTATGATGATTGACCCGATAAGTAAATTATAATCTGAAGGAAGATTATGAGCGAAGGAAGATTATGAGCGAAGGGACTTGATATTGATTTGCATCGCTATGTTTTCAACATTTTTCATAAAAATAATGTCCAAAAACATTCTTGGTGTCTCAACTAATTCATTGCAGGAATAAGTATGTAAAACTGCATCTATAAATAAACTTTGTACATCTTCCTATGTGACCTATTTGATCCATGTTCTTATTCGGTTTTCTGTTTTACCCATTTCTGTTTAGGTATTTGTTTTCTATTTGACATGTTAGGTGTAAATACAACCACAAGTGAATGGTAGAAATTGCTAACACTAATCATTAGTAAAAAATAGTGACATTTCTAAATGATTTCTGATTTATTACAGGTGCTAACTTATACCCATCCAAAAGTGCAGTCAGCAGGGCAGGGCAGGGCAGACGACACTACAACAGGTTCTATTATATTCTTCTAACTTTGTTGTTCATGTCAGAACTTCAAGTTTTTTAAGGCTCTAAGGGGAAGCAAGTAATGCTACTTGAATGTTCAAGTTCATATTTTGATAATTTTGTTTCTTTCCATTTGCATAATAATTGACCATAATATGCAGGTCAATATTACTACTTCCCCTTGATCATATCAGCAACAGTCTGACACGTAAGATCCAACAGGTTCTTGATGTTGAGATAGTTTGCGGCCAGAATAAGATCAAAAAGGGTGCCCGGCCTGATCAACTTTCACAAAGTCAACATCAAATGCTTTGAGATCCTCTTCTGTAACCTTATCACCGTCATCTTTTGGCGCCTCAACATGTTTCTTACAGTACTCGACAACCTTTGATAGGATCTTGCCAGTGACATTGGGGAGAGGGATGACGCTGTCAGCACAGTCATCTTCGATCATGTGTTTTATGGTTTGAGACTACAAGGCCACCGTCTCATCTAGCTCAAACGTCTGATACACTCTTCATTCTGTTGGAAAACAATTAATGAAGATAGGCAATAGATACACTCTTCATTCTGTTGGAAAACAATTAAGAGTATTTGTCGACACCTACTTGTGTCAAATAAACACAATACAAGTGATACTCAAAACCTGTATTATTGTATCGAGTATCGACTACGAGATGATAAGAGCTTACATTATATGAGGACGAAATCCATTGAGTCGAGATAAAACCACAACACAGACAGTAAGTTAATACATGTGTTGGGTATGGATTAAAGGCAAGCAATCTACATCTTTACCAACAGATCATAGGTGGTTCCAGTCTTATATCCACAGCTCATACTTTTTAATTTTCTATTTAGTGTTCAACTTTTGTTTGAAACAGCAAAGTACTCGTAACTAAGTATATGTATCATCAGTCTCAACAGTTGCTATATGCATGCATGAATGATGAAAAGTCAAAATTGCAACTTAAAATAAATATTATTTACAATACATGCAGGTGACTGACTGTCATCTAAAATCATAAGACCAACATGCGAACAGAAATACAAGACAACTTTTGAACCAAGGAATGATATCCAACTCTGTTGTAAGTTGAACATAAAGTGACAAACTAACCTTTGTGACATTGCTTCGACTGTGCCAATTACGACTATTACCATCCCACTTTTCAGGAGTTGATATTATAATATCTGCTGACATGAGCACATTCATATCCGGCGTGTAATCACCAGTCATTTCAACCTGATAGAGCAGCATGTGAAATATCAATTCATGTATGGCAGATGTGAAACAATTTTTCAAACAGGGTATTTTGGTTCGGCCAGGTAAGATCGCCTAAAACCTGATATACTCCGGTTCTACATCGAGTTCAGTTATGTACTCAGTTATTCTCCCTTTAGCCTAATGGTCACTGCCTAACCGAAAACATAAAAAGAACTCACTTTATACAACCAAAAAACGTCTCTTCATACCTTAGAGATTTGACTTCCATGAGTGGCGTTTTTTTTTTAACGGCGGTTTTTTATAAAACTAGCAAAAGCTAGAAAAGACAAACAATTACAATAAGATAGAATCCTCAATTGGATTATCCAACCAACCTACCAACTTAGATTAAGCTTGGGATTTCTAGATGAAATCCAAAAAAAACGATTGATATACAATTGAATCCCAAATAGTCGCCTTCTTTGGTTTGTTCACCGAAAAAATCAAAGCATTGCGATATAGATCACAACATCGTAGCTACGACCACTTCAAGAATAGTTCTACCTTTCTTCGACAATTGAGCAGAATCTAACCACGAAAACCACGTACTCCATTGTATTAGGACCAATAGGAATAACCAAGTTACACAATAGATTCCAAATATCCGTGCCATCTCACATGAAAAGAAAAGATGGTCGACACTTTCAACATGCTCACTACAAATGGGGCATAAAAGAGAGTCAACGTCTATTCCTTTTCGATCCATATTCACCAAAGTCAGGAGTTTGTTTAGGATCAACCTCCACATAAATACGTTCACTTTTAAAGGGATGATGCAACAAAGCCATCTAGTAGAGGTAAAAGTAAAACCACCACTTAAGATTATTCGTGTAACACTTGACCTCGATAAAAAAGAAATGTAACACCCTTTAAAGAGTGACCAGATTAATGGCGATGAGAACTCTTCGTCGTAGACTAAAAAAAAATGACCAAATTTGTATCTATATAACATTCAATGGGCCATTATTTAAAGAGTGACCAAATTTGTAAAAAGCCGAATCGATGTATCCATTGGACAAGACTATTTTAAAGCCCAAAAGAAGAATATGTCTATTCTAGTTTCTATATATATATATATATATATATATATATATATATATATATATATATATATATATATATATATATATATATATATATATATATATATATATATATATATATATATATATATATATATATATATATGGTAGATATGCACATATACTATATATAGAGACCAAGTTTTAGTAAGATTAATATTTACTTATTTTATATTCTAGTCTCTTTATCTATTATCTATTATATCTAATATAACACAGTTTTTATCCTCCCTTTTCATCATTTTTTTCCTAAGATAACTAAGCCTATATAAATGACACTAGACTCAAGGCCCGCCCCATGGGCGGGTTGTTTCATAGGATATTAAATGAGAAATTATGAAAATTTAAGACATATGAATAATGATTATGAAAAATAAAATGTAATAATAAGCAATGACAAAGAATTAAAAATAAAAAAGTGTAAAGAAAAGTAATCTTGAGAAATAAAATAAATGTATAAGTGTTTAGACAAATGTATAAAACAGTAAATCACAATCGTAATCCGTAAAGTACTTCTCGTAAGACGACATGAGAGCCAATAATCCAGAGGTCAATTCACACAAAGAGGTCAATTCACACAAAGGTGCAAATATAAGAGCGCAAAGGTATAAGAGAGCAAGATATCTGTACAATTATCTAGACATGTCACTTTTCTATTCACATCTTGGTAGATTATCTAGACATGTCATTTTTCAATTCACATCTTGGTAGCTCTACTGTTTTAGCTAATAGTTAGTGCAACGAGTGCAACTATAAAAAGATACAACGGCTAGTTCAAGCTCTCATTATTTTTGTCAGGTGGAGCATGGGATCCCTATGATGAGAATGTCATTGCATCAACTTTGGAATCATGTATCCAGTTCTAGGACTTGAAGACAATGAAGTATGATCCGATTCTGGTCCTGAGTATTTTTACACCTATAATTATTCAATAGGCTCTAGTATAAATTGGTTGTGTCGTATAAAAAGATTTCACAGATTTTCTTGAATTGGTATCAGGCATCTAAATGGAGGTACAAATGATTTTATCAGAGGGGAATATCATTGCTTCCAATGATGTATTGTGCCTGATATTCATGGATCGAGTTTTTCAAGTTCGGTAACACTTTTATTTTCTGTATTACCAATGAAAATCTTCAACAACGTTGGGAGATACATAATTTAACATGGCAAGCCTGATGACAGACTGGATTAGAAAGTTTAACATGTAAAGAACATCTTGACTATCACATACCTGAGGACTACACCTACGTGCATCCAAAACATGCATCGCTTACAAAAACTTTATGTCAGCAAATGAAAACAATAAATACACAACATTAACTTTATTAAGCTATGTAACAAATACAATCAAAACAATAAACACATGTGGTTTTCATTCGCAACTTTGCTACCATCATCCTTCGCGTTGCCATTTTCTATACTATCCCAAAAATCTTGGCCCATATCACCACAAAAATAAATGTCACCGGAACCAAAGAACACAAAACCCTTACAACCAACTTTCAAATTGAATAACCCTTCTTATTTTTTTCATGACATGATATGAAAAAACATGATAGACCTATTTCTAATTTCAACCTGCCTATAAATTTTACACACTCAACCTCAAACCAATCCTAAATGAAACCTAAACACAAAACTAATTTTAATCAGAAAATCACACATACATTAAAAATAGGGTAGATTAGAATGAGATTTATTAACAGTTCTACATGTGAACCATAGGAGAGATTACAACAGATAATTTAAATATCTACTCATTTTCAGACTTTTGATCATAAGTAGAATTCACAATGTTTACCTTGTAGGTAGATTCGTAATGTCTCAAAGTGTATAATCGGCAACTTAAAAAAAATCAAGCTCTAGAAATCTATTCTTTGTTTGTTCTGATCGTAAAATGTATTGGGCACGCAATACACAATGACCGTATCTTAATTCGTAACCAACATCTAATGCAGGATTAGATGTAGTCAATCACATAAAAGCATTGAAGTTTAGAACCCGAATTATGGAAGTTCTCTGTTGGTGTTTTCTATTATTCTCGCACACTTGTATGGAGATGAAATTGTTAAATTAGATTGTTTGAAAGCTAAACATACTTTGCATCTACTCGTTATGAGAGAGGCAAATGGTTTACAATAAAGGATGTTTGGTTTTATGGAAAGTGAGAATCCCTCTAATTTGAAAAAAAAAATGACACACCACCTACTGGACATAATACTCACATATATCAATAACCTTGATATTTGTTTTAACTTCTAAAATGGATATTCTACGCTTTTGACAGGGGAAGTGAAAAGACCTCCCGTAAGGAAGGAGATATCCTAAAGGTATGTATTAGCATGAATTGATTTCAATTTATGGTGGTTACTTCACATGACCCTTAGTAAAACTTGCAAGATATGATTGTAGAAAAATAGCAGTGAAGTCTTGCATCAACGATATGATAACATGCTATCTCTATCCACGTTTTTACGTTCTGATTATGTATAAAGGTTTGCTTCTTTCTGGATACGGTGTAGAAATCACATTGCCTCTTGCTGTTAGTTACCTTGCTTACTACGTGGTATGCTAGTTGATAACCCCACGCTATTTAATACTCCTAATTGCTCAAATTTCCGATTTGTCCTCTATCTCACTGCATACGGGCATACATAAAATATAGAAGAAACTGTGTAGGAAAACAACAAAACCTGCATTTGTGAGAGCTCCTTCTTAAAGCTTGCATGCTTTACATACATCCAATATTGCACCTCTCATATCTGAGTAAAGAACACTTCAGGATTTCATCCTTCATATGTGCCGATGTGACGGTAGTAGCAAGTGCAAGTGCAGCTCCAACAGAGCAACACCAAAATCAAAATCAACTGGTGTGCAATCAAGCACACAATTGTGAGGTATCCAATGACCTGTTACATACGAAAAGAATTATAATTAACTCTGCTGATTCGCTTTATTCTCGATAATTTTGATTTTTTGTTCATTTAACTAACCTGGCATAAATCTGTTGCTTGATCCCTTCTAAGACACTTCCATCGTAGAAAATAGTCTGTGACATTTAGAAAACGGTAGGTTAATTACCTGAGTAGGTTTTTGCCAAGTTTTAGCACTATCAAAGTCGCAACCAAACACTTTTGGCCTTAACTTTTGACCCATTACTCAGGTAATTTAATTAACTTTTGCAGAAGAAGAATGACAGTCAATTGGTCTATTTATATACTGATGTTCACTTTGGTCATCTAAATCACGCACTATACTTTTCTCCTTCATGATTTGAATATCAAAATATGTGATTAAACAAAGCACATAGAGAAGCACAACTATAAGGCAAACATAAGTAGGCATCCAAACATGCAAAATTAAAAGGACAACAACCAACAGGTTCACAAATCAAATAGGCAGCCAAAAAAAGCAAAAAACAATTTGGGCATCCAGAAAAAGGGAATCATAAAAGGGCAAGATCATTTGTAGCCATTATAGAAAAAGCAATAACAAAAACCTATCAGTCACAATATTAACTAACCAAAGGGCACATGATTTAGAAAAAAAATCTAAAAGAAAACCCAAAAATCACCTGCAATACGAACCGGCAGCAACAACAGCTTCTTTATTCTGTTCCACCAAAAACAACACATATAGAGAAAAAAAGAGTTAGTGACCTTAGTCATACCAAGTAACAATCAAAACAAATGAAAGACAAAAAATCAGATAAAAAAGGGGGAAAGACCTAATTTTTCTAAACAGATCTGACCCAGTTTATGAGTGTGCAGAAATAACCGTGCAGAAATAGCCATATATATCACCTACGCAATCAGAACAGCTGGCAAGGAATTACCGTGTTTAACATGCAGGCAAGCTAACACACGGGGAAAACAAACACAACCCGAGAAACAAAATTAATATAGTAATGGATTTTGGATTAAAATATTAGTAACACTGGTCATAAGCTTTGAATAAAATATAATACGTTATAATTATGATCCAAAATCCAGAAACAATAATAAGGATCATACATACAAATTAATTAGTAATAAACAATGATAAGGATCAAATATACCTTTAAAATATTGTGAATCTTTAAGATTCATAGAGATGTAAACATGTTTTAGGTTTTGTTTATATGGATTCGGTTGATGTTGATGAATGAGGTCGTGAAGATGTTTCTTGATTAAAAGTTAATTGGGGCAGATTTTTGTTTGAGAAAAATTTATTGTGATATGAGTCAGATGGGATGATAAGGAAAGAAAATACCGCAAGGTTGTAAATTTGATCCAACGGTTCTAAAAAATCACACTACCACGTGTCATTTTTTAAATGGTTTTGAGAAGAGATTAAAACAAAAAACCTTGCTTTATATAGGAGGTAGATGTGGCATAGAAGTTTATTGAATAAGAATTTGATTTAATCAGAAAAATAAAACGCCCCAAATCATGAATATAAAAACATTTCCTAAATTGTCCAAAATTCTTCATTTTTAATACCTACCAAGTTAAAAATGTTTCCTAATTAATCATATCCTAATATAAATCTTCTAATTCAGGGTAACTGGTGAATATTCAACTCTAAACCAATATTATCTCTTACTCAACACGCTTTCTGAATCATAATTTTTTCAAAAATATTTGAAGTGATTCTTTGATTTGCTATATATCTTCTACGAAAAATAAGACAAAAAAACAATTCATGTCTTTAAAAAAAGTCAACCAAAAGCCTTCTCCTCATAATCTGCAACAAGAAACATCGTCGGCATGTTTCACCCGATTATCCCGCAACCGGAGAACCATAATGCTAACCCTGGATTTAAGATTATTATGAATCACGAAAAGGTATGCATTCTTCTAATGATGATGTTAACAAGTTTCTATTAAGGTTTCTATGCATCTTTGCGTATAATACATTAATGGTCAAAACACACAATTCAGTTGTCATTCATCACTAAATCATCATCAAGACACACAATGCAGTTTCCATTCTTTGTGTATTATTATTTTTATATAAAGATTCAAATTTGAATCACACTGAAATTAGGATTTTGCATACCCTTTTTGTATTTCTATTATCGTTCCTCGACTCACTCGAATTTGATTTCCAATTTTAACGTAGAGATTAATTGTTTTTGGTGAAAAGTTTTTTTTTTGTAATTTTTAAACTAATTTAAAAGCTATTTAAAATTTAAATCTAATTAAACTAAAAACTTTGATTGAAATCTATTTAATAATTAAAACTTTTAATCTAATTAATTTTAAAACTAAAAACATTTTAAATAAAGTCTATTTTTAAATAAAAGTAAATTTAAAAACTAATTTGAAAAATCTAATTCAAACTAATTTTAATCAAGACTATTTTTAAACTTAAGCACAATTGAAACTAATTAAATGAAAACTTTCTTAAAAACTTTAAATAAAAATATATTTTAAAATAAAACTTGAAATAAACTAATTGAGAAAAAAAAGTAAAATTTAAATAAGCATTTAAAACTATTTTTAATCTAGAAAGACTATTTTAAAATTATAAAAGGAATTTAAATAAAATATTTTTTTAATCTTTTTATATTTTATAAAAAAAACTGAGTTAAAAGAAATTTGAAATAAAAAAACTATTTTAAATAAAAGTATCTAATTAAATTTTAACCAAAATTAATCTTGAATTAAACTTAATTAAACTGCCAACGATAAAAAAACTTAGATTAATTTAATGTTGCAAATGAATACACAAAAAGACTATTAGATGAGATGGTAGGGGTGCTGGACTACTATGCGAGAGGTCCTGGGTTCGAACCCCAGGACAGACAAATTTTACTATGAATTAATTTTTTTTGGATTCTTTTATGAAACTTGAGACACTAAACCAAACAGTAATACTGAAATTCAGCAAATATTAACTTAAACAAAATAGGCAGTACAGCAAATTCAGAAAGCAGTTAAACTAAAAATTTAAATAAGCAGAAAAGAAAACATAAGGCAAATAAGCAAAATTAAAATGAGCTAAAAGCTGAAATAAAAAATAAGCCAAATCTAACGAGTATAAGCAAACTATCAGCAAAAAGAAAAAGTCCAAATAAGCTATGCAGCCTAACAATAAGCAGAAAGGCTAAACCCAATAAGCAATCATAATAAGCATAGGGTAAATAAGCTATAACTTACTACTGGTCAAAACAGATAAGCTAAAAGAACTTAAAGCATAAGCAACCAATAATCAAATAACCAGATTCAAACTATTAAATTAAACACAAGCAGATGCAGATTAAACTAAATTAAAACAAATAATAAATTTAACTAGAAAACTAAAGGGAGAATAGAACCTGGTGTCGAAACCGTTGAGCCGAAGGTAGGCGTTGTGCCCCCTTTGAACCGAGAACATAACATCACCACCTTCGAATCACCGTATCATCACCATCTCGGAACAAAACTCGAACCAAACGCATCCAAATAAACATCAACAGTGATGCCTCGAAAGTACTCGATCCAGTTGTATATATTTATTTATTTATTTATTATTTTTGTTTTATTTTTTTTATAATAATTAACCGAATGAATTTAAACAGTAAACATAACAAAAAAACCTCGAATAGTAATATTCAATAAAATAGATTGAAGATGAAATTTATAACTTGATAGTAAATTAAAAATGAGACTAAAATGAATTAAATTACACTTTTCATTAATTAATATAAAAAAATTACAAAACTGGAAATTAAAATTACAATTTAAATCCTAAAACTAATTTTCAGAAAATTAAAACTAATTTAATCTACTCCTAAAATTAACTAAAAAACTGAAAAATAATGAAAAAGCTTAAAAAATGGACTCAAGATGTGAGGGGTTTTATAGGCAACCCCAAATGCCTTCTTCTTAGCTTCATCTTTAAGCAAATCATCCTAGCCCTTCAATCTTCTCTTCTCTCTCTTATCTACAAATCTTCGGCTGGAATTGATTTTGGCCTACGGATTGCCAGGGTGGATTGATATGATTGAAGGACTTGTGTGTGATGTTGTCACAACCAATCAAAACAAATGAATTGGCCACGTGAGATGAGATGGAGGACCACCTTGTAGTGCTTGATCCGAAAAAACTTGGGGATTAAATCCCCAAGTGTGTGAATTAAGTATTTAAACAAAAAGCCCTAATTTATGTGTGGTAATTTTTGGTCTAATAGATTAGGGTTTTTGGCTGTGTAAAAAAATGGTGGAGAGAAAGGGGATAAACAGTGAGAAACACTTTGTTTTTATCGAATTGTTATGGAGTGAGGGGTAAATAAATTTTATTAAAATGAGTGGGGAATAAGTTGGGTGTGGGAAGGTGTATGGTAAGGAAACCGTGTGTGGGGAGCTGGGAGTAGACACGTGTGATGGGGTGTGGGTAAAAAAATGATTAAGTTATTTTGTGAGTTGAGGGTGTATGGTAAAACGTGTGGGGTGATAACACGTTTGAGGGGATTTACTTTTTTTTTTGATAATATCGAAATGGGACGGTTGGGTTTATTGTTTGTGTGAGGGTTGACCTTTGACCAAGCAAAAAATGAAATAATTCTTCATCCGTTTGTTTTTATGGGCTTAAGGCCCAATTCAATTCCTTCCGTCCCATTTTGTCAATTTGGGCCATATGGTTTGAGCTTAATGATAAGAAGTTTATTCTTAAAATCCTTAAATGGGCTTTTGAGCCCATTTATCCAATGTGGGGCCCACAAGACTTGAATATCTTCAAAAAGATTTAATCCGATAAAATCGAGCTCGATTTCGGTTTCCTTGTTCATTTTCTTCAAACTCGTGTCGGTTTAGCCGGATTTCGTGATCTTGGGCACACTTTGGTCTTTTGACTTTGTCTTCATCTCATTTTGGATCTTTCTTCAAGATTTGATCGTGAAATCCCGTGTTTTCACTTCTTTTGATCTTTTATACCTATTTAAACACAAAAACAAAAAACCAAGCGTAATTCCGACTTTTACGACATTAAACACATGATTAGGTCTCGTTTTTCCTTGATTTTAATGGCAAAAGGATAAGTGTTTACACACTTATTAAATCCCCTACACTTGACCATTGCAATGACCCCATGCAATGCATTATTTTAAAACATAAAGTTACATTTTTCTCATAATTAACCCATCTCGGCCTTTATTAATACTACTACAATGAAAAGATAAAAGGAGATAAAAGTTATAATACTTTTATTAACTTGAAAATTATTGATGGAAGAAACTCGTAAAGAAATCTAAGACTTGATTAGGGCTTTGGTGTCATGAATATTAATCACCCTCAAGTTTCACGTTCCCCATACCAAGCTTAAAAACGAGATCATTGTTTACCATAAGTTAGCACAACTAACACTTAGTCATGTGGTTTAATTAATCACTTAGACTCCCTTATTCCTACGGTGTATCTCTTGTATTTTATTTTTGTCTTGAATGATCACGAGGATGCATTTTTGACTTATTTCGATAATTTATTAAGGCCGAAAATAAAGTGGGACGATTTAATCAATAGTTAGCTAAAGGACAAAATCTTTTAAAACTGCTTCTCGAAACCTCATAAAGTTCATATCTTGGCATAACTCGTTTCACGATTTGAGACCTTTCTCGGACCGATATTTGGCGTGTACTTCAAACTTCAAATCTTGAGAGACGATCTTGAAATTATGGTCTTCTCTTCATTTTGGTATACATCTTCATAAGGATTGAAAGATGCTTCAAATGTTGACCACGACTTCTTCATTTATCCTCTTCTTTATTTAGGATTTTGATATACAACGATCCGCCTCCTTTTCGGACTTGGATCTATCACTACCACAAAAAAGTTCATAAAGACTGGTTAGAACGGCCACTAAAGATTGGTTTTACAACCACTCTAGGCGAGGGGGTATTTCTTTGACTGAAACTCATAGAAACTGGTTTTATGACCAGTCTTTATTCGAAGCACCAAGATATGTTTTCTAATATGACCCGGTCTCTATTATATAGTTGAACAAGTACTACTAACGAAAGTTCCAATTGCAAATTGGTCGGAATCTCTTCTATCAAGTATATGTCAGAAAGTGTTCCGTCAAGAATATGTCGATTTGTTATGCATTTTTACATTTTTTTCTAATTAGTATCACAACATCAAAATCTCTACTACGTATAAAATAACATCTATTCAAACATTATAATTCAATACAATAACATTTTCTCAAATATTACAAATCAAAACAAAATATAAATGTTAAATTTAAGCGACTATGTTTAGATAGCATCTAAAAATATAATAACAATAATTTTTTTCAGAAAACTAAAAACAAACCATCAAAATTATTCTGTCGCCAAACTTCATCTTCTTTGGACTTGAAACATCAAAACAACTTTATGTTTGCTTGTTTCCATTAACTTCTCCAACTTGGCAAATAACGAATCTATGCATCCAACGTTCCAACCTATATAGAACTAGACAATTGAACAAAGTAAGTCGAATAAAATTAATTGACATAATTACTTTTGTTATCGCAACATAGTATGTAAAGAAGCCGCGAAACAACTCCAAAATGGCTGTGAAAGTAAATATTAGAAATCGACAACCCCCTTTACATGCCCCTTTCTTATCAATGGAAATTAGCCCTTATAACTTTAAGTTTGAATGAAACTGTCACACGTTTATCGCTTTGTATGCTGCTTGAGAAATTGGTAGCCCATTAAGAGGCTTCAGTACAGTGAGTTATGGGTGGCGTTTTCGCCACGTCTTTAGCCGACGGCGCCACTTACCATACCGTGGCTTGCGTTTTCATCCTCCAAACCGTAGTTGCCAGCCACTTACCATTACGTTAGAAACTATCAAGTTTTGCTACCACATATGGATAGATGAATTACGAATCTGTTCAAATCACATCGCGCTTCACACATCTCACTCCATAGCTTAAGAATAGTTAAAAAAAATATGTATAGTTTAGTACTAGTAGTTTAGTATAAGCATGATAGAGCATGATCTATTCTCGTTTATAGTAAAAAATAATAAATTATTTACCAATTACTTCATAAATATTTCATAATTTGTACCATAGATTTACAAAGCCTACTATATTGAGTTCCTGATTCAAACGAATGGTGGGTATTTAAAGCATACCTGTATGGTTGTGTCAATGTAGATGAGTCAAGAATCCAAAAAATACAAACTCCTACAAAGAAGAAAATTAAGACTCGTAAATGAAAATTCAAATCCAATGCAAGATTTTCGTGTGTCTTGATCCATCATATTGATTTGGATTAATGATCTTCACAATCTCTTAGGATCTTTAGCAAAAAAAGTGAATCCTCATGCCTTGTGAGGGCCTTTTTGGACTCGGGTATTCTCATGTCTTGTTAGGGCCTTTTTGGATAAGCCAATATTCGCGTCCCCAAGATTTAAGATAATTCGATAGTAGATAGTAGTATGTTTTCTTATTTGATGTTAGAACATAATTTTAACGTTTTTAATGAAAAAAGGATAGTAATAGAAGATCATACAAATCAAGTGGTGAGTTTTATTCGTTGTTGTTTCTTACAGTAAATTATAGTTGTGCCTCAGTCAAAAGTATCTTTTGCTCACGTGCATCGTAGTCTTTAATAGTTGTTAATTATTTTATGTTAAATAAAAGTATTTCCATGAAGGTTTTGGTTAGTAGGAAACTAAAGGGGACCGAATGGCAACTTTTGAAATAATACAAGTGTAGAAAAGGGATCCATATCTCCTCTATATCAGCCGAACGAAATCTTTCAAACACCATCATCATCATCATCATCATCATCAGAGTTTAAGGTAAGGTAATCGATCTATTATTATTTATTATTAGAAAATTATTATTAGTAATTGTTTAGCGTAGGCTAATCCAAATTAAATCAAATCAAAACAGGTGAGGAGAGGAGGATGTCTAAGATAGAAGTGCGTCCTCTACCAGAATGGTCTGACGAACACGTAGAGCTAAGAAAGATGAATCTAAGGGAGAAGAAGAAATTCTACTCCATGCCGCTTGACGTTCAACTCTATTACAGACAGTTGGGGATTATTACAACAACCAACGATGAAGAAGAACTTTTGTTTGCTAATAAACCATGCGTCCATGCAGAAAATGAGAAAAAGGTTCTCTATGAGGATTTTTACCCGCGAGATACCCAGCAGCAAATTGAGTCGGAAAAATATCTAGGAACTCTAGAGAAAGAGACCCGAGAATCCATTCTAGCCCAAGGTTTGTTATTACTACTATACCTTGCATCATTTGTTTTTTTCTTTATATGTTTCTTTTGAATATATCATACCCCCCACCCCACACATGTCTAATAGCCTTATTATCAAGTTTCCACCATCTACACACTTTATGTAAACCCAAATCACAAAACACCAAACAAGGCTACTGATTTTGCTTTTTTTTTTACAAGAAAACGTAACTTAGCAGTTTGGTGATGGTGGTTTTTTGTTGTGGAGTGACTTACTGGGATCTTAAATACATGAACTCATAGGAGAGTATATGAGACATATAAGTCTCGCCTCTAGATAGTCAAATTCTCGGACAAGCCTAATCACTGCAAGCGACGTAAATGAAATAAAAACCTTTTCACTTACGAAAATTTATGTATAAACTATGCAGAAGTAGGAGAAGATGAAGGATATGAAGATGATTACGGGTGGTGAGGACGAAAATCTGGAAAGAAAAAAAAACATCAGATGATCAAGAGTACTAGTATTTGTCTTTGTTTTGGATTGTTTAATTGACTTCTACATTTAACATTTTGAACTTAATCTTGAACTCGTCTTGCAATGATTCATATATCTGTTTGCTTTAGCTTGTTTGTCGTTGTTGATTCATATTCTGGTGGCCGTTGTTGTTGAGAAACTACCAAACAGTTATCATAACTTTTAGTTTGATTGTTTTGTTAGCATTTTCCTAAATTACATTAAAATATTGTCTTAGCATATCAGTACACATTTGCTAAATCAGATATGTAGCTTAGAATAAAACTATGTGGCTGCGTGTGGCGGGCGCCGTAACCTTTGATAAAGTCAGAGCTATCAATGAAAGATTTCCAGGGTTTAGAAATTGACCTGAACTGAATCAATGACTTGACACTAGACACCTTTTTGATGATTTCCAATTGGATTTCAAATGGGGGATGTTGTCTGACATTTTAAAAAGCCTTTTTTCTCGTGTTTATGAAAACTTTTGAGAAAGGTTGAGATAGTGAAAATTGAAAAGTGGGTAATGTAGAGGAGTTAATTTTGGATCTGGGTTTCTAATGCCGTCGTGTGGCGTCGTGATACGGCGGAGATCGATCTGGTGGTTGTACGGTGGTGTAGTGGGATTGAAGTTTATGTAAAATAAAGAGAAGACTGAATTAAAAGTTCGGAAATTTGGGGGCGTTATTTTTTATTCGCACTATCTATTACGCACGAGCAACCTATTTCTACAAGAAATAACTAGAGATATAAATGCATAGTTGCGAAAATTGTTTAACGATAAATAGTTAATGATATGATGATTGACCCGATAAGTAAATTATAATCTGAAGGAAGATTATGAGCGAAGGGACTTGATATTGATTTGCATCGCTATGTTTTCAACATTTTTCATAAAAATAATGTCCAAAAACATTCTTGGTGTCTCAACTAATTTATTGCAGGAATAAGTATGTAAAACTGCATCTATAAATAAACTTTGTACATCTTCCTATGTGACCTATTTGATCCATGTTCTTATTTGGTTTTCTGTTTTACCCATTTCTGTTTATGTATTTGTTTTCTATTTGACGTGTTAGGTGTAAATACAACCACAAGTGAATGGTCGAAATTGCTAACACTAATCATTAGTAAAGAATAGTCACATTTCTAAATGATTTCTGATTTATTACAGGTGCTAACTTATACCCGTCCAAAAGCGCAGTCAGCAGGGCAGGGCAGACGACACTACAACAGGTTCTATTATATTCTTCTAACTTTGTTGTTTATGTCAGAACTTCAAGTTTTTTAACGCTCGAAGGGGAAGCAAGTAATGCTACTTGAATGTTCAAGTTCATATTTTGATAATATGCAGGTCAATATTACTACTTCCCCTTGATCATATCAGCAACAGTCTGACACGTAAGATCCAACAGGTTCTTGATGTTGAGATAGTTTGCGGCCAGAATAAGATCAAAAAGGGTGCCCTGATCAACTTTCACAAAGTCAACATCAAATGCTTTAAGATCCTCTTCAGTAACCTTATCACCGTCATCTTTTGGCGCCTCAACATGTTTCTTACAGTACTCGACAACCTTTGATAGGATCTTGCCAGTGACATTGGGGAGAGGGATGACGCTGTCAGCACAGTCATCTTCGATCATGTGTTTTATGGTTTGAGACTACAAGGCCACCGTCTCATCTAGCTCAAACGTCTGATACACTCTTCATTCTGTTGGAAAACAATTAAGAGTATTTGTCGACACCTACTCGTGTCAAATAAACACAATACAAGTGATACTCAAAACCTGTATTATTGTATCGAGTATCGACTACGAGACGATAAGAGCTTACATTATATGAGGACGAAATCCATTGAGTCGAGATAAAACCACAACACAGACAGTAAGTTAATACATATGTTGGGTATGGATTAAAGGCAAGCAATCTACATCTTTACCGACAGATCATAGGTTAGAGTCTTATATCCACAGCTCATACTTTTTAATTTTCTATTTAGTGTTCAACTTTTGTTTGAAACAGCAAAGTACTCGTAACTAAGTATATGTATCATTAGTCTCAACAGTTGCTATATGCATGCATGAATGATGAAAAGTCAAAATTGCAAAACCAACTTAGATTAAGCTTGGGATTTCTAGATGAAATCCAAAAAACGATTGATATACAATTGAATCCCAAATAGTCGTCTTCTTTGGTTTGTTCACCGAAAAAATCAAAGCATTGCGATATAGATCACAACATCGTAGCTACGACCCCTTCAAGAAATAGTTCTACCTTTCTTCGACAATTGAGCAGAATCTAACCACGAAAACCACTCCATTGTATTAGGACCAATAGGAATAACCAAGTGACACCATCTAGCCAATAGATTCCAGATATCCCGTGCCATCTCACATGAAAAGAAAAGATGGTCGACACTTTCAACATGCTCGGCATAAAAGAGAGTCAACGTCTATTCCTTTTCGATCCATATTCACCAAAGTCGGGAGTTTGTTTAGGATCAACCTCCACATAAATACGTTCACTTTTAAAGGGATGATGCAACAAAGCCATCTAGTAGAGGTAAAAGGAAAACCACCACTTAAGATTATTCGTGTAACAATGTAATACAATATCTTCTTGCAAAAGATGCCCTTTTTGTGTAACGTTTAGATATATTGTACATGTTGTCGGATTGAGCAATGAGGCCAACTAAATAGTAAGACTATTTCTGTAACAATCTCATACATTATCATCTTGACAACATATGCATCTTAAATAAACACTTGACCTCGATAAAAAAGAAATGTAACACCCTTTAAAGAGTGACCAGATTAATGGCGATGAGAACTCTTCGTCGTGGACTAGAAAAAAGTGACCAAATTTGTATCTATATAACATTCAATGGGCCATTATTTAAAGAGTGACCAAATTTGTAAAAAGCTAAATCGATGTATCCATTGGACAAGACTATTTTAAAGCCCAAAAGAGGGGAAGGCTGAATTTATGTAACTTATTTGTTCAAATTAACTAATATACGCAAGATATTTTTTTTATTCCGGATATACGTAACATAATTTCAAATACTTACTAATCTACGCAATATTGACCAAAATGTGACTTGTTTGACCAGTTACCACTTAGAAAAGTTACAGTTTGGTCCTTTGGTCTGCGTGTACTTCCACCGTTAGTCATTTGACATTTTTTTCATTAGAAAACTTAGTAATGATACATTGACTTTAATACACGTATTTTTATACGATTGCCACTCTAGATAATGAAGAACTCCATTTGTCCGAACATAAAGTCGTGTCTAGTGACGACATTTTAACCGAAATCTTACTTAGGTTACCTGTTATCTCACTTGTTCTCTTTAAATCCGTATCCAAACGTTGGTGGTCTCTTATTAACGATGATGATTTCATTCATCGTCGGAGACTAATCCCTAACATAGATCCTCCTTCTGGTCTCTTTCTCAAGTATCCTCATAATGAAGTATATGGTTTTCTGCCATCGGATTTCAGAATTCCGTTGCGGCTTGAAAACATCTTCAGAACTGTTCCATACAGCACTACTACTATTTTGCAGTGGCGCAATGGTTTAGTTTTATGCTATGTTATGCCTGGTTATAGAATTTGCGTATACAATCCGACCCTTGGTTTATTTAGGATGCTTCCGGAGCCCCTTGATTATAAACCGAACCAAAATAATTTTACAAGTTTAGATTTTGATCCAACCAAATCACCTCACTACAAAGTCATGCATGGTACACTAATTCGTCGCCCCCATCACTATCAACTACAAACTTACTCTTCGGGAACCGGCGTTTGGAGTATTGTTTGCGATTGCACCGATGAGTTGAAAGATTTTGAGTCTGGAATGATCTATTGGAATGATGCTATTCATTGGCTGGGTTATGATTATTCTTGGCTAGATAATACTGGTTATTGTGCTTGTCATCGTCGTTCATTGCATTATAAGCTAGACTTTGGAAATAAAAACGTTGGAACAACGGAAATACAACTCCCTATATCCGCCAAGGATTACAGTTGCAAGTTAACTGAGTAACGTGGATGTTTGCTTCTTATTTGTGAGGACAGGACTAACTATTGCCAGCTGAGTGTTTTCAAGATGAGGAATGGGCATTCTGAATGGTCGATGAAGTACTCTGTTTATCCGAGGATTATTGGTCACGTCAAGTGTATTGCACTGGGAGAAAGGGAAGAGGATTCATTTATGGTACTATTCAGTGGGAGTAGGCTATATCGATACAATTTCGTGCTAAAAACGTTTTGGGAGCTTCCTCAATTCCAGTACCTAAATCACGAAGAAAGATATTATTCTTCTGGCTTTTTGTTCACCCCATCTTTTGCAAGTGTATGATTATGTTTTCTTATGTCAGGTATAATCTTGGTTTCTTTTGTTATCTTGTCACTACCCTTGCTTAGTTTACATATTTGGGTTTATGTTTTCTTGTGGGAGTAACTTTACTGATATAGCTGCATTGCCGTTTAAGTCACGAAGATGAAGATACACGCAGTTGGGGAAAGAGAAATGTCATCTATGGAATTTCTCGCTAAATTTCATTAGTTATGATGAAAATAATGTTTATGAAAAGTTGTAACTAAGCGAGTTGTACACATTGGCTCGTAATACAGTGAGAATTTATAATCTCGGTCTGTTTGCATATGACTTTTAACTAGCAGCAAGTCTTCCTTTGGTTCTTTTTTACTGCTAGAATTTCTGTACACATTTTTTACTGCTTACATCAAGAATAGTGTTAAAGTTGATTTATCTGATGATGAATGCTTACATCAGCTAAAAGAAGCAACTCCAAACACCCGCATAAGCTACTTACTGGATGTGCTTGGCGTCAATATACATGCTCATAAAACAGTCACATACAAATAAGCACAAAACAGCAAACGCAAAATATCTCAGTTAGTTATTTGAAGTGCATACAATAACTAGTTATCAATGTATCTTATTCTTATATGTGTCGCTTCTTTCAAGCTGCTAATCTTTTGATACAACAGAAAGTGAGAAAACAGTTTTATGGGTTTTTGGGTTACTTATCTGCAAACTAGTAGTAATCAAAAACCAACATGAGCAGAAGATGCCTTTGACTGAGGCACAACTAGCCCTTTATAAAAAAATTGATAACAAACAGAAATGAATGAAACTGACTACTTTAGCTAAACGCAAATCCATTGCATGATCTACTATTACTATCCACTTTTCATTAAAAGAGTTAAAGTTCTTTTCCGACATTAAATAATAAGACATAGATTGACTATCGGTTACCTTAAATCTTGAGTACTAACGATAGAACTCCATTGCAGCTTCATTAATTACTCAAGAGACCACTTCTGTCAGAGCAAACAAATTTTTATTCAAAAAGTCCATGATTATGCTATTGTTCCCAAACCCGTATACTTGGTGACCATCTTCAATTCTATTCAGTTTAAGTTTAGACAGCAGATTGTTATGTTCACACGCCTTTGGGTAACTGATGTTCCCAAACCTGTATACGGCCATCTGAACTTTGCAGCCGTGCGCCGCCTACTTGAATTTCAAACTGTCTCTGTTCATGTGCCTTTAGGTAGATGATGTTTTCTCTCGCACCAAGATGGACAGCATACAACTAACCCTTCAACAGCTAGCTTCATCATGTCAACATTAAGCAGAAAGTGTACATGTTCGATGGATAAAAGCTTAGTCGGAATAAGATCCCTCCAACCCATACCAATTTGTCATTTCTTGAAAGGTTTCGAGCATAACCATGAATGTGGATGACAGCAGCCCATGTCCTGACCCAATAGAACTGATCAAGCTTGCTCGATTGACTAGGAATTCACAAGTCAACAGCTAAGAAATAGTATATGGAAGTATGGAACCATTATTTGCTCCCATGATCAAAAACAGGCTTTTAAGATGAAAGTATTGTGTAAAATGATATATCACTTGGATGCCAAGCATGAACACTTTCTAGTCGCGGAGTATAGTATGATATCGAGTCTCCAGCTTCTGACCCAACAGTCATGAATGAACCCAAACCTGTGACAAAGGTCAAAATGATGGAAACCTCCAATTTTCAACTAGAAAACAAACAAGTAGAGACATGATTTATCGTAAACCAAAAAATGATACAAATAATGGATCATCGAAATCAATACCCTTCTATAAAACTGATGTACTTTTAGTGAACAAACAAGTAGACACATGATTTATCGTAAGCCAAAAAATGATACAAATACTGGATCACCAAAATCAATACCCTTCTATAAATCTGATGTACTTTTAGTGAACTACTAGAAGTAAATATAGAACAACAACCACGATACCCAATCCCGCCAAAGCAGGGTATGGGAGAAGTGGTATGTAGACAGATTATACCCCTATCCGTGGAAAACCGGTGGGGCTAGAAGTAAATATGATAACCGTATTTTAATCTCAGTTTATTGCTGCTAGAAGATACTTGAGACAAATTTGGATCCAAAAACCAATAAACGTCCAATGCGAAACAAAACAAAAAATTAGATGCCACAGATCACCTGCACGTTTACTTGGGAAGAAAAATCATCATACACCACCTTTTTTAATTGATACATCACAATGGTGAATGTGTAATGACTAATAACCATTTTTCCCTTTAAACAAATTCAACTACTTTTATCTCCTGTTTCAGTCCTTTAAGAACAAAATAAACAGCACGTGTAAACGAGTAGCAATAAAAACGAACACGGTCAGCAGATTTCTTTGACTGATGCATTACTAGTCCCTAAAAGTTTGATAACAAACTGCAAGGAATATGATCGAGTACTTTTCATTATGCAAATTAATTGCATGATCTTCTATTACTATCCCTAATGTCTCTCATATAGTTATCATTCTTTTCCTACATCAAATAAGCGAAATCATAGTATGGAGAGTTACCTCAAATCTTGAGAGTGTCTTCATAAAACAGACCTCCTTTGCAGCTTCATTAACAAAAGACCATTAAACTTTGTTAGAGCAGAACTTTTATTAAAAAGAGTCCGATTATGAGGTTCTCAGCTCGTATACTTGATGACCATTTTGCATTCTGCGTGGATTAGGCTTGAACAGCGAATAGTACATCGAACTTCATGCATGACCGTCAACAACTTACGAATAAATATGCACTTGTTCTTAATTTCTTATACATTTGGCACAACAAAAACTGATTTTGTAATGAAAGGATTCCAAATAACAGCAGAATTGCATAAATATCTATGAGAATCAGATGTTGGATAATAATCGCCGCAAAACATAATAAGCCACGATAGATGCCGACAACTGTTGGATTGTTAAGTAGTTACAATTAATTTATGTTCCCCAAGAGACATGAGTAGGTTGGATAATAAGCATTGTTAATCATAGATCTGTTTCTACTTTCTGCTATTTTATTTACACTTCTTTTTTCCCCTTAAAAGGCACCAGTAAAGGACCATATCAGCGGCATCACAAAATCACTAGGACCAGGAAACTAAAATTCCCAAAGAAAGTTAACTAATCTTTTAAAGTACACAATCACAAGGGAGAAGAGGATCAAACAATCATCATCATTTTGATTAGTTATTGTCATGATATATATGTGAATCCAAGTGATCAAGCAAAAGTAGCGACTCCGTGTAAGAGCCCAAGGAGAATAATGATATCAATTCCCCATCAATCTCAAGACTCTTGATTTGTTGTGTGGAGGGGTTGTAAACATCAAGTGTGGGAAGCATTAAACCCTCCGTTGCAGTGTCAAATATAGTTTCGCCACTCTTACAAAGCCACAATATATTTCTTACACGTGCGCCAATTGTGAATAGTTTTCTAAAAGACAAATCATGATCCATCACCCATACACCACAACCTGGTGCTCCCACGTGAGTAGTGGATCTATACACAACAACAGACTCCCTTAGCTTACAAATGGACATATATGCTCCATCTAACTCATTTCGTAAGCTATCCGGTAGAGCTATCACTTTGAATTCCTTGGTAATCAAATCAAATGACACAAGCATATATTTTGCATCAATATCACTAGCACCCCAATAAATGAACCTATTTATAACAACCTGAGCTGTCATGTCAATCTCAAGTGATTCGCAAAGAATATTGCTACATGGAATGACACTCCAAACACATGAACTCAATGTAAAAACTTCAACATGGCAAGGCATGCCAATTTGATGTTTTATTCCCACAACGGTAGGATCTTTAGTGACCGGACAAACCCCGAAACCAAAACTATCAACAGTCTTAGGGGGTGCAATACCAAACGATTTTCCGATAGCAGGATTCCAAATAACAAACATGGATTTTTTTAAACCATAAAAACACAGTAATCCATGACACGCACCAATAACCCAGGAACCATAATATTGTTCAAGCAAAGGAGACACAAGAGATGGAGGAAGCTCTTGTCGTCCCTTAAAAGTTTCGATATCATCGCCTACTAAACAAAAGTACTTTTTATTGACTCCATCAATTAGAATATGGTTTTGTGGCTGCGTATGGCCGGCGCCGTAACCTTTGATAAAGTCAGAGCTGTCAATGAAAGATCTCCATTCTTTGGAAACTGACCTGAACTGAATCACTGACTTGAAATTTGAAACTTTTTTAATGATTTCCATATGGATTTCGAAAGGGGTGTTGTGTGACATTTTTCAATTAGGGTTTATGTTAACTTTTGAAATAGGTGGAATTAGCGAAAACTGAAAAGTGGGTATTGGAGAGGAGGTGATTTTGGATCTGGGTTTTCAAGGCCGTCGTGTGCCGTCGTGATACGCCGGAGATGTGGTGGTTGTATGGTGGTGTAGTTGGAGATAAGTTTGTGTAACATATTTAGAGTCCCTTTTATATCAATTTTACATTTCAGTTTTAATCAGTATCTATGGTTTTTTTTGTTTTTTTTACGTTTTAATCAGTATTTTTACGTTTTTGTCAATATTTTTATGTTTACGTTACTTTTTTACGTTTTAGTTAGTATTTTTACGTTTTGATCGATATTTTTATGTTTACGTCATTTTTTTACGTTTTAGTCGGTACTTTTACGTTTTTATCAGTTTATGATAAATGTTTTCTTGTTTCGATGATATTTTTATAATACTAAAAAATGTATAAGGATTGAGATAGAAGATAAAAAGACTTGAGCATGTTTTTGGTTATGCAAAATAGAACACACAAACACATATCTTTTTAACTAAACATGTTTTTTTATTTTTCTAAAAGTTTTGTAAAAATAGAATTTTTTTTTTCTTTTACAAAACAGAAAATAAAAAATTAAGGAAAATGTTTACCTTATATCTTTTTCCATTGTAATTTTTTCTTCGCTTGTAACCCACGAAAATTAGGGTCTACAATCAACGAGTAACTCATTTCGTTGTCAAAACCTAGCAATGGGATACAGACTAAGGGTGTGTTTACTTTTCCATTTAAGCCTTTTAGTGGAGTGGGAGGTGGGCCCAAATCCCTTTAATCCTCTTATTCCACATTCATATTAAAATTTCTCTCTACCCACTAAGAGGCTAATTAAGACCATCAAATAAAACTACATAAAAAAGTAAACAAGCCCAAAAGCCAAATAGGAAGTGATGAGCATAAGCGGTTGTGAGATAAGCCTAAAAGCTAGTCAAGGCATCAAAATAGCTCAAATTATGTTTTTCATACATGTTGTTTTATATTAAGGGAAAATAGACAAATAAGTTACTAAAATTTGCTTAAATGTTCACCTAAGTTACTAAAGTATTTTTGGTTACAAATCAGTTATTTATGTTTGGTTTACCTGTTATATAAGTTACTCTTTTAGTTGCAACCTTTTGTTACCGGTAACTAAGTGACATGGCATATAATATTAATGGGTTAAAACACAAAAATGTTACCAAAGTTTGCCAAAATGTTCATCTACATTACTAAAGTTTTTTTTCGTTACAAATTGGTTACTAAAGTTAAGCTAACAGGTTAAATAAGTTACCATTTATGTTCATCTACATTACTTATTTTTTATTTGTTTAAAGAGAAAATTATCTTTTATTTTTAAATTATGTTTATCCTAATAACACATGATTAAAAAAATGATCGTAGCAAACCATCTGATCCTAAGCTATGGCCGGATGTTGTGGTGGCTGGCGAGATGAATGGGTTACGGTGGTTGTAGTAGTGGATCGGTTGAGAGTGACATCAATCTTTTTTCGGCGGTAGTGTTTTTTTATTGATTTGGTGGTGGTGAGAACTGGTGGTTGTGTCTGTTGTGCTGATGAACGAACATTGAGGAGTCAGCAAAATTCTTGTTCGAGGTGGGAATCACAAAGTGTTGATGTGGTCATAATAACAGGTTACCCCACCCTTGGAGTAACCTAATTGTAACTTTTTAAAACTTTAGTAACTCATATAATTAACTCGTATACTTGAGTAACCTTTTTGTAACCAAAAGTACTTTAGTAACTTAGGTGAACATTTAAGGAAACTTTAGTAACTTATTTGTCTATTTTCCCTTATATTAATAAGCTTATTACAAAATTAAAAAGTGAATGAGCCCACTTTCTTATGAGCTTGTCTAAAATAGCTAAAAAGTAAGTGATTTATGAGTGTTTCTTTTAGCTTATTTGACGAGTCTATGAGCTTATTAAAAATTCATAAAACCAACGAGCTTACTTTTTTACAAACTTATAAAAAATATCTCAAATAAGCTACGTTTGAACTTATTTAACGGGTTTATGAGCTTATCAAAATTTTGAGGTTTTAATTGCTTAATTGCGACCTTATCAACTCAAGGTTATAGCTTAAATAAGCTATAAGCTCATGATGAAACACTTGCAAGCACTTAAAGATTAGCGGATGATACTAGGTTTTTATATGGGTTCAATTTTAAACTATCGATATCCTCTCGAATTGATCTTGGTTCTAAGTGGAATGATTGTTCTTGGTTACTAAAAAGGGGAGTGATTTTCTAGTCTAAAAGTTTTAAATGCATTAAAATGTAAACTTAAATTTAAAAGCAATTAAATTAATAACAATTAATAAAACTTGAATTAAAATTAAAATTAAAATTAAAATTAAAAATAAAATATAAGTATAAACTGAAGAAACAGTAAGTAAACCTTAGAAATACTCAAAAGAAATTTGATTCGGAAGTTTGACCTTGATTCGGAACTTTTCACCCGGAAGTTGGTTCGGAAGCCTTGATCCGGAACTTCGTTCGGAAGTTTACTCGGAACCTTCACTCGGAACTTCACTCGGAACTATTGATCCGGAGGTTGATTCGGAACTTTCTTCGGAACTTTGAGTCGGAAGTTTATTCGGAACTATCAACTGATTCGGAACTTTTGAGACTCATTCGGAAGTTTAGGTTCATCCGGAACTTTGTACTCATTCGGAACTTCTAGACTGACTCGGAACTTTTGAAAGGAAATTTATTCGGAACTTTTAAAACTCATTCGGAACTTTTTAAGGAAAAACTCATTTGGAACTTTTAAAGGAAAAACTCATTCGGAACTTTTCAAAAACACATTCATTCGGAACTTCAAATTCATCCGGAACTTTCTTGTTCATCCGGAACTTTGGTGTTCATTCGGAACTTTTGTGTTCATCCGGAAGTTTTGTTCATCCGGAACCTGGGAACACTCAAGAACAGAAACTTAAACCGAAGAACAGGGGAATACGTTTTAATCTAAAATCAAGCTAAATAAGCAAAAAGGTTTAACCAAATTAAACACAAACCATCTACCAACTACAAAGATGAAATCCCAATCACAAAAACACAAATTCAACAACTTTTTAAAGATCAAATCAATCAAATAAGAACTTAAACTTTTAACCAAATAGATGGAGATGAACAAGATGAAATGAAAGATTGATGTATTGAATGATTAAGGTTTTAACAATCACAAAACAAAGATTGAAATTACAAGATTGAAAAACAAGGATCAAAATCACCAAACACCCTAGTGGTGTTGGTGATGCTACGAACAAGAAGAGAGAAAAAAGTGGGGAAAGAAAAAACTAAAAAAAACTGAATGAAAGGTGTGTGTGGGGAACCCTTTATATAGGTGTTCCCTTTGGTTGGTGAGTGGGCTTTCTCCCGTTCTTCTTGTCTTTTCGTCTTTTCAGAAAAGTTGACGTTTTCGATTCTGATTCGGGATTTGTCGTCGATTAAATTCAACTCGTCTTTTAATTTCTTCGTTTAATAGACTTGAGTTTCTTCGACTAATGTAAATCTTCCATCTTTGGTCCTTTTCTTCGATAAATCTTCGAATAGTCCCAGTGACTTCAAATCTTTTGCATCTCTTGGACAATAGACTTCATCTTGAGTCTTTTTCTTCGGTAAAACCCGTGCAATCCCATGTTTTCTTCAATATTCATCCGGTTGGCTCTGAAAACACAATAAACATAAAAACCACGCATAATTCCAAACAAATGATATTAAATACGTGTTTTGGTCTCGTTTTAGCCAGAATTAAGTGGTAAAAGGATGGGTGTTTACACACTTATCAAATCCCCTACACTTAACCATTGCCATGCCCTCATGCAATGCTTAGTGATAAAGCAAATTTACACTTTTCTCATAATCAATCAACCTTGGCCTTATTAAAATACTACTAAACAAAATTAAAGTACTAAAAGAAATTAAAACTTTAAAGTAAACAAAAGGATAGAAAACCATTTTCACTTGAAAATAGCTACATGGAAATAACTTGCAAAGAGATCAATGACTTACATTAGGGCTTTGGTGCTGCGAAGATTTATCACCCTCAAGTTTCACGTTTCCCAAACTAAGCTTAAAAACGAGATCATTGTTATTATAAGTTAGCAAATCAAACACTTACACACATGGCTTAATTATATGCTTAAACTCCCTTATTCCTAGGTGTATCTCTTATATTTTATTTTTGTCTTAGAATGATCATGAAGATGCATTTTTGGACTTATTTCGATAGTTTATTTAGGCTGAAAGCAAAGTAGGACGATTTGATCAATAGTTAGCTAAAGGACAAAATCTCTTAAAACTGCTTCTCGGGATATCAGAAAGTTCATATCTTGGCATAACTCGGTTCATGATTTGAGACCTTTCTCGGGCCGATATTTGGCATGTACTTCATACTTCATATCTTGAGAGACGTGCTTGAGATAATGGTCTTCTCATCGTTCATAGAGTTTCTTCACTTGGAGACTTTTGAGAGGTACTCCAACTTTGTTGACCACGACTTCATGATTATTTCTTCAACCTCTATTTGGGATTTTGAGATACAACGATCCGCCTCCTTTTCGGACTTGGATCGATTTATCCTCATACCTTGTTAGGGTCTTTTCGGATAGACTTCTCCATGATCTTTACGGGAGTTGATTGCTTTTCGTCGTGAGTCTTGATCCTTCACATTGACTTTGGGAATAATGCTTTTCACATCACTTTGGATCTTTAGCAATAAGATTGAATCCTCATGCCTTGTTAGGGCCTTTTCGGACTCGCCAATCTTCGCGCCCCGCTTCATAAGTTATGCCTTGGCTATGAACTATTATCATTACCGAGCAACTTTTAAACGATCTTGGGCTAGAAGCTAAGTAACTTTTCAAATCGTACGACCTTACTTATTGCAGATAATTTATTAGCAAGTGATGGGAGAATAGGCAAATAATTACACCAAGCGAGCTTGTGCAAGAATACCGACTTATAATTGACTCTATCATTTCTCGTCCTCCATAATTTAAAATCTCAAGTAATGAGACTCGTGGATACTTAGCCTAATAAACCAATTAAGGTCTACATGGTTAAGGATACTAGCTAGAATAAACTTGGATAAGTCTATTCGGGTTGAGTCAAAATAAACGCAACGGGCCTAATATGTCAAAGACTTCTAAACTAGCTACACCACTTTATTAATATTTTTGACTTTATTGCGGAATATATACATATGAAAGCAATGATAAAAAATTAAAAATTACGACTAAATGGCGAAAGTTAATTAAAAATTTGAAAAATATTGAAAAAGATGATTTCCCGGTTAAATGAAGGCATTTTCATGGAAAAGTCCACTTAAAACTTTGATAGAAGTCCCCCCCTACACTTAAGATAAACATTGTCCTCAATGTTTAAGCATGTGGGAAAAGTCCCCCTACACTTATGACATTGTGCACGTTGGTTAACTCAAGTTAAGGAAGAGACGACTAAAGTGATCAATTTCAAATGTGAGTATGAAGAAAATTGAATCACGATAGTTGAGAGATAGAACCGGATTTCGGATAACACGGGAGCACGGTTCTTCAAAGATTCCAAGAGTGCACTTGTCCCTGTAATCACATCACCACACAAATACAAACACCTATAGAGGTCCCCCTACACTTAGGGGGTAAAACAGAAAAGGATAGAGACTCGGGCTGCCTCCCGAGGAGCGCTTGTTTTTGATAACCGAGTCACGAGCCTGACTCGACCCAAAATTAGTTCATGGGGAACGTGGTGAGGGATGGAATCATCTCTTGAGAGATGTCCTCACCAAAGTACAATTTCAAACGCTGGCCATTCACCTTGAAGTTGGGCCCATTTGGCTGAGAAAGCTCAATGGTGCCATAGGGAAAAACATTGGCGATGGTGAATGGACCAGACCAGCGGCTCTTCAACTTGCCTGAGAAGATCTTCAACCGAGAGTTAAAGAGTAAGACTTGATCACCAACGTGGAACTCTCGGTTCTTGATTTTAGCATCGTGGACAATCTTGGTCTTCTCCTTGTAGATCAATGAGTTCTCGTAAGCTTGATTCCTCAATTCTTGTAGCTCGTTGAGTTGAATCTTTCGAAAATCACCGGCTTTGTTGATATCGAAGTTAGCCCACTTCAAGGCCCAGTATGCCTTATGCTCTAGCTCGATAGGGAGGTGGCAAGCTTTCCCGTACACAAGACGATAAGGCGTACAGCCGATCGGGGTCTTATAAGCAGTACGGAAAGCCCACAGAGCATCATTTAACTTATCGGCCCACGCGGCGCGATGCTCTCCCACTGTACGCTCCAAAATTCTCTTCAATCCACGGTTGGATATCTCGGCTTGACCGTTGGTTTGAGGATGATAAGCGGTAGAAAGACGGTGATTGACACCATACTTTTCCATGACTCTTGCAAATTGATCGTTGCAAAATATGAGTCCCGCGGTCACTGATAGTAGCACGAGGAACACCGAATCGAGCAAACAGTTGTTTCAAGAATTTACAAACCACCCTCGCGTCGTTAGTGGGTAAAGCCTTGGCTTCAACCCATTTGGAAACGTAATCAACAGCGACAAGGATGTATTTGTTGCCTTTGGAATAAGGGAATGGCCCCATAAAGTCGATGCCCCATACATCAAAGATTTCACATTCTTGTATGAAATTTTGAGGCATCTCATCTTTATGTGTGATCTTGCCTTGTTTTTGGCAAGCATCACAATGTTTAACAATCTCGTGAGCATCACGGTAAATGGTGGGCCAATAGAATCCCGAATCAAACACTTTTTTGGCGGTGTAGTTGGGACCAAAGTGACCACCGGTGGGTCCTTTGTGGCAAGCTTGGAGAATGTCCAAAGCGGCCGGTCCGTCAACACATCGGCGAATAATCAAGTCAGCGCATTGTTTGAATAGAAAAGGGTCATCCCAAAAGTAAGTCTTAACATCGTTCAAGAACTTCTTTTTTTGTTGGGATGTTAACCCTTGGATGAGAACACCACCCGCTAAGTAGTTTGCAATATCGGTAAACCACGGGGTGCCATCAAGATTGAGATTCATAGACATTAAGGTCTCAAGGGGGAAAGAATCATTGATCTCTTTGTTCGGATGATCCCCTTGATATGGATCCTCAAGTCTGCTCAGATGATCCGCGGCCAGGTTTTCGGCTCCCTTCTTGTCACGAATTTTAATGTTTAATTCTTGAAGGAGTAAAACCCAGCGAAGAAGTCGTGGCTTAGAATCATGCTTTGTCATCAAGTACTTCAACGCGGAATGGTCCGTGTATACGATTGTGGTGGAAAGGACAAGATAGGGGCGGAATTTTTCAAAAGCATAGACAACAGCTAAAAGCTCTTTTTCAGTTGTCGTATAATGCAATTGTGCCCCCGTCATTGTCTTGCTAGCATAGTGGATTGGTTGGAAGTGTTTATTCACTCTTTGGCCCAAAACCGCACCAATAGCAAAGTCGCTAGCATCACATATCAACTTGAAAGGCAGCTCCCAATTAGGGGTAACCAAGACGGGTGCCTTAGTAAGCTTATCTTTAAGCAAGTCGAAGGCTTCAAGACACTCTTTGGAAAAAGATAAAAGGGGTATCTTTTTCCAAGAGGTGGGTCATCGGGCAAGCGATTTTAGAGAAATCCTGAATGAATCGATGATAGAAGCCCGCATGACCCAGAAAGCTTCTCACACCCTTCACGGTTGAAGGTGGAGGTAATTTGGCTATGACATCTACTTTAGCACGGTCGACTTCAAGACCGGCTTTAGAGATTTTGTGTCCTAGCACAATGCCTTCTTTTACCATAAAATGGCATTTTTCCTAATTCAGAACAAGGCAAGTGTCTTCGCACCGCTTCAGCATTCGTTCCAAATTGGCAAGGCAAGTAGAGAAAGAATCCCCGAAGACCGAGAAATCATCCATGAAGACTTCCATGGTTTGTTCAACCATGTCATGGAAGATAGCTAACATGCACCTTTGGAAAGTCCCGGGGGCATTACATAAGCCAAAAGGCATCCTTTTGTAAGCAAATGTGCCATAGGGACAAGTGAATGTTGTCTTCTCTGGATCTTGGGGATCGATGGTTATTTGGAAATAACCCGAGAAACCATCAAGAAAGCAGTAATATTCATTACCCGCTAAACGTTCAAGCATTTGGTCCATAAAAGGTAGAGGGAAATGATCCTTTCTCGTGGCATCATTGAGTTTGCGGTAGTCTATACAAACTCTCCACCCAGTGACGAGACGGGTAGGAATCAACTCGTTGTTTGCATTGGGAACAACGGTGATGCCGCCTTTCTTAGGCACACAATGGATTGGACTAACCCATGGTGAATCCGAAATAGGGTAAATCATACCTGCATCAAGAAGTTTGATAACCTCTGTTTTGATGACTTCATGGATTTTTGGATTCACCCTTCGTTGGCTTTGAATTGTGGGCTTAAAGTCGTTCTCCATGAGAATTTTGTGTGTGCAGAAGTGAGGATCAATTCCACGAATGTCGGAGATTTTCCAAGCGATAGCTGTTTTATGCTTCTTCAACATGGCGACAAGTCGGGCTTTTTCTTCTTCTTTTAGGTCCTTTGCGATGATGACGGGCGACTTCTCGTTGTCTTCAAGGAAAACGTACTCAAGATGAGGAGGGAGGTCCTTAAGCTCAAGAGTGGGAGGATCCTCAATAGATGGTGAAACTAACGATGGATCATCATTAGTCACCTCTTTAGGAGAAGGAGGATCAATAGCAGTAACCGTCGGAGATAGAGGATAAAGATTGTCTTCTTTGAGAAGGTTTTCAATGAGGCGGAGATCTTCATCCCAATTGGTGATAGTATCGTCATGATCTAAGTTCACATCTCCTATAGTAGCTTCCAAGTCTTTCCAAAGGAAATCACTTTCTCCAAATAGAGATAGTGATGAGTCGATAGAGGAAACGGTCTCAACATTGGGAAGAGATGTAGGAATACTTTTACAAGCATCTTTGAAGTGTTCTTCACAAGCCTCATCAAGAACGTCAATACAATTAACACTCTCGTATGAACAAGGCTGTTTAGAAAGATTTCCCATGTTGAAGACGATTTTATCGTCACCCACTCTCATGATAAGCTCACCGGCTTCAACATCGATTAGAGTGCGACCGGTCCTCAGGAATGGACGACCAACGATCAATGGCACACGAGGGTCCATGTCGTAGTCTACAACGACGAAATCGGCAGGAAAAGTGAATTTGTCAACTCCCACAAAGACGTCTTCGGCTATCCCCACTGGATAAGCAACCGTACGGTTAGCTAATTCCAAAGTCATTTTGGTGGGGACTAGCTCAGGGAGAGATAATTGCTTCCAAACGCTTAAGGGCATTAAGTTGATATTGGCACCTCAATCAGCTAGGGCCATGCAATTCTCTACTCCCGGGAAGTTGCAAGGGATTAAGAAACGACCTGGATCACCAAGTTTGGTGGGGAATTGCCTTAAAAGCACTGCGGAGCAGTTCTCATTAAGTTGGGTCTGAGCAATGTCAAGAAGCTTTTCTTTATCACTTAGAAGATCTTTAAACATCTTAGCGTATTTGGGCATGTGAGCGAGAGCCTCGGCAAAGGAGATGTTAAAATTCAATTGTTTAAACATTTTAGAAAGTTTGAAACTTGAATATCATCCTTGCTCTTTTGCTTCTCTTTCCTCAACCTTGAAGGATAAGGTAGATTGGATGAAGAAGAAGGCTTTAGGGGAATAGGATCACTCACAAGCACGGGTGATGGGGAAATGGGGGTAGAAGGTGAAGGAGGCGGAGAAATTGGGGAAGGAGAAGGATGAGGAATAGGAGCAGGTGACTCGTTCTCCTTAGTCACAACCACCGGTGGAGGTATAGGAAGCTCGGGTTCCTTGGTACCTTTGCCACTGCGAGTGGTGATTGCTTTCATCTCCCCTCTTGGATTTGCAACGGTGTTACTCGGAAGAGTACCCGAAGAAGAGGGTTGATTACCTTGGAAGAAACTAGCCTTCATGTTCTTCAAGTCATTCGTTTGACTATCCAACGTGTTTCTCATGTCGGCTCTCAAATCGTTCCCTTGTTTGACCAGGTCTGCTTTCAAATTGAGCACTTCTCGCTGAAGATTTCCCACTATCACATCGTTAGTCCTCATATAAGTTTCCACTTCTTGGTGAAGAGCGGTGGGTTGGTTGGGAGGAGCATTGTATGCGGGTGGTTGATAAGCAGGTTGCTGGTATACTTGGTTGTTTCGTCGAGGTGGTTGTTGCTGCTTGTGAGGTGGTATGTATGGTGTACGAGGTTGTTGTTGTTGTTGAGGAGGGCGATTGAGGTTTTGTTGTTGGTTTGGGTTGTTTGGAGGAAAACCGGGTGGTGAGAGGTAGTTGTTAGAGTGGTAGCTAAGCAAATTACGGTCACCTTGAGGTCTAGCTTGATAAGCAGGTTGAGGATAGGTGCCATATGCCGCATTCACATTTTCAGAAGGGTAGTCTTAGGTGGCGGTACAAGTGGTGTAAGAGTGAGGACCCCCGCATATTTCACATGGTTGGTTAACAACACTGACTTGAGCGTTTTTAGCGTTGTTGCTGGTGGTGTTGTTAACGGTGTGGGTAACAAGCGATTCAAGAAGCGTAGTGATTTTGTCCAGTCGCTTGTCGTTGTCACTAGTTCTAGCACTAACGACATTGGTCCGAACACTCTTGGTTTGCACACGAGACTTATTCTCAATGATATCCCAAGCAGCATTGGAAGTCTTAGCCAAAAGATTACCCCCCGAGGCACTGTTTAGTGAATCTTGGTCACTCATGCTTAAACCATTGTAAAAGTATTAATTTGATGTACTTAGGTAAAACCATGTTGTGGGCATTTTCTTAAAAGATCTTTAAAACGATCCCAAGATTCACTGAACGACTCATCGTACTTTTGTTCAAAATTTATGATTTCATTCCGCAAAGCGGTAGTACGAGAGGGTGGGAAAAAGTGATTGATAAACTTGGTTTCCAAATCCGTCCACGAGAGAATACTCTGTGGCGGTTCCTTAGCAAGCCAATGTCGGGCTTGTCCCTCTAAAGAAAAGGGAAAAAGTTGCAACCGGATTACCTCTTGTGGAACACCATTGAATTTTACCGTGTTGGTTAGTTGCAAGAATCTCTTGATGTGGTCATGTGGATCATCAATGGTACGCCCCAAGAATGGTTGAGCAGAGACCATCTGGATAAAACCTGATTTGAGCTCAAAGTTGTTTGCTGCAAACGCTGGTATAACAATTGGATCCGTGTTTCCATCTACATGGGCTTGCAGCAGTTCAATCATCGGGCGATTATCCGGTTGAGGCTCATTGTTGTTGTTATTATTCATGTTGTTGAAAGGTGGGTTGTTGTTGTTATTATTGTTGTTTGGAGGTGGTATGTTGTTGTTGTTTTGTACACCGCCCATGTCTAAGTTATCGAGAGGCTCGGGCTCTTGATAAGACGTTGATCGAGTGCGCATACACCTGCAAAAGAACTAACAAGAGAAAAACAAAGCAAAAATATTTTTGGTTTTTTAGGTTTTTTTGAAAATTTTAGTGAAAAAGTAACATTCACGGTGAACGGATCCCAAAATCCAAGTTCTCACAAAAAACTTTTGATCTTAACGAGAAGAGCCGGCAGCGGCGCCATTTGATACTAGGTTTTTATATGGGTTCAATTTTAATCTATCGATATCCTCTCGAATTGATCTTGGTTCTAAGTGGAATGATTGTTCTTGGTTACTAAAAAGCGGAGTGATTTTCTAGTCTAAAAGTTTTAAATGCATTAAAATGTAAACTTAAATTTAAAAGCAATTAAATTAATAACAATTAATAAAACTTGAATTAAAATTAAAATTAAAATTAAAATTAAAATATAAGTATAAACTGAAGAAACAATAAGTAAACCTTAGAAATACTCAAAAGAAATTTGATTCGGAAGTTTGACCTTGATTCGGAACTTTTCACCCGGAAGTTGGTTCGGAAGCCTTGATCTGGAACTTCGTTCGGAAGTTTACTCGGAACCTTCACTCGGAACTTCACTCGGAACTATTGATCCGGAGGTTGATTCGGAACTTTCTTCGGAACTTTGAGTCGGAAGTTTATTCGGAACTATCAACTGATTCGGAACTTTTGAGACTCATTCGGAAGTTTGGCTTCATCCGGAACTTTGTACTCATTCGGAACTTCTAGACTGACTCGGAACTTTTGAAAGGAAATTTATTCGGAACTTTTAAAACTCATTCAGAACTTTTAAAGGAAAAACTCATTCGGAACTTTTAAAGGAAAAACTCATTCGGAACTTTTCAAAAACACATTCATTCGGAACGTCAAATTCATCCGAAAGTTTCTTGTTCATCCGGAACTTTGGTGTTCATTCGGAACTTTTGTGTTCATCCGGAAGTTTTGTTCATCCGGAACCTGGGAACACTCAAGAACAGAAACTTAAACCGAAGAACAGGGGAATACGTTTTAATCTAAAATCAAGCTAAATAAGCAAAAAGGTTTAACCAAATTAAACACAAACCATCTACCAACTACAAAGATGAAATCCCAATCACAAAAACACAAATTCAACAACTTTTTAAAGATCAAATCAATCAAATAAGAACTTAAACTTTTAACCAAATAGATGGAGATGAACAAGATGAAATGAAAGATTGATGTATTGAATGATTAAGGTTTTAACAATCACAAAACAAAGATTAAAATTACAAGATTGAAAAACAAGGATCAAAATCACCAAACACCCTAGTGGTGTTGGTGATGCTACAAACAAGAAGAGAGAAAAAAGTGGGGAAAGAAAAAACTAAAAAAAACTGAATGAAAGGTGTGTGTGGGGAACCCTTTATATAGGTGTTCCCTTTGGTTGGTGAGTGGGCTTTCTCCCGTTCTTCTTGTCTTTTCGTCTTTTCAGAAAAGTTGACGTTTTTGATTCTGATTCGGGATTTGTCGTCGATTAAATTCAACTCGTCTTTTAATTTCTTCGTTTAATAGTTTTGAGTTTCTTCGACTAATGTAAATCTTCCATCTTTGGTCCTTTTCTTCAATAAATCTTCGAATAGTCCCAGTGACTTCAAATCTTTTGCATCTCTTGGACAATAGACTTCATCTTGAGTCTTTTTCTTCGGTAAAACCCGTGCAATCCCGTGTTTTCTTCAATATTCATCCGGTTGGCTCTGAAAACACAATAAACAAAAAAACCACGCATAATTCCAAACAAATGATATTAAATACGTGTTTTGGTCTCGTTTTAGCCAGAATTAAGTGGTAAAAGGATGGGTGTTTACACACCTATCAGCGGATTAGCTTACTTTCTCACCACACACATGAGATACATGTCGTCCAAACATATACATCATCAGAGTAGTAATAAAAGATTATGCTAGACATTTTGCATTTTGGTTAAAGAAAATTGCCTAGCTATTACTATAACTATTACTATAATTTGCTTAATGCTCGTGATCGCATTCGCACCAATATAACTTATTCGCTTCATAACATTCTTAATTGACTCTGTAGCAACACAGCTCAAATCTCCAAGTCGTATACAACTCTACATAATTTCAAGGTAAGATACACACATAATTTCAAGGTAAGATACACACATGTAGACTGTAACAACTTGAATTTTTGCGTCTTATTTATTTATTTAAGACGTACTTGTAATGTTAAGACACACTATCGGTATGTGCCGACTATGAATGCACGAAGAGTTGTTAAGCATACGTGTTCACGTGTATATTTTTCATAACATTTATGTTTCCATGTCGATGTCTTTGTATGCGACATTGAGTACTACTAAAATTAGTATTAGTGTCTAAAACCAAGTATTTTTCACAAGTTACATTATGGACCAAACATGCCCATCAAAATTGCTATTGATGCCCATCAAACCCCTACTGGACCGAAGGCGGGTATGGTATGAACAAAGAAATTTCAAACTAAATAGAAAACATGAATTGAGAAACTTGCATTTAGAAGCAAATATGTGAATTTCAAATTTAGTCAACCAAGGTCAAACACAAAAACCTGGAAAAATATGTTATAACACCCACTTTCCACAAGGGTCCAGCACACATGCCAAAATTGTCTAAAATGTGTATGTCACAAGCATGCCATTCCCAGAATTAGATTAACCCTAAGCCAAACTATTACAATTGTATACCTTTCATTCTACTCACAACCTCATCACAAAACATAGTCAAACAATACAAATTTGGGTTAACAAAACATAAAGTCTAGGCAAATCTTAGGAAGCAAGTGGCAAGTTTTGAGTCAACTGAAATCACACTCCAACATTCTGTCTGAATACACAAGCTGAAAACCCTTCTTGTTGTGAGTCTTTCATACACTTCTCCTTTATTTTATACATCATACTAGTTGTGCTTGACCAAAACTCGCCTGTAAAAACATTAACACATGAGTTAATACCAGAAAATGTTCTAATATTTTGTAGTCAATAAAGACCATTCTAGTTTTATGCACCCAACGACCCAAGACTGATTACTTTTGACTAAGCCGAGACCCTCTTTTTACCTTTTGGTATTTTTGTTGCAAATGACTTAAAAGTAATAATAGTAATAACAAAAACCCTATTCTAATTAGACCAAAAACCTGTCGAAACCCTAAGTAATTATAACATTGACAAAACTTAGAAACTAACATCATTTCTTTTACAGAAATACTAATCACGCCCATTTAAAACCGCGGGTATAATAACCCCTAATTTATATAAACCCTAAATTTTTGTAAATCATTTTTATTATGAAATTAATCTAATTTAATGTTCAAAAACACTAATTAATTACGAATAAACCCCCGAATTAGAAAATCCCAAATTTATTCGAAACCCTAATTTTCAAAACACGTTTTATTGATTAATTTATCTCAAGAGAAGCCCACAAACATAGGTTAATTATGAAGAAACACAAGATTTGGGAAACCCCCAAATTTTCGAAACCCTAAAAGTTTATAAGTTAATTTCATGATGAAATTAACACAAAGATACATGTGAAATCATTGATTAATTATAGTGAAACCACGGATTGAGAAAAACCCCAAATGTTTCGAAACCCTAGTTTATTTATAAATATTTTATAAATCCATTTTGTTTTCAGAAGAATAATCAAAGCGTTTTAAAACATCTTTTTAGAAGGGAGCGAGAGAACAATATTTATCTTTATGATGAACCCCATCAACTCGTCCATAAGGACCCGAAACCAATTGTGTTCGACGTTGGGTTGAATACCCACGTCTCACGATTGAAAAACAGGCTAGGATCTTGAGTTATTGATTATATTAATAGGTCAATATAGATTCTTGGCCAAGATGTAGGTTTAGATCCGGTTGGTTTGGAGAGGGAGAGAATATGAGACGGTGAGGAGTATTGTAACACCCCACTTGGATAAGTGGACCGTTACATGTATTTATGGCGTGTCATCAAAGGATAAGGTAAATGTCCTAAAACATTAACTGACCATAAAGGAAATACCGGAATCAAACATCGGTAATCCAAATATAAGCTCAAAACATGAAAAGTAAAATACTGAAGGAAAGGACTAAACAATATCTAAATAAGTAGAATAATGTAAGAAGTGCATAAAGTAAGGCGTCCGGATAGCTTCCATTCAATGCACATGCTATCAGAATCCTAAGAGCGTCCTGGTGTAACTGCCGTTAGAACATGAAAGAACTACGACTGAGCATAACGCTCAGTGAACGGATATAAAGCATGATAAGGAATTACTGAAACGAAACAGATGATAAAATATTGGAGCTGTAAGACTGATAATTAAAGTTGCAGCAGAAATCTTTGTATAATCTGTAAAGTATGATTTATAAATAATAAAACTGAACTGTTATATGTTAAATCTGAAAACATGCATTTACTGTATTTTAATTGCTAGAGCTTATATAGGTCATGTGCTGTAACAACGGTGCACGAATAACTAGAGGGTTGACCTCGTCATGCTATAGAGGGGTGACCTCTAAATGTTGGAGAGGGGTGACCTCTAAATACTGTGTTGGGTGGAGGGATCAGCTCCAATGTGAAGGATGTAGAGCACACATCACATTCACCTTGATAACTATAAACTGATAAGCCTAGAATGCATCCATACGCCCCACTAAAAATACTGATAAAATGGCCAAACTGTGCTGAGTGGGACGATGCAGGATATCACTCTCCTGCATGTGAGTCACGACACTGGTGCCTCTAGTGCCATGGTTACGGTACCTCTGTAACTAGTACATAAACTGGTCATGCTTGTATATAATGCTCAGGCAATTTATTTAGTTATTAACATGATTACTGATAAGCTTAAACACATACTGGGGAAAACATGTGGCTGGAGACGGGGAATCCTAATCATGTATAGAAAGGAAGTCCTTACTGAAGGACGGAAAATCCGTACCTCGTGTCGAGTACTGAAATGAGACTGAAAGCCGAAAGATCTACCCCGACTTCACGTGAACTACATGAATAAAGGGACATGTATGAGTTATCTACGTATGACATGAGTTGCTGTTTCTTGACTTGATTACTTGTTCATGACTTATTTTACTTGTTCATGACTTATTTTACTTGTTCATGTATTATTCTGTATATTCTTAATCTGGCGTGGTTCGTGAGTTCCTGATACTGTATTTCATGTTTCATGTGTCATTCTTCTTGATATTTCTCTAATTAGTAACTTTCTAAAAATAGCAGGTTTCTAAATATTGTAAGTTTCCAACAATAGAAGGTTTTCATAATTAGTAATAAGCTCGATTATAATAAGCCGTAATTTAATTAAATCAAACTCGATCAGCCGATATCTTGATAAGCTAAATTTATATAAGTCATGAATTATTAGGCATAAATTTATTAAGTCATCTATTAATAAGCCAATATTAATTCGTTCTCATTATAAAACGTATAAGCTTAAACGAAAAATTAGTTCTCATTTTACAAGACCCGAACTTGTTTCGAAAATATTCGGTTTTATTGATACTACGTCCTATATTATTTCCATATATTAATTTCCATGAAAGACCCCAACGTTGTATTCATAATTTTTGTCGTGACTTTGTTATAGTATATAATTCATCATGAATATTCAAGGTTTATTAAAAGATTCATCATTGTTGATACATGGAATAATTGAAATGCTATGATTATCTATACTATATAAAGCATTTGGGACCTTCTAAAAATAGAAAGGCTGAAAATTAAGACTTTTTTACCTACTAAATAAAGCAAGTTGTTGATATACTCATCAACATTATATAGTATAACATTTTCTAACAACCTTTTGTAACAAACTTTTGTAACAAACTTTTGTAACAACCTTTTGTAACAACCTTTTGTAACAACATTTTTTCTTTTAAATTGAAAAATCTTTTTATTTATTTATTATTTTTATAAGCTAATTTCACTATATTTTTTAAAATTTTATGTTTTTTAATTCGATATCCATTTTGATATATATTAACTTTTAGTCTTTTTCAATTTTAGTGGGTTTTTTAGTTCGATTTTTAGAACTTTACAATGAGTAAGAGACTAATATTTGTTAGTCTCAAAATTCGTTATTAGGTACATGCCGTCGCATTGCGCGGGTACCATTCTAGTATTATAGTATGCAGTTAGCAAAAACAAGTGTTTTCTAACACAATACTTATTAGTAGCTTTTGGTTATATATTAAAATAAGGGTTTTACCTTAAATATACACCAGTTCAGATGATCGAGACCCAAATATGAACATGCATCTCAACACTAATTCAACGAGATTCAACAAAACCCATATGTATGCGACTTGATAAGCCCAGTTCTTGCCACTCACTATCTCTAGTAACCAGCGAATGATCTCGAACCGTGTTCCAAACATGACACGATGAAGCTTAATTTGAGCAGACCCCAACTCGAACAACAATGCGAACTGATGAGAACCATACTTTGAACCGAACACATACTAAAGACCTTACGTGATCACAAGGACATTGCATTTGTAATCTTTTTTTTTAAGATCATGACTAGATGTGACATATACAGGATAAGGGTATTGGAGAGAGGACGTAACAAAAATGTGTCAATGAGCCAGGGAGGATAATAGGTGATTAAGTAAGCCAGTTATGCCTAAACTTTCGGTAGTTGTTTGTTTCGTTTGACCACTCTTATTGTAAAAAAGGAAACCTCTCATAACTACTTTTAATTTTTTATATTGTGAGGATCATGTGTTATATTTACACCACTGATAACCATTTTGTTCAAAACATTCGGGATACACGTTGATTTAGTCATTTCAAATATTATCACTTCCACACATAGGATTTTAATGGGCCTAAAGACGTTTATTATTTTATTTTTATTTTTCATAAAAACAAATGTCATATATTATTAATAATTAATAATACACAAATAATTATAACATAAGGTTTTAATATTAAATGTTCATTATTTAAACTTTAGGTTATATTCAAAAGGATAAAATAAAATAAAAGCCAAATTTTTGGGTTTTACAACTCTTCCCTTCTAAAAAGAATAATTCTTCCTCGAATTAGAGATACGATATTGCTGCTGGTTTTACAATTATTCCCCTCTAAAAAGGATAATTCTTCCTCGAATCAGGAACATGATATTGCTGAAAAGAACATGCATGTGACATGACTGAAGAGGGCATGGAACGTGACATGGCTGCAGAACATAACTAAATTATGGAAGGAAAAAGAGGGAGAAGTCTGGATGGTCTACTCCGTTCCAAGTGGCTTCCCGCTCGAAACGGTTCCTTCAAAGATATTGACACAATGAGCAATCTTGGTCTTAATGACCCTGTTCTAATGATGCTGAATAGTTTCTGGTTCCATAACATGTAGGATACATGGAACGATACGTACAAATAACATGAAACGATGACATTTATCTCTCTGAGTAAAGCTACTGAAGACATATTGGGACGAACTACGTGAACAATTATGAACGTGCTACGTGAGCAATTGTGAACATCGTTCGCGATCATATGACGAACGATGTGCATGGAATATATCGTGAACGTGATACGTGAAACATACTATGAACGTGATATGTGGACATATCATGAACGTATGCTGACTGGGGGAGGAATGCCAAACGATACGACCTGAGACATGAAATGTCTGCCTCGGTATGGAAAAGTTGTGCTAAACTTGAGTCTGATTTCTCAAGCTTTCTGCAAGAAAATCCAATACAAGACCTGGAACGTATATAGTGAGATGGAGCACGAACCTGAACGTGAACGATGTCATGAATGCGAATGTAGACGTAACTAATGAGATGGATAACATATGAACGAAAACAAAAATCATAACTGTGGACGTGAGACGTAAACGTGAAAGTAAACGTACACGCGAAGATGAGCATAAGTGTGGATGTGAATGTGAAGGTGAACGTGATCGTGAACATGGATGTGAAATTTTTATCTGATATGATGGTTGATGGAACAACTTGAAATTGTACGCTCTATTCCTGAATTTCCTGCAGGTCTGCTACTGCGAAATCTCTTCGAATGAGAGAAACTGCGTAGGCTGGTTTAAATGGTCGACAATGACTTAGATAGTATCATATTTCCTGAGTTCTGTGGTAAACTGAAAACAATCTTCCTGGAATCTTGTTTCATTTCTGTTCAAAATTTCTAATGGTTGTAACCACTCATTGGCATGATGGCGTTCTATCTTGAACCTCCTGTGTATCAGGCCTATTGATTTTTCTTTGGTACACTCAGGTTTTTTTTGTACATTCTGGTGAAATTTGAATGAATAGTCATGGAAGGATTTTAGTGAGATCTGACAGTAATTTCTACGGTAGTCGTCAACTGAGTTCTAGAAAATTTTTGTACTCTAGTTACAGAGATCGGTCTTGACCATCTGGTGATGGCCTTCACCTTCGTAGGATTGTCTGAAATTTCTTTCTACTTAAATAGGGTGGTTCTGGAAAGCCACCTTGTTCAACTGTAATTCACATCTGGGAAGATGCTTATATAATTTTCTCCTATTGGAGATTCTGTACAACTGTGAGAAGATGATTCTCTTGTACTTCTCTAGAATTTGGCAGATCAGAATATTAGTCAATGAATACACTGACAATTTTGTCTGAGAAGTCATAAGAAAAAATTATTCATAAATTCCATACTATAGCTGGAGCATTAGGGACCTCATAAGTATAAATCAATTTTTTTAGGGAGATTATAACCTGTGCAACAGCAGTCTGGAAAACCTCATGTTCTTTCCCTCACCACTGATGGTGACATGGTCGTGAATTATTCTGGGAAAATTATTTAAGACATCGTAGCAAATCAGGTAATCTTCTATACGTGGGATGAACATCAATTAAGAATAGTGATCTTATAAAAATTACGGTGGTCGATACATGGTCTCATGATACCGGCCTTCTTTCTGATTGACAGAAACGGTACACCTCTTGGTGGTGCGTTAGGGCGAATAAAGCCTCGTTCCGGTAAATCTTGCAGCAATTGCTGCAACTCTTTTAACTTAGCTGAAGCCCTGCGATCAAGAGTCTGAAAACAGGTTCTGTTCTTGAGACAAAATCGATGTTAATTTTTTTTCTCGCGGATAGGAAAATTTTCTGGAAACCTTCTAGTATGAGTCTAGAAGTTCTAGAATAATCTGCTGATCATAAATTTAAGAACTTTAGAAATGGATTATAACTGGTGGCTAGAAAGTCTTCGTAGCTTTGGAATAATAAGTCACTTGCTGTGAAGTATAACAACTTGTACTGATTTTCTGGCAAAAAATAAAATGACTAGATTTGGGAGTTAGTAAGACGGATCTTGTCTTCAATTGGAAGGAAGACCTTAAAAAAATATGGGTGATACTGTGGAGTCTTTTCTGGCTAGGAGGTTGGTAAATACCTGTTTTAAGATAAAACTGTCATAAGAATACGTGAAGTAAGCGTGGCGACTTTCACTGAATGTGTTTGTCTGTAACCTCACAGAATGAACACTGCGTGTCTAACCTGAATAAAACTCCAGTGATGGTAACTGGATCTTTAATGGTTTGATTTATGTTTGTTATGACAAAACGGGTTTACCCCCGTGGAAGGTACCCTGAATTTCTGAGTTTTGAGTTAGAAGACACACTAGAGTTATGAGTTTAGACTCGTTCTTTGAGAAGATATTCGTATGATGTGTACCATGACTGGTGTCTGGAAAAGTGTCTTCCGAAATGGTACTTGAGACCCGTGTCTTGACTGTTGTTTGGACATGTATTTAATGGGCGAGTCTGAATAAGGTTGAGAATTTCGAGTAACTACCAGGATTGGCGGACCGGTTAGACTGCTGACCTCTGTATTTCTGGTCACGTCCGTTCCGGAGTTCTGATGCTTATTGATTGATTAGTTATAAGCACGGTGGTTGTCATTACCGCCTTGTATGTCAGTTTCCTCACAGTCGTTATCATGGCTGTGATTCATGTAACTAATTCTGCTGAGTGGCCGACTGGTTACCGATTCCCACTCTTCTGACTGAAAGATTAGCTGAGTGGAGTGTGACATCTAACTGGGGGAGGTAAAAGTATGGAATGGAATGGTAGTGTCTGATGGTTGAAATTTATTCTTTTCAGAAATTTCCAATTTATAGTTTTCGTCCTTGTTCTGCAGAGTCTTCATAGTATAAACAACATCAGTATCTTGAGAAATCTCCAAAGTATCAGCAGCATCAGCATTTTTGAGGTCTTTAAAGTGTTAGCGGCATCGGCATCTGGCAAAATCTTCAACTCACGAGCAGCATCAGCATTCGGTAGAATATCGACAAGCGGAAATGCCTGAGGTGATTAAGGATCGATTAACGATACACATGGAGTAAGGTACATGGTGTACACCTGAAATACTGTACGTGAAGTACACGATGAATACTGTTCATGTGGTACTGCTTAAGGTTTGCTGATATGATCGATATTGGTGTCAACCGTCTGACATGGTCAACGGAGATAATTGATTTAAACGGTAGTAAACTGAACTGAAATGAGTAATATGATAGCCTGGTAATTCCTGCGTAGACTTAATGCTGGTTGTATAGAGGTTCACGAATATGATTAAACGGAATTTCAACAATGGTCAGTATGAAGACATGATTGATGAAGACCAAACATGATTTATCATGAAACGGGATTTTTACTGAAATCCTTTTTGTGTCTTAGCATGAAGACATTATCATTCTGTAGAACATAAAACCCTCGTAAGGAGACATGAAACTGAAACAGCGTGGAAGCGACTCAACTTGAAATTGTGCGAACTGGATTGTTATAAAGACTATAAGAGTATGATCAACTGAGGTTTAACATCAACTTATGTGGATGGCTATGGTTTAATCCACGGAATTCAAGGAACAAAACGTGTGACTAAGTATGGGTGATTCTGGTTCGATCCATACTTGTCAAAATTTTCTGAGAACTGTCATGTATAGAAATTTTATAATATGGGACTAAATATTGTTGATTGTAGTCCAATCCATACTTGTCAAAGTTTATGAAATGTCCTGATATGACAAGGGTGAACAACTGTGGATCGGTTCACAAAACATAATTCGACTAAATAGCATGAAAATTTGACCTAAAGAATGGTGAACGTTTTTTGCTTGTTCACCCAGTAATATTTGACTGAAAACATGAATCTGACATGAGTAAGGGTAAACGCATATGGTTCGGTTCACCAATATTAAAGTTGGACGGGCAAGGGTGAACGGCTATGGGTCGGTTCACCAATACAAAATTTTGTAGAAAAGCACGTGTGACTAAATATGGCCAGTCCTGTACCAACCTTTTACTTAGTTAAAAACTTTAAGAAAACCGACTGATAACTGAAGAAAACTGACTGATAAATGCATGAGAACATGAAAGATAACAACGCCAAAATCTGGAAAGTTCCTAGTGACTAGCCACTAGTCACAGGTCAAGTTTTAGAGCATACATGTCGAACCTTGCGCTCTGATACCAGAATTGTAACATCCCACTTGGATAAGTGGACCGTTACATGTATTTATGGCGTGTCACCAAAGCATAAGGTAAATGTCCTAAGACATTAACTGACCATAAAGGAAATACCGAAATCAAACATCGGTAATCCAAATATAAGCTCAAAACATGAAAAGTAAAATACTAAAGGAAAGGACTAAACAATGTCTAAATAAGCAGAATAATGTAAGAAGTGCATAAAGTAAGGAGTCCGGATAGCTTCCATTCAATGCACATGCTATCAGAATCCTAAGAGCGTCCTGGAGTACCTACCATTTGAACATGAAAGAACTACGGCTGAGCATAACGCTCAGTGAACGGATATAAAGCATGATAAGGAATTACTGAAACGAAACAAGTGATAAAATACTGGAGCTGTAAGACTGATAAGTAAAGTTGCAGCGGAAATCTGTGTATAATCTGTAAAGTCTGATTTATAAATAATAAAACTGAACTGTTATCTGTTAAATCTAAAAACATGCATTTACTGTATTTTAATTGCCAGAGCTTATATAGGTCATGTGCTGTAACAACGGTGCATGAATAACTGGAGGGTTGACCTCGTCATGCTGTAGAGGGGTGACCTCTAAATGCTGTAGAGGGGTGACATCTAAATACTGTGCTGGGTGGAGGGATCAGCTCCAATGTGAAGGATGTAGAGCACACACCACATTGACCCTGATAACTGTAAACTGATAAGCCTAGGATGCATCCATATGCCCCACAAAAAATACTGATAAAATGGCTAAACTGAGCTGAGTGGGACGATGTAAGATATCACTCTCCTGCATGTGAGTCACGACACCGGTGCCTCTGGTGCCATGGTTACGGTACCTCTGTAACTAGTACATAAACTGGTCATGCTTGTATATAATGCTCAGGCAATTTATTTAGTTATTAACATGATTACTGATAAGCTTAAACACATACTGGGGAAAACATTTGGCTGCAGACGGGAAATCCTAATCATGCATAGAAAGGAAGTCCTTACTGAAGGACGGAAAATCCATACCTCGTGTCCAGTACTTATATGAGACTGAAAGCCGAAAGATCTACCCCGACTTCACGCAAACTACATGAATAAAGGGACATGTATGAGTTATCTGCGTATGACATGAGTTGTTGTTTCTTGACTTGATTACTTCTTCATGACTTATTTTACTTGTTCATGTATTATTCTGTATATTCTTAATCTGGCGTGGTTCGTGAGTTCTTGATACTGTCTTTCATGTTTCATGTGTCATTCTTCTTGATATTTCTCTAATTAGTAAGTTTCTAAAAATAGCAGATTTCTAAATATTGTAAGTTTCCAACAATAGAAGGTTTCCATAATTAGTAATAAGCTCGATTCTAATAAGCCGTAATTTAATTAAATCAAACTCGATCAGCCGATATCTTGATAAGCTAAATTTATATAAGTCATGAATTATTAGGCATAAATTTATTAAGTCATCTATTAATAAGCCAATATTAATTCGTTCTCATTATAAAACGTATAAGCTTAAAAGAAAAATTAGTTGTCATTTTACAAGACCCGAACTTGTTTCGAAAATATTCGGTTTTTTTGATACTACGTCCTATATTATTTCCATATATTAATTTCCATGAAAGACCCCAACGTTGTATTCATAATTTTTGTCGTGACTTTGTTATAGTATATAATTCATCTTGAATATTCAAGGTTTATTAAAAGATTCATCATTGTTGATACATGGAAGAATTGAAATGCTATGATTATATTATAGTATGCAGTTAGCAAAAACAAGTGTTTTCTAACACAATACTTATTAGTAGCTTTTGGTTATATATTAAAATAAGGATTCTACCTTAAATATACACCAGTTTAGATGATCGAGACCCAAATATGAACATGAATCTCAACACTAATTCAACGATATTCAACAAAACCCATATGTATGCGACTGATAAGCCCAGTTCTTGCCACTCACTAACTCTAGTAACCAACGAATGATCTCGAACAGTGTTCCAAACATGACACGATGAAGCTTAATTTGAGCAGACCCCAACTCGAACAACAATGCGAACTGACGAGAACCATACTTTGAACCGAACACATACTAAAGACCTTACGTGATCACATGGACATTGCATTTGTAATCTTTTTTTTTGAAGATCATGACTAGATGTGACATATACAGGATAAGGGTATTGGAGAGAGGACGTAACAAAAATGTGTGAATGAGCCAGGGAGGATAATAGGTTATTAAGTAAGCCAATTATGCCTAAACTTTCGGTAGTTGTTTGTTTCGTTTGACCACTCTTATTGTAAAAACGGAAACCTCTCATAACTACTTTTAATTTTTTATATTGTGAGGATCATGTGCTATATTTACACCACTGATAACCATTTTGTTCGAAACACTTTTAGGATACACGTTGATTTAGTCATTTCAAATATTATCACTTCCACACATAGGATTTTAATGGGCCTAAAGACGTTTATTATTTTATTTTTATTTTTTCATAAAAACAAATGTCATATATTATAAACTAGCTAAAAGACCCGTGAAATTCACGGGTATCTTAATGGAAACGTTGAAAGAGTTAGGGAACCACATTGCTTATTACGAAGCTATTAGTTGAAAAAGCCACATCAGGATAAAGAAACATAAAATATATAGCAGTAATCAAACAAACATTATACGAAACACAATAGGTAAATAAAAAACACCAACCCTTTATTATACGAATACGGCATACGTGTACATGAAGATGTGATTATAAATTATGTAGCACTTCTTTGTAGACCACATTGGTCTTAGTATTAGTGGGATTTCCTTCCTCGTCATGAATAAACACCTTGAGTTCTTTTTTGCTCTTATCACGAGACATGGCCGCATATAATTGGCCATGTGAAAAATGGGTCGTTTAGGTTAAGGTCAAGAATTTTTGTTTAAGTTGTTTCAGTGAGGGGGTAGCCATATGCAAATGCATAATCTCTTTACTCATTTACAAAACTATAGTATTGCTTGTAAGTGGGTTAAATTGAATTGTTACTATTTGTTTTTATTCCAAGAATATGTGCATTTCCCGAGCCTTGTTAATTTTGGTGTTCATATCCTTCAAGCAAATCAGCAGGATAATCTATTGTGGAAAACTACAAATGGGTTATTAAATGAATTCTCATTAAGTATTGCTTGGTAATCTATTCGTCAAAGAAGCAATAAAGTTGTTTGGTCTAGATTGATGTGGTCGAAGTACGACATCCCACGACACTCAAGTCACCTTTGGCTCGTAATGAGAAGAAGACTTAAAACTCAATATAGGCTAACGAAATGGGACGTTGGCAGTAATGTCAACTTAAACCTGCTTCGATGTTCTCTTTGCCATCTTCATCCTGACTCTCATGACCATCTATCTTTTTAGTGCTCGTTCTCTTCTAAAGTATGGAGCATTGTTAGGATGGTTGCTAAGATGTCGAGCAACTCTCCTTTATGGAACGATATCATTACTTGGTATTTCCCTTATCTTTAAAGGACAATGTTCCAAGTATTGTGGTTCGTCTTAGTTTGGCTTCGTCCACTTATTTCATTTGGGAAGAACAAAATAATCGTATTCACTCTAAACCAATTAGGAATGAAGATCAAGTGGCCAAGATTATTTTAGAGACGGTTCAGCTTAAACTTGTGTCTATCAAGTTGAAGAATAATAGTAGTGTGAGACATATGAAGGCTAAATGGAAGATTGCTTGAGTTGTGCATGGAGCTATCATAAATTTCTGATATGGCTTTGTTTTCTTTTGTAATGGCTAGCTTAATGTTGGTTGTTCATATTTGAGAATGTTCAAATATGAGTGTTTTTATTTTTCGTTCATAGCTCATTCCCATTATTGATTGTATGCAACTCATATATTCTTTTAATATATTTCGCCGGGTATAATCCTTTTACACAAAAAAATATAAACACCCTTAGCTGTAACTAAAATGATCTTTTTTTGTGCTCATGCGTCTAATGGTTCATACTGACTTTCGTGATAATTATCTGATTTGTGGCATTGGAGGGATAACTAAGTTACCATAAAAAAAGGTTCATCTTTACTGTTAAAAATAAACATAACCTAAAGGGATGTTTGATAACAAATTTTGGCAAACTGATACGCTCGTAAGTCTAATATTGAGCTTATGAGCCTTTCACACTTTCAAATAAGTTCATAAGCCTGAAAAATAAGTTAACCAAACACCCTTTAGATCGATCCATTCACAAGTAAATGGGTGGAGATTGCCATTGAAATGAAAGAAGCGTGTGAAGGTAAGTTTTGCACTTACATATAATTTTCTCATTCCATAATTAATGAACTAATTATATTACTCTCTCTCAATTTTTATTATTGGAGAAGAGTGAAGCCTTGGCTCCTTTATTTTTATCACTATTATAAGTTTTTAATTTGTTACGCGATCCTACAATTATTATCTTGTGCATCATATCATGTGACCCGTTATAACTCGCATAATCCACAAAATTGAGCTAAAAATAGCTTGAATCTTAATTTTAATATTACAAATGGATCAATTAAACGTTACTCCTCCAAAAGAGAAGTACATTTGTTTATAAACGATAAAACTAAAGTAATAAATAGTTTTAAGATATCACTACTTTATGTTTGAACACAAAAACATTAAATAGTTTTAAGACTCAGATTTTCACATCCTTGGTTCTTTGATTGCAAGAATATGCTCTATGGTTTACAAAAACTACGTTAATCTTAATCTAACCTTTTTAAATACATTAGTAAGGTTTTTTCACATCTGAATATGCTTAAGCTCATTTATTCTAAGAATACGCTTAAGCTCATGTACCTCATCCTAATAAGGGGCACAAACATACTTAAGCTCATTTATAGGATACTTTTTATGCACTTTTCAATGAGAATTAAAAGTTGAATTGCATGTAGGATAATAGTACCGGTTTAGTAACCATGACACACATTTATTCTTTAGCTGATCAAACAGTTTATTATAAGTCTACAACTTATTTCTTAGAAAATGGATCAATCTTTTTTACATAAACTGATCCAAAACAACTTATTGAAACAGTTGTATAGAAAAAGTTTGAGGAGTTACTATTGGAACTACACAACATTGGACCATTTGTCCATAGTTGAAATGGGCTATTATATTGAAACGGGCCATCATATTAATATTGTTTTACTTCTGTACAATCCATGCCTAGTTTCCTACATATACCATTAACATAATTACTTTTTATACATTTGAAAAACATAATTGGACATCATAAGTAGCAACAGTAAGCAAGAAGTAAGATGTGACACAAACCTTGACTAACATGAAGGAAAATTTAGGAAATTAGTACATGGTATGACCCTTAGAGAATGATGTGTAGTGGTGGTCACAATATATTTTTTTCATAACCATTAAATGAACCTCTATACAATTTGTAGCCATGTTTTGCTTCGTTTGTATATTGTGAAGTCTACCTTAGAATAGTCAGCAACACTTCCGCAAATGAAAAGAAAAACAACATCAATCCCGTAAACTTAGTGCAAATATGTCATGACACATGACAATCACAAAACAAATTGAAATTAAAACTAAATCTTAATAATTCACTTAATAATGCACACGACACTCAAGATATAGATTTTGACAAAAAAATAGAGCTTAAAAAATTGAGTGACCTCCCCCATATTTGTATCCAGTATCTCAATATTCGAACACACAATATTGAATTCCTAGTGGGAGTGGCATGCAACTCACTCACCGCCACGTCAACGCCATATCAGCTTTTTAACAAACTCACCCAAACTCCTCACAGGAGGTAATAGCACTCACTACAACTCACATTTCATACCTATTTTTTATTATTTAAACACAACACACTCACAAAAAAACACCCACAAATAAACTTAACCCAAAAAATAAAAACACTTGGGCCCACAAAAGTTAAACTCACCCAGAATGAGTTTGCCCCTATTTTTTTCTCTAGGGCACTTACTCGCGCGCGACTTTAATAGGAGGAATGGATACTCACGAGCTGCTATCAAACTCACGAGTGACTATTAAGCCACTCCCACCAGCCTTAACAACAATAGATAGTTGATGTTTCCTACAACAAAAGTAGACATTATTTTTTAGACTTGTCATTAGGGTTTGAATTATTTGTAGCACGTAAATGATCACATACAAATGTCATTTATATAGGAGTAGCCAAAAACCTAATAACACCAATGTTCTCACTAAATTACTAGACCTAAATTCAAAAGAGATGATCAAAGTTATTTTTGGCATTAGTGATGGAAAACACACGTTTTATAATCAATTTAGATGATTTTGGACGAAAATAAACCCATAGAGAAACATTTACCTTAATAATTGCAAAATTTATATTAGAATAGGAGCCTATGTTGTTTATGATAAGGTTAAATAGTTATTTATGATTAGGTTTAATGGTTGAATATAAAATGGTTACATACAATATTTTAAAGACAATTTAAAAGTGTAAAAAAATTACAATAGAAAAAATTTAATATATTCAATACTTACCGGTTGTATTGAAAACATAGAAATCGCCGGCAAATGAAGAACACATGCAAAGGTTTTGTGCATATATAGGGGGTTTTGTAACTAAATCATATATGGAGATTCAAATTTATTATGGTTGATTCAATTTTCAAAAATATAAAAGATTATTTTTGGATGGTTTTAATTTTGACATAAATGTGTAGAATTGAAACTAAGATTTTTTTTTGAATTTGCTAAAGCGTGTTAGAGGAGATGCATTATTTGTGTTTTTTATTTTCTTAATAAATTTCCTTCATCTTTTACATAGAATTATTTATATAATTTACTTTAGTTAAACTTTTAAACCTTTAAAATAAAGAATGGTAGTTTTAGATGTATTTTTTATGGAATATATTAAAATAATTATGTTTTTGTAAAAAAAATATTATAACAATTATTCATAAAAAACTTATTTTAATTTTTTATAAATTTTGTACTTGCCATCTGTTTAATTATTTTTATAAACTTTCTTAAAGTTATTTTTTAATAAATTTGTACTTCCCATCCGTGTATATTTCTTTATGTTTGAATAAGTTATTTACAAAAAACATAATTAAATTCCTAGTATATTTCCTAGTATATATGACAAGGTTTTAAATACAATTTTATGCTTAAGCTTAAACAACTTGTACAATAGTGTTATGTATGGCAAGGTTTTAAATCTTACATGATTAAAACAAAATACTTTTGAAAAATTAATTTAGTCCACGTGGCGACACAAGAATATTCCGTATTTCAAGAAAAAATTAATTAGGTGTTGCTTATATACTTGTACATTCACTGCTTTAAAGACTTGTAAAAACTATGTTTTATTAGATATAATAGATAATTAATAATACACAAATAATTATAACATAAGGTTTTAATATTAAATGTTCATTATTTAAACTTTAGGTTATATTCAAAGAATAAAATAAAATAAAAGCCAAATTTATGGGTTTTACAAGTATTATTCGAGTGAGAGAGAGTGGAATGAATAAATAGTAAGATGATTAATAAAACGTGCCCCCTCACTTTCCTTGTTATTAACGATTGACTAGAATTTCGGGTTGGGTAAAGGCATCTTGGGCCGAGCCCATGTGTTTATTAAAGGAAATTGGACCGTTCGTTTGGGTTGAGTTTATTAAGCCCAAGAAACGAAATTTGTATATGTATGTATATAATGGTGATACTAAGCCCGATACTCATTCCAAAACCGTATACTAAAGTCACGCTTTTCATAAACGAAACGTTTTGTCAAAAGCACCACTAGGACATAATGCATTTTATTAGGGTAATTATAGATGTCGTGACGTAGTTATTATGATTAACTAGGTTGTGGATAGCGTGATCACATCCTCGAGCTACTTTACATTTCCATCATCATACTTGACTTACGAGGTGAGTTTATAGCCCTACTTTTAATTGCTTTTAAATACTTGGGGTGAGAACATTGCTTGTTTGTACGGATGAACATAAGTACCATGAAAACTCATACGTTTCCTACATGATGTCTAAGTAGCGATACCCCTAGATGCTTTAGCCCACTATCATGAACCGTTAATTACTTTGTGTAAGGGCAAATGTTTCGGATAGATCTATTGGGATTGGCCTCCTTATCTAATGTTGGTTGTGTGACCAAATTGGATACAATTACATTTGAGGTGTTACGAATACTTTGGGGTAGTATTTGCTTGGGCTCTTATATAAACTTGTTGCTACGGTTAACACTTCGGTGTCATGAGCTTGGACGTAGGATGTTATAACGTATGATATTTGATAATAATCTTGTATTTGTTATAAGATTATTTGCCGGTTGCCTAACTAAAATCTTATGGTTCTGTTGGGAATAAATATAAGTAAATTAGTTACCTCTGCTAGTTGGTCAAAGGTTCCCCTGTTAGAGTAAGTTTCCCCTGCTAAATAACAAAGGCATAGGGATTGGTTCCCCTGCTGAAGTCAAAGGCCCTGCGGCTAGAGATAAACTTGGAATAGATTATAACGCGTTTCAGTTACTACTCCGAGATACTTTCCAAGTTTGTTAGTAGTAATCTTGTACGTGAGTCCTTGTACTATAAAAGGACTCACTAGGTTATCATGTAAGGTGTGTCTTTCTCTGTTGTCTTTCATTTCATACTTTAAGGTTTTTGTAACCCTAATACCATTATTGGGTATTCGTATATCTTTTATATATTAAAGTTTAACATTTGCTTTAACCATTTGTTCTTGTGCTAAACATTACATTCCGCATCTTTTTTTTTAATCTTCGTGTAAACTATGTTTCGATACAAGTTTAGATAGTGGCTAAGTCTGAAAAGTACACGAACAAGATTTAATCAAACAGATCGATGTCCCTGATCGTAGTCCTTGATCGTAACAAATGATCGTGGTCTTAGATCATGGACTTAGATCGTGGTCTTGGATCGTGGTCTTAGATCGTGGTCTTGGATTATGGTATAAGATCGTGGTCTTGGATCGCAGTCTTTGATCGTGACGATTTATCGTAACACTGGTCGTACTCCTTGATCGTGACGCTGGATCGTACTCCTTGACCGTGACGCTGGATCGCACTCCTTGATCCTGTCGTTGGATCGTAGTCAGTGATCGCAACGAGTGATCGTAGCCAGTGATCGCAACACGTGATCGTGAGCTGTGATCGCAACGGTTGATCGCACTCCTTGATCGTAGTAATAGATCGCTGTTACTAGATCGTAACGTGGATCGTAAGTTGTGATCGTGATATGTAATCGCAAGTAGAAACCCTAGGTTTATGCGATCACAATAATCAGATCATAACAAGTAAAATGTTCGATACTTGTAGGCAACAAGAAAGATTAGATTTTTTCTTGGGAATTCGTGTTTCTAGCCAAGCCAATATACCCAAATCGCTACTCCAACTACTTAGAAGATATATGAAACACGAAACACAATAAAAACAAGGACAACACCCAAGAGCTATCCACGAATCCCTTGGCGAATGATACCACTTGTAAGACTTATGCACACGACTTAACCCAATACGAATAACATCATGGAATACACCAAAAAGAAAGATTACATTAATAAGAATAAAAGAGAAGAACAAAAATGGTTGTGAATTCCTAGTGAGAGAAATACATATGTTTCTCTCTCTACAATCTATGAAATGGAAGACACACACACTCAAATGAGGTGCTAGGTGCCTTTTATACTACAAGTGTAAAGTATAGAAGGCCTTCCTCATTTGAGTGTTCGACACTAATTCCCGTTACATACATAACATTATACTAGAACTCTCAACACCATTATGTAGCATTTTTCACGAGCTTCGCAACGGTATATTATATGACCATCACTTTAAAATACTTCTAACAGTTCTTTTATCCCCTATAATCGATCCGGTTCGTATCAATCCATCGTTAGTACTCAAGATTTAAGATAATTCGATAGTAGATAGTAGTATGTTTTCTTATTTGATGTTAGAACATAATTTTAACATTTTTAATGGAAAAAGGATAGTAATAGAAGATCATGCAAATCAAGCGGTGAGTTTTATTCGTTGTTGTTTCTTACAGTAAATTATAGTTGTGCCTCAGTCAAAAGTATCTTTTGCTCACGTACATCGTGTTAGTCTTTAATAGTTGTTAATTATTTTATGTTAATTTGATTTATGTTAAATAAAAGTATTTCCATGAAGGTTTTGGTTAGTAGGAAACTAAAGGGGACCGAATGGCAACTTTTGAAAGGTGTAGAAAAGGGGGTGAAGCCACCGCCTCTCTCTTCCATCCATATCTCCCCTCTCCTCTATATATATCACAGCCGAACGAAGGAAGGAAATCCGCATCTGTCAAACACCATCATCATCATCATCATCATCATCAGAGTTTAAAGTAAGGTAATCGATCTATTATTATTTATTATTAGAAAATTATTAGAAAATTATTATTAGTAATTGTTTAGCGTAGGCTAATCCAAATTAAATCAAATCAAAACAGGTGAGGAGAGGAGGATGTCTAAGATAGAAGTGCGTCCTCTACCAGAATGGTCTGACATACACGTAGAGCTAAGAAAGATGAATCTAAGGGAGAAGAAGAAATTCTACTCCATGCCGCTTGACGTTCAACTCTATTACAGACAGTTGGGGATTATTACAACAACCAACGATGAAGAAGAACTTTTGTTTGCTAATAAACCATGCGTCCATGCAGAAAATGAGAAAAAGGTTCTCTATGAGGATTTTTACCCGCGAGATACCCAGCAGCAAATTGAGTCGGAAAAATATCTAGGAACTCTAGAGAAAGAGACCCGAGAATCCATTCTAGCCCAAGGTTTGTTATTACTACTATACCTTGCATCATTTGTTTTTTTCTTTATATGTTTCTTTTGAATATATCATACCCCCCACCCCACACATGTCTAATAGCCTTATTATCAAGTTTCCACCATCTACACACTTTATGTAAACCCAAATCACAAAACACCAAACAAGGCTACTGATTTTGCTTTTTTTTTTTACAAGAAAACATAACTTAGCAGTTTGGTAATGGTGGTTTTTTGTTGTGGAGTGACTTACTGGGATCTTAAATACATGAACGCATAGGAGAGTATATGAGACATATAAGTCTCGCCTCTAGATAGTCAAATTCTCGGACAAGCCTAATCACTGCAAGCGACGTAAATAAAATAAAAACCTTTTCACTTACGAAGATTTATGTATAAACTATGCAGAAGTAGGAGAAGATGAAGGAGACGAAGATGATTACGGGTGGTGAGGACGAAAATCTGGAAAGAAAAAAAACAGCAGATGATCAAGAGTACTAGTATTTGTCTTTGTTTTGGATTGTTTAATTGACTTCTACATTTAACGTTTTGAACTTAATCTTGAACTCGTCTTGCAATGATTCATATATCTGTTTGCTTTAGCTTGTTTGTCGTTGTTGATTCATATTCTGGTGGCCATTGTTGTTGAGAAACTACCAAACAGTTATTATAACTTTTAGTTTGATTGTTTTGTTAGCATTTTCCTAAATTACATTAAAATATTGTCTTAGCATATCAGTACACATTTGCTAAATCAGATATGTAGCTTAGAATAAAACTATGTGGCTGCGTGTGGCGGGCGCCGTAACCTTTGATAAAGTCAGAGCTATCAATGAAAGATTTCCAGGGTTTAGAAATTGACCTGAACTGAATCAATGACTTGACACTAGACACCTTTTTGATGATTTCCAATTGGATTTCAAATGGGGGGATGTTGTCTGACATTTTAAAAAGCCTTTTTTCTAGTGTTTATGAAAACTTTTGAGAAAGGTTGAGATAGTGAAAATTGAAAAGTGGGTAATGTAGAGGAGTTAATTTTGGATCTGGGTTTTGAATGCCGTCGTGTGGCGTCGTGATAGGGCGGAGATCGATCTGGTGGTTGTACGGTGGTGTAGTGGGATTGAAGTTTATGTAAAATAAAGAGAAGACTGAATTAAAAGTTCGGAAATTTGGGGGCGTTATTTTTTATTCGCACTATCTATTACGCACGAGCAACCTATTTCTACAAGAAATAACTAGAGATATAAATGCATAGTTGCGAAAATTGTTTAACGATAAATAGTTAATGATATGATGATTGACCCAATAAGTAAATTATAATCTGAAGGAAGATTATGAGCGAAGGGACTTGATATTGATTTGCATCGCTATGTTTTCAACATTTTTCATAAAGATAATGTCCAAAAACATTCTTGGTGTCTCAACTAATTTATTGCAGGAATAATCGAATAAGTATGTAAAACTGCATCTATAAATAAACTTTGTACATCTTCCTATGTGACCTATTTGATCCATGTTCTTATTTGGTTTTCTGTTTTACCCATTTCTGTTTATGTATTTGTTTTCTATTTGACGTGTTAGGTGTAAATACAACCACAAGTGAATGGTCGAAATTGCTAACACTAATCATTAGTAAAGAATAGTCACATTTCTAAATGATTTCTGATTTATTACAGGTGCTAACTTATACCCGTCCAAAAGCGCAGTCAGCAGGGCAGGGCAGACGACACTACAACAGGTTCTATTATATTCTTCTAACTTTGTTGTTTATGTCAGAACTTCAAGTTTTTTAACGCTCGAAGGGGAAGCAAGTAATGCTACTTGAATGTTCAAGTTCATATTTTGATAATATGCAGGTCAATATTACTACTTCCCCTTGATCATATCAGCAACAGTCTGACACGTAAGATCCAACAGGTTCTTGATGTTGAGATAGTTTGCGGCCAGAATAAGATCAAAAAGGGTGCCCTGATCAACTTTCACAAAGTCAACATCAAATGCTTTAAGATCCTCTTCAGTAACCTTATCACCGTCATCTTTTGGCGCCTCAACATGTTTCTTACAGTACTCGACAACCTTTGATAGGATCTTGCCAGTGACATTGGGGAGAGGGATGACGCTGTCAGCACAGTCATCTTCGATCATGTGTTTTATGGTTTGAGACTACAAGGCCACCGTCTCATCTAGCTCAAACGTCTGATACACTCTTCATTCGGTTGGAAAACAGTTAATGAAGATAGGTAATAGATACACTCTTCATTCTGTTGGAAAACAATTAAGAGTATTTGTCGACACCTACTCGTGTCAAATAAACACAATACAAGTGATACTCAAAACCTGTATTATTGTATCGAGTATCGACTACGAGACGATAAGAGCTTACATTATATGAGGACGAAATCCATTGCGTCGAGATAAAACCACAACACAGACAGTAAGTTAATACATGTTTTGTGTATGGATTAAAGGCAAGCAATCTACATCTTTACCAACAGATCATAGGTTCCAGTCTTATATCCACAGCTGATACTTTTTAATTTTCTATTTAGTGTTCAACTTTTGTTTGAAACAGCAAAGTACTCGTAACTAAGTATATGTATCATCAGTCTCAACAGTTGCTATATGCATGCATGAATGATGAAAAGTCAAAATTGCAACTTAACATAAATATTATTTACAATACATGCAGGTGACTGACTGTCATCTAAAATCATAAGACCAACATGCGAACAGAAATACAAGACAACTTTTGAACCAAGGAATGATATCCAACTCTGTTGTAAGTTGAACATAAAGTGACAAACTAACCTTTGTGACATTGCTTCGACTGTGCCAATTACGACTATTACCAATCCCACTTTTCAGGAGTTGATATTATAATATCTGCTGACATGAGCACATTCATATCCGGCGTGTAATCACCAGTCATCTCAACCTGATAGAGCAGCATGTGAAATATCAATTCATATATGGCAGATGGAAAACAATTTTTCAAACAGGGTATTTTGGTTCGGCCAGGTAAGATCGCCTAAAACCTGATATACTCCGGTTGGTTCTACATCGAGTTCAGTTATGTACTCAGTTATATACTCCCTTTAGCCTAATGGTCACTGCCTAACCGAAAACATAAAAAGAACTCACTTTATACAACCAAAAAACGTCTCTTCATACCTTAGAGATTTGACTTCCATGAGTGGCGTTTTTTTTTTTAACGGCGGTTTTTTATAAAACTAGCAAAAGCTAGAAAAGACAACAATTACAATAAGATAGAATCCTCAATTGGATTATCCAACCAACCTAACGAACTTAGATTAAGCTTGGGATTTCTAGATGAAATCCAAAAAACGATTGATATACAATTGAATCCCAAATAGTCGCCTTCTTTGGTTTGTTCACCGAAAAAATCAAAGCATTGCGATATAGATCACAACATCGTAGCTACGACCCCTTCAAGAATAGTTCTTCCTTTCTTCGACAATTGAGCAGAATCTAACCACGAAAACCACTCCATTGTATTAGGACCAATAGGAATAACTAAGTGACACCATCTAGCCAATAGATTCCAAATATCCCGTGCCATCTCACATGAAAAGAAAAGATGGTCGACACTTTCAACATGCTCGGCATAAAAGAGAGTCAACGTCTATTCCTTTTCGATCCATATTCACCGAAGTCGGGAGTTTGTTTAGGATCAACCTCCACATAAATACGTTCACTTTTAAAGGGATGATGCAACAAAGCCATCTAGTAGAGGTAAAAGTAAAACCACCACTTAAGATTATTCGTGTAACAATGTAATACAATATCTTCTTGCAAAAGATGCCCTTTTTGTGTAACGTTTAGATATATTGTACATGTTGTCGGATTGAGCAATGAGGCCAACTAAATATTAAGACTATTTCTGTAACAATCTCATACATTATCATCTTGACAACATATGCCTCTTAATTCTTAAATAAACACTTGACCTCGATAAAAAAGAAATGTAACACCCTTTAAAGAGTGACCAGATTACCAACTTCAATTAAGATAGAAAAACTGGCAATCCATTAGAGATATTACAACTGACTTATAATATAAATTATATAACAATGAATTAACAAGATACATAATATTCCGGCGGGTCCAAACGCCACCTCCTTCCCCACATCGATTACCCTCTCCTTTTATTCTAATCGTTCCTCAATTCTATGTCGATGTCCATTCACTGCATAAAATCTTGTAATTGGATATTCATCTGATTAATCAGCCTTGAGTGTCTTTTATAATTTGTTATGCGGTTCGACGAATGTTCGGATAGAAGCGATTAGATTCTAAGGAGGTTTTTGTCTTTAATTTACTTCCCCTGATCCCCTTTCTCAGATCCCTAAATCAAAAAAAATATATATATATATATATATATATATATATATATATATATATATATATATATATATATATATATATATATATATATATATATATATATATATATATATATATATATATATATATATATATATATATATATATATATATATTTACATATCTTTTTTGATTCGGTTATTGAGGTCCCTTCAATCCAAATTTATTTCTAATGGCGAATGAGGAATGGATCGAAGTTAAAAAGAAGAAGCGTGGTTCGGTTTTCAATAGGCTTACCCCTTCTTCTTCGTCTTGGGTGGATGACTTGGCCAAGGTTTCGCTTTCTGTTTATGTGTCCAATTTCCCGGGTCACCTTACTGTGCGCGAGTTGTGGAACATTTGTGGGAAAAAAGGTAACATTGCTGATGTTTTCATTGCTAAACACAAAAACAAGATGGGCCAAATGTTTGGGTTTTGTCGGTTCATTAAGGTGGCAGATCCCATTGCTCTTATATCCTCGTTGAATAATATTAGGATTGGGAAGTTGCGCCTTCATGCCAACAAGGCCAGGTCCGTTCGCCATGTTACTGGAACCAGGTTCCTCCAAACCATTCGACTTCTAATGGTCTACCTGTCAATCATAGTTTAACTCCCAAGCCTAATTCATATGCTAATGTTACTAAAAATCATGGCGCTTCATCTTCAGTTCCAAAAGTTACGAGGAATCCGACTATTGTTATCACCCAGAATTTACAAAACTTTCCTTTTGCTTTGGTTGGGTGCTACAATGACTTTCGTTCAATTTCAAACACCCGCTCTTTGTGCTGTAATGAAGGTTTTGTTGATGTAAACTTCAACTACCTTGGTGGTTTGTGGGTGTTGTTTGAATTTCAGAACATAGAGGCGAGAGATAAATTCCTGGGCAACCAAGGGATTAATTCGTGGTTCTATACTCTTAAACATTGGCATGATGATTTCATGGTGAAAGATCGACTTATTTGGCTTGAGATTGAGGGTATTCCTATCCGTGCGTGGAACAACGAGGTTTTCTCTCAAGTTTGTGCCCAATGGGGGGAAGTGTTATTTTTTGATGATTCGGACCGTACCAATAGGCTTTCAAAGAGAGTATGCATCAAATCCACCCACTCCGATCTTGTTTTTGCTAATGTCTCTATGAAAATCAATGAGACTCCTTATACTATTAGAATCAGGGAATTGTGTAGTTGGACTCCTTCCTCTAGTCTCCATGATTCTGATAGTGAGGATTCCAGTTCGGTGTCCAGCAAGAGCATGGCAAGTCTTGAAGACTTGGTTGCGGATTTACCAGGTGACAACTTGGAAAATCAGGTAATTTTGGAGCAAAACAACTGTGACGACTTGGAAAACAACTGTGACGAGGCTGCTGAGCCTAAAGGTTTTCCTACAACCCCATCGGTGGTCCCTAACAGCTCCAGTAGCACACGTGTCAACAGTGACCCATTTGTTCTCGGCCCACTTATCGAAAAGTCCTCCAAAAAAGTTCAGAAGACTAGTCCTACCACCCCTTATTTTCCTCCTGGACTTACCCCAAATGGCCCCGAGGATATCAATTCTACTTCCACCACCAATCATTCAGGAAAAGATTCCGTTAAGCATCCTGGTTTTTCCATGATTGATCGTCTTGAAGAAACTATCAAGGTTGGTGCGAGCTTGGGTCTCAACATGGAAGGCTGTGAGACAATTCTTGCTTCCTTAATTGGAAACATTGGAGATCATGAGTTGGTCCAATGAATTGTCTCTCTATCAATATTCAAGGTCTCGGAGACCTCAAAAAATGGAAGTGGATTCGTGCCTTAAGCAATTCGAATAATGTTAATTTTCTAGCCGTTCAAGAATCAAAAGTAACCCAAATTGAGTTATGGAAGATTCGTCGATCAACTATGGGGTAACTCTCACTTCGATTTTGCCACTGTTTCTGCTAGAGGATTGTCAGGGGGTCTCATATCAATTTGGAATAATCAAGTCTTCTCTAAACTCGATGTCAAATGCTTTGATAATTGCATCATCGTTGATGGTTTTTGGATTCCTTGTGATGTTAATATCAAGTGGATCAACGTTTATGCACCGCAATCTCCTTCTAGTAAATCTGCTCTATGGAATCTTCTTCTAAACTACTTGAACTCTTGGGATGGTGTGGTTTTGATGATGGGTGACTTTAACGAAGTTCGGTTACCGGAGGAGAGATTCGGTTCAACTTTTAACTTGCGGTCTGCTAATAATTTTAACGAGTTCATTGAGTACGCTTCTCTTGTCGATGTCCCTCTAGGTGGCTTCAACTTTACCTGGACGGATAAATGGGGTTCTAAAATGAGCAAACTTGATCGCTTCTTGGTGTCTAATAACTTTCATGACTTCTTTCCTCATGCTACGGGTGTCGTTCTTGAAAAAGGTGTTCCTGACCATAGACCAATTCTTCTAAAAGAGCTTCGTGTTGATTATGGGCCTTCTCCTTTTAAATTCTTTCACTCCTGGTTAGAGATGGAAGGTTTTAAAGAGATGGTGGAGCTTTCATGGAGGAATGATGCCACTGTTCATAGTTGCAAAATGGTGTTGTTTAAACTTAAATTGCAAAACCTTAAAAAAGCGATCAAGTCTTGGGTTGGTGAGAAAAGACTTGCGGATGCTGCTCTCAAGAAGGCTCATCAGGACCTTCTCTCTTCTATTGATGCAAAAGTCGATTCTGGTACGGCTAATGCTGACGATTTCAGGTCCCGCAAAGAGTCTCTTAAAATATTGGGGGAAATTGATAGAATGGAGTCTGTGGATTTTGCTCAAAAGGTCAAATCTAAATGGGCTTCGGTGGGAGATGAAAACTCGAGCTACTTTCATCATACTCTTAAACTCAAAAGGCGCCAGCTTGCCATTAATGGTATCCTGAAGAATGGCGACTGGATTGAGGATCCTTCTATTGTCAAAAATGAGTTCTTTTGCCACTTTAGGAACCGTTTTCAGCAACCAGCTGGCATCTCTCCCTCATTGGATGCTAATTACATATGTCCCATCTCCCATGTTCAACGGGATCTTTTGGAGCGTCCTTTCTCTCCTGATGAAATTAAGCAAGCTGTTTGGGATTGTGGTGGTGACAAAGCCCCTGGTCCTGATGGGTTCTCGTTTAAATTTTTAACTACTTTCTGGGATCTGGTTGGAATTGACGTGGTCCATTTCGTTCAAGAGTTCTATCATACAAGCTACTTTCCATACGGATGCAACTCCTCTTTCATTGCTTTGATTCCAAAGGTTGCTAATGCCAAGAAAGTCTCGGATTTTCGACCTATTAGCCTCATTGGCTGCCAATATAAAATCATCGGGAAGATTCTAGCTAATCGTATTCGTACTGTGATTAGTGATTGCGTTAATCCGGTCCAATCTGCCTTCATTAAAGGGAGAAACATTCTTGATGGCCCGCTTGTCCTCAATGAAGTTATTTCTTGGTATCGCAAACGCAAGCAAGATTTAATGGTCTTCAAAGTTGATTTTGAAAAGGCCTTTGATTCCATCCGTTGGGACTATTTAGACATGATGCTAGACAAGCTCGGGTTTGGTTATCTATGGCGTAAGTGGATCAAGGGCTGCCTCCATACCTCTAGATCTTCGGTGCTCGTTAATGGCTCTCCCACCACAGAATTCGACTTGCATCGGGGTCTTAGGCAAGGGGATCCGTTGTCCCCATTCTTGTTCATTGTGGCCATGGAAGGATTACACGCATACACAAGTAAAGTAGAAGCTTTAGGTCTTTTCAAAGGCTGCTCTATAGGGCGGGATAACTTGCACGTTTCTCATCTCATGTATGCGGACGATGTCATTTTATGGGCGAGTGGTCTTGGTCTAATGCTCGAAATCTCATCAGCCTTTTAAGTTGCTTCTACCTCGTTTCTGGGTTGCGCGTTAATTTTAACAAAAGCTCTGTTTTTGGGATCGGTGTTTTGGATGACCAAGTCTCTTTCATGGCTAGCATTATTGGTTGTGGTGTTGCTAAATTACCGATTAAATACCTTGGTATTCCGGTGGGATGTAATATGACTAGGAGTTCTAATTGGAAGGCCATTATTGATAAGTTCCATTCGAAGCTTTTTTCCTGGAAGGCTCGCCTCCTTTCCGTAGGTGGTCGTCTTACGCTAATCAGGTCTGTTCTTAGCAACCTCCCTATATATTACCTCTCTATATATCAGATTCCTGCTTTGGTGCAGAAAAAGCTTGAGTCGATGCGCAACTTGTTTTTCATTGGTGGCGATCCGGGTGATAGGAAAATGACTTGGGTTAAATGGGACCGTTGTCTTGCTAACAGAAAGTTTGGAGGTCTTGGTATTGGCAGCATTTTAGGTCTTAATATGGGTCTTCTATTCAAATGGGTATGGCGGTTTCTTAATAATCAAAAGGATCTTTGGATCAAGGTGGTAAAGAGTATTCACGGTGTTGATGGTGGTATGTCGAATACCCTGTCCAGTTCATGTCCTCGTAGTAACTGGTCCAACATCCTTCATTCTATTAATCGTCTCAAGGATCATGGTATTGACCTTCACTCTTATTGTATAAGAAAGATTGGCAATGGTCTCAATACTAGGTTTTGGTATGATACATGGTCCGGGAATCAGCCTCTCCGCACTCTGTTTCCTCGTATTTTCTGCCTTGATAATGATAAATCTTGTTCCATTGCTAACCGTGTGCATCTTTCTGTTTGGGGATCGGTTCTTAGACGCCCCCCAAGGGGCGGGATGGAGTCTTCTCAGATGAGTGGCCTGTTATCTCATATAGGCAATGTTACCCTTACGGATTCTAATGACAGCTGGTCGTGGTCGTTGGGTGGCTTGGATGGGTTTTCGGTTGCTTCGGTTCTCTCTCATGTTGATTATGTTACCTTGGACAATGGTCAAGAGGCTACCCCATGGAACAAATTTCTGCCTATTAAAGTTAACGTCTTCATGTGGAGGCTCATGCTCAACAAACTTCCTACTAAGTTTAATCTTGATAAGAGGAATATAGACGTCGACTCCCTCCTATGCCCCTCCTGCCTTGAAGACATTGAAACCTCCAACCATTCGTTCTTCAACTGCTGTTTAGCTAAAGATCTTTGGTCGCTGCTCGCTAGGTGGTGGGATTTGGATTTTCCTGTTTGTTGCAACCTCGCGGATTGGAGGATCTGGCTTGCGAGTGCTCGTATTTCTTCCAAAGCTAGGATCATTCTTGATGCTGTTGGGGGTACGCTTATGCGGACTATTTGGAACTTCAGGAATGCTCTTATTTTCTCGTCCTCGCATCCTAAGAAATCGGTTTTGTGGGATAACATTGTTTACCAATCTTTTTTGTGGATTTCATCTAGAAATCCGAAAAGTCGGTTGTCTTGGTTAGGTTGGCTTCAAAATCCGATTGTATCTATTAACTCTCTGTAATTTTGTCTAGCTTTTGCTAGTTTAATAATATCTGCCGTTCAAAAAAAAAAAAAAAAAAAAAAAGAGTGACCAGATTAATGGCGATGAGAACTCTTCGTCGTAGATTAAAAAAAATTGACCAAATTTGTATCTATATAACATTCAATGGGCCATTATTTCAAGAGTGACCAAATTTGTAAAAAGCCGAATCGATGTATCCATACAAGACTATTTTAAAGCCCAAAAGAAGAATATGTCTATTCTAGTTTCTATATATATATATATATGGTATATATGCACATATACTATATATAGAGACCAAGTTTTAGTAAGATTAATATTTACTTATTTTAGATTCTAGTCTCTCTATATATATTAATATATTATATATGCGTGATCGTCCAACAAACAAGAAAAACATCAAACGATAGTTTCGAGTTTAAAAAAATGCAATCTGTTTGTATCCCTAACCCTTACAATTTTTTTCTTATGGATACGATTGCCACTCCAGATAATGAAGAACTCCCTTTGTCCGAACATAAAGTCGTGTCTAGTGACGACATTTTAAACGAAATCTTACTTTTTTTTTGAACGGCAATTTTATTAAAGAATACTAGCAAGGAGCTAGCAAATTACACAGAAATAAAGTTTGGATTTTTGAGCCAATCATACATACTGAATTTGGCTTTACATCTGTTATGAATCCAAAAATAAGACTGCGACACAATATTATCAAATAAGGACGCCTTTCTTGGACTTGTAGTATCGAAGACCAGCTTGTTCCTAAAGTTCCAAATGTGCCACCACAAAACATAAAAGAGCCCTTCCAACATTTGTTTGTTCTTAATGGGAAGATGCAAGTTTTCTATCCACGAAACCCAATTCACATAAGAGCTAACTTCCGAATATGGCACACTCCACCATCGAACAATCATCTTGAAAAGTTGATTAGCCAGATCACAGTTAAAGAACAAGTGATTAACCGTCTCTACTCCAATATCACAATTAACACAATTGATAGAATTGATAGGAATGCCCCTTAACGATATGTTAAATCTAGAAGGTAGTGAGTTATTTTTGATCTTCCAAGCTAGCACATTAATCTTAATGGGCACAAAGCGAATCCATCTAGTAATGGGAGCAGAGTCGGGAAGAGTTTTCTCGTCTATAAGATTTCTAACTGAAGAAACTGAAAACTCACGAGTGCTGGAAAGGTTCCAGATCCATCTGTCTTCCATAGGAGATAAATGAAGAGTACTAATCAGCTGCTTCAGCTCTTCGAATTGATGTTGTTCCACGCCCCCTCTTGGAAGTCTACGAAAGGAATCAGCAAGAGAAAGATCACTTACCTTTGATGCAACCTTGATGTGTTTACACAGCTCTAGAGCATATACCCGTGGGAATCGAGTTTTTAAAGAAGACTCGCCAATCCATCTATCCTCCCAGAAATCAGCCTTTTCTCCATTACCTAGTTTAAAGCCAATATGTGAAAGCAAGTCAATACCATTGGAAGCCAAATGTCGTACCTCTTTTACAATGTTTGTCCAACAAGTGTTGTAACCAGAAGCAGTAAAAGTATGTCCTGATTCACCGTGGATGGCCCTAATAACCCTTGACCATAATGAATCCCCCTGAGTTCGAAATCGCCAGTACCATTTAAACATCAAACCTCTATTTAAAGCATGGAGACTTGCGATTCCTAACCCGCCTTTCTTTTTTGGAGCTAAAGCTTTATTCCAATTTACCCACGAAGCTTTATTACAGTCAGGGGCATGACCATTGAAGAAATGACTTCTAATAGATTCAAGTTTTTGAAGAACGCCAGTCGGGACCTTATGAATAGACATATGAAAAATAGGAGACGACCCTAAAACTGATTTGAGCAATGTTAAACGACCCCCAATTGATAGCATCTTCATCTTCCATTTAGATAGTCTCGAGGTTATACTGTCCACCACTTTGTCCCACGAATTAATCCGAGACATACATCCTCCCACAGTCGAGCCAAGATATGTAAACGGAAGCTTGAAAGTGAGACATCCAAGCTTTGAAGCAGCGACATTAATCTTGTTAGTATCCACATGAAGACCCATAAGTTTACTTTTACTCATGTTGATTCTTAATCCAGATGCCCGAAAGAAACACTCGAGAACATAAACCAAAGTGTTTATGTTTTTATCACACCAATGACCAACGAACACCACATCATCAGCATAAAAAAGATGAGATATGGAAACAGAATTATCTAATTTGATCCCATTAAACATACCTGCATCTTGCACTCGTTGAAAAGAGATGTGAAGACTTTCCATAGCTAAAATAAATAGTAATGGGGAAAGGGGATCACCTTGTTTGAGACCCTTATAAAACTGAAACTCTTCTGTTGGACTCCCGTTAAGAATAATCGAGCCTCTCGAAGAATTTAGGCAGGTTTGAATCCACTTACACCATTTGTTACCAAACCCGAATTTCTTAAGAATGTCATCTAAGAAATCCCATCTGATGGAATCAAAAGCTTTCTCAAAGTCAACCTTGAAAAATAAAAGCTTACTCTTCTTCTTCTTACTCCATTGAATCACTTCTTCTAGAATGAACGGACCATCTAGTATCTGTCTATTAGCAACGAAAGCAGATTGGACCTCATGAACAAGTGAACTTAATTTGTCGACCAAACGATTAGCAAGAATCTTAGCAATTATTTTATACAAGCTGCCTATAAGACTGATGGGACGAAAGTCTTTGACCATGTTAGCACCTGGGATTTTAGGAATTAAAGCAATGAATGAAGAGTTACAACCTTTAGGAATGTCTCCATATGTGAAAAAGTGAAGCACAGCGTTGCAAACATCGCTCTGAATAAGGTACCAAAATTTCCTGTAAAATCCAAAAGAAAAGCCATCCGGACCAGGTGCTTTATCCGTACCACAATCCCAAACTGCCCGTTTAATCTCCTCATTAGTAACCTGACTTTCTAATTCAGATTTTTGAGCCAACGATAGTTTACTGGGAAAATCTAAGAGGGGAGTAGCTCGCATACTGGCTGGTTTTGAGAATCGATTTGCAAAGTGCGACAAGAATTCTTGCTTAACTGTACTTGGATCTTCAATCCAAACGCCATCAGCTAAAATACCACGGACAGCAAGAACTTTTCTTTTTTTATTAATGGTACCATGAAAAAAGGAAGAGTTCTCGTCACCCTCGACTGCCCATCTAACATTAGCTTTTTGAATCATCTCCATCGAATTAAGATTGTTAATATGTTGAAGATTTTTGACAAGATCAATACGTTTCAAAGCGTTCTCCTCATTACCGTTTCCACTATCAATAATAGCATCCACAAATGCTAATTCTGACATGACATCGGTTTTCAATTGCTTCTTGTTAGCCATATAATCTTTATACCAAACCCGAATCTTAGATTTCAGAAATTTAAACTTACCCATAAGATTTAGCATCGCATCAGTAGGATTATTCGGGCAATCCTTCCAAGTGTCCTCCACGAGTTTGCAAAAACCTTCCATTTCACACCAGTAGTTATAAAATCTGAACGGAATTGGTCCATAGTCTAGATGATGCTCCCGGAGCAATATAGGGCGATGATCCGACAAGAAACGATCCAAGGATACAGCAGAAATATTAGGGTAAACATCAAGAAAGTTATCTGACACTAAGAATCTATCTAGCTTGCTCATCTTGTTTGCAGATTTATGACACCATGTGAAAGAGCAACCTCCTAACTCCACCTCTACTAAACCAGCATTAGAAATGAATGAATTGAAGATATTGGCACCATGAGCATTAAAAATGGATCCGAGTCTATCGGATGAAAACCGGACTTCGTTGAAATCGCCTGTAACTACCACTTTCCCTTTCCATCTATTAATACGAGATTTCAAGAAATCCCAGAGCATTACTTTTTCTTTGATCTCTTGAGGAGCATAAACAACGATAATAAGGAGGTCCATCCCATTTTGAATCCAGACACCCTGAAGCAAAATACAATAATCCGACAATGTATGATTATCCTTATGAAAAACGTTAGGATCCCACGTACACAAAATACCTCCTGAGTTGCCTACAGCATCACTATGAACAAAATCAAATGTCGAATTCCCCCAACAAGATTTAACACAAGAAAGACTCATAGTTTCCATTTTGGTTTCTTGGAGAGCCAAAATGTTTACTTTATTTTTAACACATAACTCCTGCACCCAATTAGTTTTAGCCTTTTGGGCAAGGCGTTGAATGTTCAATGATAAACAATTCATCGAGGAAACTCTGTCGCTCCTTGTGAATTGACAATCTCCTCTATGTTATTCGTGCACCCATCCATGTTGTATCCCATGACTTGCCCAACTTTAACAATTTCTTCAAGAACGTTTAGGATGGAACCACCTGTACGAGGTCCTTTAGATTTTTTGAAGTGCCCTGTACTAACAGATTCTGATCTTCCCTCTTTGGATTTAGATTTACTTAGGTTACCTGTTATCTCACTTGTTCTCTTTAAATCCGTATCCAAACGTTGGTGGTCTCTTATTAACAATGCTGATTTCATTCATCGTCGGAGACTAATCCCTAACATAGATCCTCCTTCTGGTGTCTTTCTCAAGTATCCTCGTAACGAAGTATATGGTTTTCTGCCGTCGGATTTCAGAATTCCGTTGCGGCTTGAAAACATCTTCAGAACTGTTCCATATATCGCTACTACTATTTTGCAGTCGCGCAATAGTTTAGTTTTATGCTATGTTATGCCTGGTTATAGAATTTGCGTATACAATCCGACCCTCGGTTTATTTAGGATGCTTCCGGAGCCCCTTGATTATAAACCGAACCAAAATAATTTTACAAGTTTAGATTTTGATCCAACCAAATCACCTCACTACAAAGTCATGCATGGTACACTAATTCGTCACCCCCATGCCCATCGCTATCAACTACAAACTTACTCTTCAGGAACCGGCGTTTGGAGTATTGTTTGCGATTGCACCGATGAGTTGAAAATTTTTTAAGTCTGGAATGATCTATTGGAATGATGCTATTCATTGGCTAGGTTATGATTATTATCAGCTAGATAATGGTTTTTTTCCTGGTTCATTGCATTATAAGCTAGACTTTGGAAATAAAAACGTTACGCAAATACAACACCCTATATCTGCCAATGATCCAAATTGCGTGTTAACTGAGTCACGTGGATGTTTGCTTCTTATTTGTGCGGACAAGATTCATTATCACCAGCTGAATATTTTCGAGATGAGGAATGGGCATTCTGAATGGTCGATGAAGTACTCTGTTGATCGGAGGATTATTGGTCTTGGTCACGTCAAGTGTATTGCACTGGGAGAAAGGGAAGAGGGTTCATTTGTGGTACTATTCAGTGGGAGTAGGCTATATCGATACAATTTCGTGGTAAAAACGTTTTGGGAGCTTCCTCAATTCCAGTACCTAAATGATGATGAAAGATATTATTCTTCTGGCTTTTTGTTGATCACCCCATCTTTTGCAAGTGTATGATTATGTTTTCTTATATCAGGTATGATCTTCGTTTCTTTTGTTATCTTGTCACTACCCTTGCTTAGTTTACATATTTGGGTTTATGTTTTCTTGTGGGAGTAACTTTACTGATATAGCTGCATTGCCGTTTTAGGTCATGAAGATGAAGATACACGCAGTTGGGGAAAGAGAAATGTCATCTATGGAATTTCTCGCTAAATTTCATTAGTTATGATGAAAATAATGTTTATGAAAAGTTGTAACTAAGCGAGTTGTACACATTGGCTCGTAATACAGTGAGAATTTATAATCTCGGTCTGTTTGCATATGACTTTTAACTCTGTTTGCATATGACTTTTAACTAGCAGCAAGTCTTCCTTTGGTTCTTTTTTACTGCTAGAATTTCAATAACACATTTTTACTGCTTACATCAAGAATAGTGTTAAAGTTGATTTATCTGATGATGAATGCTTACATCAGCTAAAAGAAGCAACTCCAAACACCCTCATAAGCTACTTACTGGATGTGCTTGGCGTCAATAAACATGCTCATAAAACAGTCACATACAAATAAGCACAAAACAGCAAACGCAAAATATCTCAGTTAGTTATTTGAAGTGCATACAATAACTAGTTATCAATGTATCTTATATGTGTCGCTTCTTTCAAGCTGCTTATCTTTAGATACAACAGAAAGTGAGAAAACAGTTTTATGGGTGTTTGGGTTGCTTATCTGCAAACGAGTAGTAATCAAAAACTAACGTGAGCAGAAGATGCCTTTGACTGAGGCACAACTAGCCCTTTAAAAAAATTGATAACAAACAGAAATGAATAAAACTGACTACTTTAGCTAAACGCAAATCCATTGCATGATCTACTATTACTATCCACTTTTCATTAAAAGAGTTAAAGTTCTTTTCCGACATTAAATAATAAGACATAGATTGACTATCGTTTACCTTAAATCTTGAGTACTAACGATAGAACTCCATTGCAGCTTCATTAATTACTCAAGAGACCACTTCTGTCAGAGCAAACAAATTTTTTCAAAAAGTCCATGATTATGCTATTGTTCCCAAAACCGTATCTTTGGTGACCATCTTCAATTCTATTCAGTTTAAGTTTAGACAGCAGATTGTTATGTTCACACGCCTTTGGGTAACTCATGTTCCGAAACCCGTATACGGCCATCTGAACTTTGCAGCCGTGTGCCGCCTACTTGAATTTCAAACCGTCTCTGTTCATGTGCCTTTAGGTAGCTGATGTTTTCTCTCACACCAAGATGGACAGCCTACAACTAACCCTTCAACAGCTTGCTTCATCATGTCAACATTAAGCAGAAAGTGAACATGTTCGATGGATAAAAGCTTAGTCAGAATAAGATCCCTCCAACCCATACCAAATTGTCATTTCTTGAAAGGTTTCGAGCATAACCATGAATGTGGATGACAGCGGCCCATGTCCTGACCCAATAGAACTGATCAAGCTTGCTCGATTGACTAGGAATTCACAAGTCAACAGCTAAGAAATAGTATATGGAAATATGGAACCATTATTTGCTCCCATGATCAAAAACAGGCTTTTAAGATGAAAGTATTGTGTAAAATGATATATCACTTGGAGGCCAAGCATGAACACTTTCTAGTCGCGGAGTATAGTATGATATCGAGTCTCCAGCTTCTGACCCAACAGTCATGAATAAACCCAAACCTGTAACAAAGGTCAAAATGATGGAAACCTCCAATTTTCAACTAGAAAACAAACAAGTAGATGATTTATCGTAAGCCAAAAAATTATACAAATAATGGATCATCGAAATCAATACCCTTCTATAAAACTGATGTACTTTTAGTGAACAAACAAGTAGACACATGATTTATCGTAAGCCAAAAAATGATACAAATACTGGATCACCAAAATCAATACCCTTCTAAAAATCTGATGTACTTTTAGTGAACTACTAGAAGTAAATATAGAACAACAACAACCACGATACCCAATCCCGCCAAAGCATGGTATGGGAGAAGTGGTATGTAGACAGATTATACCCCTATCCGTGGAAAACCGGTGGGGCTAGAAGTAAATATGATAACCGTATTTTAATCTCAGTTTATTGCTGCTAGAAGATACTTGAGACAAATTTGGATCCAAAAACCAATAAACGTCCAATACGAAACAAAACAAAAAATTAGATGCCACAGATCACCTGCACGTTTACTTGGGAAGAAAAATCATCATACACCACCTTTTTTAATTGATACATCACAATGGTGAATGTGTAATGACTAATAACCATTTTTCCTTTAAACAAATTCAACTACTTTTATCTCCTGTTTCACTCCTTTAACAACAAAATAAACAGCACGTGTAAACGAGTAGCAATAAAAACGAACACGGTCAGCAGATTTCTTTGACTGATGCATTACTAGTCCCTAAAAGTTTGATCACAAACTGCAAGGAATATGATCGAGTACTTTTCATTATGCAGATTAATTGCATGATCTTCTATTACTATCCCTAATGTCTCTCATATAGTTATCATTCTTTTCGTACATCAAATAAGCGAAATCATAGTATGGAGAGTTACCTCCAATCTTGAGAGTGTCTTCATAAAACAGACCTCCTTTGCAGCTTCATTAACAAAAGACCATTAAACTTTGTTAGAGCAGAACTTCTATCAAAAAGAGTCCGATTATGCTGAGGTTCTCAACTCGTATACTTGATGACCATTTTGCATTCTGCTTGGATTAGGCTTGAACAGCGAATAGTACATCGAACTTCATGCATGACCTTCAACAACTTACGAATAAATATGCACTTGTTCTTAATTTCTTATACATTTGGCACAACAAAAACTGATTTTGTAATGAAAGGATTCCAAATAACAGCAACATTCATTCCAGAATTGCATAAATATCTATGATGAGAATCAGATGTTGGATAATAATCGCAGCAAAACATAATAAGCCACGATGGATGCCGACAACTGTTGGATTGTTAAGTGGTTACAATTAATTTATGTTCCCCAAGAACATGAGTAGGTTGGATAATAAGCATTGTTAATCATAGATCTGTTTCTACTTTCTGCTATTTTATTTACACTTCTTTTTTCCCCTTAAAAGGCAAAATATATTAAGCACCAAATAATAAGTCAAATTATAGAATACCATGGACATTTCCCATGGCAACATAACATGACAATACAGACTTCCATACTAGACACAACAACTAACACCAAACTAGACACACACACAAAACAAATACTAACTGCACGCACAAAGAACAAAGAAAATACCTCATAATACACCAGTAAAGGACCATATCAGCGGCATCACAAGATCACTAGGACCAGGAAACTAAAATTCCCAAAGAAAGTTAACTAATCTTGTAAAGTACACAATCACAAGGGAGAAGAGGATCGAACAATCATCATCATTTTGATTAGTTACTGTCATGATATATATGTGAATCCAAGTGATCAAGCAAAAGTAGCGACTCCGTGTAAGAGCCCAAGGAGAATAATGATACCAATTCTCCATCAATCTCAAGACTCTTGATTTGTTGTGTGGAGGGGTCGTAAACATCAAGTGTGGGAAGCATTAAACCCTCCGTTGCAGTGTGAAATATAGTTTCGCCACTCTTACAAAACCACAATATATTTCTTACACGTGCGCCAATTGTGAATAGTTTTCTAAAAGACAAATCATGATCCATCACCCATACACCACAACCTGGTGCTCCCACGTGAGTAGTGGATCTATACACAACAAGAGACTCCCTTAGCTTACAAATGGACATATATGCTCCATCTAACTCATTTTGTAAGCTATCCGGTAGAGCTATCACTTTGAATTCCTTGGTAATCAAATCAAATGACACAAGCTTATATTTTGCATCAATATCACTAGCACCCCAATAAATAAACCTATTTATAACAACCTGATCTGTCATGTCAATCTCAAGTGATTCGCAAAGAATATTGCAACATGGAATGACACTCCAAACACATGAACTCAATGTAAAAACTTCAACATGGCAAGGCATGCCAATTTGATGTTTTATTCCCACAACGGTAGGATCTTTAGTGACGGGACAAACCCCGAAACCAAAACGATTAACAGTCTTAGGGGGTGCAATACCAAATGATTTTCCGATCGAAGGATTCCAAATAACAAACATGGTTTTTTCACAACTACTACATAAACCATAAAAACACAGTAATCCATGACACGCACCAATAACCCAGGAACCATAATATTGTTCAAGCAAAGGAGACACAAGAGATGGAGGAAGCTCTTGTTGTCCCTTAAAAGTTTCGATATCATCGCCTACTAAACAAAAGTACTTTTTATTGACTCCATAAATTAGAATATGGTTTTGTGGCTGCGTATGGTCGGCGCCGTAACCTTTGATAAAGTCAGAGCTGTCAATGAAAGATCTCCATTCTTTGGAAACTGACCTGAACTGAATCAATGACTTGACATTAGAAACTTTTTTAATGATTTCCATTTGGATTTCGAAAGGGATGTTGTCTGACATTTTTCAATTAGGGTTTATGTTAACTTTTGAAATACGATGAATTAGCGAAAACTGAAAAGTGGGTATTGGAGAGGAAGTGATTTTGGATCTGGGTTTTCAAGGCCGTCGTGTGCCGTCGTGATACGCCGGAGATGTGGTGGTTGTATGGTGGTGTAGTTGGAGATAAGTTTGTGTAAGATATTTTGAGTGTTTGGGGCAAGTACAGGGTGATCATAGCCCTTTTATATCAATTTTACATTTTATTTTAATCAGTATCTATGTTTTTTTGTTTTTTTAACGTTTTAATCAGTATCTTTACGTTTTTGTCAATATTTTTATGTTTACGTTATTTTTTTACGTTTTAGTTAGTATTTTTACGTTTTGATCGATATTTTTATATGTACGTCATTTTCTTACGTTTTAATCAGTATCTTTACGTTTTTACAGTTTATGATAAATGTTTTCTTGTTTCGATAATATTTTTATAATACTAAAAAAATGTATAAGGATTGAGATAGAAGATAAAAAGACTTGAGCATGTTTTTAGTTATGCAAAATAGAAAACACAAACATATATCTCTTTAACTAAACGTATTTTTTTATTTTCTAAATGTTTTGTGAAAATAGAAATTCTTTTTTTTTACAAAACAGAAAATAAAAAATTGGAAAATGTTTACCTTATATCTTTTTCCATTGTAATTTTTTCTTCGCTTGTAACCCGCGAAAATTAGGGTCTATAATCAACGAATAACTCATTTCGTTGTCAAAACCTAGCAATGGAAAAAAAAACTAAAGCGAAATAGGAAGTGATGAGCATAAGCGGTTGCCAGATAAGCCTAAAAGGTAGTCAAGGCATTAGAAACAACTCAAAGTAAGTTTTTCGTACATGTTGTTTTATATTAATAAGCTTATTACAAAATTAGAAAGTGAATGAGCCCACTTTCTTTTGAGCTTGTCTAAAATAGCTAAAAAGTAAGTGATTCCATGAGTGTTGTTTCTTTTAGCTTATTTGACGAGTCTATGAGCTTATTAAAAATTCATATAACCAACGAGCTTACTTTTTTACAAACTTATAAAAAAATATCTGAAATAAGCTACGTTTGAACTTATTTGACGGGTTTATGAGCTTATCAAAATTTTGAGATTTTAATTTCTTAATTATGACCTTATCAACTCAAGGTTATAGCTTAAATAAGCTATAAGCTCATGATGACACACTTGCAAGCACTTAAAGATTAGCGGATTAGCTTACTTTCTCACCACATACATGAGATGCGTGTCGTCCAAACATATACGTCATCAGAGTAGTAATAAAAGATTATGCTAGACATATTGCATTTTGGTTAAAGAAAATTGTCCAGCTATTACTATAACTATTACTATAACTTGCTCAATGCTCGTGATCGCATTCACACCAATACAACTTATTCACTTCATAACATTCTTAACTGACTCTGTAGCAACACAACTCAAATCTCCAAGTCGTATACAACCCAACATAGTTTCAAGGTAAGATACACACATGTAGACTATGGCAACATGTTACAAAGTCTAAGAGATCATTTACAACAACAAAATATAACCTTATGTAATAGCCTAAGTAAGTAAGTATACTTGAGAATAATAAAGAAGAAAACAACACAACACGAGAATAAGAGGCTTCTCTCCTAGCACATTCCCCTCAAGTACTTTTTCTTTTGTCACCTGTCAAAAAACCCAAACAATTAGCAAAACATAAGCGCAATATACATGTTTGATAAAATTTAATATTGGGTAACAAGCCAAAACAAGTTTAAAGTGCAAACGTGTCATGTTAGCTGCAACAATAGTCATATATTAGTAATGATTTCATATATTAGTAATGAGTATGTGAGCTCTTTTAAACCAAAGAATTACAATTAATCACAACAGGAAGATCTTTTATGGGAAGCCAACTACAACTACAACTGATGAGATCTATCTACATGTTCATTAGATAGGCAAGTATTGCACATACGAGATCATACCCTAATTGTGTAAAGTTTAGATATATTGTAATTTCTAAATATGTTATCGGATCGAGAAATAATTTAAATTAGGCCTTCTAATAGTAAGATTATTTATGTAACAATATGATACAATATCATCTTAACATATGTGTGTTCAACAAACATTTCAACCTCGATAAAAAGAAATTGAAATTCAATTTCCAGATTGAAACTCACTTTCCCAAACTGGTAAATCTCGTCGCCCTGAAAGCTATTCTTTCAAAAATGAATTCGTATAAGACGAAGTCAAGTTTAACCTGAGAATGTCGGTCAAGGGAGACGGTAACTGTCAGTTTGGGGCAGTAAGCTTACAATTTTTCATAAGACTAGATCTAGATCTATTTGAGAAAAAGAAAAGTAGAAAGAGATACAAGAGGTTGTTTTTGTTTGTAACCCTATATATAAAAATATGAAGCATTTATATACATAAAAGTATGTTCGGTAATTTCATTGAAACCTCTTGTATATGGTTTTAGTTAACTTGTCTACTTTGGTCCTCTGCCACCCAAATGTGTAACGTTTTCTATCAACCTCATATATCTTCGACATAGACACAACCGCACAACTAAGGCGATATAAAAGTTGATAACAAACAAAAATGAACAAAACGACCACTTTTCATTCATTTAATGCAAATACATTGCATGATCTTCTATTACTATTCACTTTTCATAGAAACATGGCCGCGGGGCCTGCTGATGGACCCGGATTACTTTATGCATGTGAGGTAACGTTACTCCTAAAGTTCATATAAACCATCCTATCCAACAACCAAATTCTATTCTGACATTAAACAAGAAAAAACATAAAATGGAGTTACCTAAAATCTTGAATTCTCAATATCTTCTTGATTCAGAACTCTGTTGTAGAAACATTATATGCTCATGTAACAAGCACCATTATCTTCATTCAGGGTAGACACTTTATGAATTTAGAGTATAACTTGCGGATTTTCCTAAACCCGTTTACTTTATCGCCATTTTGCATTCTACTTGCTTAAGGCTTGAAAAGCAGCACATTTTTACGTTGTGCACGTAGTTCAACAGTTTGATTCACCATATCAAGACCCACGTTAAGACGAAAGCATACATGTACACTCGAAAGAAGCCCAGTCGGGAAA